>OX463228.1:34539576-35139576 GCA_949820135.1 Sylvilagus floridanus | reverse complement strand
TAATTGAGAGAAATATTTCCCTGGATTTCTGGCACTTAACTTGATACATGAAAGATACTTCCCTCACAAATTTTTACATATAATTAGAGGTTAGTCCATTTTCACAATGTTATCCATGCTAATAGGAAACCAAACTCTTGACGGAAGTTTATTCCTAGGTCACTGTCAGAAGCATTTGTTCCTCTAGAGTTAGGTGGTCTGAAGTTAGAACCTCCAAGGAAAGAAATTTCGGTGGGAAGCCTTTTAAGTTAGCCAAGTATTAAATAGCATTTATATAACCTACTGGCAAATTTAAAACATTACTGTTTATAACTGAAAATAAAATCTGGTAATTCTCAATGGATTAGAAAATATTAGGGACTGTATTCCAAAGAAGTTATATAATTATGCTGATCACATTTTGTATTCTTATAATTTTATTGGCTTATAAATTATTCCATGCATTTTGTCCAATAAAATTATTTAATTGGTAAAAGAAATTGCACTTTGGATAAAGACACAATTTAACTTACTTTATGCATTTTGGCATATTATTCCTTTGTGAAATTTATAAATTACAATGAATGAGGTCATATAAGTGGCAGTGGAAAATAAAATGCATCAATATACATGCATTTTTAATAGGATCCAGCACATTTCAAGAGCACAAAGGAATTGTGAAACAAAAGCTTTAGTAAATATTAAAAAACAGCATTCAAGAGACCATTTTTTAAGATACATTTATTTATTTGAAAGTCAGAAGCACAGAGAGAGGAACAGAGAGAGGGAGATTTTCTATCTAGAGGTTCACTACCCAGGTGGCCGAAATGGCCAGTACTGGGCCATGCTGAAGCCTGGAGCCAGGAACCTCATCTGGGTCCCCCACAAGGTCACCCAGTAGCTCCTCTTTCCTTTCAACTCTGTTTTCTTTCCTTCCTATACATCTTTTTTTTTTTTAAGATTATTTTATTTATTTGAAAGGTAGAGTTAGAGAAAGAGAAAGGGAGAGATATCCCATCCACTGTTTTATTCCCCAAATGGCTGCAATGGCTGGAGTTGGGCCAGAGCAAAGCCAAGAATCAGGAGCTTCATCTCACATGGGTGCAGTGCCCCAAGGACTTGTGTCAACCTCCACTACTCTCCCAGGCACATTAGCAGGGAGCTGGATGAGAAGTGGAGCAGCTGGAGCTCAAACCACTGCCTGTATGGGATGCAGCTTAACCCCCTGTACCACAATGATGGCCCCCTTCTACAGCTAATAAACCATTGAGGTCACCCAGTAGCTCCTCACTGAAGATTTCCCTGACCTACATTCCAGGAGTTTCTTGTTTTACCCTCTACTGTTTCTGGATTTTAAAATACCCTTGCCTAACTGAATGAGTTGATAGTCTTAAATCCTTTAAGTCTCAGAACTTCTGAAGGATATCATGTTCAGTGTCCTGATGATGACAGAATGTGTGGTGTCTGGAAAAATCATGCTCTTGCAATCTAATTTTGTTTTATGAGTAAAATCTTTCCCATTGGTCAAAATGATAATGATAATTTATGCAGCCTTAACTTGCCTCAAGTCTATTATTACTTCCTCATATTTAGAAGAATCCATTGCTTCTTATGAACCAGTAAAATCTGAAACCATCAAACAGAAGCCTTCTAGATCTTGGTACATTTTTTCCCTCCTCCTCTCTTTGCCTCTATCTCTTTCCTCCACCCTCATCTCC
This sequence comes from Sylvilagus floridanus, assembly GCA_949820135.1. NCBI lineage: Eukaryota > Metazoa > Chordata > Mammalia > Lagomorpha > Leporidae > Sylvilagus > Sylvilagus floridanus. Next base: position 35,137,879 of record OX463228.1, on the reverse strand, counting down.
TCCCCTCCCCTCTTCTTCTCCTCTTTCCTCTCCGTTTTTTATCTCCTTCTAGCTGCCATCTCTTCTCTTCTTCCAGGGGTTTTATGTCATCAATTATGCATTCCTTCTTTCTTCTGGACATATAAGTTGCTTTCAACTGTGTTCCAACATTAGTAATACTCTGTCAGATGTATTCATGAATGTAAAGCATATACATTTTGAACCATAGAATAAATTTGATTAATAACCGATAGATATCACTTCAGAAGATCCATATCAGGCCACATACAACTAGAAGAGCTCAACAGTTCCTTTGTATATATACTCAGTTATTTGCAATATAACTTTCAGGCTAGACCAAGCCAAGGTACAGAGTGGATTTTCATTGCCGCCTGTAGTTTTCACTTTTCTTTTTTAATAATGAGCTTGACATTTCTTACCCTCTTATCCATTCAGTTTTCAACTTTTGAGAAATGCTTGTATGCATAATTTAACAATATTTAATTTTTGTCATTTTCTTATTCATTTTCAAGAATTCCTCAAATAACTTGGATAGAAAATGTATATGAAGGGGCCGGCACTGTGGCACAGCAGGTTAAGCCACCATCTGCAGTGCCAGCATCCCATATGGGCACTGGTTTGATTCCTGCTGCTCCACATCCAATCCAGCTCCCTGCTAATGTACCTGGGAAAGCAGTGGCCATTTGGGAAGTGAACCAGTGGATGGAAGAGCTCACTGTTCTTCTCGTTCTCTCTGTACCTTTACCTTTCAAATAAATAAATCTTAAAATAAAGAAAATATATGTGAATTTTACTATTGGAGATGATTTCTTTCCAAACTACTATGTGTTTGTTAAATTTGCCTAAGGGAGTGCTTCTCAGATAAAGAGATTGTTTTTTATTCTGTTTAGAATTTTGGAAATAATTCAGAGACATGCCTGGGTATCACAGTGATTGGGGGATTTACCTTGGTATACTGTGGATTGGAATCAGGGAAACTAGATATTCCATACACTTTCAAAAACCCCAATAGATAATCATTGGACTAGAAAATGCACTATAACTCCCTTCCATTTTAAATATATTACGATGTAATTTTTGAATCATTTTGAATAAACAATATTTTTAAGAGGTGCACCTATATTTAATTTAAAAAATACTTTGAAACCTTACCAAGAGATATTAACCCTTTCTGAAAAATCAAATCTAGGTTGTTAAACACTCCTGAATATATTAATGTTTATTGAATTTGAAGTCACAGTTTTTCTATATGCTGATATAGTCCCAATACAGAATCTTCCATTCCAAATAGTATCTCGTTAAAAATTTAATTCATTATATTTTGCTGCATATTGGAGTAACATATTGTGCCTTTAAACATTATGTGACAGTAGGTTATAGGATGCATTCTTGTCAGCCTAGAGAGGATTGCTTTATACAGAATTTGTTACAAAAACAAGGCTTTTGATCCCAAACTATGTCAAGCTCTACATTAACCATAAAGAGAATAGCAAATCTTATTTTTGAGAGAATAACATATTCAATAGATTTTTCCCTTTGACTTGTGATTTTGGATCTTGTTGAAGAAATTCTCTACTACCCATGGGTCATAGCAATATACATATATATTTCTTCCATTAACATTGTATCTATAACATCCATATATAAGTTTAAGCCAAATGAGGTACATGATGATACATGATAAAATAGTTATTCAGTTTGATATTTTTTGTATTGTGAGCCAATTGCTCAAATATCATTTGTTTTCCAACTGCTTATATTTTACTCCACTTTTTGGTATCTTTTCAGATATCAATTTCCCACAATACATGAAATCCCTTATCATTTATTTTTATATACTTTTCAGTCCTGCAGGAATACTTTACATTTCTTTACTATATGTTTTTGGTAAATGATGATATCTGTTGTTGCTGTTTGTGAATCTATGTTATTTCATATAAATTTAAAATCCATTTATTTGATTTATTAAAAAATCAGAATATTACTGATACTGAAAAAATCATGCATTTAATGTGGATTTATTTATTTATCTTCATACTCATAATTTTCTGTATTCATGAACATATGTATCTGTATATGTAAAAATTATTTATATTACTTAATTGTTAATTAATATATAGGAGAACTTCAAAATGTTCATGGAAAAAATGAAATTAAGGGTAAGTGTTTGGCCTAGCATTTAAATTGCCTGTTGATAGTCCATATCCAAACTAGAATGCCTGGGTTCAAGTTGACTTCCAATTCCAGCTTCCTGTTGATATACCCCTGGATGACTACACATAATGGCTCAAGTAATTGAATACCTGGCACCCACATGAAAGATCCAAGTTGAGTTCTGGGCTCCTGGCTTCAACCTGGCCCAGCCCCAGCTATTGCAGGCATTTTGGAATGAACCAGAGAATGGTTCATTCTGTCTCTGTATCTCTCTATCCCTCTCTGTCTTTCAAATAAATATATGCTTAAAAAGAGAAGAAAAATGTAATGAGAAGATCACTTTAGTGCAAAAAACCTTTTTGAAATCCACTCATGACTTTTCATTATATGTATTTTCCATAAACATTTTTAAGACTCCTCCTATAATGTGCATTCTTTGTTAAGTCACTATACATTTTATTATTTTGGATCAATAATAATTATGTGTTATTTTATTTCATTATTATTTTAAAAGATTTATTTATTTATTTGAGAGGCAGAGTTACAGACACAAAGAGGGAGAGACATATAGCAAGGTCTTCTATCCACCAGTTCACTTCCCAAATGGATGCAACCGCCTGAGCTGGGCCTATCTGAAGCCAGGAGCCAGGAGCTTCTTCCACATCTCCCATGCAGGTGCAGAGGCCCAAACACTCAGGTCACCTTCCACTGCTTTCGCAAGTAAGAAGCAGAGAGCTAGACTGGAAGAGGACCAGTCTCAATTTGAACCATAGCTCATATGGAATGTCCACACCATAGGTGGCAGTTTAGTTCACTATGCCACAGTGCCATCCCCATGATATTTTATTTTTAACTGTTAATATAGATTGTATCATATAACTTTTAGTTGTATCTGAATCTGAAAGTATTATTAAATTATCATATATTCAGGATAATTTGTTGATTCCGGTGCTATGTATATGTAGAAAATCACATGGTTTGTTCATATTGAGAATTTTACATCACTTTCAGATGTTTGAAGCTATTTTTTTCATGTGTTGTGTTAAAGTATGTGACAAGTTCCAGTAAAATATTAATAAGTTTTTCATGACAGTCATCTTTTTTGGTCTGTCATCTTAAAGGCAACATATCTAAAACTTCTACATTAAGTTTTATGCCTCTTGGTCGGCGCCGCGGCTCACTAGGCTAATCCACCGGCTGCTACGCAGGCACACCAGGTTCTAGTCCCAGTTGGGGTGCTGGATTCTGTCCCGGTTGCTCCTCTTCCAGGCCAGCTCTCTGCTGTGGCCCAGGAGTGCAGTGGAGGATGGCCCAAGTGCTTGGGCCCTGCACCCCATGGGAGACCAGGAGGAAGCACCAGGCTCCTGGCTTCAGATCGGTGCAGCATGCGGCTGCAATGCGCCAGCCGTGGCGGCCTCTTGGGGGGTGACCCAACGGAAAAAGGAAGACCTTTCTCTCTGTCCCTCTCTTCTCTCACTGTCTAACTCTGCCTGTCAAAATAAAAAAAAAGATTTTATGCCCCTTACAGCTTTTCGTGAAAAATCCTCATCAAATTAAGATATACAGTCTGATTCTTATTTGTAGATTTATTCTAATTTATTTAGAGTTTATCCTGGTTAGCAGCACTGGCCCAAGGCAGACCTCATGAGTTCAAATTGTGTTTCTATCACTACAAAATCAATGACTTTATGTCTTCCTTTTTTCTCTCTATGTAAAATGCAATTAATAAAAATAGCAACATCCTATGGACTTTTGAATGTTAAATGAAATAACACATGAAAATGTCTTACAATAGTGCCTAGCACATGGAAAACTCTAACTGCTAAATATTTACTTAAAGAATTTTAATTACAGGTTTTAAATATTTCACGTGTTCATATGCAGATGAGTTTATGTATTTTTGTTCTGACACATTTAGTATATGAATGTTTTCACATTTTTATGTATATATACCCTCCATGTGGCTTAAGCTTTTTCATTGTATCAGGATATCTGTTGACCATTCAAATAATTAATTCCTCTACCAAATATTTGCTCACTAATTTACATTTTTATTTCATTATATTATATTATATAATTATATTATATAATATGTTATATTATGACCTTGTGTGTTTTCATTTTTTTTTTCATGTCCCAAATTTTGACCTGATTCTTATATAAGTGTTTTCAGGAAATAATCATATATTAATGCAGATAATATTGTTTATGTTGAATTTGTGCAAAATTTGATTCCAATTTTTATAGTAAAACTTTAAAGAGATATATAAAATATGATGTATAAAATTTTATTAAAATTCAAAAAGAGAAGTATGGGTATAACAATTTTCCTATTGCACTGGCAAATTTAGAATATAGAATGGTTCTGAATCCACTGAGATTCGATTTCCATACCTCCTTGATAGCATCTCTTGTCACCAAAAGGAGGAAATCACTTCTGTGAGTTTTCTGTTTGCATTCTGTTACTTACAAGCTTTTCTTCCTCCCCTTCCTTTTTACAAATCCTTAAACATTATAGTATTCCATTTCACCTAGGACCTGGCATACCTGGTCCATATATTCTTCTGTGCTTTGCTTATTTTACTAGATACTATATCATTGAGCCTTTTCATATGGATATTTGCACTTCTAGTCCATTTATTTTCAATATTTTAAAAATTTACCACAATTTATCTAGTCTTTGGTTGAAAGACAATAGCATTTTTCTATGAAAGCAATTCAACTGTAAACATTTTTCTATGTGCCACCTGGAATATATTGTCAAAAGTTTCTGCATGTCTTCACTTACTTTTTTTTTTTTAACTTTTATTTAGGATATAAATTTCCAAGGTACGACTTATGGATTACAATGGCTTTCCCCCCATATTTTCCCTCTCCCCCCGCAACCCTCCCCCCTTGCCCGCTCCCTCCACCCTTTCGTTCACATCCAGATTCATTTTCAATTCTCTTTGTATACAGGAGATCAATTTAGCATGTGTTAAGTAAAGAATTCGTCCCTTTGCCCTCATATAGTAACACAAAGTGAAATATACTCTTTGAGTTCTTGTTTTAGCATTGAGTCACATTGTACAGCACATTAAGGACAGAGATCCTACATGAAATATATATATATATATATATTTGAAACTGATTAATTTTTTTGCTGCAGTTTCCAATGTAACAATGAGTTTTTCTTTTTTTTTTCATTTTCGATTATCTTTATAGAGAGAGGATCGATTCAGTATGTATTAAGTAAAAATTTTCATCAGTTTGCATCTACACAGAAACACAAAGTGTAAAAATACTGTTTCAGCACTAGTTACAGCGTTACTTCACATTAGATAACATATTAAGGACAGATCCCACATGGGATATAGGTACACAGTGACTCCTGGTGTTGATTTAACAATTTGACACTCTTATTTATGGCATCAGGAATCTCCCTAGGCTCTAGTCATGAGTTGCTGAGGCTATGGAAGCCTTTAGGATTCGCCGACTTCGATCCTATTCCGACAGGGTCACAATCAAAGTGGAGGTCCCTTTCTCCCTTCGGAGAAAGGTACCTTCTTCTTTGGTAGCCCCGTTCCTTCCACTGGGATCTCACTCGCTGAGGTCTTCCCTTTAGGTCTTCTTTTTTTTTTTTCCTTTTGCAGAGTGTCTTGGCTTTCCATGCCTAAAATACTCTTATGGGCTCTTGAGCCAGATCTGAATGCCTTAAGGGTTGATTCTGAGGCCAGAGTGTTATTTAGGACATCTGTCATTCTATGAGTCTTCTGTGACTCTGCTTCCCATGTTGGATCATTCTCTCCCTTTCTGGTCCTATCTGTTTGTATTGGTAGAAACTAGTCTTGTTTGTGTGTTCCCTTTGACTCTTAGACCTTTCAGTGTGATCAATTGTGAACTAAAATTGTTTATTTGGGTCGTTGAGATGGCATTGGTATATGCCATCTTGATGGGGTTGTATTGGGATCCCCTGGCATGTTTCTAACTCCATCATTTGGTGCAAGTCCAATTGAGTTTGTCTCAAATTGTACCCTTTCTTTTTCCCTCTCTCAAAGTTGACCGGGATCATTTTTCAGTTAAACTTTAAACACCTAAGGCTAATTGTGTGTTAGTTGCAGAGTTCAACCATTAGTACTAGCACAAAAACAAACATCAAAGAGAGATACTAAGATGGGTAAAGATTTACATTGTACATCAACAGTCCAGACAAGAGCTGATAATTCATATGGAGGAATAAGAGTGCTCGAATAGCTAAAGCAATCATGTACAACAAAAACAAAGCTGGAGGAATCACAATACCAGATTTCAGGACATACTATAGGGCAGTAGTTATCAAAACAGCATGGTACTGGTACAGAAACAGATGGATAGACCAATGGAACAGAATAGAAACACCTGAAATCAATCCAAACATCTATAGCCAACTTATATTTGATCAAGGATCCAAAACCAACCCCTGGAGTAAAGACAGTCTATTTAATAAATGGTGCTGGGAAAACTGGATTTCCACGTGCAGAAGTATGAAAAAGATCCCTACCTTACACCTTACACAAACATTCACTCAACATGGATTAAAAACCTAAATTTACGACCCGACACCATCAAATTATTAGAGAGCATAGGAGAAACCCTGCAAGATATAGGTACTGGCAAAGACTTCTTGGAAAATACCCCAAAGGCACAGGCACTCAAAACCAAAATTAACTACTGGGACTGCATCAAATTGAGAAGTTTCTGTACTGCAAAAGAAACAGTCAGGAAAAGTGAATAGGAAACCAACAGAATGGGAAAAAATATTTGCAAACTATGCAACAGATAAAGGGCTGATAACCAGAATATACAAAGAAATCAAGAAACGCCACAACATCAAAACAAACAATCCACTTAAGAGATGGGCCAAGGACCTCAATAGACATTTCTCTAAAGAGGAAATCCAAACGGCCAACAGACACATGAGAAAATGTTCAAGATCACTAGCAATCAGGGAAATGCAAATAAAGACCACAATGAGGTTTCACCTCACCCTGGTGAGAATGGCTCACATTCAGAAATCAACCAATAATAGATGCTGGAGAGGATGTGGGGAAAAAGGGACACTCACCCACTGTTGGTGGGAATGCAAACTGGTTAAACCACTATGGAAGTCAGTCTGGAGATTCCTCAGAAGCATGAATATAACCCTACCATACAACCCAGCCATCCCACTCCTTGGAATTTACCCAAAAGAAATTAAACTGGCAAACAAAAAAGCCGTCTGCACACTAATGTTTATTGCAGCCCAATTCACAATAGCTAATTCCTGGAACCAACCCAAACGCCCATCAATAGTAGACTGGATTAGGAAATTATGGGATATGTACTCTACAGAATACTGTACAGCAGTCAAAAACAACGAAATCCCGTCATTTGCGACAAAATGGAGGAATCTAGAAAACATCATGCTGAGTGAACTAAGCCAGTACCAAAGAGACAAATACCATCTGTTTTCCCTGATTGGCGATGACTAACTGAACACCAAAAGAGAAACTTGTTGAAATGAAATGAACACTATGAGAAAATAAGACTTGATCAGCACTTACTCTTGATATTATGACCTTCTGCATTTATTCCAATATGGTAGAAATAAAAAGGTATTTCATTTTAACTCAATTTGCAAAGCATGGAATTATTATTAGGCTGAATTTTCCTATTGCATTAGCCAACCATCTTTCCTCTTCTATTAAATACTCATTTGTGTTTTGTCTGTTCTTTAATTGTTTATCTTAGGAGACTACAATTATTTTTTCTTATTCTAGATAGGAAGGCCTTTTCCATTTTTTACCACAAATATATTAATACAGCTTGAGATTTATTTTTAAGCATTTTTAAGTAATATATTTTGCCTCACTTAAGCTTTTATTTTAATTTACTTGAAGTTATTAAACTGCTTGTTTATCTTTATTCATAGATATATTTCTCAAACCATTATTCTAATTTTTAAAATAAATTTAATATAGCATTCATAGTAATCTAAGTTATTTAAGGAATCGACTTTCAAAAGCTTTGATTTGACATCTTTATCTGAATACAACAAAATCAAAGTACTGCTAGAATTTATTAAATTTCTGTTTAAAGCATCTGATAATTGATACAAATATGGAATAAATAATTGTTTAGGGGCCGGTGCTGTTGCGCAGTGGGTTAAAGCCCTGGACTGCAGCGCCGGCATCCCATATAGGTACTGGTTTCTGATCCAGCTCCCTGCTAATGCACCTGGGAAAGCAGTGGAGGATGGACAAGTCCTTGGGCCCCTGCACCCACATGGGAGACCTGGAAGAAGCTTGTGGCTCCTGGCTTCTGCCTTTGGCATGCCCTGGCCCCAGCCTTGCAACCATTTGGGGAGTGGACCAGGGGATGGAAGACTTCTCTCTGTGTCTCTCCCTCCTTCTCTGTAACTCTGCCTTTCAAATAAACACATCTAACATCTTGGTGAAAAAAAGAAAAAAGAACCCAGTTCCCTGAGCAATTACGTGTATATTAAGTTTCTAACAGGAAGAATAACACCTAATACTTCTCTGACAGTTACTCAGGTCCTGAGGAAATCATATGTGCTTAAATGCTTCGTTCAGAGTGCACTTGATATATATATGAGAGTGCTCAGTGAGCTGAACATGGAGGTACTATTTTTCATTTGGAAAGGATTGGGAAAATAATGACAAATTATATCTGGTCCTATTTTGGATTGAAACATGTATGAGAATGAGAATGACAATTCACTTCATATGTGTTTCACACAACATTAGCTAATCCATGCAGAAGCTAAAAGTACAAAGTTGAAAGGTATCAAAACGTTTTGGTTTATTTTAAATCAGTAAGTATAAAGACACTCTGTTAAAACGATGCCCCAAAGTGACATGGAAAAGGGAAAACAGGTGTAACCTGGTCTGTCCTGGGCAATGCAAGAGATATGACACCCTGTATTTAAGAACCACTTAAAAAATTTCAACACACATTTCTTGGTTTTATGTTTTATCCAAATGTATATTGTCATACAGCATATGTGTGTAAATGGTACTATAATATCTTCAGCATGTGTTCTGTGTTGTTTTTACATTGATTCTAGCAAAATTATTTATGTGGTTTTATTTATTTGAAAGGTAGGCATGAATAGAGACAGAGGGACATAGAGCCTCAAGGATCTCCCATCCAATGGTTTACTCTCCAAATCCTGGCAACAGATAGGGAATGGGCTAGGGCCTGGCAGAAGCCCGGAAGACCACATGGGTGGTCTGTTCCCAATCACTGAATGATCGCCTGCTGCCTCCCAGGGTCCACAGTAGCAGGAATCTGAAATCAGGATCAGAACTGCCATTGAACCCAGGCACTCTGATACTGCATGTGGGCCTCCCAAGTGGCTATAAAAGGGCAGTGAGGTATCTAGCCTCACTCTCAACTTTTTTTAAAATTGATTAATTAGTTTTTTAAAAGCAGAAAGGTTCATCCATTTTGTTAGATGAACATTCAATGCATTGCCCCAGCCTCTGCCTAATGCTACTGGGGTGATTAGTATGTGATTAGTCCCCTTGTGGACATAATTGGGAACTTATTTTACAAGTTCATTTGAGCCACTATAAATGCCTTTTCCCATTCTATTAAGTCCATAACATTCTTATGTAACTGAATACAAATTTTGATTTTGAACTCTTCAATTTTGCCCCTCTTTTTTTTTTTTTTTTTTTTTTTTTTTTTTTTTTTTTATAAAGCTTTTATTTAAAGAATATAAATTTCCAAAGAACAGCTCATGGACCACAATGGCTCCCACCACACACAACTTCCCTCCCTCCCCCCACCCTCCCCTTTTCCCGCTCCCTCTCCCCTTCCATTCACATCAAGATTCATTTTCAATTCTTTTTATACACAGGAGATCAATTTAGTACGTATTACGTAAAGATTTCAACGGTTTGCCCTCGCATAGAGACACAAAATGATAATACTGTTGGAGTACTAGTTATAGTATTAATTCACAATGTACAGCACATTAAGGACAGAGATCCTACATGATTTTTTTTTTTTAAAAATTGATTAATTGTCTATGCAATTTCCAGTTTAACACCAAGATTTTTTTTTTTCATTTGCAATTATCTTTATATAAAGAAGATCGATTCAATATATACTATGTAAGGATTTCATCAGTTTGCACCCACACAGAAACACAAAGTGTAAAAATACTGTTTCAGTACTAGTAATAGCATCACTTCACATTGGATAACACACTAAGGACAGATCCCCCATGAGACGCAAGTACACAGTGACTCCTGATGTTGATTTAACAATTTGACACTCTTGTTTATGGCGTCAGTAATCTCCCTAGGCTCTGGTCATGAGTTGCCGAGGCTATGGAAGCCTTTAGGGTTAGCCGACTTCGATCTTATTCCCACAGGGCCATAGTCAAAGTGGAAGTTCTCTCCTCCCTTCAGAGAAAGGTACCTCCTTCTTTGATGGCCCCGTTCTTTCCACTGGGATCTCACTCGCAGAGATCTTTCATTTAGGTCTTCTGTTTTTTCCAGAGTGTCTTAGCTTTCCATGCCTAAAATATTCTCATGGGCTCTTGAGCCAGATCCGAATGCCTTAAGGGCTGATTCTGAGGCCAGAGTGCTATTTAGGACATCTGCCATTCTATGAGTCTGCTGTGTATCCTGCTTCCCATGTTGGATCATTCTCTCCCTTTTTCATTCTATCAGTTAGTATTAGCAGACACTAGTCTTTTTTGTGTGATCCCTTTGGCTCTTAGACCTATCAGTGTGATCAATTGTGAGCTGAAATTGATCACTTGGACTAATGAGATGGCCTTGGTACATGCCACCTTGATGGGGTTGTATTGGAAACCCCTGGCACAATTCTAACTCCATCATTTGGGGCCGTTCCGATTGAGCCTGTCCCAAGTTTTACATCTCCTCCCTCTCTTATTCCCACTCTTATATTTCACAGATATCACTTTTCAGTTAAAATTTAAACACCTAAGAATAAATCTGTGTTAATTACAGAGTTCAACCTCTGGTACTAGGATAAAGAAAAAAAAAATACTACCATGGATAAAGTATTACATTGTACAACAACAGTCAGCACAAGATCTGATCGAGTCACTGTTTCTCATAGTGTCCATTTCACTTCAACAGGTTTCCCCTTTGGTGCTCAGTTAGTCATCGCCAATCAAGGGAAACAAATGATATTTGTCTCTTTGGGACTGGCTTAGTTCACTCAGCATGATGTTTTCCAGATTCCTCCATTTTGTTGCAAGTGACCGGATTTCATTGTTTTTGACTGCTGTATAGTATTCTGTAGAGTACATGTCCCATAATTTCCTAATCCAGTCTACTGTTGATGGGCATTTGGGTTGGTTCCAAGTCTTAGCTATTGTGAATTGAGCCGCAATAAACATTGCTGTGCAGACGGCTTTTTTGTTTGCCAATTTAATTTCCTTTGGGTAAATTCCAAGGAGTGGGATGGCTGGGTTGAATGGTAGGGTTATATTCATGTTTCTGAGGAATCTCCAGACTGACTTCCATAGTGGCTTCACCAGTTTGCATTCCCACCAACAGTGGATTAGTGTCCCTTTTTCCCCACATCCTCTCCAGCATCTATTGTTGGTGGATTTCTGAATGTGAGCCATTCTCACCGGGGTGAGGTGAAACCTCATTGTGGTTTTGATTTGCATTTCCCTGATTGCTAGGGATCTTGAACATTTTTTCATGTGTCTGTTGGCCATTTGGATTTCCTCTTTTGAAAAATGTCTATTGAGGTCCTTGGCCCATCTCTTAAGTGGGTTGTTTGTTTTGATGTTGTGGAGTTTCTTAATTTCTGTGTAGATTCTGGTTATCAACCCTTTATCTGTTGCATAGTTTGCAAATATATTTTCCCATTCTGTCGGTTTCCTATTCACTTTCCTGACTGTTTCTTTTGCAGTACAGAAACTTTTCAATTTGATGCAATCCCAGTAGTTAATTTTGGTTTTCAGTGCCTGTGCTTCTGGGGTCTTTTCCAAGAAGTCTTTGCCAGTACCTATGTCTTGCAGGGTTTCTCCTATGCTCTCTAGTAATTTGATGGTGTCGGGTCGTAGGTTTAAATTTTTAATCCATGTTGAATGGATTTTTGTGTAAGGTGAAAGGTAGGGGTCTTGCTTCATGGTTCTGCACGTGGAAATCCAGTTTTCCCAGCACCATTTATTAAACAGACTGACCTTACTCCAGGGACTGGTTTTGGATCGTTGATCAAATATAAGTTGGCTGTAGGTGTTTGGATTGATTTCTGGAGTTTCTATTCTGTTCCATTGGTCTATCCATCTGTTTCTGTACCAGTACCATGCTGTTTTGATAACAACTGCCCTGTAGTATGTCCTGAAATCTGGTATTGTGATGCCTCCGGCTTTGTTTTTGTTGTACAAGATTGCTTTAGCTATTCGAGGTCTCCTGTGTCTCCATATGAATTTCAGCATCATTTTTTCCAGATCTGAGAAGAATGTCCTCGGTATCTTGATTGGTATTGCGTTGAATCTGTAAATTGCTTTTGGGAGAATGGACATTTTGATGATATTGATTCTTCCAATCCATGAGCATGGAAGATTTCTCCATTTTTTGGTATCCTCTTCTATTTCTTTCTTTAAGGTTTTGTAATTTTCATTGTAGAGATCTTTAATGTCCTTAGTTAAATTTATTCCAAGGTATTTGATTGTTTTTGTAGCTATTGTGAATGGGATTGATCTTAGCAGTTCTTCCTCAGCCGTGGCATTGTCTATGTATACAAAGGCTGTTGATTTTTGTGCATTGATTTTATATCCTGCTACTTTGCCAAACTCTTCTATGAGTTCCAATAATCTCTTAGTAGAGTTCTTTGGGTCCCCTAAATAAAGAATCATGTCGTCTGCAAAGAGGGATAGTTTGAGTTCTTCCTTCCCAACTTGTATCCCTTTAATTTCTTTTTCTTGCCTAATAGCTCTGGCTAAGACTTCCAGCACTATATTGAATAGCAGTGGTGAGAGTGGGCATCCCTGTCTGGTACCAGATCTCAGTGGAAATGCTTCCAACTTTTCCCCATTCAATAGGATATTGGCCGTGGGTTTTTCATAAATTGCTTTGATTGTATTGAGGAATGTGCCTTCTATTCCCAGTTTGCTTAGGGTTTTCATCATGAAAGGGTGTTGAATTTTATCGAATGCTTTCTCTGCGTCTAGTGAGATAATCATATGGTTTTTCTTCTGTAGTCTGTTAATGTGGTGTATCACGTTGATTGTTTTGCGAATATTGAACCATCCCTGCATACCAGGGATGAATCCCACTTGGTCTGGGTGGATGATCTTTCTGATGTGTTGTTGCAGTCTATTGGCCAGAATTTTGTTGAGGATTTTTGCATCTATGTTCATGAGGGATATTGGTCTGTAATTCTCTTTCAATGCTGCATCTTTTTCTGGCTTAGGAATTAAGGTGATGCTGGCTTCATAGAAGGAATTTGGGAGAATTCCCTCTTTTTCGATTGTTCTGAATAGTTTGAGAAGAATTGGGGTTAGTTCTTCTTTAAATGTCTGGTAGAATTCAGCAGTGAATCCATCTGGTCCTGGGCTTTTCTTTGTTGGGAGGGCCTTTATTACTGATTCAATTTCTGACTCACTTATGGGTCTGTTTAGGTTTTCTATGTCTTCCTGGTTCAATTTAGGTAGGTTGCATGTGTCCAGGAATCTATCCATTTCTGATAGGTTTCCCTGTTTGCTGGCATACAAGTCCTTGTAGTAATTTCTGATGATTCTTTTGATTTCTGTGGTGTCTGTTGTTATATTTCCTTTTTCATCTCTGATTTTACTGATTTGGGTCTTTTCTCTTCTTTTTTTAGTTAGTTGGGCCAATGGGGTGTCAATCTTGTTTATTTTTTCAAAAAACCAGCTCCTCGTTTGGCTGATTTTTTGTAATGTTTTTTTGGATTCAATCCTGTTGATTTCTTCTCTGATTTTGATTATTTCTCTTTTTCTACTAGATTTGGGTCTAGTTTGCTGCAAATTTTCTAGATCCTTGAGATGCATTGAAAGCTCATCTATTTGGTGCCTTTCCAGTTTCTTGATGTAGGCACCTATTGATATAAACTTTCCTCTTAACACTGCTTTTGCTGTATCCCATAAGTTTTGGTATGTTGTGCTGTTATCCTCATTTACTTCCAGAAAATTTTTGATTTCTCTTTTGATTTCTTCAGTGACCCATTGTTCATTCAGGAGCATGTTGTTCAATCTCCATGTGTTTGCATATGCTCTAGAGATTCCTGAGTTGCTAATTTCCAACTTCACTCCCTCATGGTCTGAGAAGTTGCATGGTATGATTCTAATTCTTTTGAATTTGCTGAGACTTGCTTTATGGCCTAATATGTGATCAATCCTAGAGTAGGTTCCATGTGCTGCTGAGAAGAATGTGAATGCTTTCTGTGTAGGATGAAAAGTTCTGTAGATATCTGTTAGATCCATTTGGGCTATAGTGTTGTTTAAATCTACTGTCTCCTTGTTGATCTTCTGTCCTGTCGATCTGTCAATATCTGTGAGTGAAGTATTGAAGTCCCCCAGTACTATTGTGTTGGGGTCTAAGTCTCCCTTTAAGTTTCTTAACAAATTTTGTAAATAAACCTGTGGCCTGTAATTAGGTGCATATACATTGAGAATTGTTATATCTTCCTGTAGTATTGATCCCTTAATCATTATATAGTGCCCCTCTTTGTCTCTCTTAACAGTTTTTGTGTTAAAGTTTATGTAGTCCGATATTAAGATGGTTACACCCGCTCTTTTTTCATTTCTGTTGGCGTGGTATATCTTGTTCCATCCTTTTATTTTCAGTCTGTATGGATCTTCGTTGGAAAGATGTGTTTCTTGTAGGCAGCAAATAGATGGTTTTTGTTCCTTAACCCAATCAGCCAATCTCTGTCTTTTAACAGGACAGTTTAGACCTTTAACGTTCAATGTGACTATTGATAAGTGGTAAGTTTGCCCTGCCATTTGCCAGATATTTTCTAATGTATGCTTTGAATTCCCTGTGATCTTTTGCCGTGAGGTTCCCTTCGTTTACCTTCTTTCATGTTGATGGTCGTGTTTCTGTGTTTCTGTGTGTAACACGTCTTTAAGTATCTTTTGCAGGGCTGGACGAGTGGCAACAAATTCTTTCAATTTTTGTTTGTTATGAAAGGTCTTTATTTCACCTTCATTAACAAATGAGAGCTTTGCAGGGTATAATATTCTGGGCTGGCAGTTTTTCTCTCTAAGCACCTGGGCTATGTCTCGCCATTCCCTTCTAGCTTGTAGGGTTTCAGTTGAGAAGTCAGCTGTAAGTCTAATTGGAGATCCTCTGAGAGTAATCTGCCGTTTCTCTCTTGCACATTTTAGGATCTTTTCTTTTTGCTTCACTGTGGTGAGTTTAATTACAATATGTCGTGCAGAGGATCTCTTTTGGTCATGTTTATTAGGGGTTCTATGAGCTTCCTGGATTAGGATTTCTCTGTCTTTCTCCAAGCCTGGAAAGTTTTCTGCTAGTATCTCCCTAAAAAGGCCTTCTAATCCTTTCTCCCTCTCCATACCTTCAGGAACACCTAGAACCCGAATGTTGGGTTTTTTAATAGTATCCTGTAAATTCCCGACGATATCTTTTAGTTTTCTAATTTCCTCTTCTTGTCTTTGGTTTGACTGTTTCCTCTCCTGTTCTCTGTCTTCTAGGTCCGATATTCTCTCTTCTGCTTCACCCATTCTGGTTTTAAGGCCCTCAAGATTGCTTGTCACTTGATCTATTGAATTCTTCAATTCATTAAGATTTTTTGTCACTCTCGTAGCTTCTTGTTCTACTAGTTGTTTCATTTCATTTTGATTTCTGCGTAGTGCTTCATTCTCGCGAGAGAGATTTTCTATCTTATCCATTAAGGATTTCTGTAGTTCAAGAATTTGTTTTTGAGAACTTCTTAATGTTCTTATCAATTCTTTGAGATCTGCTTCTTGCATTTCTTCTATCTCCTTATCTTCATAATCCTGACTTGGGGTGTCTTTTCCGTTTGGGGTCATCATAGCGTCTTCCTTGATCTTGCTCCCTCGGAATCTGTTTTTATTTGGCATTTTTTTTTCCCCTCACTCTTTCTCTGGGTTGTCAAGGTAACGGAGTTTGTGTGCGCGGTGTGTTCCTAGTTTTTGGATCCCCTTCAGGTTTCTACAGCCTCGGGTTTTTGGTTCCGTCTGCCTCAGTGATTGGCGGGCGGGCGGGCGGGCAGGCGCACCTTGTCCCACTGCGTTTAATCTAGCTCGAATTAGCAGGGTGGGTGACGAGAGAGGCTAGTGTCCGTGCAGGCTCACCTCAATTGTGCTGCTTCCCCCGTGGCGTCTGCTTCCCCCCGCCAGTGTCTCGGGATCCCTGTATCGGCCCCCGTTCAAGCGCTCAGTTCCAATGGCGACTGTGTTCCGCCCGGGTTCCGGTTCAGCCGGCGGGCGCTCGCCGTCCCACTGTGTTCAGTCTAGCTCGAGTGAGCAGGGTGGGCAACGAAAGAGGCTAGTGTCCGTGTGGGCTCGCCTCAACTGTGCTGTTTCCCCCGTGGCGTCTGCTTCCCCCCGCCAGTGTCTCGGGATCCCTGTATCGGCTCCCGTTTAAGCGCTGGATTCTAATGGCGACTGTGTTCCGTGCGGTTCCCGTCCCTCCCGGCAGCTCCCGTGCCACTAAGGCACGATTTGCCGTTCGCAAACTTACTTTCCCATAGGTCCTCTGCGTCTCATTCACTGGGTCCGGAAGAATTTCCACTGCATTTTTTTCCGTGAGATTTTTCCTGAGGCTACAGTAACTCTGTTTTTATTAAACTATCTTTTTGCGGACTGCTAGTGCGCGTCCTCACTATTCCGCCATCTTGCCCCTCTTTTTTTTTTTAAGAAAACTTTTATTTAATAAATATAAATTTCAAAAGTACAACTTTTGGATTATAGCAGTTCCCCCCCCAACCACCCTCCCACCTGCAGCCATCCCGTCTCCTACTCCCTCTCCCATCTCATTCTTCATTAAGATTCATTTTCAATTATCTTTATATACAGAAGATCAAATTAGTATATACTAAGTTAAGATTTCAACAGATTGCACCCACACAGACACACAAAGTAACAGTACTGTTTGAAGACGAGTTTTACCATTAATTCACATAGTACAATACGTTAAGGACAGAGATCGTAAATGGGGAGCAGAAGCACAGCGACTCCTGTTGTTGATTTAACAATTGACAGTCTTGTTTATGGCATCAGTACTCACCCTAGGCTCTTGTCATGAGCTGCTGAGGCTATGGAAGCCTCTTGAGTTCACAAACTCCGACCTTATTTAGACAAGGTCGTAGTCAAAATGGAAGTTCTCTCCTTCCTTCAGAGAAAGGTACCTCCTTCTTTGATGGCCCATTCTTTCCACTGGGATCTCACTCACAGAGATCTTTCATTTAGGTCATTTTTTGCTCTTTATATGCTTGTTTCATGATTTTGATTTTACTTAAGATAATCTCCTTTAAAAGTCACAAAATTATTTCTCTACAGTTATACAATTACTGTTACAAGTTTACCTTTCACACGTTTATCTTTTTGTTTGTAAATAGTACTTATCTTTTTAATATTTAATGCTCTTTTGATTGTGTGGTAAATACAATCAGAATTATCACTTAAGCCACTTTGTTTTTTTCAGTAGGTAACAAATTTTTGTAATTAAATTTGAGATGATGAATATATAATTTTAAAACATATGAATCATAAAAGTATTATTGAATAAATATTATTAAAATCATATAAATATTATAAATGAGTTTATGAGCTCAAAGTTAACCAGGAAAAATATAACACTCCTGGCTTTTACAAAAGAGCTTAGCACTCTTAAAATACAGGTATTTTAAGGTATAAAATGATATTATCTTTGCTGATTCTTTACATTTGTAAAGATTTATTTTAATTATTTGAAAGAGTTACAGAGAGAGAGGGAGAGACAGAGAGATCTTTCATCTGCTGGTTCACTCCTCAAATGGCCACAAGAGCCAGGCTGGACCATGCCAAGGATAGGAGCCAGGAGCTTCATCGGGGTCTCCCACCTGGGTGCAGTGGCCCAAGCACTGAGCCATCCTGCAGTGCTTTCCTAGGTCATTAGCTGGGAGCTGGATCAGAAGCAGAGCAACCAGGACACGAATTGGCACCCATATGCTATGTCAGCAGTGCAGATGGCAGCTTAACCCCTATGCTAAAACATTGGCTGTGTGTTTGCTCTTGTCAAAATCAATCCTTTATTTCCTATTAGAAAGGGATAATGTTTTTGACTAATTTATTTGCTTTGGTTGGATTTTTCTCCCTCCATTCCTCATCGTTTGTGTGACTAGTATGATTATATATGTTATTAACACATATAAGCTCACTGTGAGATATCTATGGGTTTCATTTTATGTTTACCTAATTATTCCCCTAAAGTGACCAAAAGTTCTACATTTGTTATTTTAACATTTATCATTCAACTTGTTACTTTTGTTATTTTTAGTATCATCTAATAATTGTTCATTTCTGACATGGCAAGGCCCACTACCAAACTTTTCTTATAAATATACTTAATTGCTTTGTTACTTTTATTCCTCAGTTTACATTTGAGCATACTTTTATTTATTACTGAAGCAATCAAGCACTTTCATTGGTTCACACTATACTTACTTATTTGTCCAGGGAGAGCTGGTCTCTGCTTTGAGTTGTTCCATTAATGCACTAGCATGTTCTTTTCATTCATTCATGTGTCTTATCCTTTATATGGGAATCAAGATTTTTCTGTACCAAGGTTAATATAACTTCGGTAATTATTACATAAGTAAATATGTACTTTGATAATTATGTTATTGGTTTTGCAGTTATTATAAATGTCATCTTGTTTATATATTTCCTCATTGGTGTTTGATGATGTGAAAAAACTACTGACTTTATGTATGTATTTGGCAAAATTCCTGAATTATTTCATAAGTTTCAGTAGATTGTTTATTTTATTCTTATTTTAAAACAGATGGCCATAAAATATTTTTAAATCTTGTGTCTTTTTTAACTTTCAGCACTTACATCCATATTAGTGTTTCTGTTTCTTTCTATGTTAAATGGTATACAGATAGGGAGCATACTTCTCTTGTTTTTGATAATAAAATTAGAATCTAAAGTTTCCCCCAGTAAGTAAAATATTTTTCACAGGTCTTGGTATATAACAGATATAAAGGAAGCACCTTCTAGTCTCAGCAGACCAAAAGTTCTTTGTAGTGAACAGTGGTTATATTTTATCAAGTGCTCTTATTAATTGATTTCGGAAACTATATTTCTCCCTTTGTTACTATGTTGAATTCACTGACAATATTTCTGTTTGATGGAAACTTGAATTCCTTTCATAAATCTATTTGATCATACTATACAATTGGATTTAATATATTTTATTTAGGAGTTTTGAAACTTAACAAGCTACTTCAAAAGTTAAATTTGGGTTTTGTGATTTAGGAACAATGATTCTATTTCCCACAAAAAAGACTGGAGTTGCTTGTGCTGTCTCTATACTTTTTAACACCTTACTTGTTATAGAAGTAATGTGTCTCAAAGTACAGTAGGACTCAATTCTAATTTCCCTTGGCTGTATACTTTTGAGTAAGGAAATCCTTGAATACTGCTTAACAGTTTATATAGTCATTTTTTATCAAAGACTCTATTTCTTCTTATAAATATTTTATATTTTCTATATGTTTAGAAATTCCATCTGGATTTAAAGTGAGTTTGTTATTTTTTTGTGTGTGTGTTTTTATTTTGTTTTATAATGTGTTTAAAGTCTGTTGTGTTTAGAGTTTATGCACTTTTAAATATGCAGATTATTTATCTTCTTTCAGATTTTCTTGATCAGTCATTGCAAATGATCAAGTCATATATAGGAAATAATCAACTTTTAATTAGTTAAGCATAATTTATTAACTTTTAATCTCTGCTTTATTGAATTTCACATTAATGTTTGTTTTTATTTTGATTTTCTTCTGGAGGTATTTTTCCCTATGGCAAATACTTGGTTTATTTTTATTTTTTTTGTTTGTTGTTAATTATACTTAAACCTTTAAATTTCTCCAAGCATTGACTTAACTGTGTCTCATAAATTATGATGTATAAAATTTCCATTAATATTTAGTTCTAAATTTTCTTAATTTGCCTTTATAACTTATGTAAAATGATATTTAAAAATGTATAATAATATAGCTTCCTTACATATAAATTTTTTGCCTGCTTTTCTACTTCTGATTCCAAATTTTATTGCAATATTCATAATATTTATCATTTCTATGAAATGGATTTTTTACTATCATTAAGACTTTTTTGCTATCTTAATTATATTCTATTTTCTTTAGTATTTTATGTGTGCTAATGATGATTAATTCTATCCTGTGTGCATGTGATAGAGTGAGTTTATCAATGCTATTTTTTCATATTCTCAGTGTTTCTGCTCTTGTGTGTCTGCTTATTTATTAATTAAGTCTGGTAATTTGTATGATTCTTCCCTACATGTGATATTGAGAAATGGTATTACTGTGTGTAAATGTGTTATATTTGAACAGATTTCAAAGATACTATTCCATTGTTCCTCGGGTTCATATTCATCTAGTATATATTCCTCTATAATTTTATACCTATTTTAGTTTCTTAAAAATTTTCTCTTAATATAATCTTTCTTCATGCAATTCATAATCTCTTGAATTAATGGAATATTGAAATAGTAATCATTGGAATGAACCAAATATCTATTAGATGGCCAATAAAAATAAATTTTTAGATGATGCAATATTGTAAAAGGACTAAATTAAACAATATTATGAGATCTAAAAAATTTGATTCACTGAAAGAGTTGCACAACACCCTATATAACATAAATTTTATATAAATGCTGAGTATTTTTTAATTACTAAACATAGTAAGTGTGAGCTTGCATTTGATTGGAAGAATAAACATACTTAAATTTTATATAAAAACAATTATTTCTTCAAGATGTATCTTAAGTGGGGCTGGCACTGTAGTGTAGTGGGTTAAGCCAACATCAGTAGCACCAGCATCCATTATAGGTGCCAGTTCAGGTCCCAGCTGCTCCACTTCCAATCCAGCTCCCTGCTAATATACCTGGAAAAGCTGTGGAGAATGGCCCAAGTGGTTGGTTCCCTGTAGCCGCATGGGAGAAGCAGGTGAAGTCCTGCCTCCTGGCTTCAACCTGGACCAGCCCCAGTAACTGCAGCCATCTGGGAAGTGAACCAATGGATGGAAGATGTCCCTCTCCTCTCTCTGTCTTTCCCTCTCTTGCTATAACTCTTATTTTTCAAATAAGTAAATAAATCTTATGTAAAAAGAATTATCTTAAGGTAATTATGATAAAGTATTAATATCATCTTAACTTTGGTGGTAATATAAATCTTATTTCTTATTCATAAACAAATTAGTAAACCCCCTCAAACTCTAGATAACATAGGAGCTAGTATAAGAATGATAGTATCTAAAATTGTTTTGTCAGTATTCAAAGTAATAATTAAATAACTGACTAAAATAAAAATCTCAATTGTTTTTTTTAGCTTTTAGTTAAGATACACAAATTTCATGTATCTCATATATACAGATTCAGAAACACAGTAATACTTCCCATTTTACCCTCCCTCCCACCCACAATCCCACCCTTCTTCCTCCTCCCTCTTATTTCAACTCTCAATTTTTACAATGATCTATTATCAGTTTACTTTATGCTCATAATTTAACCCTACACCAAGTAAAGAGTTAAACAAATAATATGAAGAAAAAAAAAACACTTTTCCTCAACAGCATATACAAGGGCTATAAATGATCATCAAATTTCAAAATGTCAATTATACTCCAATACATTACCCTTTACCTACTCCATTAGTTACCACAGATCAGGGAAAGCATGTGGTCTTTTGGGGGCTGACTTATTTCACTAAGTATAATGGTTTTCAGTTCCATCCATTTTGTTGCAAAAGACAGAATTTCATTTTTTTAACCACTGAGTAGTATTCCATAGTGCATATATTCCATAATTTATTTATCCAGTCATCAGCTGATGGACATCTGGGTTGATTCCATATCTTAGCTATTGGGAATTGAGCTGAAATAAACATGGGGGGCCAAATAACTCTTTCATATGCTGATTTCATTTTTGGGGTAAATTCCTAGGTGTGGGATTGCTCACTCATTTGATCTATATGTTTTCATCTTTCTGAGGTATCTACATACTATCTTCCACAATGGCTTTGCTAGTTTGCATTCCCACCAACAGTATTTTAGCATATTTTTCCACACATCTTCACAAGCATTTATTGTTTTTTTTTTTTCTGTATGAGAGCCATTGTAACTGGGGTGAGTTGATGTTTGGTTGTGGTTTTGATTTTCATTTTTACTTCTGTGGTATCTGTTGTTACTGTGTTGTTACATTACCTTTTTCTTCTCTGATTCTATTGTTTTCTCTCTCTCTCTCTTTTTGGTTTGTTGGCCCTGTGGTATATCAATTTGATTTTTTCAAATAACCAGCTCTTCATTTCACTGATGTTCTATGTTATTTTCGTTGTTTTAATTTTGTTTATTTCTTCTCTAATTTTAATTATTTCTTTCTTCATACTAATATTGGATTTGGCTTATTGTTTTTATAGGTCTTTGAGATTCATTGATAGCTCATCTGTTTGATACCTTTCCATTTTTTCTCAAAACTCTTGAGTTGTTAATTTCCTGCTTAATTTCTTTGTGGCCAGAAAAGATGCACGGTACGATTTTTATTATTTTTTAATTTGCTGAGACTTGTTTTATGACCTAGCATATGGTGTGTCCTAGAGAAAGTTCTATGCACTGATGAATGTGTATTCGGCAACTGTGGAATAAAAGATTCTGTAGACATCAGTGAGGTCCTTTTGGTCCATAGTGTAATTCGCTCTGTTGTTTCTTCTGTCCAATTGATTTTCTATCTAGTTGAACTGTCTATGATGAAAGTGGGATGCTGATGTACCCATTACTATTTGTATTGGAGTTGATGTCTCCCTTTAGATCCATTAACATTTATTAGAAATAATCAGGTGCCCTGGCATTGGGTGCATATATTTTATTATCTTCACAATTAACTATTGAATTGATTCCTTAATCATTATACAGTGCCCTTTGTCTCTTTTTAACAGTTTTTATGTTATATCTTTTTTGTCTGATATTAGGATTGCTACACCATTGTTTCTGCTTTCCATTAGCATGAGATATCTTTTTCCATCCTTTCACTTTCAGTCTCTGTGTTTCTTGCAAGCAGCAAATAGATGGATCCTATTCTTTAATCCATACAGCCAGCCTGTATTTTTTAATTGGTGAATTTAGGCAATGTACATTCAAGGTTACTATTGATAAGTAATGACTTGGCTATGTCATTTTTTTCCATAAATATTCCTATTGTTTGCTTTGGATTTACTTTGTGCTTTTACTGGGGGATTTTCTGCCTTCCCATTCTTTCATAATGATGACAATCTTTCTGTATTTCTGTGTGTAGCCCATCCTTAAGCATGTTTAGTAAGGTTGGATGACTAGTGACAATTTTTTTCAATTTCTGCTTGTTATGGAAGGCCTGTATTTCATTTTCTTTCATGAATGTGGGCTTTGCAGGGTACAGTATTATTGATTGACAGTTTTTTTTTTTCTCTGAAGACTTGGACTATGTCTCCATTCTCTTCTAGCCTGTAGGGCTCCAGGCCAGATTCACCCTAAGCTCCCTGTCTGGCTGTTTCATCAGTGGCACCGACTGCTGCAGTCTGATCTCACCTCACTCTCCAAAGCTTTCTGCAGCTCTCAGCCACTGGGGTCATGCGTGGTGTCCATGTTCATACTGCATGTCCACACCTTCCACACAGACCTGCGCTGTTCCTCTTCCTTCTGTAGAATTCCCACTCTGGTTTCCTCTCTAACTCTCCCCTGAGAACGTACTTCCTCTTCCCTTTCTTATATTTTTTACTATTTGCCCCTAGCCTAGAGCAGTACATCCTTCCCTATTCAGCCATCTTGGAGTCAAGCCAATTGGTAAATTTGAATTCTTGTTTTTATTCTCTTAGTTTTTAGACGAACAACTTATTATATAACTTTATTCGCAATGTTGGAAACTAAAGAAAATATAAAATTAAAATAGAAATTGTATGACCCTTTAAGATTTCTCATTATTTTGTTCAGTTCTACTTACACCTAATAATAAATATCTAAAGAAATCTTTTTAATCAACTTAAAGGAATATTTGAGACATAATAAAAAAGAACAAAGGCATTTTCATGGGCTTAAAGTTGAAAGTAACATTCTCAGGGAAACATTTGTCTTTCATTGTGCTACTGGTAACACATTCCCTACCCCTTAATATTTTTATACGCTAGTAGTTTGCATCTCAAGGATCAATAAAAGATAAGAGAGAAAAAAAAAAACCCTCACATTTAAAAATGCATTTCTTCCTGCTGAAAAGGAACCACCTAAGACAGTAAAGATTAAGTTTTCCAGTGAGTTCATTTACTGAAAAAACAAACAAATCCCATTGGTCCAACAATAAAAAAGGATTCTCTGAAAAATTTTAACAAGTATACATAATATACTTTTTCTTAAAGATTTATTTATTTATTTGAAAGGCAGAGTTATAGAGAGAGAGTCAGAGCGAGAGAAAGAAAGAGGTCTTTCATCTGCTGGTTCACTCCCCAGGTGACTGCAACAGCCGGAACTGTGCCGACCCAAAGCCAGGAGCCAGGAGCTTCCTCTGGGTCTCCCATGCGGGTACAGGGGCCCAAGGTCTTGAGCCATCTTCTACTGCTTTTTCAGGCCATAGTAGAGAGCTGGATTGGAAGTGGAGCAGCTGGAACTCAAACTGGTATCCACATGGGATGCTAGCTCTGCAGGTGGAAGCTTCACCTGCTAGGCCGCAGCGCCAGCTCCTATAACATACTTAAATATAAAATATAAGGTCTACTACTGATTTCATGTTTTCTGCTTGTGTCAGCTTGAATCTGTAAAAAGAATATTTTGTATAAGAAGTTAAGACTGAATTGAAGACTTCAGACGGACCAGTGAATGTGACAACATGGAAGTTGAAGTTCCTCTGACCTGAACAGCTTTAAATAGGAGACCATTTTCATGTGGCTAAAGAGCAAATGGAGTGAATAAAGTAAAAATAGTGGTGGTAGACAATTATCTTAATTACTTCCACTATAAAGAGAAAAAGGAAAATGAGGAAATACCAAAAAAGACAGAGACAATAGAGGATTTTAATTTGCTTTGTGTAAGCTAATTTACATTGGAGACAATGATCCTTTACCAAGAATAAGAACTAAAATGTAGCAGAGAAATGAGACAAATTCAATAGCCAGTTCCTTAAAAGAGTAGGATAGAATGAGTAATGAATCCCAAATACGGAATGGTTCTATATACAAATCCGGAGAGTTTGTCTATTGTGATGGAAGAACAAAACAGACTGTGCTGTAGATTTAGTAAAAGGGAAGTGAGAGATTTCCCTTCTGCCACTTGTATTTTATCAATAATCCTGTGATCAGGAAATTTTAGGAGCATTACTTGATGTTGCTGAAGGCCCATTTGGGATTTGAAGATACAATTTTAAAACAATGTTTTTCTTCAACAAAGTTTAATTATTTAGGTGCCGGCCCAGAATAAACACACCTTTGGTTTAATTAGGGTTGGCATATGGACAAAACTGAAAAATAAAGCAGGAAAGGGATAAGAAAGTGAATTGTCGGCTGCTGCGGTGGCTCAATAGGCTAATCCTCCGCCTGTGGCGCCGGCACCCCAGGTTCTAGTCCAGGTCAGGGCGCCGGATTCTGTCCCGGTTGCCCCTCTTCCAGGCCAGCCCTCTGCTGTGGCCAGGGAGGGCAGTGGAGGATGGCCCAAGTGCTTGGGCCCTGCACCCGCATGGGAGACCAGGAGAAGCACCTGGTACCTGGCTTTGGATCAGCGCAGTGCGCCAGCTGCCGCATGCCAGCCGCGGCGACCATTGGAGGGTGAACCAATGGCAAATGTAAGACCTTTCTCTCTGTCTCTCTCTCTCACTGTCCACTCTGTCAAAAAAAAAAAAAAGTGAATTGTCCACTGGAGGGAAGTTCAAAGGCTGGAACATGAAATCAAAGCTACTCTATCCATGCTACAGATTTCTCAGTTTCTGAAAATTTTACTTAGATGCTATATCTATACAAAACTCAATTTTAAAAGCACGTTATGTGATAGATCAGTAAACACTGGATAGGTATTAAAGTTGGGAATCATACTACAATTCACAATATTGGAGAACAGCTAAATTCCACATTGTGCAAATGAATATAGTCGGAAAATTAATTTGCAAAAACATTTAGCATGGGTGGGCGTTTGGCATAGTGTTTAAGATCTATGCATTCCACATAAGAGTGCCTAGGTTCAAGTCCTGGTTACCCTCCTGATTCCAGCTTCGTGCTAATGTGCACCTTGAGAGGCAGAAGGCAGAAGTTGATGCCTCCCGTAGTGGGATGCCTGCCACACATGGAGGAGACCTGGGTGAAGTTCTAGCCTCCCAGCTTCGGTGAGTCTCAACCAAGCTGTTGCAGGCATTTGGGGAGTGAACAGAAGTTTGGAAGTTCTCTATATCTATCTGTCCCTCTGTCTACTTTCAAACATAATTAATAAAAATATTTTAAGAAAAAATTATTTAGCAAAGAAAATAAGATTAGAAAGGAGACCTCCGACTCTACAGATGTGAGTATTGGAATTTGTTTTTCTGCCTGCCGCTTTACTGGAATGTTTTTTCTGTGTACCTTTCTAGGATGTAAAACAAAATGAGCATTATGAAGATCATACTTTCAGTCCTGCAGAAAAGGACCAGTCAACGCTCTATCTGTGATTCCATGTCGTGATTCATGTGTTCCATTTGTGCAAAATATCCCTTAGTAGTGGTTGTGCACGTGAGTTTACAGAGCTGAGTGTAAATAAAATTTGAAGTGATAGGTTGGCAGAAATGATAAATCTGGTGGAACAAGAAAGGGATTGAAAACACCTCTTGGTTTCAAGTTAGGATGTTCTACAAGTTAGAGAAATCTGGCATGACATTTTGTGGAAGAAGTTTGTCTCAAAACTTTTCTTTTAAAAGCGGTTCATTATGACACTGAAGTCTAAAAAACATCTCCTCTGGTCAGTGAGTCTGACTTTGCTTCTTTTCCCTGCTATACAATCCAATTTGTAAGTGTGACTGAAAGGTCTCTGAAATTACTCGGAAAGATTGTGGCATTTCTAAATAACTCTAAAAGATTTTTGTCTTGAAAATCTGTCACAAATATCTAAACAAAGAGTGGGTATTATGGAAATTTTGGGAAAAATTTACTATACCATTAGTGGTATTTCTAAGTTGCTTAGAAATGACACAAAAAGAAAAATAAATAGCTACCAAATCACATAACCAGTCAGGAACAGCTTATTGACACAGTGAATTTGGTCCTCACACAAGCTCAGTGGAACAAAATCATCTTCAAAAGAGCCCTGTCAGCATAAAATTAATGTAATTTTAACAGTCTGTCTTTCTTTACCACTAATTTGAGTTGAATGAATCCATCTGGCTGAGCCATTTCTGATGAAAAGATACGTTGTGAGAGAATAACATGGACACAGACATATATTTGCGGGGGTGTGTGTGAGTCGTTGAATCACATTAAATTAAAATTTTACAGGTAAAAACAGTCATATATCACCAATTTCATAAAGTTCAATTTATTAAATATATATCAATTTAAATACAAATAAAATACAAAATGTGCGATATTAAATGGTATATATTATTGAATTGTGATAAAGAATAATTTATATACATGGCTTACCTACCTGAATATTATCAATGAAAAATCTGTTATTCTTTTATTACATCACTATCATAACCAATAACATGTGGTACAGATATATTTTCATTCATGGATAAGCAATTCTAAGTAACATGCCCCAATATGTAACACTTAAAATTATTATTATTTTTATTTGAAAGGCAAAGAGAGATCTTCCATCTTCTGGTTAAGCCCCCAAATACCCACAAGAATTGGGGCTGGTCCGTCCACAGCAAGGGTCCCTGAACTCAATCTGTGTCTCTCAAATGGATGGGAGGGACCCAACTACCTGGGCCATCACCTGCTGCTTCCTAAGGTGTGTATTAATTGGAAGTTAGAATCAAGAGTGTAGCCAAGACTTGAACCTAGGAACTTGATATGGGTTGCAGGAATCTCAAGTTTCACCTTAACTGCTGTACCAAATACCCACCCTCCAATATGTAGCCTTTACTTGTTTCCACCTGTGTGTCTTCCCAGACTTACCTAAATACATGAATACGTAAGCATCTAGAGCCAAGACTGCAACAAACACATGATGTCTCTCTTTCCTTAGCACACAGCCAAATTGTTCCCTGACCCTTCCTTTTCAGATAAGTGAAAATGTGGGACCAATTTCCTAACAGTGGACCACAGATAAAGGTTAAGTGTTCTTCAGATAAATGGTTTCTGATGTTGTATACAAAGGAATTCATGAAGAATCCTAAAGTCATGGAAGATGAATACCCATTGGACTTTTGTAACTCCAATCCATAATATTTGATTGTTCTTTGAATGAGAAATATACTTCTGCTTTCTTAAGTTATTAACACCTGGTGTTGTTTTTTTCAATAGCTAGACTATGGTAATGAATGCAACCTTTGTGATGCAGTTCCTGTTTTTGAACACATATTGCCAACCTGTCCTGATGCTCTATTGGACTGAGAGTTAAACTCACAAAATGGAAATATTTACAAACAACTTGGAGTTTCTCTTGTGTTCATTCCTCAAGTGACATAAAGCTAAAGGGTTGGAAAAAGATAACTACTGCTTTAAATATCTTACTAAATTGCAACTAAGTTTTGTTGTGTGTATAATTAATAATATAAAATCCTTCTCAGTTATGGGAAGAAGATGAACACAGAAATCAGCAGGGCATAGTGTATGTGAGTATTTTATAGAGTGTGAGAAATCATCTAGACTAGAGAATAAGAAGGAAGCAAGAAATTGAAAGGGAGCTTCATTGATATCAGAATTGCAATATGTTGTGATACTTGACAAGGGCAATCACATATGCACTGTAACTCCAGAGAGTATAGCACAGATTCAGGAATATATTTCTTGGAGGGTGATTCTGATTTAAAAACAAAGGGAATTATTATGAACAATAGAAATTCCCTGAGTTCTTTATTATTGGAGACATCTAAAGAGTCTGGAAGGAGCTCCTCTTAAGTCATCACCTTCCCTGGCTGCCATACTTCAGTTCCATTGATTGGACCATTCGTTCACTTTCTCTAGAGCCTTCAAGTCTCCTTGTTTTTCTGTGGTCTATATTCTACTCTAACAGTTTAATTTATTGACATCTGATTAAGATACCACATTTTCCATACCTCATTCTGGACTCTTACTCAAGACTATCTCAATTTTTATGGCATTCATCACTTTATTGTGTAAATAAAACCACCTTAAGATATAGACAAAAAATATTACTTTATGTTAGAATTCCCTAAAATGATACTCACTAAGCAGACAGGGGGAAAGAAACTATTAATTTCTGTCTTTCAAGATTTTGTAGACTGGATTCCTTTGAAATACTGAACAATTCTGCAGCTTTCTCATTCTAAATTGGAGAATAAAAATTTTATCAAGTCTCTTTTATTGAGTGGTTGATAGACTTCAGAAGATTTTCTGTGGCATTATGTGCTTCTAGGAGGCTGAAACATTCAATAATGGGTTTTAGGTTTTCACTTCCTATCTTAGCTTGAAGCATCGCTTCTTTTTTTCTTTTCTTTTTCTGTTTTCAGATTTATTGATTTATTTTGAAAGGGTTACAGAGAGAGAGGGAGAGACAGAGAGAGAGAGATTTTTCCCTTTGCTGGATCACTTGCTAGATGGCTTTAACAGCCAGTTCTGAATCAGGCTGAAACCAGGAGCCCGGGGCACAGTGCCAGCCCCAGGCCATCACTTCTTTTCCATTGTCACTCTGTGCTCACTTTACTTTGCTCATCTCCTGATTTTATCTGAAGTTTTCTTTACTTCTCAATGATGTTGATTCTGTGCTAGACCCTCAGTACCCATTAAGTTTTATATTTCCCAGTACCATTATTTTGTCTGTCTAAACAAGTGTCTCCTTCTCCTTCTCTGTTTTTATTTTATAAATCTATATACTTATATAGATATGCATATACTTATATGCGCACAGACACATGCATGCATATATATATATACATGCATGCAGATTCATAAGGCCAGTGTAAATGTTTGAATATGTATATATATCTAAGTATATTACAGATAACATAAGTACTTTATATATGACATGTCTGTAACATATTTATATAACCTTATATGAAACATTTTTTTAAAAAGATTTCTATTTATTTGAGAGGTAGAGTTACAGTCAGTGAGAGGGAGAGACAGAGAGAAAGGTCTTCCTTCCGTTGGTTCACTCCCCAAATGGGCTGCAATGGCCGGAGCTGCACCAATCCGAAGCCAGGAGCCAGGTGCTTCTTCCTGGTCTCCCATGTGGGTGCAGGGGCCCAAGCTCTTGGTCCATCTTCTGCTGTTTTCCCAAGGCACAGCAGAGAGCTAGATTGGAAGAGGAGAAGCCAGGACTAGAACCGGCACCCATATGGAATGCTGGTGCTCAGGTGGAAGATTAACCTACTGTGCCATGGCACCTGCCCCTATGATACATTTTATAACACATATTTGCTATGAAACACATATGCTATGTATGTCATAATACATTATTACCTGATGTAATAATATTACATGCTAATATAATGCTCTATATTATATAAGAGAAGGATTCAAAGTCAATGGAAAAATGGAATAACATTTTCCATGAACTTACTGATATATATTATATTATATATTATGTTATATTTTATCACTTATACATATAATACATAAAATTCAAACACAAGAAATCTGTTAACTATCATATATTAGCTGCAATATGAAAAATATTTTACTTAAATTTTTAAAATTAATGTTAAATGTGTCTCAGTTCTCTTATGTTAAAAAAGGAAACATGACAACATTTATTTCATACGGGTGTAAGTAATCATACCTGTAATATGTTGAAAATAACTCCTGACACAAATAGGTTTCAAATAAGTTGTAGCTGTTTGCTAATATCAAAATCACACTCAGTTATTAGCAATTGGAATGTTTACCAGATAATTGATTTTTAAAAATATTTGTGATATGGAAGTAGACCGTGTATTTGAATATTTATAAATTTACTAAAAACAAACTAAATCGCAGATATCTAGCACCAAGATTTGTATCTCATATCTCCATTTACCTATTTTGGCTGGGCTTAAGAGGTCTGGGGCATCACCGTAGCCCCACATGGTATTCCAAACTGGATAAGAGCTCCATTCCCAAGTAATCCAAACTCAATTGTAACCCTCTGTGCGCCAAACAGTGGTCTCCAAGCTAAATAATGGTTATCCCCACTATTTCTCTTTAAGCTCAGGATGACTCAAAACAGGTTCCTTTAAAACATGTGTCTTTAAGTCCTGTAAGACTGACACCCAATAAAGCAGCTTGCACATTATAACAATTCCCTATCATTGTGAGTAATGAACCATATGCAGCTCACTCATTACCTGCTCCAATGCAGCTGCCAGTTATAATTTCTGGTCTCTCACCTTGTAGCTCAAATTGGCGTGGAGCACTATGGGTCTCCTGGGCAAAGAGCATTGTTGAATTCATTAATCCCCCTCCTCAACCACCTTTGTTCATCCTCTGACTGCACTGCGAGCAAATGACTTGGGATTGCAAGACCTTCCACAGAGCTCCTCTGCTCTTTCTCAACCTGGCAAACATAACAAAGGTTTATGGCGCACATATGAGACTGTTTATTGAGTGCTACAAGGAGAACATTTTCAGTGTAACATGATAGGGAGACTAATACGGTAGATAGGTTTTGGCTTGATGTGGTTACATAATCATGTGTGTTATCAAGAAAAGAACTCTATAATGGCTTGTAAAGAAAGAAAAGACACATATATTTTTTAGCTCTCTTTAGTGACTTTGTAAATTAGTACATGAAAATCTACATAGAGGTTAACAAAACTCAGAATCTGATCTATAACACATTGGGCTATTAAAGTCACTTAAAATATTTTTTGGCAAAAGGTAATACTGACTTGACAAATTGGGATTCCTTGTTGGTTTCACTGTTGCTTTTGGCTTCTGTCTTCTGGACCACCCCCTTCACCCTTAATTTCAAGTTGGATAGCAGCAATCTTGAATATATTGAAAAAAGTTTGGTGTCGTGGAAAGAGGGAGTTAGTGAGGGTAAGATAAGAAAATTGTTATGTATTAAAATTTTAATGTATATTTAACAAGCGTTCTTTGAATAGTGTAGAATGTACTTGATATCAACTATTTTTAACTTTCCAGAATTTTTGAACCATGAACCCTAGTTTTACATACTAAGAAAAGAGGGAGTTGCTTGCTCTCAGTGGTGAAAGAGGTTCTGTATCCCCTGAGGGAAAGGGCAACCACTTTTTTTTATTAAAGCTTTTATTTAATGAATATAAATTTCCAAAGTACAGCTTATGGATTACAATGGCTCCCCCCCCCATATCTTCCCTCCCACCCCCAACCCTCCCCTTTCCTGCTCCCTCTCCCCTTCCCTTCACATCAAGATTCATTTTCAATTCTTTTTATATATAGAAGTTCAGTTTAGTATATATTAAGTAAAGGTTTCAACAGTTTGAAGGGCAACCACTTGTAAGTGAGCGACCCGAAAGCCTCCAAATAAGGCCTGCTCTGGAAGACACTTACCACTGGGATGGAACTTGGCAGTGACAACCATCTCTTTAACAACAAAGCCAGGTTCTGACATCAGCAAGTCAATTATGGCCAACCATAATCAGTGATTTTCTGGAGTACAGAAAGGAGACAATTTTAGCACAGAGAAGGACCTTTGGAAATTGTGCCTGATGATTTGTTTTGTAGATATGGATATGCATAAGCTAGTGAATACTAAACAACCTTCCTCAAATCAGACAACTGGTATAATACAAGGGAGTCTTTAAGAAAAAAATTCATGGCAAGTACACATTACAGAAAATAAATGCATGGAATTAAAAAAATTTTGCTCCAAAATAAACGTATCCTTCAATTTCATTTTTCTGACCACTTTTTGGAGTATCCTTATATGGTATGATTTTTTCACAAAATGCTAATTTGAGTGTGAAATCAGATCTGCTGAGACTAGAGTTCAACAAGAATATCCCATTTTTCCTTTATATCTGGTAGTGCCCACTTATACACGAAATGTTTCAAGAGTCCCAGTGTATAACTAAGACTACAGATGTGACAGAATTCCATATGCATCTTTTTTTACCAAATACATACAAACCGTTACAGAGTTTATCTTGTAAGTTAGGCACAGTAAGGACATTAACAATAATTAATAATAAAATAGAACAATTATAACAAGATACTGTTAGAAAAGCAATGAAGATACTATGAATTATTTACTTCTGGGATTTTTCCATTTAATAATTTGTAAGACTGTGGATAAAGGATTGGGGATGACTTCTGTAGTGATGTTTCCAAAGATTAAGAGCCAACCTAATTTTGAGAAATAGCAGAACACAGTTTTCTATTATTTTCCCTGATGTATTCTACTTAGATATTCCACTTATATTAAAGAAGTTGCTATATTTCACAATACTGCTAATTGCATCTTAGATGGAACAAACTATAGAAAAAATTACAATGCTGGTGTGCTAAAATCTTAAGGAAGGGAGTTGATATATACATTACTACAAAAAATTAATGGAGTAAATATCTTAAATATACTCATCTACTTAAAGAAACCTATGAGCATTAAAGAGGCTGCTGAAATGAGCATAGCCATATAGATTTACCTGGGGATTCACAGAGAGAGCAAGTATATACCGATATTCTGAAGGAAGAAAAAATATGGCATTAGCCTTCTAAATAGCTCACAGAGAGAAGAAAGAAAAATATGTGAAAGGTTTATTTTAAGAGAGCAATTCAGAATATAGTGGCAGTTTAAGCCTGGCAGGGAAGCAGATGGATAGAGGATCTTGAAGGATTTAAATAGTAATGCTTATTTTTTAGGTCAGACCATTTAGAGAAAGTGGTAGGCATGTGGGAAGAGCTTGTACCACTGGAATCTTTAATACAATGATTTTTATTGCTATTCTTAAAGCTAAGGGTAATAAGGAAAATGACGGCCTTCAAAGTTAGATTGGTCAAATCTCATGACAGTTAGGTGCAGAAGAAGGAGAGATATCTCTTTGCATCATAAGTGACAAGTGTGGATGTCTTTACTGCCTAGAAGAAGCTCCTGGCTTCGGATCAGCGCAGCTTTGGCCGTTGAGGCCAATTGGGGAGTGAACCAGCAGATGGAAGACCTCTCTCCCTCTCTCTCTCTCTGTCTCTCCTTCTCTCTCTGTGTAACTCTGACTTTTGAATGAATAAATGAATCTTAAAACAATTAAAGATACTTTTTTTGTGAAATACAATTGTCTATCACCTGTAGAAGCCATTTAACATTTGCTTCCCATATAATGCTTATGCAAGTACACATAATTTGATGTTTGCAAAGTCTCTTCATTTCTGATGAGAATCATTTCCATGTGAAAAGACACTTTCTTTCTATTTTTATTTAACCATAGTAGCAAGAGATTAGGTCAAATTCTGGAAGTTTATGAAAAGCAAAGTGGCTGAGCAAATGGGAAAGTATTATTTCAAGCCTGTAGTCTCATTGGTCATGTATCCAACGTGATTTCAAGTGACTGGAAATTGAATAATAAATATTTTTTCAACAAGATATTAACTTCCTTCAAAGCTCAGTTCACATTTCAATGTATTGATGTATTGATTCCTAATAAGGATAATTGTCTGTACTGTTTTTTGATAGTGCATGCTAGTGTGATACAGGGTACTACTTCCTTCTTCTTTGTCGTCTTCTTCTTCTTCTTCTTCTTCTTCTTCTTCTTCTTCTTCTTCTTCTTTTTCTTCTTCTTTTTCTTCTTCCCCTCCTTCTCCTCCTCCTCCTTCTCTCTGGACTATATTTTTGAAAAAAATTTAAGGTGAGTAACTTCCTTGTGTTTCACACATACAGATGTAGGAGCATACTAATACTTCCCACCCTATCCTCACTCTTCCCCACGCTCCTACCCTCTCTCCTCCTTCCTTCCCATTCCTTCCTTTAACCGTACAGTGACCCACTTCAATGTACTGTGATTACTTTGAGAGAGTGAGGCCATTTATTGTTTATCAAATCCATATGAAGTCTTCACTTGCAACTTGAGATGACACCAAATCCCTCAATTATGTTTTGCCATTCACAATAAATGTAGAACATGATTATCACACTAGAATAACGAGAAGCAGCTTGGGTACCAAAGCATCAATTAGCTGTGTCCCATGTTTTGGAAATTACAAAGTTGACATCAGTGTGTTAGCTGGGCTATAATATTGCTTGTGGTTTAGGAGTCTCATCCAAGATTATTGACTCTGGCTGAATTCATTTCTTTTTAGCGGTGTGACTGTCATCTCTGTTTTCTTGTATGCTCTTGACAAGCAAGCATCTTGGCTCCCGCAGCCTTCCTTCAAGTCTTTGCCACATGACCTCTTCATCTCATGATGTGGCTCCTTACTTACGCACAAGCAGACAGGATGATGATAAATGTATTAGCAAACTAGATCAGATTCACTCAGGATAAGTTTTCCCTTATGAACTCAAAGATTAGTGACTGAAGCCTTTAATTATATAATTATAGATTATTTTTTCTATACAACATAACATGATTGTAAGAGTTACATTTCATCATATTTACCTGTTCACAGATGATTAATATAGATAGATAGATACATAGTACATAGATAGATAGTTTTATATATATACATATATGTATATGTGTGTGTGTACATAGATAGATGGATAGTTGTTGACAAGCCAGCTAATAGGATCATTTCTACTTTATAAATTCACTAAATAGTTCAAATGCAAAAGTAATTTTGATCAAAAATTGCATTCATTCATTTGGAAGACAAATACTTAAAGAACCCTCAGTGAGTCACATGCATTTTGCAGAATGAATTAACTGGCAATCTCACATTTATCTACAATATAGACATAGGTTAAAAGCAATGAAAAACTCTAGCAATATGTTGGAGATAGATATATCATCCTTTTTTCATATATGTATATGTATGATATATAATGTATGGTATATATATAATATATGTATCATACATATATGATCTATATATACACAGATATATATCTTTATATATATATATATATATATATATATGCAGATCTTGGCTATTGTTTTTTCAATCAAAATATGCCTGCCCTGTTATGCTGCTGCTGAAAGCATTTGTTGTTTTTCATGTTGCCCTTTGGGCAATTAGTGGACCCCAAATGAGCAAGTGCATACTGCTGTGGCCTTCTGATGCTTGTTGATGTAGGTCGCCATCCCATGGTATGGTTTGACTATATTCCAGAATATATAAACCAAAAAAACCCTCACCACCCTATCCCACCTCACCCATCTATGGGTATGACCTTTCACAGTGTTCCTGCACTTCAATCACTATTCCAGAACTAGTAGTTTTGAGTAGGTTGTTGTTAAAATCTGGTTGTTTAAACTTTTATTGTTGTTAAAATGAAATGCATAGACCATATATAAATAAAAGTAAAATTGTATCTATTTATCTTCACACACATATGCATATATACAACTGGATTTAAAGAGACTGCTTTTGATATTATGGATGATAATCTACAAAAACTAAATAGCACTAAAGTAAGAGATATATGCCTTAAAAAGTTTTCCTTCTGTTCAGGTGAAATGCTAGCAGTTTAGGAGGCATACCCAATAATAAGACAATAATTACACTAACAAATGAGGAAGAGTAGTAGGCTATTTGTGGATAAAAGGCATGTTAATGAGGCAGGTATACTACCTGTTTCTTGGGTCCCCAAGTTCTTCTTCCAGGACAGACAAATCCAACCTAGTTGGCACTTTTATGAAAACATACTGGGAAGAACAAAACCTTGGCCCACTTCAATACAAAGGCAACCCTTTGAACCTGAGGTGTGACACTTAGAGAGGAACATGCCCCTGGATGATAAAAATAGGCTCCCTGAGGAAATGAATTGGCAGCACAGGAATCTCCTAGACACACTCTTTTTTTTCCTGAGTGTAGAGACCCTGTTTCATCCCTGCACTTTATGTCTATGGTAAGCACTCTATACATACCGATGAAAAATTCTTCAAAATAATATTCATCTTAAAGGAAAGCTTAAACAGTAGCACAAAATAATTATATTCACCACATTTCCCCAATTGCTATTTTAATACATTTCATCAATGGATCAATTGCTTGATATTTCTCTCTCTCCCTCTCTCTCTCTCTCCCCCTCCCCCTCTTTCTCCCTCCCTCCCTCTCTCTCCCTCTTTCTCTCTGCCTTTCTCTGTGTAATTCTGACTTTCAAGTAAATAAAGTAAATAACAAAAAATTTTAAAAATGAAGAAATAGGGCAGACAAGTGGAAAAATAAATACAAAAACAGCTATGAGTGGAAAAAATAAATAACATAATGTTTAGGAAAATATTTTTTGATCCCAAAATGAGAACTGCCTGATATTAAAAGTGGAAAAACCATTCTGTCATTTTGAGGAAACGTGTGGGAAACTGTTCAGATTCTGTTTCTCCAGATTAGGAGAATCAGATAAGCACATTTGAACCTAACTTTTAATGAATATTTATATGAAAACACCATAGGTTTCAAAGGTGGTAAAGTTAATTTTCAAGGAAAATAAGATAATGTTTGTCTGTGAGTTCGTATATGGCTAACTATAAAAAAAAATTTTATTTCTTTCATATATTTTCCTAATTCAGACTACAATTCTCTGCTATTTCCATTGAGTCTAGTATTGAGCCCAGCTCATTTCATAATCAACAACCCTAGGGAATTAGAGTAAGAAAAAAGGCAAGAAAGAAGAGCAGATTAAATATTGGAAATTGATACTACAGCGTAAACAGTAACTTCACCACTACCCTCTTTTACCCAGAAAGCTGTGGAGCTAGGGCAAGAGGACAGGCAGAGGATGAAGCAAGCAGGGCTGAATGCAGGCCAAGGAGTCTATAAAATGATATCTCCTTCCAAATCTCTGCGGCTTAGCGCAAAACAATTACAATAATATTGTTTCCAGTAAATCGATATTGAAAACAATGTTTCCATGTAAATTTATGTGTAAGATTATCTTAGCCTTTTCATGTTTCACTTTTTAATAATTTATCTAAACTAATCTTGCAATGCTGTATTTTAGAGCAATTCTCTAGTGGTAGAATGATTTCATGTGCTAACCAGAGCTCCTCAATTAATTGTACATGAATAAGTTTGTTATTTTGTTGTGTATACAAAAAAAATAGAAATACTCATTTCTTTTCTTTTCCCAACTCTTGAGACCTGGTGGCTTGGTTTGAAATGGTAGATAATAAAACTTCCTTCACCTAATTCTACTTACTGAGATCAGTGAGATCTTAGTGGCATGGATACATTTGCAAGTTTTCTTAAAATTTGGGTGTGTACAGTAGAGGTCTGAGGAAGGAAGTGGCATGCAGAGGCAATGAAGAAAAATATACTGTACTACATTTAGTAGAAAGTAATCAGAGAATGCAATATTCAAGTGACTAAAATAATTAGAAGGCTTCTAGTTTGGGCCTGCAGAAAGGACTGTGGGGACACAGCTCAGCTGATTCCTGGAAAACCACTGTTGCTGCAGCATCTAGAGGCTGTGGAAATAGATAACACTACACTCCTGCTTTGGTACAGAGATAGAAGACTCGGTTGGGAAGCTGCTGTTGCCACAACTAGGTATATGTACACATTCCAGACCAACTCCATTGCGTTTCACAACTGCTACTCAGTACCTATGATGTGATATTTCTAAAAATGCTCCTTTCCATGCCAGATGAATACACTGAAAGCAACCTAAAGGCAAACTTTACCTGTTTTTAAATTTTCTCCAACCGTTATCAATGCCCCTAACTTGGGAATTCTAATTTAAGTCTGAAACTGTAGCGCCTCAAGAGTTTGAGATAGGAGTTTGAATAACGGTACATGGGAAAGTTGTGAATATTCTCTCAAATATCAGAAAGATTTTGTTCTAAACACCAGTTGAACATACTCTGCAAAGAAACATTGATGGTAAATTGAAAAGCTCAAGGTAGATGACAGGTGAAGATCAGGTCTATACCAATGTCTTTGTAAACACCATAGGAAGAATCATATTTAGTATAAATTTTTATGTTCTCTTTTTTAAAAAAAACTTTTATTTAATAAATATAAATTTTGAAAATAAAACTTTTGGATTATAGCGGCTTTTTCCCCATAACCTCCTTCCCACCGGCAACCATCCCATCTCTCACTCCCTCTCCCATCCTAGTCTTCATCAAGATTTATTTTCAATTATCTTTATACACAGAAGATCGATTTAGTATATACTAAGTAAAGATTTCAACAATTTGCACCCACACAGATACACAAAGTATAAAGTACTGTTTGAATACTAGTTTTACTGTCAATTCGCATAGTATAACACATTAAGGACTCCTACATGGGAAGTAAGTGTACAGTGACTCCCTTTGTTGATTTAACAATCAACACTCTTATCTTGTAATTCTCTTCATTAACCCTTCATTTAGAAAAGACCTTTGCACTTCTCTGGTGGTGGTGCTTTGATTGAATGACTGCAGACAGTAAGGTGAAACTGGTATTTTCTGCATATCTGCTTGCCCAATGCAGCACTATATATTGTATCCCTGTTAGCTCGGTTAGTCTTGGAAATCTGACCCAATCTGGAAGTAAAACTTTTTTTTAAAGATTTATTTATTTATTCGAAAGTCAGAGTTATACATAGAGAAGAGAGGCAGAGAGAGAGAGAGAGAGAGAGAGAGAGAGAGAGAGAGGGAGATCTTCCATCCGATGATTCACTCCCCAATTGGCCTCAACGGCCAGAGCTGTGCTGATTCAAAGCCAGGAGCCAGGAGCTTTCTCTAGGTCTCCCACGCAGGTGCAGGGGCCTGAGGACTTGGGCCATCTTGTACTGCTTTCCCAGGCCATAGCAGAGAGCTGGATCGGAAGTGGAGCACCTGGGTCTCAAACTGGTGCCTAGAAGGGATGCAGGCACTTCAGGCCAGGGTGTTGACCCACTGCACCACAGCTCTAGCCTCTGGAAGTAAAATGTTTAAACTACCAGTTAAAGAACAACATGAAAAGTCTTGGTAGATTGGCCAAACAAACACTTAATTTTGAGAATCTCTATTCTTAATTGAGCTGCTAGACACAAGGATTCAAAATCCTAAATCTGGAGAAATCAAGAAGGACTTCACAGAACACCTTAATTTTGAACTATCTTTAATGAGATTTTTTCAGTTATTGAAAATTTGAGTATTTCAAACTGAAATGATTTAAAAACCTATAGAATCAAAGGAAAAGTGTCAAATAATTCATGATTAGCTTACTAAGGACAATCCCCAGAACAACCTTCTGAGCCCACCATGGTTCTGGGACTATGAATGGAAGGGAGGGGTTTCACAGGAGGAGTATTTGGGGACACAAAATGTTTCAACAGCTGTATGTAATGTAGTAGGTCTTATCCACATCCACCCCACGTGGGCCAGGCGTGGATTAGTACTACACAGATCACCCTTCAAAAACAACTACTCCTTTAGCTGTGATGAGTGCAAGTGTCTGTTATCCACAAGTTTACAGAACTTTTGCAACTTACCCACACATCTAAGCCAAGAAAATCCTTTCCCAGGACAGCTCCCTGCAATGACTGTTCCTGCCCAGGTGCTGACTGCCATAATATGCAATCTTTCTGCACTGCTCCTCACTGGCTTGGCCACATTTTCACAGGTGTTATTGACAATGGAATTCCTTATACTATCTTGAAATCTAAACCGACATCATATAGAAGGGATATTTCATTGAGAATTTCAAAGTGGAGATTTTGGGGTGACATCTGAGTCTATGTGATATGATAGAATAAAATGCCATAGACTGTGTGGATTATAGACAGCGGAAATTTATTCCTCACAGTTCTGGAGTTGTTGTAAAGCCCAATCAATGAACTAAAAGTCTCAGTGTGGTGATGGACCTCAGTGACACCCATATTGCCCCCCACCCCAAATCTCATTTAGACAGTGAAAGTAATGAGGAGACCCTGATAGGTGCTTTTTAATGATTCTAATCCCATTCATGAAGGCTCTACCCCTATGCCTAATCATCTCTCAAAAGCCCCACCTACAAATACCATCAGATTGCCAGTAAGGAATTCATCTTCTGAATCTGGAGTGAAGTGGGCAAGGATGGGGATAGTTGTAAATATAAACATCCAGGCCACATCAAATCTCAAGCAGACAAGATATTAGGAGGAAATTGGTATACAAAATGAAAAAATGAAAACCTTCAAATATCCTCCTAGGATTTGGGTGGGTTCATGGAAGTCATCCAGGCTTATTTTTAGAATAGCTTGGCCAAGAGAGCTAACTGCCATTGGCCAGAGAGCTTCAACATAAATGTTGTGGAAATATACCTCTAAACGTAGAAACTCAGTGGGAAGTTGGTCATGAATGGTGAATGAAAGATTGCTTCACTCATTCCAGGCAAGAGAACTATCAAAAGATCCAAACAACGTTTGAGGAGCATCTAAGTTTCAG
This sequence comes from Sylvilagus floridanus, assembly GCA_949820135.1. Classification (NCBI taxonomy): domain Eukaryota; kingdom Metazoa; phylum Chordata; class Mammalia; order Lagomorpha; family Leporidae; genus Sylvilagus; species Sylvilagus floridanus. Next base: position 35,095,925 of record OX463228.1, on the reverse strand, counting down.
ATGAGAGAAATTGCATTTGGGTTTCAGAGCGTCTGGCAGATACATTCTGAAGAATATAACTTGCCTTATGAAGGTGAAAACTTACAGCTGCTTTGATACCACTCTCCATCCACTCCAACTCTGAAGGCAAAAAAAAGGAAGCCCGTGCAGTGAGTTGGAGAGGATGAGATAAGGTGAAATGGATGCCCATGTTATTAGATTGAGCTGACATTTTTAATATCTGAATGTGACCAGAAAAGTAATGTAATCCTCCTGAGAGTCAATCAATAGAACAGATTTTAAAAGTCAACTTTCAATCAGTTAAGTAAATAAGGATGCATATGGTAGTTTCATGTTTAGATAAAAAGCTGAGCATGATGGGTATGTCAATGTACTAAAAAATTGGCAAACAAATAAAGCAAGTGAGCACTAATCAAACTCTGAGTTATAACCACAGTTTACATTTTTGTCAATTTTCTTTCATTCTATTGCTAAAAACATGACTATACTATATATTCAGTCTTACATTCTACATTTTATTAAATATTTCATAAGAAATTTATATGTGATTAGGTCATTTATAATGCTTATGTTTGATAGTAGACCATTATACTGCACTGAATAAATGTGTTACAATTTTAATTTAAACAGAATTTAATTTAAACAGAATTAAAAGGTAAGTTTATTATAATATTTCAAAATTTCAAAAATATTTCAAATCCATGCAAAGCTTTTTCCATGATGTGCATTTTCAATGAACTTTTTGAAGACCTACCATTTTATCTTAGTGAATCATACTGCTAATTTTAATTTGTAAATTCATTCATATTTTTCTAAAATACATGATCCTGTACATATTTTAGTTTAAATTTTTAAAATACTTTTCATTAAGAATTTTAGCAGACATAAAAATTTTACATACCCATGAGGCTTCGATGTGTTGCTTCAATATAAATGTATACACTGAATGATGTACAGTTGGGGTAAAAACATTCTCTTCCTTAAGCATTTAGCATTTATTTATGTTAAAAAAACATCATTCTGCGTGAATTAAGCCAGTCCCAAAGGGACAAATATCATATGTTCTCCCTGATCGGTGACAACTAATTGAGCACCAAAGGGGAAACCTATTGAAGTGAAATGGACACTATGAGAAACAGTAACTTGATCAGCTCTTGTGCTGACTGTTGTTGTACAATGTAATACTTTATCCCATTTAGTAATTTTTTTATTCTAGTACTATTGGTTGAACTCTGTAATTAACAAACAATTATTCTTAGGTGTTTAAATTTTAACTGAAAAGTGATCCCTGTGAAATATAAGAGTGGGAATAAGAGAGGGAGGAGATGTACAATTTGGGACATGCTCAATCGGAACTGCCCCAAATGATGGAGTTAGAAACAGGCCAGGGAATTCCAATACAATCCCATCAAGGTAGCATGTACCAAGGCCATCTCACTAGTCCAAGTGATCAATTTCAGTTCACAATTGATCACACTGATAGGTCTAAGAGTCAAAGGGATCACACAAACAAGACTAGTGTCTGAAAATACTAACTGATAGAATCAAAAAGGGAGAGAATGATCCAACATGGGAAGCGAGATACACAGCAGACTCATAGAATGACAGATGTCCTAAATAGCACTCTGGCCTCAGAATCAGCCCTTAAAGCATTCAGATCTGGCTCAAGAGCCCATGAGAATATTCTAGGCATGGAAAGCCAAGACACTCTGGAAAAAAAAGAAGACCTAAATGAAAGATCTCTGTGAGTGAGATCCCAGTGGAACGAATGGGGCCATCAAAGAAGGAGGTACCTTTCTCTGAAGGGAGGAGAGAACTTCCACTTTGACTATGACCCTGTCGGAATAAGATTGAAGTCAGCGAACCCTAAAGGCTTCCATAGCCTTGGCAACTCATGACTAGAGCCTACGGAGATTACTGAGGCCATAAACAAGAGTGTCAAATTGTTAAATCAACATCAGGAGTCACTGTGTACTTAACGTCTCATGTGGGATCTGTCCTTAATGTGTTGTCCAATGTGAAGTAATGCTATAACTAGCACTGAAACAGTATTTTACACTTGTGTTTCTGTGTGGGTGCAAACTGATGAAATCTTTACTTAGTATATACTGAATCAATCTTCTGTATATAGATAATTATAAATGAAAAAAAAATCTTGGTGTTAAATTGGAAATTGCCTAGAAAATTAATTAATTTTTTAAAAAAATATATCATGTAGGATCTCTGTCCTTAATGTGCTATACATTGTGAATTAATACTATAACTAGTACTCCAACAGTATTTTTCACTTTGTGTTGCTATGTGAGGGCAAACTGTTGAAATCTTTACTTAATATATAGTAAACTGATCTTCTGTATATAAAGAGAATTGAAAATGAATCTTGATGTGAAGCAAGGGGGGAGGGAGTGGGAAAGGGGAGGGTTGCGGGTGGGGGGGAAGTTATGGGGGGGGAAGCCATTGTAATCTATAAGCTGTATTTTGGAAATTTATATTCTTTAAATAAAAGCGTTATAAAAAAAAAAAACAAAATCCTATCTTCTAGGGCTTTTTTCATAGAGAAATATATAGTATGTCAACATTATTTACAATCCACCTACTATAGAATCCAACTCCAGAACTTCTTACTCCTATCCATCTACACTATAGTATCTGTTCCTCAACTATTCCCAGTCCTTTCTTTCTCCATCCTCTCCCCCGCTTCCGGTAAACTCTATTACACTTAAATTCTATAAGATCATCTTCTTTTTAGACCCTGCATATAAGTGATATTGTGTGATATTTGTCATTCTGTGCTTGGCTAATTTCACTTACCATACTGATCTCCAGTTCCATCCATTTTGCTTTGAATGGCAAGATTTCATCATTTTTTATGGCTGAGTGGTATTTTCTTCGATATACGTGCTATAATTTTGTTTATTGATTCATCAGTGCATAGACATATAGCTGTTTCCATATCTTGGCAAGCATAAATAGTGCTACAAGTAAAAAACTGAAATTTGTTTGCTAAAATATTTTTCAAACTCTACTTTTTATTATTGTAGAGAGAACAGATTTCATGTATTTCATAGCTACAATTTTTTTAAAAAAGATTTATTTATTTATTTATTTGAAAGTCAGAGTTACACAGAAAGAGGAGAGGTAGAGAGAGAGAGAGAAAGGTCTTTCATTCTGTTTCACTTCCCAATTGGCTGCAATGGCTGGGGCTGCACCTATCTGAAACCAGAGCCAGGAGTTTCTTCCAGGTCTCCCATGTGGGTGCAGGGGACCAAGGACTTGGGCCATCTTCTACTGCTTTCCCAGGCCATAGCAGAGAGCTGGATCAGAAGTGGAGCAGCCAGGTCTCGAAGAGCAGGCCAGGGTTTTAACCTACTGCGCCACAGCGCTGGCCCCATCATAGGTACAATTCTAAGATAATCATATTTTCTTCCTTTCCTCTTTCCCTACTTCAACTCTCTTCCTTCCTTCCTTTCTTTTTTTCTTTTATTTTTACAAAAACATAATTTCTATCCACTCTATAAATTATGAAAATCCCTGTATTATGTTTGATAAATATTAAATGAATTTATACCTTCATAAGAAGTGTGTGTATGTCCATGCTGCTATATGCTTGATAACATTTTTGATAAAATATTAATACTTAGATTTCCCTCTGAGAAGATATCACAAGAATATCTCTTAAATTGTAATCAAGTCTTGAATAGGCTTATCACCATAGAATAAATGTTTGTTCTCCTGCCCCATGTCTATGTTGAAACCTAATACCAAATATCACCTTTGTATTTGGAGATGGGCCTTTGGAACTCTTCCATCCTCCTGAATAAGAGTAGTGGCCTTGAAGGAGGGGCCCAGAAGCACCTTTGTCCTTTCTGTCATGTGAAGGACAACCCTCTATTAAGTAGCAATTGGATCCTCAACAATCTGCTGGCACCTTGGATTTGCTGGCCTCCAGAACTGTGACAAACACACCACTGTTGCTTGAGTCCACCCAGTATAATTTAAGTTGCCCAGATGCCCTCAGAGAGAAAATTTAGATTAATCCCAATGTAAATATCTATAAATATCTATACAGGGGTAGAAACTGCAATCTTTATTTTTTCAAATGATTAATTTTTCTATTGTGTAATTTATGTTGGAATTCACATACTATGTAACCGATAGGTAACATGAAATCTCAAACTTCTCAGAATAATTTTGGTTATCTTCAGAAAAACAAAATTTTCTTCATGGAGTAGGAATAAAATAGAATAATGATGGAATAATGATGCTCTCAATCAACTTCAGCTACACATTATTGTATGCTAAATATCAACTACTTGCAAGCTAAAAGCAGTGCTCTTTTTCCCTTTTTCTGAAGAGTAGCTGTTCTTAATATTTTACTCATCCAGAAAGGTGTAAAATCAATTCGTTTTATGTTATCTAATTTTGTGGTTAAAATTGGGATATGTGTTGCAATTCTCTCTTCAACTTAATGTACAATACCTGCAAATCAAAATGGACTCTTTCTAATTTTAATTGGAGGTTGATGAGCAAGAAAAATGAGAAACTGAAAGAGAAAAAAGGAACAATAGGCCAAAAAGAAAAATCTTAATAGGTTCTTTTACTACATCATGTACCTAGAAATTTCATTCCCCAGCATTAGTCTAAGAACCATGGGTTTCTTACCGTGAATTTAGCTTTCCTTTACCCCCTCAAGTTTTAAGAATAGAAAATAAAGTGCACCATGTGGGCTTCAAGCTGTAATTTCCATTGAAGTTGCCGAAGTCATAAATTACAAGTGGGCACCTAAAGATGAAATTACAGCCTTTCTAACACCCCAACCAGGTACACTTTATTTTTATATAATGGATGCTTCCAACATCACCAACATCAAATTTGCACACAATTGGTATTTAAAATAACTTACTTTTTTCCCTTCATATAGAGGCAAGAATAACCATTGCATTTAAGACTATTGCCACTTTAAAAAATCTTTATAGGTACAAATTATTTTTTCAAACATTAAGAAAAAGTAATCAACAAATTAAGACAACATATTAAAACAAAAACAAAACTGTTCCTCACCACTCATCAGATGGCCTAAATAAATGCTTATTAATTCTTTTTGCTTCTGGAGAATCCTTTGTAAAAGAGTGAAAGATGAAATAAAAATTAAATGTGAGTGACTTGAAAGTTTACTTTAAAGAAACTACCTGAGTTTACTACCTTATATATGTAGATTGTATTGATCACATCTGCATTGTTATGAGTTACCTGTCATGATTTTTTTCCACATTTTATTTTATTATTTTTTCCCAAAGAAACTTTTTTATTTAAGAAATACAAACTTCATGCATTTCATAAGTACAACTTTAGGAATATAGTGATTCTTTTCACCACACCCACCCTCCCACCCCTCATTCCCTTCCTTCTCCCAATTTCCAATCCAATTCTCCATTAAGATCCATATTCAATTAACTTTATACAAAGACCAACCCTGTACCAAGTAAAGAGTTCAACAATTTGAACCAAAAAAAAAAAAAAAAAGAAGAAGAAGAAGAAAAGAAAAGAAAAGAAAAACTGTTCCTCAACAGTCAAGACAAGGGCTCTTCAAACTCATTGCAGCTCCAAGTTAATTTCATTTCCTCTTTTTTTTCCCCCTTTGAGAACAAATTTTACTGTTAACTCTCATAATATAACTCTTTGTTAGAATAAATGGCCACTCCTTTTTTTTTTTTTTTTTTGAGAAGCAGAGTGGACAGTGAGAGAGAGAGAGAGAGAGACAGAAAGGTCTTCCTTTTTTCCGTTGTTTCAACCCCCTAATGGCCGCTGAGCCAGCGCGGCTGGAGCACCGTGCTGATCCAAAGCCAGTGCTTCTCCTGGTCTCCCATCCAGGTGCAGGGCCCAAGCACTTGGGCCATCCTCCACTGCACTCCCAGGCCACAGCAGAGAGCTGGCCTAGAAGAGGGGAATCCAGGACAGAATCCAGAGCCCTGACTGGGACTAGAACCTGGGGTGCCGGTGCCGCAGGTGGAGGATTAGCCTATTGAGCTGCCGCACTGGCCCCAAATGGCCACTCCTAATCTTAACTTTTAATTCCATTCTTACACAGATTTTTTTTTTTAAGTATGTTCAGGCAAATTATCAGGAAGCTGCATCTGAAGGTAGGAGAGGATCCTAGGTCCTCTTACATGGAATGCAGACATCCAAGTGTGGACACCTAGCGTGCTATGCTAACACATACAGAAAGGGACAGCCTAAGGTCCTCTGGGCTTGTATATTGACAGGGGCTGGTCCCAGGTCCTAAGAAACAGAGTGCACTTTTTTCAGATCACACAGAACAAGTAAGCATGAGTGTGTGGCTTTTAGCCAGCAAGATGCATGGGAGCCTTCCCTCCACCCTGTGGAGCACTCTGGTTCCAGTTCTGAGGGCTTCTAGTGGGTCAAGGCTACCTACTGTTCCCTCAGACAGACTGGAGCTCAGCAGCAGCTGGATCACAGTGGCTTGGGCTGGGGCTTTGGTGGGGAGGCAAGGTATGCTCATTTTTTGGAGCAAAGCAGTTGCTCAGACCCCAGTCAGCTTTCTGAACTGGGTGGAAAGCCAGTGAGGACTGTGCAATTCTCCTGCAGTGAGTGCTGCTGGTCTGCAGCGAAGGTGGCGGTCCTGGGGTCTTCCGTTTGCCTTTTCCCAGTAAGATGGAGCACCCACCCCTACCCAGCTGGGACCCAGGGTTGGAACTGCCGCGTGCTGTGTTCTTCCCTCTCGGCTGGCTTCCCTAGACTCTGTTGTTCACAGTTCCCATCATTTCTTTCCTGGAGTGTTCCCTCAGTCTGGCTCCTGGAAACACTGTGCTTCCTTTGTTCAGGGTCTCTTCTGTGGAGAAGTCAAGTGCACGGCCTCTCTATTCAGCCAGCGTGGATCTCTGATCTGAGTTGACAATATTGATAGCTTTTTTTTTTTTTTGCAGACAGCTCTTTTATTTGCCAATTTAATTTCCTTTGGGTGAATTCCAAGGAATGGGATGGCTGAGTCATGTGGTAGGGATATATTCAGATTTCTGAGGAATACCCAGACTGTCTTCCATAGTGGTTTTACCGGTTTGCATTCCCACCAATAGTGGATTAGTGTCCCTTTTCCCCACATCCTCACCAGCATCTGTTAATAGTCGATTTCTGAATGTGAGCCATTCTAATCGGGATGAGGTGAAACCTCATTGTGGTTTTGATTCACATTTCCCTGTTGGCTAGTGATCCTGAACATTTTTCATGTGTCTGTTGGCCAATTGGATTTCCTCTTTTGAAAAATGTCTATTGAAGTCCTTGGCCCATCTCTTAAGTGAGAGATTGCAGATTTTAGAATCTTTTTGTGGGGCCAGCACTGTGGCTCACTTGGTTAATCCTCAGCCTGTGGCACTGGCATCCCATATGGGTGCCCACCCAACAAGGAGTCCTTGTTGCTCCTCTTCCAGTCCAGCTCTCTGCTGTGACCTGGGAGGGCAGTGGAGGATGGCCCAGGTTCTTGGGCCCCTGCACCCACATGGGAGGCCAGGAAGAAGCACCTGGCTCCTGGCTTCGGTTCGGTGCAGTGCCGGCCATTGCAGCCATTTGGGCAGTGAAGGAAGGAATACCTTTCTCTCTCTCTTTTTCTCCCTTTTTTTTTTTAATTTGACAGGTAGAGTCATAGACAGTGAGAGAGGGAGAAAAAATATTGATAGCTTTTGTCATGAACATTTGTAAAAATTCCCAAAGCCAATAACAATGAGAAATGATCAAAGCGGAAATTAGTCTAGTACTTCAAGAATTAACACTGCTTCCTTCCAATATATTGGAAAAACTTGAATGGATAAGACAAATGCAACTACATTATGAATATACAAACTATATTCTGTTTATATGAATTAAATTATATACAACTATATTGTTAAACAAATACATATATGTATATTTTATTGAGAGAACATATAAATTATATATATCATGTAATATACAACATATATAATTCATCTATACATATAAATATTTCATTGTTCATAAAACATATAAGCGATCTGGATTAATAACTTATAATGATACTATGAAGGGTACATATATTTAACCCAGAGAAAACTTAGATTCTGTCAAATGTAGTCAAAAGTCATCAGATAAGTCAAAAATTGCAAGTACATTTTTTTCTACTGGTATCAAATCCGTGGATTTGGGGGCTAGTGCTGTGGCGTAATGGGTAAAGCACTGCCTGCAGTACTGGCATCCCATATGGGCACCAGTTGGAGACCCAGCTGCTCCAATGGTCTAAGAAAGCAGAAGAAGTGCTTGGGCCCTGCACCCTTGTGGGAGACCCAGAAGAAGCTCCTGGCTCCGGTTTAGGATTGGCACAGCTCTGGCCATTGTGGCCATCTGGTGAGTGAACCATTGGATGGAAGACTGCTCTCTCTCTCTCTGCCTCTCCTATATAGCTCTGACTTTCAAATAAATAAATAAATCTTTTTAAAAAATCTATGGATTTTACACTTTAGTCTCAAGGACATTTTAATCACATCAGATTTTTAAAAATTAAATGACTAAATTATGAAGAATGTGGCATACTTTTTTAAAAGTAATATTTTTCTGCTGATGTTGTAAAAAATAGCTGGTCAGCAGAAAAACAATTCAGTTAAAAATTTGGATACAACTACACACATACTTATTTTACAATGCTTATTACTACTGAGAAGCATTGTTTCATATTTTATATCATAATGTTATTATATCTAATAAGTAGTAAAGATTTATAGAGTGAATGATGTTGATAAAATGCAGGGTTAATCGGTTTTATGTATGTTTTGTTGGGAAAAGAGTGCAGTTTTAAAAACACTATCGGATATTTCTTTTTTCCTTTCTACATCTTTTTCTTACAAATTTTAATGAATTTGGATCTATTGACAATTGTGCATTTTAAGCTGTGTGTGTGTGTGTGTGTGTGAATTACAAATTAAAGCATGAGAAAAGGCAAACATCTCACTTCTTTTCCTCTGTTTATATTACAATAGCCCAAAGTCATGCTTCATATATTTCTGTGCGCTTCTATGTATCAAATGATTTGGCTAGTACATTTGTTAGATAAAATTGTACCTAACAAATTAAATAATTCTAGTAAATACTGGGAATGAAACACACTATTTTAGGAAGAAATAGGTGTTGCTTATCCATAACATAAAATAGAAAACTCTATCAATGTTCTCTTTTGGTATAGATCTACATGTAAGTACACACTAATGTTGTGGGTTTATGTACCTCTTAGGGGTCTTCAAAAAATTTATAGAAAATGTATATAACGAAACATTATGTATAGATTGCAAAAACTTTTGCACCCAAATAAAGTTATCTTGTATTTCAATTCTTTACACTAACTTTCTGAAGTACTTTTGCATGTGTGTACAACTAAAAAATATTTTTATGTATCATAACTGAATATCAGATCCATTTCTTTGGAAATGTTAATGTTAAAAAATACTATCTTTACTCTCAATTATGAATACTTAAATGTCTCAGAATATAGTTAAGAATTTGGTCAACTGAAAAATTTAAGGCATTAAAATTATTTTCTGAAACTATAGTAGTATTAGTAAGCAATACTAGTAACAAAAAGAAAAATTTCATCAGATGTCATTAAGTGTTAAGGGTTGTCTCCCTCTTTTCTTTTTCTTTTCTTTCTTTCTTTCTTTTTTTTTTTGACAGGCAGAGTGGACAGTGATAGAGAGAGACAGAGAGAAAGGTCTTCCTTTGCCATTGGTTCACCCTCCAATGGCCACCGCGGTCGGCGCGCTGTGGCCGGCGCACCGCGCTGATCCGATGGCAGGAGCCAGGTGCTTCTCCTGGTCTTCCATGGGGTGCAGGGCCAAAGCACTTGGGCCATCCTCCACTGCACTCCCAGGACATAGCAGAGAGCGGGCCTGGAGGAGGGGCAACCAGGACAGCACCCGGCGCCCTGACCGGTACTAGAACCCAGTGTGCCTAGTGAGCCTAGTGAGCCTCCGCGATGGCTCAAGCGTTGTCTCAGAACCTTACATGAGTGGCTTTACAGCCTTTGAGTTAGCTATTATTATGCTGTCCTTTCACAAATGAGAACCCCAAAAGCATACAGGCAGCAAACTTTGTGATATTCATATAGTAAGAGTATTTTTATGAATATTCAGATTAGACATAGAAAATAAAAGTTGTGTTCCTGAAGTGCCTTTTTCTCACCAAATCTGAACTTCAGAATACCCATTGTCTTCTTGCCAGGATTCATATTTAGAATATTTTTCCCTCTGAAATATCCTTTCTCTGTTTCATATCTGCTACTTAAACATACTACAGCAAACAAAAGAAAAAAATAAATTTTATTAAAGGCAAACTCAGGCAACTTGCTAACTAAAACTGTAATTAAAGGGGAAATCATTGTTTTACACTGTTTGTATTGTCACAGAAAGTAAACACAAATATTGTTTCCATAACAACATCTGTGCTTCTGATTTATTTGTTAGTAGCTTTTTAATAAATACAATAAAATGAGTTCAGTAGTCGGATTTATATCTCCAAAGAGTAATAAACAGGAGACAATTAACTGGTAATTATTTCCACCTGCTGAACTCTATTTTGAGGAAATTTGATTAATTAATAGCACATATCTGTCATCATTAGATGCAAAATCTTTCACTTTCCTTTTCAAACTATGAAAATACAGTTAACATTAGTATGGAATGGGGTCTTCTGTCCATTTTCTGGGTCAATGCTCTTGAACTCATTACCCATCTAATTGGAAAATGTGGCTACTGGTAATCAGTCTGAAAACGTGACTTCCCTCATAAAAATTAATAGCAGTTTTATAAAACAAAAATATATGCATAAAAAAGGAAATCACATGCTGGATAGTTATACCAAATATTTCACTTTCTACCCTTTCAAGGGAAGACATATTTTTATTCTAATCAAACATATTTTTTTAAATTTTTTGGAAAGAAATACAGTAACACTCTGAGACATTTGTCTGTGACCTGCACATATTTTTAATCTTGCTTGTTTATTACAAGAATGGCGCCTGGCAATGTTTCTAGGTCAACTGGATCCGATTTCACCCTGATGTATGATCGCGTATAGTGAATAGTTCTGTCTTTCAATTCTCCCTCTCTTTCCTCTCAGAATATGCATTGCAATACTGAATGAAGTTCTTAATCAAAGCATACAACTGGGCCATTTCTCATTTTAAATCTTTATCATGTATGTTAGGCAATAAGCAAAGGCCAGCATGGGAGTTGAAGAGCAGCAAAGATGCAAATAATTATTCGCTCTTAAAACATTCATGAGCGAGCTGGCACAGTAGCCCAACTGTGAATTTTAGGACATTTCATAAATTTTATAAATCCAAACTGACAAATTCAATCTTACAATTGCTATGTGAATCAAACTGAAACACTTCATTCTGTTTTCCATCTCATTTAGAGAAAAGATTCATCCTGAAAATGCAGAAACTATAGTCATGAGCATTTACATTTCTGAAGCTTAATTTCATGACTTTTGGATTTAGAGCATAAAATTTGCCTTTGTCATTATGAGTACTGACTGGGAAAGATGAGGCATAGATTTCTCCATTTCTTAGTATGATTTAGTAGCTGTATTTTGTCAGAATCCATGTTCTGCTTGTTGATGTGTGCCATGACGATATGTATGCATATAACTAACCTCCTTCCAGAGGGCGGTGTAGGTAACCCATTACTCATGTCTTTTTAACACAGCCCCAAATAAGATCATCACACAACTAATCTGAGATAGTTTTTCAAATAATCTTTTAAAAAATAATTCTGGTTTATATGTAAATGGATTACTCTCTTTAATGATATCTGTCCTACAGATGGACCCACCAATCACACCCCTTTTTAATTAAAAGGTGAAAACTTTATGCCTTCAACTGGTAACATTATAGTTTTTTTCATTTGCTTTTAAATGAAGAATGCTCACAATTAAATATTTAGATTTTATGTGATTATCACTCAGTATAGGATTATAGCATTTGTATTCATACATGAGAGATGCATAAATAAATATAAAAAGTAATCACAAAAATGAAATAGGAATATGCATTTGATCTAATGGTTAAGAAGACAGTTGAGATGCCTGCATCCCATACTGGAGTACCTGGGTTCAAGTCTTAGCTCCAGCTTCTAATTGCAGCTGCCCTACTGGCCTGTATCCTGGGAGGCAGCAGGCAATGGCTGAAGTAGTTGTGATACCTGCATTGAGTCCTCAGCTTCTAGTTTTGGCTTGGCCCAGCATTGACTGTTGCAGGCTTTTGGGTGGGTTCTGTCTCACAAATAATAGAAAGAATTAAAGAATGAGAAGTAATTAGATTAAATATTACTAGGTTTCATAGGTTGATAATTACCAACCTTATTAGGCTCCCAAGCAATTTCTGAACCAAAAATAGTCATTGTTGCATTTCAGTCACTGAGTCTCCTAAGCAGGTATAAGTCCATCTGAAATTAGAGCATCTGTTTTCCTTTAATTGCTGGCTTAGTTATCATTTTCACTTCCAAAATACAACAGCTTGTTTCTAACAATGACACCATATTCAAGATGTTTTGCAATTTTAATTTGTGTGTGTGTGTGTGTGTGTGTGTGTGTGTGTGTGAAATAAAAAGAGAAAAATAAGAAGGAAGAAGAAATATGGGATAGAACAAAGAGAATTCATGGGTGCTCTGTAAATCACTGGGTCTTTAGTGGTTTTTTTTTTTTAAGATTTATTTAATTTATTTGAAAAACAGAGCAACAGAGAGGAAGGGGGAGACAGAGATATCTCCTATCCCTTAGTTCACTCCCCAGATGTCGACAACAGGTAGATCAGGACCAGGCAAAAGCCAGGAGGCAGGAACTCCTCCTGGTCTCCCACATGGAAAGCAGGTTCCAAGTACCTGGGCCATCCTCTGCTGCCTCCCCAGGTGTATTAACAGGAAGCTGGATCAGAAGTGGAGCAAGCAGGACTCAACCAGGGTTCTGATAGAGGATGCCTGCTTCAAAGGCTGTGGCTTAACCCACTGCATGACAGTGCTGGCCCTGGTCTTCAGTGTATAAAAGCTTGGATTTCTGACCTGAGAACCTGGTCTCCATCCAGGCACTCTGGTTTGGAGGTGCTTGATCATAGAAAAATTACCTATCTCAGTTTGGCTCAGTTTCCCCATATGGATTAGCTACCTGTTTTTGTTGTTTTTTGTTTGTTTGTTTTTTAGCTTTCTGTGAAAATTATCTGGGTTAACTCCAAAGAAATTTCTTAGCACCAGTACTAGTATATAATAAACTCAGTCACTTTCAGCTCTTACATAATAATTTCATGGTTTTAGAAAACTAATCTTGGTCAGGTTTTAATCTAAACCAAATCCAGTTCTAAATTTTGCTTATTATTCCTTGTAGAAAGCAAGCCATCAGCTTTTAAAGCACTTTTTGACTCTTGAATTTGGGCTCAAAATGAAGCAATTATGAATCAAGGAGTCCCCTTTTAAGCTTGTAACTTAATTTAAAATCAGTTCTTGTGGTGCCTCAATGACACATCTGGAAAAAATGGAATTCTTTGGCACAGAAATCAGTTCACAAACAGTAATGTCTGATTCATGATACTGTTGTTTGGCCTTTGAGTTGATATTCTGATAGAACAATCCAGATGTGCAGCAAGCCACACATCCAACATGGTCTCACTAATGTATGTCATGATGGAGCAGGTCCTGTTGATGTTATTGATAACCAGAGCAGAAGAGTGATGCAATGCAGATGGTAGATGAGACTGTGTGTTTACAGTGTAGCAATGACTACAGATCATGAATGTTTGGTGATTTTTGTTCAATGGTCTTTCCATAATATTTTAAGAAAGTCTGAGTTATGAGTAAGTCGGAATAATTTTGGAAGAAGTAATCCATATCCACCAAGGGCACCTGCATGTGAGATTCAAAGCAGAATCTGAATAATTGAAACACTTTCAGTGAGATAAATGACAGCAGTGCTTTGGGAGTCTGTGAAACGGCAAATAGCATTGAAAAAATTCACCTAACACTTAAGGAATTCAGTTTCCTACTTCACAATCCAGCCTAACATTTACTGTGTGACTTTAGGAAAGTTCCTTAAATTTTCCATATTTTAGTTTTCACATCCGTGAAAAGGGTACCTTAGAGAGGTACTGTAAGAATTTAACAAGTAAGTCACATGTAAGTAGGAAATTGCCTGGAATAAGATAACCTTATAGTCAATAATCAGAACAGACACAAACTCACACAAAGTATGTGGAGACTAGAAAAGATAGAGAACTAAGACCTTCTGCAGAATGTGTACCAAGTAGTTGCCGTACTATTTTACCTGGCTCTGTTTCCCAGTGCCTTCCCAACCAAATCAGTGCCAATTGTTACTTACATGGGTCCATTCCTCCGTAAAGTATTAACATATATTGAAATGTTTTAACCTTAGAGATTAGTCTTTTTTATGTAACTTTAAAAGAAAACACCTTTTTGTGGCTTCCTGAAATATCGTGAGTCCTCGGCACTGTGCCTAAAGAAGTCGATCCTGTATCAAAGACCATTAATTTTATTTAACTTGAAAAATCATAAAGGCTAAGGAACTTAAGGCAGATGCACATGTTTATTCCATAGCAGAATAGGGATTTAAACCCAAGTTCAAAACTAATGTTCTTCCCTCTGCTCCTTAGCACTGTTCAAGGACAGGTGTACCTGAAATGATCCAAGTTTTCCTTTGTCTCCCTCTCTCATCTGACTCCAAGGGCCACTTTTCTCTCCTATCTTTCTCTTACTTGTATCCCTCTTCCTTCTTGCTGGGTCTGATCTCTTCCTTTAACACTTCCCAGGAACTCTCTCTTTCTTCTAGTATCAAAATAGTCATTCCCGTCTAGTTGCTAACCATATCAAAAGCATCAAACAGACTACATTCCACAAAGATATTAATGACTGATCTGGCATATGTTCGCCATTCAAGAATGATCTCATTTTAGTAAGAGAATCTTGAAGTTGAAAATCTTTCATGTTAAGGATTACCTTAATAATCAGATGTGTTGACTAGGGCTACACCAATCTGATAACTTAAATAACAGAAGGCTATTATCTCATAGATCTGGAGGCTAGAAGTCTTAATTCAAAATGTTTCCAGGGACTCTTCTATCTGAGAACTGTGAGGAAAGGCTCTGTTTTAGATCTTTCTTCTTTGCCTTTCCTCTGTCTCTCCATATCATTTCCTCTCTGATTGCCAATCCAAATTTCCTCTACTTAGAAGAGAAAGTTATATTGAATTAGGATCCACCCCAATCACATCTTTTAACTTCATTTAACCTATGAACACTCTATCTCCAAACAAGGTAGTTGGGGATTAGCATTCCAACGCATTCTCAGGAAGATAGGATCTCAACACATGAATTTAAGGAGGACACACGTCAGCCATCCCATAGTAGTTATGTTACAGAGTGAAATATATTAAAAGACCAATTGTGGAGAATATTCTGATTGTAAGATATATTCTAACATCCCTGATACCACTCTATCAAAAAAAAAAAAAGTCTCTCTAGTCCTTCCCACGGGCAGTGTATTTGTCGGGACCCATAATTTCCTTTCCTCTCTGCCAGATAATGTCCATTTTTGTCTTTCTCTGCCACTCTGTCGTCTTCCATCTGCTTTACTGTTCCATCTCATAGGCATGATTCAAAGAATATTAACACTCTGAGTTGGAAGACAATACATCTAAATCAGAATTTCACAACTTTGACACCATTGGCATTTGGAATCAGAAATATTCTGTTGTTGTACAGAGCTTTCCTGTGCATTGGAGGATATTTTCTAGATATCAGTAATAGTCTCTTTTCCACAAATTATGCCCAACCCAAGTGTCCCTTCAATTCACCAAACAGCCATGGAGTGAGGGCTACGATGGGCCAAATGCACAAAGCCACCTCCAGTTGGGGACAATGGCTCTAAATAAATGAAATATTTGGGTGGAGGCTGGCATTGCTATGCAAAGGGTTAAGCCACCACCTCTGATGTCAGTATCCCATATCAGAGTACAGGTTTCAGCTGCTTCACTTCTGATCCAGCTCCCTGCTAATACAACTGGGAAAGCATCAGAGGTTGGTCCAAGTACTTGGGCCTTTGCCACCCATAAGGGAGACCTGGATGGAGTTCCTGGCTCCTGGCCTCTGCCTGGCACAGACCCAAATGTTGTAGCCATTTAGGGAGTAAACCAGTGGATGGAAGATCCCTCTCGTTGTTTCTCCCTCTCTCTCTGTCACTCTGCCTTTCAAATAATTAAAATAAGTCTTCAATAACAAAAGGAAGTATATAGCTGAACTAGGTATTGGCAATTACTTTATAGAAATATTTTAATAAAGGAGCCGGCTCCGTGGCTCACTTGGCTAATCCTCTGCCTGTGGCACCGGCATCCCATATGGGCACTGGGTTCTGGTCCCAGCTGCTCCTCTTCCAGTCCAGCTCTCTGCTGTGACCAGGAAGGCAGTGGAGGATGACCCAGGTGATTGGATGCCTGCACCTGTGTGGGAGGCCAGGAGGAGGCACCTGGCTCCTGGCTTCGGATCGGTGCAGCGCTGGCCGTAGTGGCCATTTGGGAGGGTGAACCAATGGAAAGGAAGACTGTTCTCTCTGTCTTTCTCTCTCACTCACTCTACCTGTCAAATAAGTAAAAAAAAAAAAAAAAAGAAAAGAAATATTTTAATAAATGCTATCGAATATCATCTCTAAGATCCTTTAGAACAAATTCATTATCTTTTCCCTTTAGGACAAAGTAGGAGCTAAAGGAGGTTGGCCAACAGAACTTTGTAGTAAAGGGAAGGATAGAGATTTCACGTAACCACACAAAAATTCTGACTGAAATACATTATTAATATAAGGGGAACTGTATCTTGGCCAACTCCCTATATTGGGAGTTGAGTAATTTGTCCCTTTCATCTCAATGATCTTTTAGAAAATATGCATATTCATCACATGGATAAATACAACTCATTGTGGTGTGTTATTTTATGACAATTGCTATACAAATCTCCATTGCATCTTTTTTGTGTCAAGGAGACCATTTTTGTTAATTTCCATTTTATCTGCAGGGCAGAGAGAGACAGAGGGAGATTCAGAGCTGGAGAGAAGGAGAAATCTTGCATATTCAGATTCAGTCTCCAAATGCCTGTATTAGTCACGGATGGGCCAGGGAAAAGCCATAAGTAGAGAACTCAGTCCAGGTGTGTCTTGAGTGCAGCAAAGAGCCCTGCTAGCATGCACACTAGCGTGAATCTGGAATCAGAAATGGAAATGAGATTTGAACTCTGATATGGGTGCAAGCGTCCCAAGCAGCATCTTAACTGCTGTGCCATATTCTTGCCCTTTAACTAAGACTTTTCAGACTTTTAAAACGGTATTTTACAGAGGATAATTTACACACCACACATATTTATTTCTCATACATCTAGGGGCTGGGAATTCCAAGATCCAGGCACTGTTAGACTTGGTGAGGCCATAGGCTCTGATTTCAAGCTATACCTTGGAAAATGTGTCTTCACATGGTGAAAGGGTGAAAATTGCCATCATGATTTATTGTCTTAATGACTCTGACTCTAAATCTTTTTTAAAAAATTTATTTACTTACTTATTTGAGAGAGAGAGAAAGAGAAAGAGAAGAAAGAAGACAGGGAATGTCCTTGTTCACTTTGTCTACTCCCCAAATGCCTGCAACACCTGGAGCTGGGAACAAAGCCAGGACCCAGGAAGAAAATCAACTAGTTGAGCCATCACTGTTGCCTATCAGGGTCTGCTTTAGCAAGAAGTTGGAGTCAGGAGTCGGAGCCAAACAGTTGAACCCAGCTACTCCACATGTGGCAGCAGATCTAGCCAGCATCTTAACAATAGGCCAGATGTTGGCCCAGTCCTTCACTTCTTAATATTGTTGCTTTGGAAATTAAATTGCAATGTGATTTTGGAGAAAACACAAACATTCGATGCCTAACACCTGACATTATTTATGCTGTACATTAATTTTCCCTTGCATCCATTTGTGCATCCCTTCACTCACTTTTTAACCCATTCATTCATTGGTTAAATGTTGGTGGGTAACTTTTGAATATCGGATGGTATGCTAGACATTATGGAAGCAAAACCATGACAGATTATAGACCCATATGATGAGTGCTATTATTGAGGCAAACACAGGATGCAGAAGGAACTAAAAACTTGGCAACCAAACCCAATTTTGACAAAGTAATAGGTTCAGAAGAGGAAATGTAACTCAGCCTTATTTAATATGAGTCAAGATTTTTGTGTGTGTCATGACTGGGAGAAGGAACTTTTGTTCCTGTTGGACATGAATACGGATGCTAATACCCTTCATTGTTGCAGCTGACCCTCAACCAGAAGGAGAATCTGCCTTATGCTGAGGAAAATGAAATTGCAGAGCAGAAAGATGAGCGGAAGCTCGGAAGCTGATGGAAGTATTAAGGAATCATATAAACCTTTCTTTTTTTGAGCTTAAAATATTGCTGCTATTTCTTGATATTGCATCAATTATTTCTATTTTATAAAAAGCCTATTTGCATAATGGTTATAACCTACTACTAAAAGCATTCTATCTGACTCAATCCTCCTTAGATACATTAGCAAATGGAGGTGGCAATGTCCTGTTTTCTTTGTTTCGATCCATTTTGCTTTGAAATCCTTAAGGTTCTTTGTCTTACCAGGTTAAGCATCTCTCTTTTGTTGATGTGAAGAATGCAAGGTTTTTAGATGTCATTGAGGGAAGAAACTAAGTAGATAAAATTCTATGAGTTCTTTTAGGTTGTGGCTTCTTTTCATAAAACAAAAGTACATCTTCATGTTTGGGAGTCTGCCACGTGAACCATATAGATGATCTTCTCATTCTTATCCACATCACAACATTTCCATACCTCTCATTCTTACATCTCAACTCTCACACCTCAGAATCTTTAAGAATGGTTTTGATTGTTTCTCTTTTTAGTTGAGATGGAAAATTGAAATATTATTAGAAAATGAAATATATATTATTATATTATTTTGACTTCAAGTCTTTGATAGAATTATAATCACATAGGATCCCCAGTCTTCCTATATGTATTTTCTACCCTACAGTAGCCAAGGAATTGATTTTGATCCAGAGAGGACCCAGTGGGTGCTGCAGGCTGCTCAGACTCCTTTCTCATCTGTGTCCCACTCTTCTGACAATTCATCTTGGGAACCTGTGAAAACTTACTCCTGCAGTCTTTCAGGCAGTGTGATAAATGACTTTCCAAACATTTCCATAACACCATCTCTACATCAATTTGCAGATCAGCAAGCTCTGCAGATGGTTTGTTTTGATCAAATCTATCAGTGTAGAAGACTGCACTTTTTAGAGGAAACAGTGAATTGTAAATTCCTGAAAATTGTCACGTTATCCACTGACGGTATTCAATGACAAAATGTAAATGTCAGAAAATCTGGTATTTGAAATTTATTTTTACAAAGTCTATCTACTATCTATCTATCTATCATCTATCTATATATTTATCATCATTTATGTAAATTTATGGAAGGAACTTCAGCCCCTCCAATCATTTGACTATAGCACTCTTAATTGAGCCGTAATAGAGTGTGCTTGGTGGCACTGCCTTTAATTTGTTGATAAGCAAATAAAAGACATAAGGCATGTTTGTACCATCAATGGACTCTCTCCCTTCCTCATTTTCATGCTTCTTCCTCCTTCTTTTCTTCTTTTTCTTTTAATTTTTACAATGATATGCTTTTAATTTTCTTTATAATCATAAGCTTAACCTTCCACTAAATAAAGAATTCAATAAGTAATAAGCAAAAAAACGGCTGCTCCTCAAGAGTGTGAACAAGGTCTATACGCAATCATCAAATCTCAAAATGTCAATTTAACTCATATATATTATATTTCTGTACTCTGTATATTAGTTACTACAAATCAGGGAAAACTTTCACTATTTGCCTTTTGAGGACTGGCTTATTTCACTACCTATGTTCATGAATAATTTTATCATTAACCATCTCTATTCACCTGGAATAAATTCCACTTAATTAAAACATAATTTGATTATTAAGATATTGTTGGATTTGCATGAAAGGTTTTCAAAAAGTTTATGGAACAGGCATACTATCAAAAATCATGCATGGATTTGTAAATACATTGTACCAAAAAAGACATATCTTTTAACTCTGTTTCCATTTCTCCACAAAATTTTGAAGCATTCTCACTTGTTTATATTTGTTATGAATTTTAACCATATTCATGAATAAAATGGAGTTACAATTTTCCTTTATTGCAGTATATTTGATTAATTTGCTGTGAGGATTATATTGATCTTATCAATTAAATTGGGAAATTATATCATTCAAAATTAATTGCAAATAAACAGAAATCTAAGTATTTTAAACAGAAATATTTATAATTCAGCAATTAGTCATCAAAGATAGATTCAACAAAGCCATCAAAATAAAGAAATGGTGATTCTGGAAAAAAATGTAAGAGATTGAAATTAAGTAGACATCAGGAAACTTCTATCCATTATGAACTTAGGCCCTCAAATACACTTAATACAGATATGAGGGAACACTCAGCAGTTATGACTATTGTTGAAAGAATGCTTCTGAAATCATTACAGATACCTCTATCAACAGCTGTCCACAGTTTACGCTGAAGTCTAAAATTTCAAATATCTACTGCTACAGAAAATGTTAGCAAAAGCATTCTGATTCCCAGAAGTGATTTGCATTGTCAGAATCTTATTAGATACCTGACAAGAAGGAATTTTGAGTGATATAAAATGAATACAGAGGAGCCTGCGCTGTGGCGCAGTGGGCTAAAGCCCTGTTCTGAAGCACCAGCATCCCATATAGGCACAGGTTCTAGTCCCAGCTGCTCCTCTTCTGATCCAGCTCTCTGCTATGGCCTGGAAATGAAGTACAAGATGGCCAAAGTCCTTGGGCCTCTGCAGCAGCATAAGAGACCTGGAAGAAGCTCCTGGTTCCTGGTTTCAGATCAGCCCAGTTCTGACCGTTGCAGCCATCTGGGGAGTAAACCAGAGGATGGAAGACCCCTCTCTCTCTGTCTCTACCTTTCTATGTAACTCTGTCTTTCAAATAAATAAGATTAAAAATGAGTACTTTAAAAATGAGTACAGAAATAAAGCTGGCAGTAAACAACTGGCACTGAATGAATCTCCGGCATTTCTGCAATCTGGAAGATAACTCGCTCCTTGGAAATCTATCTGGTTCTGATATTTTCATTGTTGCAATAATTTTCACTATTCATTTAATTTCCTTACTAGTTGTTGGACTCTGCTTATTTCATATAATATGTTTTAAAGATTTATTTATTTGAAAGGGTGGGAGAGAGAGAGATCTTTCATCTGCTGATTCACTCTTCAAATAGATGCAATGGCCAGAGTTGACCTGATCCAAAGCCAGCAGCCAAGAGCTTCTTCTGGATCTTCCATGTAAGTAAAGGGGCGTAAGGACCTGGGCTATCTTCTGCTGCTTTCTCAGACACATTAGCAAGGAGCTGGATCAGAAGTAGAGCAGCCAGGACTAGGACTGGCACCTATACGGGATGCTGGCTTTTCAGGAGGCAGCTTAACCTATTAAGCCACAAAGCCAGCCCTTCATATAAAATTTTTAAACTACTATTTAGGCATAATAATTGATGCTGTTCTCTTAATGTTTTAGTCTCTGTTTTGCCCTAGTTATGACCCATTGACAAACATAATATGTATTTGTTCCTTTATTACTTTTTTCTTGGTCAATATTACCAGGTTTGGTCTATTTCACTCAGTGTTTCAAATAACTACTAACTATGTTCACTTTCTTTGGTGTGTCTTCATATTCTAGCATTTTCATTGAATATTGATGACTATCCTCTCTTATTCTTGCTTATTACATTCAAATTTGTTGTATTCTATTTTTATTGATTTCAAAAATTATAATAGAAAAATAGCACTGAAATTCCTCCAAATCCTTCTTAACCATCTCTTCTAATAATTTTCTTATAATTATGAAATTGTGTCAAAGGAATCTACTATCAAACCATCCTTTTTTATGTTCCTTTTTATTTTTATTGTTTTTTTTAATTTTATTTAATGAACATAAATTTCCCAAGTACAGCTTATGGATTACAATAGCCGCCCCCCCATAACTTCCCTCCCACCCACAACACTCCCCTCTCCCACTTCCTCTCCCCTTCCATTCACATCAAGATTAATTTTCAATTATCTTTATATACAGAAAATCAGTTTCGCATATATTAAGTAAAGATTTCAAAAGTTTGCACCCACACAGAAACACAAAGTGTAAAATACTATTTGAGTACTAGTTATAGCATTAATTAAACACCTAAGAATAATTGTGTATTAATTACAGAGTTCAACCAATAGTTTTAAGTAGAACATAAAAAATACTAAAAGGGTAAAGTATTAAGTTCTTTTGTTTGTTTGTTTGTTATATAGTTTTTTTAATAAATGTGAATTTACAAAGTGCAACTTTTGTATAGTTGTGGCTTCCCCCCCACACAACCTCCCTCCCTCCCACGGCCCTCCCCTCTCCCACTCCCTCTCTCATCCCGCCCTTCATTGAGTTTCATTTTCAATTACCTTCATATACTGAAGATCAACTCAGTATATACCAAGCAAGGATTTCAACAGAATGCACTCACACAACCACACAAGGTATAGGGTATTGTTCGACTAGTAGAGTTGTTTTTAAGTTTCATAGTAAAACACATTAAGGACAGAGATCCTACATGGGGAGCATGTACCCAGTGACTCCCATTGTTGATTTAACAATTAGCACTCCTATTTATGAAGTCAACAATCACCCAAGACTCTTGCTATGAGCTGTCTAGGCATCAAACCATCCTTGTAATTAAAAAAAAATCCACAATTTGATCATTGTACTTTATTAATGGCATATTCCTATACTCATCACACCAGCTTTTATTTACAGTTCCTGAAAACTCATTAATGTTTTTCTTTTCTGTTCTATATTAGATACTAAAATCATCATCATACTAAATGCATAAAATAAAATGAAGAAAATCTTGTGTTCCACGGAGAACACACTCAAATAGCAGAATTATGTTTCTAGAACCTCTAAAATTAGCTTTTGTGTTACTTTCAATGATAGCAATTCAGTCAAGTTTTCAATAGCTCCTATTAGGGTCAACTTATTTGAGATATTCATATTCTTAAGTACATTTCATTAACTTTTATTTACTGAGAATTTTATTGGGTCAATAATTTAAGCTTTCAAATGTTTTCATCATCATACCTTGCATGAAAGGCAATTGTTTTCCAACAAAAAGGAATTTATAGTTTCTGCTATGTGAGTATTCTAGAACAATGGATGTGATAGTCAATTTCATCTCATTTTACATGTGAAGGTATTTTTGAAAGAAATTAGTATTAGAATTAGCAGACTGATGGCCGGCGCCATGGCTCAACGGGCTAATCCTCCGCCTTGCGGCGCTGGCACACCAGGTTCTAGTCCCGGTCGGGGCGCCGGATTCTGTCCCGGTTGCCCCTCTTCCAGGCCAGCCCTCTGCTGTGGCCCGGGAGTGCAGTGGAGGATGGCCCAGGTGCTTGGGCCCTGCACCCCATGGGAGACCAGGTAAAAGCACCTAGCACCTGGCTCCTGCCATCGGATGAGCGCAGTGCGCCGGCCGCAGCGCGCCGACGGCGGCAGCCATTGGAGGGTGAACCAACGGCAAAAGGAAGACCTTTCTGTCTCTCTCTCTCACTGTCCACTCTGCCTGTCAAAAAATAAAAAAAATAAAAATAAAAAAAAATAAAAAAGAATTAGCAGACTGAGTAAAGAAGGTCCACCCTCATCAAAGTGAGAAGGCATTATCTAACTCATTGAATACAACTTAAAAAAAGTTGAGAAAGGGTGAATTCTGTCTCTCTTTTGCCTCCTTCACATGTTGGAGCTCCTCATTCCTGTCTTTAGAACCCATCTGCCGATAGTCCTCCTCCTAGCTCTGCCTCACCCAGTGCTTAGGTCTTCAACCTCAGATGGAATTAATTAAATCAGTGGCTTTCTTGGTTCTCCAGCTTGCACATGGAAGACTGTGGGACTTACTGACTTCCATAATTGTGGAAAACAACAGTCATAACAACTCTCCTCTTTCATTCTGTTTCTCTAACATAGTTGTTAATCTTCGACTGTTTTTATGTATCTTTAACTTCACACTCATATAGTCAGCCACTGTTTTCCAAGCACAATTTTTATTCCAAGGTGGCAAACTAAAGGGAATGGGATTTTTAGCTAAGTGGCCAGAAACTGTACACAAGTGAGCACAGATATGTGCACAATGCTTTCATTATCCACATAACTTTTTATGTACTTTGCCCTCTACTTTTCCATTTTCACAGTCTTTCCTACAACACACTTCCTGCAGCTAAAAAGCCTCACTTCCTATCACAAGTTCAGACATCAATCTCTGAGGAGTTTCTCCATTGAAAGTTTTTTAGCTCTTCCTATTGAAAAATATAAGAAAGTATCATCCCATTTCATGAGAAATATTTTCATAATAGTGAACCTCAAAAGGAAAAGGGTCAGCAATATCACCTCTTACCTCCCAAGAGACTGAATGAACTTCATCCAATACGCCTGTGCCTTTCCAAGGCTTTATCATAAGGGTCTTTGGAGGGTGGATTTTATTAGACCATAAGCTGTCTGCAACAGGATGTGTACTTAGCTTGTATTTGAATCACCCTAAAGAATGCTTCAAGTGTTCTAGAAATAGTGAAAAGAATCCTTGTTAGGTGACATTTGATTCTTGAGAACTATAGAATTTTCATTCTTCTCGTTATAGCATTTTACATTCTATCCATCAGGCAAGAGAGTGGCTGCTCCAAATGTACTTTCTTCTTAAGTCTTTTAGAGACCAGCGTGTATGGAAGCATGAAAGTATTCTTTTCATAAGTAGCATTAAGGAATAACTTTTAGATGACATATCATTTCAGACGTACAAGCAACAAGAACCAAAAATAAGTTGTTACCTCGGTCACATGGGATTTGTCTTACCTGACCATAAGTTATGTGGTATCTGATGACACAGATATTTTTCATAAAAGAAAAATAAATGCTTCTTCCTCTAAGTCCATCTAAATGAAGACAAGAGACATAACTAAGTTTATAATAGATTTATGGGGTAGTTTGATATTACATTTATTGCTGAAAAGGAAGCTGATTTCTCAAAGCCCCTTAGACACCAGGGTTTGAAAGTACTCGCAGTAATCAGGAATAGGACATTTATGCAGATGTATTCTATAAACTGTTGGGAAAACAGGCTCTACAGGTTTAGTTTAGATGCCACCGTGCCCTAATATTTGTATGAAAATAATAATACTCAGGACGTATCTACAACCAGCAGCAATATCCTTTAGAGATCTACAGGGTCAACTCTTGGGAATGAGGGCCCTGTGCCTTGTGCACCTGCCTTCAGGAATCACCTTTTTATGTTAAAATGAGGCATCTTTATTATCAATGCAATAACATGTTCAGAGAAAAGAGCATGGGTTTCCTCTTAAACAATTCTGGATTCAAATCCTGTGAAACCTGTCTAATAGAAAAAATTCTGTCTCCATTTCCTCATTTGGAAATACGGATTTTCTCTTTTCTATGCA
This sequence comes from Sylvilagus floridanus, assembly GCA_949820135.1. NCBI lineage: Eukaryota > Metazoa > Chordata > Mammalia > Lagomorpha > Leporidae > Sylvilagus > Sylvilagus floridanus. Next base: position 35,070,262 of record OX463228.1, on the reverse strand, counting down.
AATGTGAGGGTGGATTTATGTGATTACATGAAGAAAATACCTAATATGCTACATAGCCTATAGCTGACAATAAATGATTTACTTGGCATCTTTCATTTTTTAAAGATTTATTTATGTATTTGAAAGTCAGAGTTATACACACACACCAAGAAGAGATAAACAGAGAGCTCTCCCATCTGCTGGTTAACTCCCCGAATGGCTGCAACTGCCGGAGCTGAACCAATCTGAAGCCAGGAGTCAGGAGCTTCTTCGAGGTTTCCCACACGGGTGCAGGGGCCCAAGCTCTTGGGTCTTCTTCCATTGCCTTCTTAGGCACATAGCAGGGAGCTGGATCAAAAGTGGAGCGGCCAGGATTGTAACCAGCTCCCTTATGGGATGCCAGCACCACAGGCGGTGGCTTTACCCACTATCCCACAGCGCCAGCCCCTTGACATTTTTCATTCCATATAATAATATGATTTAAAACATCCAATTTACTAAAGTTTCTCACATTTTCCACCTTAAATGTAACCAGAGTCCCCTGAAAAGTTTAAAATTAAACAAAATTTGGTTTGATTAGCTACCAGAAATTATATATTATAAATAAATAAATCAACCAAAACTTGTAAAGGAAAAAATATGGGGTGTGTTGGAAGGTTCTGGATATTTCATGTGGACAGAGAGTGTGGTCAGGCTTGAACGGGACTGGTCAGATAACCAGCATGTCATTGACCCTGATGGAAGCATGTATCCTCACCCTCTGCAGGACAGTTTTCCTTCCTTAATTTTTACCTAGCAGGCCTACTTAGTCTCATTTCTGAAAAGCCCAAATTTTCCGCATTAGCTCATCCAGGACCACAGTTAATTTATTGAGTTGCTTCTGGTCCAAATGGCTCACGTGGTTCAAACTCTCTGAGCTCTACATCCACATCTGACTCAATATTCTCTGGTGAATTGGGCAGATAAGAAGAGGCATGGGAATGTTTATCAAAGGGTCACTTCACTGAGTTACACAAGTTCTCTGTGAAGAGAATGGAGGACAGGAATAGAATGTGACCTTCTCCATATGCTTACCTTCTGTTAATGTAGGATGTATATAGGGTGACTTGTTAGCCACTGGACTCCCTGGTTACTATTTTATATGATGACTCATTAAGCTTGCAACTTCTAGGTATGGCAATAGGAGATATCGGAAGTCATTGCCATGGCCATGTCTTAGTTACATTTAGTCTGTTACTGATAGTTTATACCCAGTGTGTTTGAGCTCAAAACCAGTTACAACTATTTCTTCCACTGAAAATTAATAGAAGTAAAATCTAAATGATATGATCAGTGGAAATATTCACCTGGATCCAATGATCTATTTGGAAGATGACTAAATAAATAGAAATCCATTTTTAAATCCATTCTTCCATTAAGAATAAATTTAAATAACTTGTCTCTATTTATATTTAAATCTGGGCACATTAAAATCAATATCATAAAGTACAGTACATTCTAGTTGCACAAATCGTGTATTTTCTATGTCATTTCAAGTATATTAATTCAAAATCCAACAAAAGAATTTTTCCCTCTAGCACCTCAGTGATGAGCTAATCTATAAAAAGTGCAACATCTGCTAGAGCCATAAAACAAATGAAAAATTAATTAGGTATTTGAAGGTCTCCTTTTGAGACTATGGAGTTTAGTCATGTCTTAAATCCTCTTACAGCTTAAACTGTGTGTTCACTCTGGAAAAGATCTTCCCTTGTTTCCGATCATTGTGTTTTCAGATAATTTTCTTCTTCTTGGCTGGCCTGGGGGTTTTGGTTGGAGGAGTTGCAATGTCCTTCATTAAGTTACAAATGCTTCCTCAGCATTCAGAAAGCCAGTTAAGAACACCACCACATCTTTAAAGCTTTCTGATTCTTATAGTACTAAGTAGCTTGTGAAAAAGTTGATGAGTTCCTTTCTTGTGCCTTATGTGCATATACTTGTAAAATGCTCTCTTGCCTTTTTGTTGGTTCACTTAATTCTAATGTATACCATTTCAGAAATACTTCCTAATATAAGTATTTTTTCAAAGCGTGTATACGCAATATCTGTGAGCACCAGATAACATGAAGGATGTCAGTATTACTTAACTAAAAAGCATAATTATTGCCTTTTAGGAAGTTTTGGCAATATAAATGTATAATGTGTTGAGCAATCTGATCAGAGTTTGTTGAGGCTTTTCTCTTTAGAGTCATTTAACGCATTTATGGGATAAATGTATTTTTACATGCAATGCTTATGTGTAAATCAGAACCCCCTCTTTTTAAATGTGTGTGTGTGTGTGTGTACTCCTGAGGTATAACAACCAGTAAAGAGTATAAGAGCGTGTGTATTATTCTGGCAATGAATGGCTTCTAGGATTCCCACAAAGTTTAGAGAAGACTACTTTTTTCTGGTGATAGCTTGCTGCACAGTTGAGATGGAATAGAAGCAGGACTCAATAAAATGAAGTCCCTCCCAACCTGGCAGGTATCCATCACCAAGTCCAAACCAATCAGTAGCAAGTAACAGTTGGACCCTACCTGCAAAAGAACCCCTATTTCCCAACATGGAAGCATGCCACAAGTATCCCAATGTGACTGATATATAATCCTCTTGGCATGGTGTTCATAAGCAACACTACCATTTAGAGTATGAAATGCACAAAAATATCAACATCAAGCTGAATGCAAACTAACATTTCATATCATGTGGAGCAATCTAGAACTGTAGTTGCTATGAAGGTTTAAGTGCTGTGTGGTAAATGGACACCACCATGCCTTCCCAAACCCATTCAGATTCCACTGGGAGCCAACCAGTAAAATCTCTTCCTGCCATGCTGTCTCCTTTGTGTATGAGCATGTGATGGGTTGCACATCAGCCTCTCATCAACTTCTATTTACAAGTGAGCAAAGAACATGGGGTGGGTAACATATTCAACAGGAAAACAAAATGGATGGAGAAGGAGGAGGAGTCCATCCAAGGGTCTTCCTCTTATGGTCTCTGAAATTGTCCATGTTGTTTAGGAAGCTGAAGAATGACCAATGTCAAGAGTTTGTTCTCAGTCTCTAATTTTAGTACTGATGGAATTAATGAGATAAATTTACACACTACCCTGTGTAGTATAAAATCACTACACAGTGATTTTACTGAAACTCAATTTCTGAATTTAATTTACTAAAGTTTAACTTTTGTTTCATTTTAGATTTTCTATAATTTTATGTTGATATAATTCAGCTGGCTTTAGGGTATGCTTCAACATACCCTAGAGCAACCACCAAATCTGAGTGACTGACAATGTAAAAGTTTATCTATTACCACTGTTACATGCTCTCATGTTCATCTGACTTGTATTTTTATTATTTTCACTTAGCAATTGCAGTTGAAGGGGTAGTCAACAAGTGAACATGCCATTCTGATGGAAGAGGTAAGAGTTAGAGGGAAACAGTGAAAAGTAGGGAAGAGAAAAAAGAGACACTCATAGTGATCGCAAGCTCTGCTCAGTCATATCACCTACCACCTCCAGTTGTACTGCATTGACCAAACCATATTTATGACCAAGACTAATGCCAGTGGGTGGGTTATGTAATCATATTACATGCAAATCCTATAATTCATGTGGTATGAATTATCCTCTCAAAGAGATGACAGGAAATAATTAGATATACTACTAATAATAATACAATATATACCACAGTCTTCCTTTTTTGTCACAAGAAATCCTCCCATTCTAGACATAAAATACACTCTTATCCATGAAGGAAGATATGTTTAAAATCTCATCCATTTTCTTTGCATAAATTCCCAGGATTGGAATGGTTGAATTTTATGGTAGATCAATTTTTGGATCTTTGAGGAATTTCCATACTGTCTTCTATTTTGTTGTACTAGTTTTCATTCCTACCAACAGTGTATTAGAGTACATTTTTCTTCACATCCTCATCAGCATTTTGTTTTTTTGGTTTTTTGTTTTTTTTTTTTTTTTTTGATTTTTGGATGATAGCCATTCTAACTGGGCTGAGGTGAAAGTTCATTGTGGTTTTTACTTACATTTCCCTGAAGGCTAGTGATCCTGAGCATTTTTCCACATATCTATTGGTCATTTGTATTTCATCCTTTCATGTCCTTTGCTCATTTCTTAACTGGATTGTTTGTTTTATTGTTTTTGAGTTGCTGTCAAGCCATACAGTGGTCATTTGGATACAAGATCACTGGGTTTGGTATGTTAAAAAAGTAATGCAAATAATAATGGGATCTATGGCCATACATAAGTTATACAAAGTTAGATATTAGCTCTTTGCTAAATAAACCAAAAAATCAATTTCTAAATTTTATAATGAAACAACAACCTGTTTCTGAGAAGTTGATTCTAAGCTTTGGCTTCCGTTACCTGGCATAGAACAAAATTATTAGTGCAAAACTTAGAAGGGATTCCCATTAAGAAGTAAAATTGATCTGCTTTTTGATTACTATTGATAACAGTTTGCTGATGCAAGTGTGACAGCATTGAATGAAAACTATGCACTGGATTTTATATGGTTATAACAGTAGATAAAAATGAGAGAACAGCTGAAGAGAAGGGAGAAGTATTCTCAAACATTTCAGATTCTTCCCTCTTGCACAAGGGTCCACTCCTGTAATAAGAAGTTATTTTATTAGTTGTACCCCCAGAAGATTACAGTTATCTCTCCCTGTATCCAACTTTATTTCTAAAATCTAAGATGGGAAAAAAAGTTTTTTGTGCCTGTGTCTTCAAAACCTATAGCCCTACACTCTATTTTATTTGATTGTTATTCTGAAAGACTGAGCTGGGTCAATAAAGAGCTTGAGAAAACTGAATCTCCTGGAAGTCTGTGTAGTGAGAACATGAAGCTTTGCTGACTCACAGTGTACTGGCTTTAAAACTATAGAGACTGCTGTTGGTCAGCAGTAAAACTTCGAGGAAGTTGAGGTCAGAGGAAAGAAATAGAAAACAAACTCTATTATCTAATGACGATAAAACATAATCCCTCAGAAGGTAGCATTGGTGTAAGCCATTAGATAACATCTGTCACGTTCTGAGTGGAAGGAAATAGCCTCTTCTCCAGTTTGCTAACCCTTGAAGAGATACCTGTCTCTGTAGCAGAAACACTATGAAAACACAAGTATTTTTGGTATCTGCTCTTTTTCTCTAGAATTAACCCCTCCTGAAATTTCTTGATGAGGACCTTTGAAAAAAGAAAAGAGACAGAGTGAACCAGTGCCTTACTGACCAGGCTGAATATAACAATTAATCAGCAAAAATGAACATATGTTCTGGGATTCCTTTAGTGTGTGGCTTACTGACTAGAAAGGATAGAACCAGGGGCTGGTGCTGTGGCTCGGTGGGTTAACGCCCTGGCCTAAAGCGCTGGTTTCCCATATGGGTGCCGGTTCGAGATCCGGCTGCTCCACTTCCCATCCAGCTCTGCTGTGGCCTGGGAAAGCAGTAAAAGATGGCCCAAGTGCTTGGGCCCCTGCATCAGCATGTGAGACCAGAGGCTCCAGCCATTGCAGCCATCTGGGGAGTGAACCATCAGTTGGAAGACCTCTCTCTCTCTCTTTCTGTGTAACTCTGACTTTCAAATAAATAAATCTTTAAAAAAAAAAAAAAAGAAAGGGTAAAACCAAAGACACATTTGATGCTCCAAGTGCTTGAACTGAGATTTTCCCTGTGCTGTCCAAATTTTTAATAATTTGAAATTTATAAATAATTTACACTTCATAAAATTATCCATTTAAAGTATAAAACGTGTGGATTGCAGTACATTCACAGAATTGTGCCACCATCAACACAATCTAATTTGAGAATATAAGGATACTTCAAAATGTTCATGGAGCAGCCAGCAGGCTGGGCTACCACTTGCCATGCCTGTATCCTGTATATGTGCCAGTTTGTTTCCTAGCTGCTCCACTTTCAATCCAGCTCCCTGTTAATGAACCTGGGAGAGAAGCAGAAGACAGTCCAAGTACTTGGACACCTGCTGCCTGCCCACATGGGAGAAGCTAATGGAATCAGAAAACTGGCTGCTGGCCTTGCCCAGCCCTAACATTTGTGGCTATTTAGGGACTAAAACAGCAGATGAAAGATCGATTTCTCTCTCTCTCTCTCTCTCTCTCTCTCTCTCTCTCTCCCCCTCTCTCAATTCTACCTTTCAAATAAAAATAAATAATTACTTTAAAAAACATTTGTAACAAGTATATATATAAAACAAATTATGCTTAGAATTCATCATTTTTGTATCAAAAATGTGTCCTTTAATTCTATTTTTCCATGAACTTCTCACAGTACCCATGTATTTTCATTATGTTCCACTCCTAGCTCCAATCAATTAGTAACTCTTCTGCTTCTACATATCTGCCTATTCTAAATATTTCATATAAATGGAATTATATAATTTGTGTCCTATTACAAATGAATTATTTCACTTAGCATCATTTTTTCAAGATTCAATCAGGCTGTAACATATATATCAGTACTTTATTCAGTATGATATACTTAATATCAAAAATATATCAATCTTTTTATTGTCTAATAGGAGTCCACAGAGTAGATATGCCATATTTTGTTTATCCTTTCCTCAGTTGATGGTTATCTGAGTTGTTTCCATGTATTTTGCCTAAAATGGATATTTCTTTTATTTTAATTTCAACATAATTTTTGTGTGGAAGGGTTTTTATTTCTGCTGTGCATGTATCAAGGAATGAGGCTCCTGGGTCCTACAGAAACTGTTCAGTCTTTTGAGGAAGTTCCCAACCCTTTTCCAAGGTGATCACAACACTCCATTACTGCAATCCACATTTTGCATCTACATTTTAAACCTTTCCCTTTCATAAGCCTATCTTGTAGCAGCTGTGTTGGAATAAAAATGGACAGCCTACAGATAGGAGTCAAAAAGTGGTTGATGGGGTAATAATTGAAGGTCAAACTAAATTAGCCAAGAAATCCCATAAGCCTCTTTTGAAAGTGTCAGTAAATAATCTTCACAATAGCCATCATAACAATAAACTCTGTCATTATAAGGTGGTGTCCAAAGAGATCGTGCCATTAATACTTAATACTTACCTACCCCCACAGCTACCACTGGGAGTCGGACTCTCCTAACTCATCTAATTACAGCACAAAACAGTATGCACTGTGAGTCAATGTGGTCCTGAGTTTATTACTGAGAAAGAAACAGAGAGATTGCAATAGAAATAAGAATGTACAAAGGGCAAGACGTTATTCAGAATCGCTGAAAAGTCTTTGGCCATTACGTTTACAGGGAAAAACTTTCTAAGTATTTGGGAGTATTAGGGAATCGCCTGCAAAAAGGTTTACCTATAATCAAATAAAAACTAGTTTTGCATTTGCTTTTAGAGCTTGATGTAAAATTTAGGGATTTTATCCAGCTAAGAATGTAAAAGGAACACGAGGGGAAATTAATTGGTATTAAATGAATTTTAAAATTTTAAAATATAAAACACAGGAAAGATTAGTTATTTTTAAATATCGTTACTGTCTTCTAAAATCGAATAACATTGAGGGTAGGTCAGTTTATTTGTATATAGGAGTACTATTTTCCCAGAAGCCCTAAAGTAGCTAAAAAGAGGAGAGAGAGGAAAGGAAGAGAGTTTGAAGGATTCATACTACATCCTGCACTGTGAATAGCTCTTTTTAAAACTATGAGTAATTGCCCTACATGGAAACTCTGGAACTGGTCCTATTAGTTTATAGTCAAAACATTTATGAACATTTTGGGTGTAGTATATTAATATTCCTATTCTTATTATTTGATTGATCTATGTTTTAAATATATTTACTGGAAAGGCAGAGAGAGAGAGACAGACAGAGAAAAACAGAGCCCCATCTGGTGGTTCATTCTCCAAATGCCCACAATGGCCAGGGCTGAACAAGGCTAAAGCTTAAACCTGGGAAATCCTTCCATGTTTGCAACACGAGGGGTTACTTGAGTCATCAGTGCTACCTGCCAGAGTCTGTATTAGCAGGAAGCTGGAGTCAGGAACCACAGTCAGGCATTGAACTCAAGCACCACAAAATGGGATGTGGGCATCTTAACAGGCTCCTTAACCATTAGGCTAAGAACCTGCCCCTGAGATATATATTTTCATTCTTGCATACTTATCTTTTATAATATAATTTCTTTGGATTTTGTCCTTTCATATGGGGTGCTAACATTTAACAAAGGGAAAATAGTATGGAGAGTCCTCAAAAAAATTAAAAATGGAACTCTCTTACAATCCAGTCATCCCAATATTGGGTATATTTGAAGTGAAATCAATATTCAAAGTGATGTCAGCACAGCAAAGTCCAATGAAGATAGAAAAAAAGTAAAGTGTTCATCAATGAATGAAGGGGTAAAGAAAACATGTTCACATACACAATGGAATACCACGCAGCCTTTTAAATAGAAGGAAATCCTGCCATTTGTGGCAATGTAGCCAAACCAATGAGACATCATGCTAACTGTAGCAAACAGGGGAAAATGCAAAAAGATTTGCAGATTCTCACTTATACTCATTGAAAACTAAAAAGTTAAGCTCATAGAAACAGCGAATCGTGGCTGTCAGAGGTCGGAAGGGAGTGCATAGATGTCACGGTCACAGAATTTCGAGAGAGAATGAGGGAAACTGCTCTTTTATTTGTATTCGTGAACTGGCTGTAAGCAGTTATGTCATAGAGGATGTCAGATAACACCACTGGTTAAAATAAAGCCTATTTTTCAAACTCAGAAAAAAAAAGAAGATTTGCTGTATTGCATGGTGATGATATTTAATAAAGCCTGTGTATTCTTGAAGATTGCCAAGAGAATAGGTATTAAATGCTCTTATCACACAAAAGGTAAGTATGTGAGGTGATGCACAGTCTAAAATTAGTTTGTATTAATAATTCTACCTGTGTTACATATATCAAAACATCAGGTTGTACATGATAAACCTGCAGTTTTTTAAAAGGTAGAGGAGGAGAAGAAGAAGAAAGAGAGGGAGAGAAAGAGAGAAAGAGAGAAAGAGAGAAAGAGAGAGAGAGAGAGAGAGAGAGAAGCTTGTCTGCTGTTACAATCCACAAATGCCTGCAATGATGTTGTGGGCAAGGCAGAAGCCAGGAATCAAGAACTCTATCTAGGTCTCCCACATGGGTGGCAGGAACCCACCTATCTGAGCCATCCTTGTTGCTTCCTAGGGTGTGCATCAGCAGGTGGCTGGAATTAAGAGGCAGAGCCAGGTATTGAACCCAGGTACTCAGATATGGGATCTGAGTGTCTTAATGAGCATTTTAACTGCTGAATACCTGTCCCAAAAGATACAATTTTTACTCATGAATTATGCCTACTAAAGCTAAAAATCCTTACCATTACTCCTGTGTGGTTTTGCAGAAATGAAATGTCCATGCTTAGCACAGGTGCTCATATCTTTTGCCAAGTTCTTTCTCCCTTTGTTCTTTTTCTGCATATGTCTCATCACTTAAGGTGCAGATCTCATCCTGCCCCTCCCTAAAACACCCAGTAAAAACAAGTAGAAACAATTGCTAAAAATATATTAGTTTCATTCTTCTAGTAGTTATCACTTTCTGTCATTTCTTAACAGAAGTTGAAGTACATGTTTTTCCTGTTGAAAGCCAGAGTTGACAGTTTATTAAAAGAATTTATTTTCCATGTACTGTATACTTGAGATTATAGTAGTAACTTAAAATGTTGATTGAATGACTGAATTTTAGTTGAATATTGAAGTTATTTTGTATATATCTACACCATACTTCAAGAAAAATGGAATTAACAATGATTAATATAGTTTGGAGACTGCAAATGTATAGTCTATATAATAAATATGTAATAAACATTCACTTCTGCTTTAACAGCCTGAAAATTACATAATAAATGTCAATATTCTATATCCAAGCCTATCAATACCTCTTTAGGTATCTTTCCCATGCAGAGTCGTGGATCCTGGGTTAGTGACTATGGGCACATCTAAATCCAGCTGCACCAGAAATTTATAAGGAAAACAGAGGTATTTATTTTCTTAAAGCTACATCTCAATGTTTCCAAGTGGGCATTATAATGATGACTTTGACAGTATTCATAGATCATTGTATTGTTTCAGCAGACTATCTGGTCCAGATCTTAGTATGCATTATGGACAGCCAGGGACACTTACATACGCAATTTCTTACTACCAGATTTTACAGCTGTCTTCTTGCACTTTTTTTGCCTGTGAAATTGCTGAGAGGTTCAGATAAAATCTCATATCCTTTGGGAAATAAAGAAAAATAAAACTCACAAAATTATCTGCCTACCATTCAGCTTAAGAAATAAAATTACCCAGGGCTGGCACTGTTGCACAGCAGGTTAAGCTGCTGCCTGCACAGCCAGCATCCTATATGGGCACCAATTCAAGTCCTGGCTGCTCTACTTCCTATCCAGCTCCATACTAATGTTCTGGGAAAGCAACAGAAAACGGCCCTAATGCCTGGCCCCAAAGCCTATGTGGAAGACCTGGATGAAGCTCCTGGCACTGGTCTGGCCAGGCTCTGGCTGTTGCAGGCATTTGGGAAGTGAATCAGCAGATGGAAGATTACTCTTTCTCTGCCTCTCCCTGTCTGTAACTTTATCTTTCAAATAAACACGCTGTGGGACTTCCTAAGTTGTTCTAACAGCTTTATGATCTTGAATTCAGTGCTAATAATTTTCTTGCTTCTTCTTTATGGTGATATTATATGTGTAGGTGTGAAACCCCACCCAAGTTAAAAGTGCCCTTGGACTTCTAATTGATTTCTCTTCATTTACTCTCACTAACTTGAATACATGTTCCACATACTGCATTATAAAACTCTATAAAACCAATTGCTGTTTAACTACATATGTGTGATGCATATGGTAGAATTTCAAGAAACATTTCTGGAAGGAAAGAGTGACTGATTTGATTAAACTATACGTGAGTCTCCGCATATTGCTTTCCTTGTCTACAATCAGACTGGTTGCCTGTTAAAGGTGTGAGGTACAGATTAAAAATGTACCTTGCACATATTAAGTGTTCAATTAAGATTTGATGAATTTTTGATTCAACCAATTAATTAATAACTCTACCAGTAATGGAACTATCTCAGTGTCCTTGTTACTTCACTTGCGATTTTCCTTTCAATGTTAAGATTTTTCTTCCATAATATTTCTCATAATTGTTATGCATTACTATCCATAACAGAAATTATCTTATGTAACATCCCTGAACAACAATATGCTCCTGATCAAACAATTGAAAAATAAAAATTTTAGTTATGCTTAGAAGAGACAAATTAAAGTGATGATTATTTCCCTTGAATTTCTTCCCCATGGCACAAGGACAATTCATTCATCTCTCCATTTACAATGATAATGTCTTTCACATTCAGGAAATAAAAAATTATGTAAGAACTGAAAGGTCACAATCTTCCTGTGTAAAGAGAAGTAAAAATCAACTCAAGTGTATTACATAGACTGTCCCTAAGGAACAAGAGAATAAGATAAGGGAAAGCAAGTCATGATGAGAACAATTGATTCCAACCTGCAAAATGTTCTGATACTGGTAGGTGGAGTTAATAGTTATTATATAATGAAAGAAAGAAATTTTGAAAAATGAAACCTGTCATAAGAAAATTTCTTTTTCTCTGGAAGATTTTCTTCCAAGAAGTCATTAAAGGAAATTAAATCGGCAAATAAAAGAGCTGTCTGCACCTCAATGTTTATTGCAGCTCAATTCACAATTGCAAAGACCTGGAATCAACCTAAATGCCCATCAACAGAAGACTGGATAAACAAATTATGGGATATGTACTCTATAGAATACTATACAGCAGTAAAAAAAAATGAAATCCCATCATTTGCAACAAAATGGAGGAATCTGGAAAAAATCATACTGAATGAAATACCCAGTCCCAAAGGGACAATTATCATATGTTCTCCCTGACCGGTGACAACTACCTGAGCACCTGAAAGGAAACCTGTTGAAATGAAATGGACTCTATGAGAAACAGTGACATGATTAGCTCTTGTCCTGATTGTCATTGAACAACTTTCTATTTTATTCTTTTAGTATTTTTTTGTTCTACTTAATACCATTGGTTGAACTCTTTAATTAACACACAATTATTCTTAGGTGTTTAACTGAAAAATGATCCCTGTTAAATATAAGAATGGGAATAAGAGAGGGAGGAGATGTACAGTTCGGCAATGCTCACTCAGAGCTAGAAACCTGTCAGGGAATTCCAATTCATTCTTTTTATTCTTTTTGTTTATTTGTTTTTGACAGGCAGAGTGGACAGTGAGAGAGAGAGACAGAGAGAAAGGTCTTCCTTTGCCATTGGTTCACCCGCAGCCGGCTCGCTGTGGCTGGCGCACCGCGCTGATCCGAAGCCAGGAGCCAGGTGCTTCTCCTGGTCTCCCATGGGGTGCAGGGCCCAAGCACTTGGGCCATCCTCCACTGCACTCCTGGGCCACAGCAGAGGGCTGGCCTGGAAGAGGGGCAACCAGGACAGAATCTGGTGCCCCGACCGGGACTAGAACCCGGTGTGCCAGCGCCAAAGGTGAAGGATTAGCCTATTGAGCCACGGCGCTGGCCAAGGAATTCCAATTCAATCCCATCAAGGTGGCATGTACCAATACAATCTTACTTGTTAAAGTGATCAGTTCAAGTTCATAATTTATCAAAAAGATAGGATTAAGTGACAAAGGGATTACACAAATAACACCAGTGTCTGCAAATAATAATTGATAGAATTAAAAAGGAGAGAATGATCCTACATGGGAAGCAGGATACACAGCAGACTCATAGAATGGCAAATGCCCTACACAGCACTCTGGCCTCAGAATCAGCCTTTATGGCATTTGGATCCAGCTAAAAAGCCTATGAGAGTATTTCAGGCATGGAAAGCCAAGACACTGTGGCAAAAAAAAAAAAAAAAAAAAAAACCCTAAATGAAAGATCTCTGTGAGTGAGATCCCAGTGGAAAGAATGGGCCATCAAAGGAGGAGGTATCTTTCTCTGAAGGTAGGAGAGAACTTCCCCTTTGACTATGGCCTTGTCTAAATAAGATCAGAGATGGTGACCTCAAGGAATTTCTATAGCCTCGGCAGCTCATAACAAGAGCTACAGGTGATTGCTGACGTAATAAATAAGAGTGTCAATTGTTAAATCAACAACAGGCATCACTGTGCACTTACTCCCCGTGTAGGATCTCTGTCCTTAAAGTGTTGTACTATGTGAATTAACGGTAAAACTACTACTCAAACAGTACTATATACTTTGTGTGTCTGTGTGGGTGCAGTCTGTTGAAATCTTTACTTGGTATATACTAAGTTGATGTTCTGTATATAAAGATAATTGAAAATGAATCTTGATGAAGAATGTGATGAGAGAGGGAGTGGGAGATGCAATGGTTGCAGGTGGGAGAGAGGTTATGGGGTGGAAAGCCGCTATAATTCAAAAATTGTACTTTGGAAATTTATATTTATTAAATAAAAGTTGAAAAAAATTCTAAAAAAGAAAACACTATCATGTCTAAAGCTAAATAAGGAAAAGAAAAATAGTAATAATAAAACTGACGAGCGGCTGGTGCTGTGACGGTAAAGCTGCCGTCTGCAGTGCCAGCATCCCATATGGGTGCCGGTTGGAGATCCAGCTGCTCCACTTTTGATCCAGCTCTCTGCTATGGCCTGGGAAAGCAGTAGAAAATGGCCCAAGTCCTTGGGCCCCTGGACCCACATGGGAGACCCGGAAGAATCTCCTGACTCCCAGCTTCGGAAGGGCGCAGCTCTGGCCATTGCAGCCATTTGAGGAGTGAACCAGTGGATGGAAGACCTCTCTCTGTCTCTCTCTCTCTCTTCACATATCCTCTCTCTGTGTAACTGTGTCTTTCAAGTAAAAAATAAATATTTTAATAAAATATTTAAATATAATATTTTTAAAAGCTGATGAACTAGTGGACTGTCTTCCAAAATAATTTAATATAAGGCCCAAAGCCATGAGTAGAATATATGCAAGGGAGTTTTTGTAAAAGATTTCAATTCAGATGGTGATTCTTGCTGCATTCGCATGATTAGTACCCTCCTATTTCTTTTTCTTGTAATAAACTTTTCTTAAATGTTTTAGTAGTTGGTGCCTTGATAAAAATGACTTCAAAAGTTTACCTCTAGTATATTATGCATTCAGCACACGTTAATATACAACAGGAACACATCACAGTGGCAAGTTGTTAACATTAACAAAAAGAGGCAAAGTGTTGACAGCCCAAGAAAGAATATCTCAAAATGGAAATGCCACTGGATTTAACCAATAAACAAATCACAGTGAAATCAGGAATAGAATTGGTCTGTTTCTTCTTCTATATGGAATACCATCTCCCAGCAGTCTTTCTGGCCTGTCCCTACACCATCCTGTATTAAAATCTCTGTATTTGAGTCCTGGCTCTGCTTCTGAAGTGATAGGTCAAGTTGTCAGATCTTTGCTCACATGGGAAACCTAGATTCAGTTGCAGGGTCCTGCCATCAATCTGACCAAGATGCAACTATTGAGGACATTGTGGAGCGAACTAGCAAATGGAGAGCTCTCTCTCTGTCGCTCTCTCTCTGCTTTTCAAATAAATAATTTTCAAAAAGATCATCATTTGTTTAAAGAAAACACATCTAAAGTCATTTTCTTTTTTTTTAAGATTTATTTAATTATTTGAAAGTCAGAGTTACACAGAGAGGAGAGGCAGACAGAGAGAGAGGTCTTCCATCCATTGGTTCACTCCCCAGTTGGCCGAAACGGCTGGAGCTGCACCAATCCGAAGCCAGGAGCCAGGAGCTTCTTCTGGGTTTCCCACATGGGTGCAGGGTCCCAAGGACTTGGGCCATCTTCTACTGCTTTCCCAGGCCATAGGAAAATGCTGGATTGGAAGAGGAGCGGCCGGGTCTCGAACCGGTGCACATAAGGGATGCCGGCGCTTCAGGCCAGGGCATTAACCCACTGCACCACAGCACCGGCTCCTAAAGTCATTTTCCAAAGATCCTAAGGATCCATTGCACTTTTATAACTTAGGACTATGAAGCTTCAGGATGAGGTGAGTATTTCACATTTCAAATGTACGTTCAGTATTAGACAACAGACAACAGATTTTATAGAAAGAGTAGATATTATGAATTTTCGGGACTGTTACTTTTCTCCATTCAGTTTATTCAGGAGGAAAGCCTTGTTATCTTTCAGAGTTTCACAACTGAGATGATACATGTGAAGACAAGCTAATTAAACTCTGGGGATATGCAAACATTTGTTATTATCACTGTCAAACAGTTTAATTCTAGCGAAAATAACATAAGAAATATAAGCATTATCCCCATGTTGCCCACAGAAATAAATGATCAGCTTAGTCTCAGTAAGCTATTACCTTATGAAACAAGAATTGGAATTCAAAGCTCTTTTGAATATAGCAACCAAAATTAAAATATCAGCTGACATCAAACAAAAAAGACATTTTCCATAATAATAGTTATGACAAATTAATTTGCTGCAGGAAAAGGAGTCTTGCCATCCACAACAGTGCACAATGATGACTAGATTTTTGCAGTAACATCTTTTTGTTGTTGTTGTATTTTATTTGAAAGGCAGAATTACAGAGGAGAGAGGAGAGAGAGAGAGAGAGAGAGAGAGAGAGAGAGAGAGAGAGAGAGATCTCATCCACTGGTTCACTCCCCAAGTTACTTCCATGGCCAATGCAGAGCAGATCCAAGGCCAGGAGCCAGGAACTTCTTCCAGGTCTCCCATGTGGATGCAGGAGCCCAAGCACTTGAGCCATCCTCCACTGCTTTCCCAGGCACATCAGTCAAAGTGGAGCAACTGGGTCTCAAATCGGCTCACATGTGGGAAGCTGGCACCGCAGATGGTAGCATAACCTGTTATGTTATGACACAGTGCCGCCCCTAGTGGTTACATCTTTGAACTTCCCCATTTTTGCTGCTGTTGAGGGCTTCTTTGGGTTGAGAGGGTATTTTTCCCACTCTGTTACATGGACATATATTAAATAAGCAAGCTTCACAGTTGTTACAATTGAGACTAGCTTCTGCATAGTGGGGTATGTCTTCCATTTTTACAATTCTCCCTTTTAACAAAGTGAGGGAATTAATCTAAGTGCTATTTATATGAGGAATCACCAGCAAAATTTACCATCTAAATGAAGTGTCACAGAACCATCTCATACACCCATTCACAATGAAATTTCAGGACAAGGTCTGTATCAGGCACCCTCCAACACAGCTGTAGCTTCCTGGCTCCCTTCTTTTCAGGTTTTATCCCCATGATCCTATGCATTCCTGCTTCAGTCTCTCTTTGGTATGATCCAAAACAGGGGAGAACTCGAATGGAATAGTTCAATTTTAGTAAGCACTTAGGTTTCTGCAGAGTCTTTGAACAGGGTGAATATAGACAAACTAATGGAGAGCAGATATCCAAAGTCAGTGCCAAAGTGTGAAATTATCCTTAAAAATCTCTTTAAAAGGCATTTGGACTACCATATTACCTTGGAATGCAGTGAATCCAACAGAGACATTTTTTTCTTAGGTTGAGGTTAGACTACTGCTTCATTGGTTTCATATCAGGTGTAGTAGTAGGCTTAAGATTAAGGAACATGGTGTACCACAATTATGTACCTTTAAAAATTAGAAGCCTATTAACTAGGTTAAGAATCCCATCTTCTAAGATTGGTGAGGAAACTGGGATTGATTAAAGAAATACGAATTGATCTCCCTCAAGTCAGCTTCACTCAGGGAGAGAGGGAATATGTCGCACAATGACTTGTACAACTCAAATTTTTCATTTATTTATTTCTCTGTCTCTTTTTATAAAGCACATACAGTTGACTTTATGCAGGTTAAATGCACAGAGAATGAAAATTCATACAATTTAGACTGCCTGCTTCAGAACAATTGCTGTAACAAGACAATTTTGAAATACACCAAATTCCTGTGAACGCAAGTATCATTACATACCACAAGTTATCTAGAAATTGCATCCTGACTCATTGCAAAATTTCAGGAAATATGGTATATAAATATCAAGACATGCCTATATAATGTGTGTATTTAATGCATGCACATATATTGCTTGACATATTTAACCATAAGCACAACTGAATTGCAGAATGAGGATATAATGGCTCTATGGAAGAAAAGTGCTATATAAATCAGAGGCCATAAATGTACTCCATATAAAAAGTACCAGAACAATTTTAAAATTTAATAACTTTGGATGAACCTATGACAGAAGCAAACGGAAATTATCATGTGAAACCATATTTCACAGACTCTAATGTGAATATTTAATGTCTTTTTATTCAGTGCTTACTATGCTCTCAGAAAGTATACATTTTTGGCCCATTATTTTTCATCAAAGCAATGGTCAACATCAAACCTGCCTTTCAGTCATTTTTGTAGCATTGAATTATTTTCATCTCTGGTCATGACAATTTCTATTAGTACCTTCTTCCAGTGTGATCCAAGTTTTACTACTCTCATTTGAATGGCTCACAATTGCAGATAATTTCATTTTCAGATCAATTTACATACTGTTCAACTTCTTGCCATTTCAATCACTATTACCATGGAAACACATCTATTTGAGTTTTAGCAAAGTGCTACATTGCTCATTAGACTACACTGCTTGCTATGGATTTAATGTCTACTCTGTCTACCAATCATTCTAGATGACAAAACTGACCTTTGTTTATTTGTTCACAACTTATTCTAAAGTTTTATAAAGTTATTATGTCTTTTCAAAATGTAAGCAGAAATGGGTATACCTCTGTTGTCAATACTCATAACTTTCTGGGAATTCTTTTTTGTTGTTTTGTTTTGTTTTTTCACGCTTAACTCCTTTTATATTAATCAATCTGATTTCTGTGGCTGGGGCAAATCCCAACAGAATACTCCTTTTAACTTAACATAGAAGGGGTAGAGATTAAAATGTATTAGCAAGAGGAAACATCAGTAAGATTTATCTTTCGTCTTCCACAGGGAGGGAAAAAAAGAATCATTAATAAAAAGCTACTTTACCCATGTTTGGGAAGCACTAATGTAACAAAGAAAATGAGACACCAAGGGATTAGCAAGACAGGGTGATAATTACCACCTTTGGGCTAAAGAGGCAATATAAGGACAAAGATTCACTGGAGTCTTGTGAGGATAGAATATTTGAAAAATGGACCAAATGTTGATGCAGTAAGGGAACAAGGGTAAAATGATCCTTCTCTGTCTCCCTTCCTAAATCTCTTGCTGCTGCTGATTTCCATAGGAAAAATCCACCTTGAAACCAACAGGAAATCTATAAGGTTCTTCCTCTTGGATGTTGAGCATGGCAAAGAAATGAGCAGAAAGGTTTCCTTGGGACAAAAGAAGATAAACAACAGTGAGACTTACCTGGCAGTAGAGAAGCCTAGGGTTTACCTCGCACCTGAAAAGGCTTCCCATGAGTCGTGTGCTTTAAGCCATTCCCCTCATAATTTACAATTATTGAGGGTATATAAGACAAAAAAACACTATACTTTCTCAGTCTGTCCCAATCCAGGATGACAATAATAAACACAGCCCGTGTGTTATACTAGTTCAATTAGAGCATTCAACGTGCTTTGTATAACTGAAGCTTTGTCAAGAGGTGATTCACTTAAAAGAAGTTTAAAAAGTTATTTAGAAAGGAGTCCCTTTAAGCTTTATTCGTGGTGGAGTCCACCTCCTCCTGCATATCCACTTGACCTTTCTGTGGCCAAAAATGAGAGCCATCTTTTCCTTTTAATATTTTAAGAATTTTGTCTATTTAGTTGGTACGTAGAGTTACAGAGAGAGAGACAGTCAGAAAGACAGAGAGAGAGAGAAATGTATTGGGGCTGGCACTGTGGCATGGCGGGTAAAGCTACAGCCTGCAGTACTGGCATCCCATATGGGTACTAGTTCAAGTCCCGGTTGCTTCACTTCCAATTCAGCCCTCTGCTGTGGCCGGGGAAAGCAGTAGAAGATGGCCCAAGTCCTTGGGCCCCTGCACTTGTGTGGGAAACCCAAAAGAAGCTCCTGGCTCCCGGCTTCAGATTTGCTCAATTCCAGCCATTACAGTCATCTGGGGAGTGAACCAGCAGATGGAAGACTCTCTCTCTCTCTCTCTCTCTCTCATTCTGCCTCTTTGTAACTCTGCCTTTCAAATAAACAAATAAATCTTTAAAAGAGAGAGAGAGAGAGAGACAGAGAGAGACAGAGAGAGACAGAGAGAGAGAGAGAGATGTGTTCGCTCCACATCATTCACTCCCCAAATGGCCACAACGGTGGGAGCTGAGCCAACCTGAATCAGGAGTTTCTTCCAGGTCTCCCAAATATGTGCAGAATCCCCAGCCATTGGGCCATCTTCTACTGCTTTCCCAGGCCATAAATAGAAAGCTGGACCAGAAGGGGAGCAGTTGGGACACAAACCGGTGCTCGTATGGAATGCCAGTGCTACAGATGGAGAATTAGCCTGCTGTGCCACAGTTCTAGCCCCATGAGAGCTATCTTGTAGATACTAATCTCCCCAGGTTTTATATTCCTTAGGTGTTATTACAGTATCTTTTATCTAGTTAATTTTTATTTATTTGAAAGAGAGAGGGAGAAAGAGAGAGAGAGATTGCGAGATATTGAAAGATCTTCCATCTGGTTCACTCCCAGAATGCTCACAGGGCTGGGCCTGGACCACAATAAAGCTAAGAGTCTGTAATTTTATCTGGGGCTCCCAGAAGGGGCCCAGTCCTAGAACCATCATCTGCTCCCTCCTTGGGTGCACATTAGCAGCATGCTGGAATTTGAAGTGTAGCCAGAACCCCAATGTGAGGTACTCCAATTTGGGATATGGGCATCCCAAGTGGCATCCTAATTGTGTCCTCAGACACTCATCTCAACAAAATTTTAAAACATAAGCATCCAAGTAAATGAGGAGATGAAGAGGGAGAGGGAGAGGGAAAGGGAGAGGCAGGGATGGAGAGAGAGAGAGAGAGAGAGAGGGAGAGAGAGAGGGAGAGAGAATGAATGCATGAATAATGAGAGAATTTCTCCTAAACTGCTTCTATATAGGGTGACACTCTGGGAAGCTCTTTTGGAAACTGTCTACACTGAGTTAAATCTACCCTGGTAAACTGAGTTGTTTCACATGTCAACTGCTTCTGTGGTGTTACACAGTTGTAACTAATTATGCTGAAGAAGGAGAGGTGCTCTTTCCACCATAATTGAAATTAGAGATGTATAACCTAACTTTGACACATGTGCTTACTCTAGGGGAGAACTGACACTCCCCTCGTCCTACAGCATCAATGTCCACAACACCTTTAAAAATTTTACGTGACTTCAGTAAACATATGAGCTTATTTATTTATCCTATAGAAATTCATGTCTAGATGATGAATTTTAGCTAATGGCTAGCACCTCAAAAAACTGTTAACTGAAAACATCATTTAGGTAAATAAAGCCAATATTCTATTGTCATTTAACCATAACCATCATTTCCTGTTAGTAATAAATGATGTGATTGGATCTCTCCAACTGTGTCTATTTTAGAGATATATTCAATATTTTTATAAGCTTTCTGTCAGTCAAAAGGATAAGCATCTTATAATCAAGTATCCTTCATAATAGAATTATAGATAAGACTTGAGAGTATGAATCTAATAACAGTTGTTACACGTTCAGAGACATGTTTTACAAGGCACTTGGTAATGACTTGAAATGCCTGCACTTTTCCTTTTTATCACTGGATGTGGTTATATCCATCATTTTGGGATGATTGTGTCATCTGTAAAGCTTCAGATTAAATCCACTATAAGCTTAAGAATTCACCTAGAGTGTACACTTCTATCACTGTTCTCATTCTGTCATTCAATAAATACTTATGGAACTAGTTTGACCAATTTGGATTTCCCAGACCTAACAAGTTTCCTGGGATGTACAGCATTCATTACTAAAAGCAGACAAGTGCTAGGCACACCTTCATGTGTTGGTCACCCTATGCACTCATCTCATGCCAGTTACACAAAAATCCTCTTCTTACAAAGCCATGTGCTAATAGAAAAGGCAGACGGTATTTTAGATTATAAATGCTAAGCAATACTGTAATAGATATGGTGAATAGTTCTAATTTTCACTTGGGTGACCAGAAAAGATTCATTGAAGTGGAAAAATTAAAAGCACTATGGAAGTCAGACACACATGCATTTATAACTAGAAAAGGTAACAAGATGAGAATCCCTGAGGTGAGGGAGTTTCTGGTATATAATGCACTAAAAAACATGAAAGAGCATGCCATGGCACCACCAAAGAGGCTGAGAAGTTATCACTCAGAGAGTAGATCAAGGAAGAGGGAAGCCTTGGATCAGTGTGGAACTTGAGGATGCATAGCAATGAGCATGGGCATGCCACATGAACCCCACAGCCAAGAGGTGGAAGAAGTGCCAGCTTTGGAGACTGAGGCAACATCATACTGTGCAGCCCATGCCACTGGTGACATACCTGGAGGGAGAGCCTGGAGGAGTACACTGACTCTAAGTTCAGCCTGGAACCCTAAGGCGGACAGGATACCAGCCTAACCCAGTGAAAAAAAAAAAAAAAAAAAAAGAATGTTTCTCTCTCCCCATCCCCTGACAACAGAATACAGCAACCAGCTGGGAGAGGGTGCCATTTTGACACCAGTAGCTGCTGTGTCAACTCTTGGGCACATGCTCAGCAACTGACAGGGGCAAGGTGCAATTTTGACAACAGTAATGGCTGTGGCAGCTTGGGTGTGTACACCAGCAAAGGGTGGGGAGAAAGCACCATTTTTAAATCAGTAGTGGCTATTGTGGCTCTTGGGCAATCGTGTGATACAGGAATTTTATCACAGGGAAGAAATCTGCATTCCCCACTGACTTTGAGGGTTGATGGGGGATGGACACCCACATAGGACTGTGAGGTGCCCCCATCCTCTCAACATATCACAGACTGCAAAGCTTAAACCACCAAGGTATTGCATTCACAGGCAGCCGGCTCAGGGAACATCTCTGCCCCTTTGTGGACAGGATAGGCTAGCGGGGCAGAGTGGATCCTCTGTACCCCATGATGTGGGAGCCTTGGGTGCTGAGACAATGGGAATTCCCTGGCTGCACAGAGGGCACTGGGTGCAGCTGGGTCTGGGCAATCACTGTGTATGGTGCCAAAGGCTCAGAGCTCCCTGATTACCTGGGCTGGGTCATTGCAGAGGGATCTGTTCTCTCACAAAGAGTGCACAGAGTCGGTGTGTGGTTTATATGGCAGCACGGGTAAGTACTGAGGCGATAGTACCCTCTTTCCTACTGAGTATAGATCTATCATGCCCAACTTGGGTGTAACCCTAGATACTCATACCAAAATCAGAGCTCCCTGACACACCCATCATGTGTGAATATTCACTGAAAGATCAGACATTCCACTAAGACACAGAGGCATAGATCAAAAACAAATCCATCAGAGTAGAAAAATAACAAGTATTCCCAAAAATGCCTAAAAATAAATGCAGATATTTAAGAAACAAGAACAAGAAAAGCAACATGACACCTCCAAAGGAATACAACACTTTGATATTAGACTGTGAAGACAAAGAGATCAATGAAATGCCTGAAAAGGAATTCAAAAGATTAATCATAGGATTACTCAGAAGCAATGAGAAGCAAAATCATGAGTTACAGAAATCCATACATGGCTTTAAAGAAAAATTCTCCCATGAGATTGGGAATTTGAAGAGAAATGAAGCTGAAATATTAGAAATGAAGAATCCAATAGATCAAATAAAAATACAGTAGGAAGTCTTAACAACAGACTCAGTAAGGCTGAAGAAAGAATATCTGAGCTAGAAGGCAAATCTTTTGATATTTTTCAGAACAAAAAAACCGAGAAACTAGAAAAATCAAAAACAGTGTTGGAGATTAATGGGATAATATCAAATGACCCTACGTTTGAATCTCAGGAATTCCTGAAGGTGTGGGAAGAGAGAATGGATTAGAAGTCTTATTTAGTGAAATAATAACAGAAAATTTCCCCAATTTGGAAAAAGAAAGGGACCTCTAAGCACACAAAGCACATAGAATTCCTATCAGAGATGACCAGAGGTTTTTACCATGACACATTGTAGTCAAATTTTTAGCAGTAAAACATAAAGAAAACATAAAGAAAAGATTCTAAAATGTGCACAAGAGAAATGACACATTATTTTCAGTTGATCCCTAATTAGGCTCACAGCTGATTTCTCATAAGAAACCCCACAGGCTAGAAGAGAATCGAGAGACATAGTCCAAGTCTTCAGAGAAAAAAAAAAAGCTGTCAAACCAGAATACTGTACTCTGCAAAGCTCTCATTTTTCAAAGAAAGTGAAATAAAGACTTACTATAACAAACAGTAATTGAAAGAAATTGTTACCACTCATCCAGTCTTACAAATGATGCTTAAGGATGTGCTACACACAGAACCACAGAAGGATAGTCACTATTATGAAACAATGTGAGGCAGAAATTCTCCCAGTAAAAGTACAAAGAAATTGAAAAGTCAACAATGGGAATATTTATGGCAAAATGGCAGGGAAAGTGATTACATATCAATAGAAACCTTGAATGTAAATGGCCTAAATTTTCCAATTACAAGATGCAAACTGGCTGAATAGATTAAATAACGAGACCTATCTATATGCTGCCTATAGGAAACACACGTTAGCAACAAAGATACACACAGACTGAAAGTGAAAGGATAGAAAAAGATATAAAATGCTAATGGAAAGCAAAAATGATTTCCAACAATTCAAGAATCTCTAGATCATATGCAAACACATGGAGACTGAACAACATGCTCCTGAATGAACAATGAGTCATAGAAGAAATCAAAATGGAAATAAAAAATTTTGGAAATGAATGTAAATGACAATACAACACATCAAAATTTATGGAATACAGCAAAAGAAGACTTAGGCGGGAAGTTCATAGAAATTGGTGCCTACATCAAGAGATTGGAAAGGCATCAAATAAATGAGCTACCAATGTATCTCAAGAACCTAAAAACAAAAACAAACCAAACCAAAAATTAGTAGAAGTAAAGAAATAATTAAAATTAGAGAAGAAACAAACAAAACTGAAACAAAAATACAAAAGACCACTGAAATCTTGAGTTGTTTTTCTTTAAAAAAAAAAAAAAGAAGCAAAATTGATACACCATTGGCCTAACTAACAAAAACAAGAGGGAGAATACCCAAAATAATAAAATCAGTGTTGAAACAGGGAATGTAGCAATGGATATCCCAGAAATAAAAAGAATCATTAAGAATTACTACAATGAGATGTTTTCCAATAAATTGGAATAGCTAGACCACATACAATTTACCAAAATTGAGTAATGAAAACATAGAAAACCTAAACAGACTTATAACCAAGATAAAGATCAAATCAGTGTTAAAGAGCCACCTAACAAAACAACAACAAAACATCCAGGACTGGATGGTTTTACTACTGAATTCTACCAGATGCTTAAAGAAGAACTACTTCAAATTCTTCTCAAATTATTCAAAACAATTGAAAGGGAGTCAATTCTCCCAAACTCCTTCTTCAAGGTTAGCATCACCTTAATTCCTAAACTACATAAAAGATACAGCAGAGAAAATCAACTATAGAGCACAAATCTATAAATGCAAAAATCTTCAACAAAATACTAGCTAATTGAATCCAGCAGTACATCAGAAAGATCATTCATAGTGACCAAGTGAGATTTATCCCTGGTATGCAGGAATGGTTCAACATTCACAAAAGGTACCATAATCTACTGTTGGTGGGAATGTAAACTATTATAGGCATTGCAAAATTCAGTATGAGTACACCTCAGAAAGATGAAAATAGATATAGCATATGGCCCAGAAATCCCACTTCTGGAAATTTACCCAAATAAAATGAAATCAGCATATGAAAGAGTCATTTGTACCTCCATGTTTTTTGCAACTTAATTCACAATAGCCAAGATATGGAATTAATCCAGATGTCCATCAACTGATGACTGGATAAAAAAATTAAATTATAGTGCATATACATGTATACACACACACACACACTGTGGAATATTACTCAGCCATAAAAAACAATGAATTCCTGTCTTTTGCAGTAAAATGGATGGAATTGGAAACTATTATACTTAGTGAAATAAGCCTATACCTAAAGACCTATCATGTTCTTCATGATCTATTTTAAAAACAGAGAACAAAAATGTAATGTATCGGACTGACATTAACATTCTGAGATTCAATGATTTTTTACAGCCCTAAACAGTGTTGTTGTTTCCCCTTTCTTACTATTTGTTGAACTCTTTACTTAGTATAGAGTTAATATTATGAGTACAAAGTAAACTGAAAATAGATCATTTTAAAAATTAAGAGAGGAATTAGGAGATGAAGGAGAAGGAAGTATAAGAGCATGGGCAGGAGACAATGTAGGTTGAGAAGTATCACTATGTTCCTAAATCTGCATACATAAAATATATGGAATTTGTATACCTTAAATAAAATTTTTTAAAAATTTGGACAGAAAAATTCAATCACAGATTACTGTGAGGGGTCCAGCTTGGAATCTGTGGACTGGAAATAGGATATGTTTTCACTTACACTTGGTAGGTAAGAGTAGATTAGAGAGAGAGACAAGAATAGGGACCACTGTTTAAGCCAAGTGAAGACAAGTTGGAGAGGGTGAGTGCATTTAATAAGCCAAGTGAGAGTGGTGATGGTTTGAAGTAGTGAGATAAATAGATGGCAAGGGTGGTAAAATCTTGGACATCTTGAAGGTAGCCTGGAATGGATTTCCTAATGGATTGGACACAACATATGAAGGAAATAGGAAAGATGACTCTAATCTTTTGATCAACCCTATGGAAAGAATTAATTTTCTTATTGTTTAGATGAGGAAAAGTGAGAGGAATAGGGCTACAGGAGCTGAAGAAAGCAGAAGCATATAATGTCTAAAATGTCTATGGAACTCCATGTAGTAATGTTGACCAGGCAGGTGGCCATACAAGCCTAGAGTTCAAGAGAAAGGAATGAGCTTGTTAATATTGGAGGTCCTGAGGCTAGGTGAGTACAGATTAAAAAAAAAAAAAAGAAAAGTGATACGAGGACTGAGCCCTGGGGCACTCAAAAATTAAGAGGTATGGAAGAAAAACATGAAGGTAAAAGAGCAGCAGGGAAGTAAGAAGAAAATGAGCGGACTGAGAGTGATCAATTTTATCACATGCTGCTGATAGGTGAAGTAGGCTAAGAACTAAAGATGGTTTAACAATGTGGAGGTCAGATGAGTGATGGGTAGGTCATTGGGGACTTTGAAAAGACTAGTTTAAATAGAAAAACCTGATTGAAGTGAGTTCAAGAAAGAACAGAAGACAAGTTGGAGAGAGTGAGTGCATTTAAAACTCCTAGGAGTTTTTCAAAAGAGAAGAAATAACTGAGAAAGAAGCTTCAAGTAAAGTGTGGTCAATCAGGAAGTTTCTTAGATAGGAGAAACAACAGCATCCACGGGTGTGAAGTTGATGGAGAGATGGAGGGAAGGAAGGGGTCCCTAAGCAGAGTTCACAAGCAGACGTGAGTGTCCTGGTGCAGCTGCACTGTACCAGTAACAGACAGGAGTAACAGAACCTATTCTTCTTAAGATGAAAGGGATTTTCAAGTCAGATAAAGACACTTGTAGACTATCTAGCCTATACGACAGAATCCACACCCAGATTACATTGCAGTACTGTCCAATTTGAGCCCCAACTCCTATGCCAGGTCATGAATGAGATGGCAGCTATAGCCCACACAAGGTCATCTACCACTGTCCTCATCGCAGGGAAATCTGAGAGGCCTAACTCATTGTGCCCCTTGTTGTCCAGGAAATGAGTGTGACTCATATATCATATGAATTCCCAAGTATTTGTAAGAGACATGACAGAGACATGTATCTGGCTTTCTTTTTTATTAAAATATTTATTTTATTTATTTTACATGCAGAGCTACAGAGAAGAAGAAGGAGACAGAGTGAGAGAGAGGTCTTCTTCTTTTTTTTTTTTTTTGACAGGCAGAGTTAGACAGTGAGAGAGACAGAGAGAAAGGTCTTACTTCTGTTGGTTCAACCCCCAAATGGCTGCTACAGCCAGCATGCTGTGCTGATCCAAAGCCAGGAGCCAGGTGCTTCCTCCTGGTCTCCCATGCGGGTGCAGGGGCCCAAGCACTTGGGCCATCCTCCACTGCCTTTCTGGGCCACAGCAGAGAGCTGGACTGGAAGAGGAGCAACCAGGACAGAATCCCATGCCCCAACTGAGACTAGAACCTGGGGTGCCTGTGCCACAGGCAGAGGATTAGCTTAATGAGCTGCGGCGCCGGCCAAGAAAGAGGTCTTCTATCAGCTAGTTCTCACCTGAAATGGCTGCAATGGCCAAAACTGGGCCAGGCCGAAGCCAGGAGCAGGAATTTCATGTGGGTCTCCCATGTGGGTGCAAAGGCCCAGGCTTTAGGGTGATTTTTCAGCTGCTTTCCCAAACATATTAGCCAGGTATTAGATTGGAAGTACACCAGACATGTCTCAAACTGGTGCCCATATGGGATGCCAACATTGCAGGTGGTAGCTTAATCTTTTGTACAAGAACGCCAGCCCCAATATTCTTATTGTTTAAGTTAATGATGTGCCTTTCCTTCCATTCACATTATATGTATTTATAAGAGTACTTCAAAAATACTCTGCAAAATCTGAATTAAAAGATAAGTTTAGGGACTGGCTCTGTGGCATGGTAGGCTAATCCTCTGCCTGCAGAGTCAGCATCCCATATGGGCAACAGTCCCTGTCCCAGCTGCTCCTCTTCTGATATAGCTCTCTGTTTATGGCCTGGGAAAGCAGTGGAAGATGGCCCAAGTGCTTAGACCCTTCCACCCATGTGGGAGACCCAGAGAAAGATCCTGGCTCCTGGCTTCAGATTGGCTTAGCTTCAGCCATTGCAGTCATCTAGGGAGTGAACCAGCAGGTGGGAAACCTTTTTCTCTGTCTCTCTGTCTGTGATGCTGATTCATAAATAAATAAATAAATAATAAAAAAGGTAAGTTTATTTTGGTACAAAACTAAAAACCCTTTTGAAATCCATCCATACTTTTTTCATAACATTCATTTCCACTAACTTTGTGAAGATCACTCATATCCATCTGTATCTATGTATTTGCTTATGTAAATAAACAAACATACACATATATTTTGTTATATTCATAAGGCAAACAATAAAATCAACACTCACACATAAATGAATAGCAAACACCTCAGTAAAGTTTTATTTGTTCTACATCAACTTATGCAATTTTGTTTCAAAGTGTGTTAAGCCCATTTTGAGATGTAATATGTGAGCTTGTTTGCTTATCTTATCTCTGAATGATGATTTTTATTCCTAGAGCACTTGGAAGAACTCATAGCCATAGTAGAAGATTTGCATAAATTAATATATATTAAAAGGAAGATTCTTAAAATCTGTATGCAACCTAAGCAATATGAAATAGCTGATTATTCTATTCAGCAAATTATCAAAGTGGAATACTTATTTAAACATTATATATTTCTGTTTAAAATCTCCATACCAACAACTGAATTTATATATTTGCACTGTAGAATGTCTCTCTTTGGGATAATAAAATCTTATATTTTGGGTATTTGGAACTTTAAAAGAGTCATTGCTTATGTTTTTTTCCTTCTAACCAAAAATGAAATCCTAATTGGAATGTAGGCATCTTTTTTATTTTTGAATTTTTTTAATTTAATAAATGTGAATTTACAAAGAGAAACTTTTGTATTGTTGTGGCTCCCCCCACACACAACCTCCCTCCCTCCCTCGGCCCTCCCCTCTCCCACTCCCTCTCCTATCCCACCTTTCATCGAGTTTCATTTTCAATTACCTTTATATACTGAAGATCAACTTAGTATATACTAAGCAAGGATTTCAACAGGCTGCACTCACACAACCGCACAAGGTATAGGGTATTGTTCGACTAGTAGTGTTGTTTTTAAGTTTCATAGTAAAAACAACACTACTAGGCATCCTTTTTGGCAGAACTGTTAACATGGCCTGAGCCATGTTATGTGATAATAATAATTTTGAGAATGTGAAAATCATCACATTCTCAAAAAAATTTTGAGCAGTCAGTGTATCATGGGCTCTAAATGAATTGTTAATGGCTTTTCTTTGCTTCAGTTAACTCATCTCTATGAAGAATCATTTGGACACTGTATGACCAAAGGAATCTAGTTGATTCTGTAATCCAGGTCTCATCCCATTCAAGCATTTTAGTGAATGTTTTGAACATTGATCAGCTATACTGATAACATGATTCCACTGAAGAAAGTTCTGTGCTCCAAGATGAATCAACATCTACCTTTCCCAGTGCCTGTTAGGGTCATTAGAGACTACATGGTAACAATGATTCAACTCCTAAGCAAGATAAGGCAATCACCCTAGGACAAGGCCAGGATAATAGAGACCAATGGTTGCTCTCAAAATTAACTATGGGAGGCAAACACCAAATATTAATAAAATAAGCAATCAGGGTAAGAATTGGACTAGGTTGGTGTAAATAAATGACAAAATACAACATTTGGAAATATTTCTCTAGGATTAAAAAATGGGGGAGGAAAATTAGGAAAGACTAGAAGGACCAGTCACTACTTAGTGTTCTAAAAATTCCAGAATCTACAAATTTGTGGAGGTCTTTGCCAAATATTTCTGTATCAGTATTATATAAAGACATTTACTATCTCAAAATATCCTGTTACAGTACATACATGCACGTGCATTCACACACTTCATGAGATTAAACCAGTTATATTTGCCTTTGGTTATATATATGTTTATACACACACACACACACATATATATATATGTATATATATATATATATATATATATATATATATACTCATACTTATATAAATGTATTCAAAGAGATTTAAAGGATACACAAAGTCAGCAGTTAAGATTTGGTCATTTTGGTATAAGTTGAAAATGATTCTTATAAGATTGATTTTGCTTATTTTACCACTCTTATTTATAATGAAGTTCAAGTAACTGTTGGTAATTTTGAAGGGTTTTAATCATACCAAATTAAAATACAGAGAGATTTAGAGTCAGAAGCTAGAGTCTGACTCATTGCACCACATATTCCTAATGAAGCAATAGACTACTTCTGAAATTACTCATCTGAATTATTAAGGATAAAGATAACTCATACAGAGACTTGGCAGGAGGTAAAAATGGACCATGCATGTAAGTAATGCAGCTTGGATGTCATAGGATCCAAAGAAAATGCTAATAATAATTTGAGGAAGAATATGAAACATTTACAAAAGATGACTACAACATGACAATTTCTTTTTTTTTTTTTTGCCTTTTTTTTTATATAAAGCTTTTATTTAAAGAATATAAATTTCCAAAGAACAGCTTATGGATTACAATGGCTCCCCCCCGACAACTTCTCTCCCTCCCCCTACCCTCCCCTTTCCCGCTCCCTCTCCCCTTCTGTTCACATCAAGATTCATTTTCAATTCTCTTTATACACAGAAGATCAATTTAGTACATATTACGTAAAGATTTCAACGGTTTGCCCTCGCATAGAGACACAAAATGATAATACTGTTGGAGTACTAGTTACAGTATTAATTCACAATATACAGCACATTAAGGACAGAGATCCTACATGATTTTTTTTTAAAAAAATTGATTAATTGTCTATGCAATTTCCAGTTTAACACCAAGATTTTTTAATCATTTGCAATTATCTTTATATAAAGACAATTTCTAATAGAGAAGTACAATGTAGAAAGTCAAAGAGGTACATAAAGGATAGAAAGACCAATTTGTCCTGGAAAGAGTTTGTCCATCTGCTTTTTGAGATCTAAACAAAACTTTCTCTGGAGGACACTGCTTGTTTAGTTCATATTTGAAGCATGGCTGGAATGTTTATTTTAATGCGTGACCTAGAGTGAAGAAGGGAGAGCTAAAGACATAAAATATTTCCTGTGTGCCC
The DNA here is from genome assembly GCA_949820135.1 of Sylvilagus floridanus. Taxonomy (NCBI): domain Eukaryota; kingdom Metazoa; phylum Chordata; class Mammalia; order Lagomorpha; family Leporidae; genus Sylvilagus; species Sylvilagus floridanus. The sequence goes on along the minus strand of OX463228.1, from coordinate 35,039,185 downwards.
CAGCAATTGGGCTAGAGGTGGGAGGAGGAAGTCTGAAAATAAGCATGCGCACTGAGACCATCGTATCCATGCAATCCCTCAATGCTTAACGGGCTTCTTTCATGGCCAATCATGTTTATGAGTAGGGTTCCAGATGAGTGGGGACCATTAAGAGTCCTAACTTCATGATATAAAAATCAGCTTAACAGCCAGATATGTTTCCCTTAAAACTTAGAATCTTTTTTAAAAGATGCATTTTATTTATTTGAAAGGCAGAGTGACAGAGAGAGGCAGAGACAAAGTAAAAAAGATCTTCTGTCTGTTGGTTCACTCTCCAAATGGCCATGGTACTCAGGGCTGGGCCAGGACAAATCAGGAGCCAAGAATTCTCTTTGGGTCTGTCATAAGGGTGCAGAGGTCCAATTACTTGGGCCATTTTCTGCTGCTTTCCCAGGTGCCTTAGCAAGGAATTAGATCAGAAGCAGAACCTCCAAGACTTGAACCAGTGCTCAGATATAGGATCTGGCATCACTGTGCCATAAGACTGGCCCCAAACTTAGAATCATAAGCATCAGCATTCTTGATGAATGTGACTAGAATACATAGCTTTCCACTTTACCCATCCCAAACTACATTTCAAATAATATATATAATTAGGAAGGAGATCAAGATCTCAAGTATATTTGGGTCTATGAACAGAAGCTTGGGTTCTAACATTTAGCATTAAATGCACACACACACACCTCCCCTACACACACATGTGTGTGTATACACAATGCCGCCATGTAGAGAGAGAAAGGGGACACTGAAGGGATTAGGAAGCAACCACAGAACTGAAAAAAATGCACCAAGAATGGCAGCCTATGACAAGATATGAAGCAAGAGTCACAAATCCCAGAATTAAATCAATTTTTCATCAATATAGTATTGCTACCAAATAAAAGGAAAGGCGGAAGAGAGGGTAGGGTAGGAGATAAGTAAAGGAATGAAAAAAGAAGGAAGGGAGGGAGGGAGGGAGGAGAGAGGGAGGGAGGGAGGAGGGAGGGCGGGAGGGAGAAAGGGAAAAGGAAGGGAAAGGAAAGGAAGAGAAGGGAATGGAATCGAAGAAGAAGCTGAAGAGACAGAGATGATTGACATTCTGGCACAAGCTCTCGTCTCATCATGCACTGGCAGCAGTTTACAGATAAGCAATTCATCTACTTCCATTTTGAGAAGAATGGCCATGGAAGATAGGGAAGAGGGAATTTTAAGAGGGGTACATAAATGAAACTATAAGTGACAGTATAATCACTTTGATTAAAAAAAAAACCACTCAAAGTAGACGTTCTACTGACTTAGGAAAAGAGTATGAAGAGTTTCTTTAGGGATCATTGTTCAGCAAATCAGTTAAGGCAGCTATTGGGAAATATGTATCCCATATCAGAGTGTCTAGGTTTGAAATTTGGCTACATTCTTGATTCCAGCATCCTGCTCATGAGACCTGGGAGGCAGCAGGTGATGGCTGAAGTACTTGGGTCCTTACTACCCAGTAGAATACAAAGATTGAGTCCCTGGCTCTTGGCTTTAGAGTGGCCCTCCAAAGTAGGCCTTTGGAGAATAAGTCAGCACATGGAAGAACTCTCCCTGGCTCTCTGTTTCTCCATGTTGCTCTGTCTTTCTTTTCTTTTTTTAAAAAGATTTATTTATTTTTTTATTTATTTGAAAGTCAGAGTTACACAGAGAGAGGAGAGGCAGAGAGAGAGAGAGAGAGAGAGAGAGAGAGAGAGAGAGGTCTTCCATCCGATGGTTCACTCTCCAATTGGCCACAACAGCTGGAGCTGCGCCCACCCGAAGCCAGGAGCCAGGAGCTTCTTCTGGGTCTCCCATGTGGGTGCAGCGGCCCAAAACTTGGGCCATCTTCTACTGCTTTCCTAGGCCATAGCAGAGAGCTGGATCAGAAGTGGAGCAGCCGGGTTTCGAACGGGCGCCCATATGGGATGCCGGTGCTACAGGCCTGGGCATTATCCTGCTGCGCCACATGGCCAGCCCCGCTCTGCCTTTCAAATAAATAAAAATAGATAAATGAAAACATTTTCAAAAATAACTGCTTTAGAAAACGATACTCTTGGGGCCCGCACTGTGGTGTAGTGGGTAAAATAACTGCCTGCAGTGCCAGCATCCCATATGGGCACCTGTTCGAGTCCCAACTGCTCCACTTCCTATTCAGCTCTCTGCTGAAGACCTGGGAAAGTAGTGTAAGGTGTTCCAGGTCCTTAGACCCCTGCACCCACATGGGAGACCAGGAAGAAGCTCCTAGCTTTTCCAGCCGTTGGGACCATTTGTGGAGTGAACCAGCTGATGGAACACCTTCTCTATCTCTGCCTCTGCCTCTCTGTAACTCTTCCTTTCAAATAAATAAATAAATCATTTTTTTTTAAAGAAAGAAAACAATGGTCTCAAACAATTGGGCAGGGATTTCTAGACACTTTTGGTAATGAAGGAAAAGGAAAATTAGAATGTGACCTTTAAATAAAATATTATTTACAATGCTAATTTTTCCCCAGTGCTACCCTTATCCAATAGGACCTTCTATAAATTTGGGTATGGTTTATATCTGTGTGGCTAATATAGTAGTTCCCTAACAACTTTTAACTGTTGAAAATTGAAATATATGGTTAGGGTATCAGTTTTTTGCCTAGCAGTTAAGATTCCAGTTGGGACAACCACATCCCATTTTGGAGTGCCTGAATTTAATTTCTGACTCTACTTGTATTACAACTTTCTACTAATTAACACCTAGACAGTAGCAGGTGACTGCTCAAGTAGTTGGATCCCTGCCACCAATGAGAAAGACCTGGACTGAGTTCCCAGCTCCCAGCTTCAGCCTAGACCAGCCTAAGCCATTGTGGGCATTTGTGAAGTACACCAGTGGGTGGGAAGTGCTCTCTCTCTCTGCTTCATGTGTGCGTACTCACTGACTCAGACCTCAACATAATTTTGTCACATGGAGAAATAATCAGCTATATTTTGGTCATAACTGAAGGCTAATCACTTTGGGTCTATATTTTTAGCTTCCTTTATGGAGAAAGCTCAGAAGCAAAATTTGGCGTAATCAAAGAATAAAAGTTAGAAGAAAGGGTGGTAAATACCTATCAACGAAAGATGATCATTAAATACAGTCAAAATAAAATTATATAGATATACACACACACGTGCATGTTTGTGTGTGTGTGTTTAAATCTAAGCTCACTATGTGTACAAAAGAATAGTTCATGAACTGGGACCCCAGACTTCAAACTGAAAGTAGTAGGAAGTCTCGCTCATATCAGCTGCAGCAAAATTTTATAAAACATAAATGAAGAAGTATTTTTACCTTTTTCATGATTTGCTGTTACATATTACCTTTACTTTTAGGAAAAGTGAAGCTGTTTATGCTGATTTATCTATGGCTGATCAATTTGATTTCAATGAATCTTGCTAACAAGTATCTATTTTGTTGTGTGCTTTGTTTATAATAAAAGTTGTGTTTCAGTGAGTTACAGTGACTTGAGTTCTGATTACATGACTGTGGGCAGTTGGCCTTGGGTATATCTGGACTGTGGCCTCCATTTTGATGTTTCTTGAAGAGCAGAGATAATTATTTTTCAAATCACTGCTTTTCTAGAGTTTTGTTTTTCTCATTGAACTTATTCATTATTGAACATTATTTGAGCCTTAACAAAGAGCTTATGGCCAACATGCAGGAATAGCAAACATTTCACAGGCTATAAATGGCCATTTTCCTTGCTTCTTGCAGTATATAGTATCCACATAGAGATTCTATGAGTGTATTTTCTATGTTGTTTAGCTGTGACATTATTGACATTTTCATTATTGCAAATGATAAGCTTGAATATCTTTATTTTTCTTTATAGAAAAATACTCAGCCCCACATTCCTCCTTTGCTACCCTTTTAAATTATTCTTGTGTAGTTTTAGCCAGCTCTTATGTGGGAAGGGCCTTTAAAAAAATTGTGAGAAAATGGATTTAAAGGTAAGTTTGGTTGGTGCAAAAAGTTTCATACATAGTTTTGCTTCGTAAAATACATTTCAATGAATTCTTTGAAGACCTCTGCTATATGAAGTTTGAACTACATTAAGAAAAAATGGTTTAAAAAGAGAAAAATAAATAATTACTGAAACAAACTCTCAACTAATAAATTTGCATAATTAACATTTTACCATATTTTTTCAGTGAAGCTGAGTATTATTTTTCACAAATTTTATTTTTACACGCCCTTCAAAAGCTTTTGGAATAAGGTTATTTTTAGCCATTCACTGGCCTAGGAGGTGAAGTGTAAAGGAATAAGCAGATACTGAATATAAAACTTCTCTGTATGCCTAGAGGACCCTCACCTACCTGCATGTAGGTCTACCATTTGAGGTTAGCTGGCCTAGAGTTCAGGAGCTGATGCAGTTCATTCACCCTACAGGTCTTCCTGACCACTCCCTGTTCATAAGGGGACTGATCTTCCTCTCAATTCTTAAAAATTCCAGAGAAAGGGAGCCAGCACTGTGTGCAATGCCAGCATCCATATGGCACCAGCTCAAGTTTCAGTTGCTTCACTTCCAATCCAGCGCCCTGTTAATAGCCTAGGAAAAGCTGTATAAGATGTCCCGAGGTCTTGTGCCCCTATCCTGATGTGGGAGACAAGGATGAATCTCCTGGCTCTAGACTTTGGCCTGGCCCAGCCCTGGCCTTTGCAGCCATTTGGGAGGTGAACTATGAAGCAGCAGATGGGAAATTTCTCTCTCTCTCTCTCTCTCTCTCTCTCTCTCTACCTCTATCTCTATCTCTACCTATCTCTCTCCCTCCCTCTCTGTAACTCTGCCTTTCAAGTAAATAAATATTTTTTAAAAAATTCCAGACAAATAGAGAGCAGCATGCTCCTAAGAAGAGGTTCCTTAGAAACACAAGCTGTAAGCATCAATGTGCCACACTGATCCACATTGAGTTTTTCAAATTTTATTTCTTATTTATTTATTTATCTTTTAAGGAATAGAGATTTCATAAGTACAACCTTAGGAATGTAGTTATTCTTCCCACCATATACACCCTCCCACCCACACTCTCATCCCTCCTCCTCCTCCCTCTCTACTTCCCAGTCCCATTCTCCATTAAGATTCATTTTCAATTAACTCTGTGCACAGAAGACCAACTCTATACCAAATAATGATTTCAACAATTTGCACACACATTCACACACACACACACACAAACCATTTGAGAACTAGTCTTAGAGTTAACTCTCATAACACACATCATTGAGGATGGAGCTCTTTATTGCTTTATGGAAAGGCATTGTATTTGTACAATAAAGAACAATCTAGGTTGCATAGAGCAATGATGGGCAAATTGAGATGAGCTGTTTCTTCTAAGATTAGAACTGAGCTGGTAACCAACAAGAAATGAGACTTCTGAAAAGTGCCTACTATCATGCCTGGGATGTGGTTCCAGCAGCAGCAAAATATTTTAATACAGCATACCTGATGGTTAGGACAGTAACATCAGTGGACAGGCAACGGACTCCGCAGGTTAAGTTGACAGAGGATTCTCCTTCCAGTCCCTTCCTAGCTTTATGATACAAATGCTCCCACTTTCCTCCTGCAGGTGTATGTACTGTCCCATTTATTATTCAAGATTGAAGTCACTGAAGTGTGTCCTTGCAGGAGGAATTGGAATATGTTTTAATGTGTCTTAAATGTTTCAACTATTATGAAGGTTTTCCTTCAGTTTGCAAGAATTGAAGCAAAGGGTTTGGCGCTGTGGTGTAACAGATAAAGCCACCACCTGCAGTATGGGCATCCCGTATGGGTGGGAGTTCAAGTCCTGGCTGTTCTACTTCTTATCCAGTTTGCTGCTAATGCACCTGAGAAAGTAGTGGAAGATGGCCCAGGTCTCTGAGACCCAGATGAACCTTTTGGCCCCCAGTTTCAGCCTGGACCATTCATGGCCTTTATGGCCATGTGGGGAGTGAACTAACAGATGGAACATCTCTCTCTCTATATATATATATATCTATTTCTCTCTCTCTCTGCCTCTCCTTCTCTGTAATTGACTTTCAAATAAATAAATAAATTTTTAAAAAAGGAATTGAAGCAAGACTTTCCATACACTTACTGGAATTGTGGATACCCTGATGTGTTCTCTTAGAAAACATTGGTGAAGTCTCATATTGAAAAGTAAGGATCACAATAATGAATTTATATTTATAATATTCTTAAAATAGCAAGACTCATAAAAATAAATATCTTAGCACCCAGTCTTACAGTTTCCAGATGAAATAAATAATGGAAAACAGAGTTGTGAAATTGAGATTTTATTCAGCATTCTATTACAGGATGGCCGTGAACTGTCTTGTTAATAGCACTCCAGAGACAGATTGCTCTTTCAGTCTCCATGCTCAACCCTTTGCAAACTTTGTGCAACCCTAGGTGAGATTTAATGTATAGAAACTGTAAAAATGGGTATGTTAATAAGACTACCTCTTTCATAGAGTAATTAAAATTATCCAGTGAAGTAAACTTCAAAAAATACCATGCATAGGAAGGATTTTCAAGAAAGAAAAAGTGTATTATGTGGAAAAACTATGCCTCACTTGTAAGAGTCCAGATTGGAATTTCTGACTCCGGGTCTTTACCTGGCCCAGACCTATTGTTGAGGCCATTTAGGAAGTAAACTGGCAGGGGGAATTTCTCTCTCTCTCCTTCCTTCTTACTTTGTGGCTTTGCCTTTCAAATAAGCTACTTTTCAAATAAGCAAACAAATCTTTTTAAAAATTCCTGCCACACATAAACCATTCAGTGACCTATTTGCCGTTTATGTTATAAACAGATATCTATATAGTCAAAGTGATCCCATTCATAAGTCCTTCCAGAGATTAATAAAGAAGTACAGAAAAAAGTATGATCTATCAACTGAATACTATTAGATTCTTCATTTTTATGTTATTTTTGTCTACTTGAAATCATTATAGAAAATAGAGTATTCCTTCTGTCTTTAATCCTCTAAGATCTTGAAGTGAACATACTATAGACGTGGAACACCTGTCAACAGTCCAGACTTCATATTACTCTTGTGTGTAGTGAAGACCCTTGTGCCAGATTACTGAGTTGAACTCATGGACTTTCATTGTTTCCTTTGCTTTACTCTCCACCAATCACATAACAGATACACTTCCTAAACTGATTAAATAAACAGAACATTATGAAAGGGACCTTTTAACATAAAATAAACACAGTAATAAAAGTTGCAATTTTTTTCTACTTTTCTGTTCATTGCATTCATAAAACAGCAGTGTGGGAGGAGCCAATGTTGATGAAGAAGAAAGTCGCAGAAGGCAATGAATGCATCATACACTTTTCAGCTTAGAAAACTATATTAAAAGACTTTGTGAAAGGAAAGGTAATTTGCTGAAAATTAAGAAAATTTCACAGCTTTTATACTGTGCCCTGTCATTTGAATACAAATGAGATCAATGGAAATATTCTTTCCTGCTCTGGAAATTTTACAACTAAAAATAACAGTCTGCTGTCTTGGAATGACAATTTTGAATAATGGTTACAGACTAGGGAACTTGTAAGATCCCCGAGCCTTGCTGAGAAGAGTAACATAGAAAAGAGAAAACAGCTCAGGTGTTCATGTGGCTTTAAAAAATTAATTAGATGGGGCGGTGCTGTGGCGTAGCAGGTAAAGCTGCCAACTGCAGTGCCGGCATCCCATATGGGCTCCAGTTTGAGACCTGGCTGCTCCACTTCCAATCCAGCTCTCTGCTATGGCCTGGGAAAGCAGTAGAAGATGGCCCAAGTCCTTAGGCCCCTGCACCGCTATGGGAGATCTGGAGGAAGAAGCTCCTGGCTCCTGGCTTCAGATAGGTGCAGCTTTGGCCATTGGGGACAACTGAAGAGTGAACCAGCAAAGGAAGACCTCTCTTTATTTCTCTCTCTCTCTCTCTCTCTCTCTCTCTCTCTCTCTCTGCCTCTCCTTCTCTCTATGTGCAACTCAGACTTTTAAATAAGTAAATAAATCTTTAAATGATTAGCCTCAAGCTTGAAAGCTGTTTTATAAATAAAACTAGAACTAATAACTTTGACTCATTAACTTAATAATTATCTTTCACAGAATTTGCATTTATTGATTTTCAATATTATTACCAGCTGTTTTATTCCATGTATTTTTCATTCTTAATATTTTTATTCACACCTCAGTTAACAGGAGAGTGGTTTCTATTGCCATTCTCAGGAAGCATATTTAAATGATATTTTTCAATGTCTTCCTACTGTTCTTCCCCCTTTACATTAGCATTTGTATATATATATTCCATTTAGCTTCTGTCCTCCAAAATTTCTTTGATACTACTTCATACATTTGTGGCTTTTAATCAGTTGGAATGTGTTTCCTTTGTAGGTATTATGTTTTTACTAATTGAATGGCTAAACGTTGTTTTTTTCCTTAAAAATTATAATATTTTTCTAGGCCATAGATAAGTGTTGCTACCATTGTACAAGATTTTAGTGATAGTACATGAGATTTTTCTTTAATCTCCACATTAAAGCTTTTTATAAGTTCAAAAATTGTTTTGATTATATTTTTGAAAGATATATTTAATGCAATTTTTCTAGTGATTTATCAATTCTTTTCTATTTCTTTACTATATTTCTTCATGTTATAAAGAGTCTTTTCTAAGGACTTTCTTCACTTTGATACATTTATTTTTGACATGTGCCTTTTGTTGTTGGTAGATGAAGGTTATAAATCTGTTACTCTAATTTTCCTTTCATTCTCTTCTTCTTTCCTTCCTAAGCGGATTCTTTTTTTGAGGATTTATTTATTTATTTAAAAGTGATATTTACACAGAGAGAGAAGGAGAGGCAGAGAGAGAGAGGTCTTTCATCCACTGGTTCACTCCCTAGATGATTACGAAGGCCAGAGCTGGGCCCAACCGAAGCCAGGAGCCAGGAGCCAGGAGCCAGGAGCTTCCTCTGCGTCTCCCATGTGGGTACAGGGGAACAAGGACTTGGACCATCTTCTTCTGTGTTCACAGGCCATAGCAGAGAGCTGGATTGCAAGTAGAGCAGCCTAGACTCGAACCAAGACCATATGGGATGTTGGCACTGCAGGCAGTGGCTCTACCTGCTACGCCACAATGCCAGCCCCCCAAATGGATTCTCTAATTTCATCCCCTCATCATCTTCTTCTAGCTTATCTAATGTGTGGTGATAATATTCAATTGCATCATTTTTCATTATATCAGGTATATCTTTCCTACTTTTCTCCAGTTTCCTGTTGGTAAATCATTCTGTCATATGCTCTGCAGAGAAAATCCTTTGGTGGAAATATCTAAACGTGATTGGTTATTTCTTTTTGTTGACTATCACTTCAAAGACCTAGAATGAGTACAAGTCTTGCTTTCTACTTACTCATCCATGAGTGGAATAATATCCATTCAGCATTCGACAACATGCAGCCTGGTGGAGTACCGTTAGCTGACCTACTTCTTTCGTGAAAATGGGAGCTTCTTACTTCCATCTTCTTAGGTGGTCATTCCTAACAGTTATCCACTCATGTTTAGTTGTCCAGTGGATCTCCAGTTTGAGTTTCTATTCTGTGACTCATAGGTAGTTGCATGTGTTCAACCTTCAATGTGAGTTGTCCCTGGTATTCTTATCTCCTCACTTAATTTTAAAGTTTTTGTTCGATTGTAAGCATTGCTTACCTACTTCCATCCCTTTCTACTGTCTAATCTGCCTGGCATGTTGAGAGCTTTATTATGGGGGAAAGAGAGCAAAAAGTGAATTAACTTTTTCTCCATTGGTTTATTTACTTAGACATTCACATCAACACAGCCTCAGTATGCTTAATCTATACCTGAGTTATATATAAAAAAAAAAGTGCTACTTTATCTATCTCATTGCTAGAATTGTTTCTGCACTCACTACTGTGTGTTTTTACCTTCAGGATCCTGTGTCATTTAGATATATACCTAGCCACCTTTTGCGTCTGTGTGTGTGAGTTTGAGCATTTTCTTATTTTATGACACTATACATTCATGAGGTTTATTTTGTTTATTTCCTGTTTCAGTCCAAGCACCACCCATTTATTCTGGAAGCTCTGGTTCCTTTTATTGAGGAATAGAATTTAGAAACAGATAGAGGTTCTGGGTGTGATATCTCAAATTAATTTAAAGAAAGGGTTTTAAGAATCTAAAAAAAATGTCATTTATGATAAACTGAATAGATGTTGCTTTCATGAATATCTGCAGTTCAAGCCCATTAAAACAATTTGTTTTGCTTTTCTACTAACTGGTCAATACTGTCCTTACAGAGCAAAAATGATAAAAGACATAGCTGCTAGCTTAACATTTTCCAAGATACTTTGATATTTATCTAATTACATATTTAGCATTCTGCATTGTGAGAAGTTATTTGAACAAAATAAGAAATTTAAAACACACAAACTGAGATTAAAAAGTTTAAATGTTTACCTTAAAAATTCAGGGGTGGGTGTTTAGTGCAATATTTAATCACTTCCTATTATCAGTGTGCCTGAGTTTGAGTCCTTCCCCAGCTTCCTGTCAATGCATACCCTTGGAGATTAGCAGATGGCGTCTGGGACACCTGAAGTGAGATCCAGGCTCCTGCACTTGACCTTGCCTAGCCAAATTTTGCACATTTGGTGAGTGACCCAGTGGATGAAATATGTCTCTGTGTCTTGGTCTTTCTCTCTTTCTGCCATTCAAATAAAAAAGAAGGAAATAAATTGACTAATGAATATCCTAAAATTAAACAGATTTCATATTTTATTTATGAAATGCATAAAGTAACAATTTCGTTTCTTTGAATAAAACATCAGAAACAGAAGCTTTGCACCAGTAACAGTATGTGTGTGTGTGTGTGTGTGTGTGTGTGCTTGTTTGTGTTTTTTTTTTACATTTATGGATTGACAACTATATCAAAAATAAGAAAGCAATATAGTGCACCAGAGTTGGTATTTCTATATAAAACTTGTAACAAAACACTAATGGAATTGGGCAATAAAACACAAGCTCTGGAAGAAGGGAATTGACATGGAATTAGTACAGAAAAAAATACTTGATCATCAACTTTAGAAATAGGTTCCTAGTGGAATTCTAAGGGAAAACATTATATTTTCAACTTGTATAAAGGAGTGCAATTCTGTATCCATGGACTGTGTGCACTTGCTTAGTTACCTAACAGATTTAACTATAGTTTCTTATTGGAAATTGAAGAAAATTTCCCAGCTTTCCAGCATTGTTGTGACATTCAATAACATTAGAAACTTGAAGACTTCTTTTAAGAAAACTTATTTAGTTACTTGAAAGGCAGAGTTACAGAGAGGCAGAGAGAGAGAGAAAGAGAGAGAGAAAAATCTTCCATCTGCTGGTTCAATCTCCAAATGGCCTCAATGGCTGGAGCTGGGCCAATCAGAAGCCAGGAGCCAGGAGATTCTTCTGGGTCTCCCATGTGGGTGCAGGGGTCCAAGAACATGGATCGTCCTCCACTGCTTTCCCAGGTGCATTAGCAGGGAGCTGGATCAGAGGTGGAGAAGCCGAGACTCGAATTGGTGCCCCTATGGGATGTCAGCACTTCAGGCGGTGGCTTTACCAGCGCAGGCCCCTGAAGGTTTTTAAATTGAAAATCTATTGTTTTTGCTGTCCTTAATGAAAATGCATCATGGCATTGTAAATAGGAATTTGAATTCTTTGATTGAAAGGGAAAGTCTGGACAATGAAAATGAATAAAACACTATGCACACAAAATGTATAGCTCATTATTGCAGTCCCCATGGGCTAGCACAGTACAGCATCGATCCAAATCAGCCAATGTTGAATAAAAGTAAAGAACTTTAAAAATATGGTTCTTCTCTTTTTCTACTGCTGTTGGCCTCATTCAGCTGACCTACTTTGATGCACTTCAAACCAAGAGCTTCTCTTTGTGTTTCTAACCAATTAGCCTCAATAGTTGTGCATGAGTTATCTTTCTGAAGTCCAGTTCTACCACACCCCTACTGCATTGATCTCCAATAACCAGTATCTCCTCATTGTTATAGAAAAAACTTCTAAATTTTATCATAAAATTAAGTTCTTCAACCAATAACCAAATTCTCTCCATTTCTGTAGAATAAAATAACATTTTAGTATAATATTTAAACATCCAGCTTATCCTTCCATGTCTATTTCCACCACCCCATCACATTGGAGTTATTATGTGATAAAATTGATTATTGCTTGTTATAGTGAATACACATTGAGCTCTCCTGATTTAACTTAATTATGATGGGTACTAGTTATCTCCAGCAAGTACAAGTGCACATTCAACTATTGATAAAGTCATTACTGTGACACCTGTACAAATGGAAGAGAAACAAAGGAGATCAAGTACCTGTGAGTACACTTCAAAAAGTTAATGAAAATGAGAGCAAAAGATAATATAATTGGGATCAAAAATATTTTGAAATCTATGTATATTAGGAAACTGCAAAAAGTTTCTAAAAATGCCCTTTTAGAAAAAATTGCACATGAATTTCAAAAAAATTTTGCAGCAAAATAAACTTTTAATTTCATTTCACCATGAATCTTTTGACATAGCCTCATATTTTCAAATCATTACTGTTAGTGTTCAGCAGATGAGAATTAGTCATAAGGAACAGAAGACATAGGCTGGGCAAACATGGTGATATAATTGGTAAAGCCACTGGGCAGGACACTTACATCCCATAGTGGAGGGCCTGGAATCAAGCCCTGCCTCTGTTTCTAATCCACTTTTCTGCTAACACACATGATGGTTCAAGTACATTGGTCCCTGACACACACTTAGGACAGCTGGATGGAGCTTCTAACTCCTAGCTTCAGCCTGGTCCAGTCCATGTTGCAGGCAATGGGAGAATGAACCAGTCAATGGAATCTCTCTCTCTCTCTCTCTCTCTCTCTCTCTCTCTCTCTCTCTCTCTATCTATCTCTATCTCTATCTCTATCTCTATCTCTATCTCTGTCATCTCTCTATATATATCTATCTATCATCTCTATCTCTAACTTGCCCTTACAAAAAATAAATGAACATTAAAAATGATCATGATCATGTGCTAAATGGAAATCTTTTTTTTAAACTCCCAGACCACTTGTGAATTTAAAGAGAAAGATTGCTGAGTACTGAGGGAAAGTTTCAGAAGTAGGGCTTGAATTCACTCTTGATTGATAACAGAGACGTAGCTATGTGTTATGTGCACACTAGTGAACATTTCTGATTGAGAACAATTGTTGGAAAATATATGATTAAATTCAGACTTTCACTGCTTCACCAGGTACTTGCAGAGCACCTACAGTGTAACACTTTCTCCCCTACTAGGGATAAAGCAGAAAACTAAACAAGCCCCCGTTCTCAAAGAGCTTTCACTTATGTGAGTGCAAACTGAATAAAACAGAAACCAAACGGTGTAGTCGATAGCAACCCATGCTGTAATGGAGAGTGATGGGGCCAGGAAAGTAGCTGTTTATTCAGGTAGATCAGGGAAAGCCTACCCGGTGAGTGGACAAGGGGTCTTCCAAACCTTAGTGAAAGGTGCATATTATGTAAAAAAAAATGCATGGGTTTCAAATCAATTTTTAAAAATTCCACTTTTCCACAAGCATTTTGTGCTACCTCTGCAGGTCTGATAGAGATCTGTGTATTTAGGGGAGTGAGTTGTTTGCATACTTGGGAAGGCCAGTCTGGAGGATAGGGAGTGCCAGTACCCCTAGGCAAGAGCATACTTGAAGAGTTCTGGAACAGTCACAGGGGTTTGCAGCTCTACAGAGAGAGCCAGAAAAAGGAGAGTTAGGAGATGAGGTTAGAGCGGTAGCACTGAACATATGCAGTGAGGGCCTCGAGGCCAACAGATGGGCTCTGGATGCTATTCTGAGAAAGACAGGATGTTAGAATATCTGTGGGCAGGTTCTAGGAGCTGACCTGGGTTTACATCAGTCATCTGGCTACTGCTGAGAATAGACCTTGGGAGGAAGAAGGAAGAAACAGAGAGCAAGAGAAGCGTGGAGGAATGGTCAGGTGAGGGCAGAGCTGACGACCCAGGCCTTTCGGTAGTTTCCTGTTACATTTGGCATGGAGCAAAAGTACCTCACATGGCCTGAAGTCTTTTGTTGTGCAATCTTCACCTCTGTCACCAACCTTATTCGCCTTCCCTTTCCCTGTTCTCATACAAAGCTTTTCTTTCCAGTCTTCCAACTCAGAATCTATGAATGGGCTATTTCTCTTCTATAAAAGTTTTTCCTATCTTTATACAACCTAGTTACATCATTCTCATCCTTCTACATTTTAGTTCTCCAGAGTCTCTCTCCAATACACCAAAAATGTCTTTACACACTTAGGCTGTAGACTCTCATCATATATTTATAATTCAAAGCAGTAGCCATAGTTGCCATTTTGCACTTATTTATATGACTTTTTGGTTATTCATGTATTTATTTATTGATTGATTTACTTAAAGAGGTAGAGAGAAAGAAGACAAAGAAAGAGAGCATGGGGGACTTGGGGAAGTCTCTTATTTGCTGGTTCACTCTCCAAGTGCATCATGACTGGAATCTTAACTAAATATCTACCCCAATTCTATTTGTATTCTCCATATATCCAGTCAGACTATGAACTCAATGAAGGAATGAAATGTGATTTTCTTTGTGTATTGTTAACTGCCTCAATACCTAAAATAGGTTCTATTATTATTGAGAAGTAAGAATTTAACTTCAAGTAGGTAGTTGAACTAAGGTCATATACAAAAGTAATTACATTTGGCATGAGTATACATGGATTAATATCTTTTTTTCTTATTAAAATGAAAGGGTTTTAAGTTTTTTCATGTATGGAATTCAGAATTTTTGGATATCTGGGACAATAGATTATAAGTTTTCCTCAGACTACAAATGTAAGAAAATAGTACAAATTCTGAAAACATTAATTTCCCTTTTGATTATGATATGATTTGTATAATTCTAAGAAATTGAGTAATTGTAACCTATTTTTGTTTCTAGATTACAGAAAATAAAGAGTCTAAAATTATAAGCACAATAGATGTAGAATAGTTTTACCAATTAAAACAGACATGAATTATATATAACAAATTCAAATTTAGAGAAGATGAGGCTCATAAAAATTTCAGTGCACAACAGAGGTGACTGGTGCCTCCATGTGGTGAATTGAGGAATGTGTGTCCAGAGACCAGGATTTAATGGCCCCAGAATTGCTGTTATTGTACAGAACCTGAAGAATATCCAAGCTGCCCCCAATTTATAGACTAGAGCTCTCCTCAGTGGGTCATTTGGCACATAGGCAGGTGGTTGAGTCAGGAATTTGACAACTGCCCTTTTCAAGAGCAGAAAAAATGTCCATCTCGGTGTTAGTGAGCACATATGAATTGGCTCCCAAGATATTCAATTGATGAAAAAATGGAAGACACAGCAGATGTTGATCAGATTAATGTACTTGAATCTACATGTTGTGGTCTTATGTCTGGGAAGGACCACGATAATACTGAACAAGGTCTCAGAGCACTAGTTACTCTGAACAAATTTTGGCAAGTATTAGGGATATGATGCCACTAAGAAAAATCATGCTTGAGTATAGACCCATATTGAATATGTTTTTCCAACTCTTCCATTTAGAAAATGCGATTGATTCACTTAGTGTTGATTGACTTATTTATATTTCAACATTATGTAGTGTCATCAATTGAAATGTGTTCCTTTAATATTCCTGTGTTGAAGCCCTAACAAGAATGTCACTGTATTCAGAGATAAAACCTTGCAAGAGGGAATTAGGCTGAAAGATGTGATGGGTGTGGTCTTAATCTGATAGGACTAGTGCCCTTACAAGAAGTGGAAGCAACACCATAGATCATTCCATTTCTGTGGGTTGATAGAGGAAAGACCACGTGAAGACAATGAGAAGGAACCCCTGTGAGCTGAGAAGATGTCCCTCATCCACCTCTCTTGGTACCTTGAAGTTAGACTTCAGCCTTCAGCCAGAAGATAAATGTTTGGTTTTTAAGTCCCCCTGATCTATAGTATTTTATTATGGCATTCCATTCTAATACAGATGGAAACAAATTATTTTTTTTTATTATATGGATATTTGGAATTTCCTTCTTACCATCCTTTCCTCCCAATACCACCAGAAAAACTCAATGAAAATCTATGTATTATGACTAT
This sequence comes from Sylvilagus floridanus, assembly GCA_949820135.1. NCBI lineage: Eukaryota > Metazoa > Chordata > Mammalia > Lagomorpha > Leporidae > Sylvilagus > Sylvilagus floridanus. Next base: position 35,022,975 of record OX463228.1, on the reverse strand, counting down.
ATTCTCTCCTTTTGAGAATCAATCAATGGGAGAATGTGAGGAAAGCTAGAACAGGAAATGGAAGCAGAATAATTATGGAAACACACTTGTACCATGTGTCACATTTGAGAAGATCTGCATAGGACATGGGAATATACCTGATTGCAATGATAAAAATGTAACACTTTTATAAGCAGCACCAGAGGCTGGCCTGGGAGTCAGAAAATCTGTGTATTTCTAAATTGCAACCTACAGTCTCTTTAAATAAAAATATGCAAAACAAAACAAATGAACACCTATCGGGGTTATTTAGTAAGACTCCTGAGGAAATAGATCATGGTCTTACCTTGGATTCCACGGTTAATATAGCCAGGTGTCAAGTAAGCCCACCAATTCAAGTTCTTTATTTTCTCCAATACCTGGACTTCTTGACCAGTAACTGTTGGAAATCATGCAGCACGACCCCAGAAACAATGTCAGTGACATTATGTATACGTAGAAAGAAACAGTTCTTTTTGAGTAATGAACACACAGTCTTGACCTGCCCTCTGTTTCCTCTTTTCTCTCTTTTAAAATAATGGAATTATTTCAATTCTACCAAATTTCCTGGGAAATAAAAACTCAATGAGACTTTCCATCTGGCAGGATAACATTTTGAACCATTAAACTAAAAACCATATTTAGTTTCCAAGCATGTACTATTTATTGTTGTCATTGATACATTCCTATTGATAATGATAGTGTTAGCCACATGAAACTCATTATTTAGTACAATAAGACAGAATGAGCAAAGGAAATGACTTTAGCTCAGGGGCACGTAGGGCTTCCTGTATTTCCTTACAATCCAGATGAAAGCGTATGTCACCCATAGTATTGGATTCAGCCAAGAAAGTGTTTGCCTTGATTTGTACTCTGCATCATTTCAGAACCTCACCTGTGGTGAACCGATGACTTGAACTTAGTGCATATTTGCATTCCAAAGGGCAGGAATTAATGCAGCAAACGTTATGCAGAATAATCCAAAACTGATAAAGAAAAGTTTAAAAAAATCTAGAGGGTAGTGGCAAACTGAGTACACATGATTTAGTAGTACCATATGTACACACACAACATGGAGGCTGACCATACACCCCTGTGACAGCAGGGAACCAAACAAACCCTCCAGAACCCTGGGCATGTGCCCCTAATACCCCAGCTACCACAGAACTCTAGGCCAGTACCCAGTCTTGGCTTTGCTCCATGGGCCACCTCTGAGATCTAAGTATCCTTTCTGGGGCTAATGGAAAAGTCCCCCTCTGCACTGTCACTGCCATCAATTTTAATGGAAAAATTATATTGAGAGACTATACTACAGCACCTAACTGGAATTAAAGTCAATAGCCTTCTAAACTGACACCCAAAGAAGATATTCAGGAAACATTAATTTTTTAAAAAAAAATTTTGACAGGTAGACTTATAGACAGAGAGAGACAGAGAGAAAGGTCTTCCTTCCATTGGTTCACTCCTCAAATGGCCACTACAGCCGGCGCTGCACCATCCAAAGCCAGGAGCAGTGTGCTTCCTCCTGGTCTCCCATGCGGATACAGGAACCCAAGCACTTGGGCCATCCTTCGCTGCCAGGAAACATTAAATAGGGGATATTATTACTGATCCTTAGGTCACTGAAAGATAGTAAGGTCATACCATCAGTAACTCCACACTTGCAAATTCAATAACTTAGAAAAAAATGAATCTAATTCTTAAGAATCACAAACAATAATCAAACAAAATGAAAGAAACAAGCTAAATACTTCTAAAATTATTAAATAAATTTTATTTGAATTATTCTAAAAATAAACTTGAGACCCAAATGGTTTCACTGAGGAAAACTATTAAATACTAAAAGATTAACTTACACCAATTTCACACAACATTTTTCATAAAAAAGAAGGGGGGATACTTATCAACTAATTTCCTGAAGCTAATATTGTTCTATCACCTATACCAGAAAAGTATGAAGAAGAAGAATGAGGAGTAGGAGGAGGAGAGGGAGAGGGAGACGGAGGAAGAAAAAAGAAAGGAAGGAAGGAAGGAAGGAAGGAAGGAAGGAAGGAAGGAAGGAAGGAAGGAGAGAAGGAGGGAAAGAAGGAAGGAAAGAAGGAAGGAAAGAGAGATGGAGGGAAAACGTGGCTTTAAAACAGCAACAAGAAGGATCCTTATGATGTTAAAATCCTTCTGTGTGTTTCTAATATCATCTTTGCTGTATCAACTCTGCCTTGTCACTACACTACAAGTCGTGTTACTACACTACAATTTTAGAAAAAGTTACCAATTGGGAACTAGGTCTATGGTACACAGGATCTCTGTATTATGTCCAACAACTGCATATGGGTCTGCAAATTTATTTTCTTAAAATTAAACTCAAGTGTTTTCATTGTTAAATGTTTATTCTTTAATCCTGCCTTTTTCTCTCCAGGTATTTTTTTAAAGGTTTATTTTTACTTATTTGAAAGGATGAGTTACAGAGAGAGAGAAAGAGAGACAAAGAGAAAGAGAGAGATCTTCCATCCACTGGTTCACTCCCCAAATGGCCACAATGATCAGGACTGGGCCAGGCAGAAGCCAGAAACCGGGAGCTTCATCTGGGTCTTCTACAAGGGTGGGCAGGGGCCCAAACACTTGGGCCATCTCCTGCTGCTTTCCTGGGCACATTAGCAGGGAGCTGATCATCCAGACTGGATTTGCTGGCTTTACCCACTATGCCACAACAGCGGTCCCTATTTTCTTTTAAGAATTCAACTTTACATGATAAGTATAATATTAAAAGTATTACTACCAATCATGTTTACATTTTACACACCCCCAGGATTTAGTCCCAATTTCATTGGGAATAATTTCAATGGCTACTTTTTCATGACCTTTTTAAACCAGTTGTTGCTACTGTGTGGTATTATGTTTGGTTTGTTCCCACTCTACCTCCTTAGCCTCTGGTTGCCTCCTGTTATTTCCTTTAGTTCTTTTTAAATCATCAACCAGAGCTATGAATTAAAAGCTAGCCTTATTTCATGATACCCTAATATTTTGGCCAATACAAGACTCTATCATTTATATTGATAGACGCATATTTAATCTTTTGTCCAAATGTCTCATCCTAATTTCTCCATTCCCCCAGAATCAGCCCCTTTAGTAAATTTAATATGTATTTTGATTTTTCCTATTTTACTGTAAGACTAATTTCTGTTGACATGCATCTGTGTACTTTTAATTTACTGAAATCTTGCCTTATAGACCGTGTTCTTTTATATATACTTTCCTCTAAGCACTAGTTCTCAAGGATCCACTTCTGTTTCTGTGTGTTCAATTATGTACTTACTTTCTAGTATTTTTTTTTGACAGGCAGAGTGAACAGTGAGAGAGAGAGAGAGAGACAGAGAGAAAGGTCTTCCTTTTTACGTTGGTTCACCCCCAATGGCCGCTGCAGCCGGCACGCTGCGGCCAGCGCATCGCGCTGATCCGAAGCCAGGAGCCAGGTGCTTCTCCTGGTCTCCCATGCGGGTGCAGGGCCCAAGGACTTGGGCCATCCTCCACTGCACTCCCAGGCCACAGAAGAGAGCTGACTGGAAGAGGAGCAATCAGGACAGAATCCGGCACCCTGATCAGGACTAGAATCTGGTGTGCCAGCGCTGCAGGCAGAGGATTAGCCTATTGAGTCCAGGCGCCGGCTCAATCATGTACATACTTTCAGTTGTTAAATCAGATAAGAGTGTGCACCTTAATTCTGTCAATCCTCGCTTCCAGTGATGAACACCAGATTGCCTCCAACTTTCTGCCACTATGCAAAACACAACAGTTGACAGCTTTGTACATGTCTCATCTATAAGGTGATAATATCCTGGGGTATTTAGCAAGAGCACAATGGCCACCCAGTAGCATATGTGCACACTTACTTGATTTTTATTGAGACTGCTCACCAGAATAAATCTAGTTCACATCTTTATCCACACTGAGGTGAAACTCTTAACACCTTGCCAGATATAAAATAGCTTATTAATTTTTTAATCTAGAATTTAATTTAGAAATTATTTTGTTTCTAGGCATTCTCTTGTTGGCTTTGTGGTAGAGGGTTCCTTGTCCACAAATATATTTTTCATATCCTTAGTTCATTTGCCCACAGTGTTTTTTTATTGTAGATTTCCTATGTTCCCTATGTAATTGAACACTTGACAATTTTACACATTGTAAACATCATTTTTCATTTTATCTATTAATTTCCTATGGTATAATTACATTGAGATTTCTTTACTTAATTAATCAAATTCCTGTTTATTTCCTTATGGATCCAGCTTTTGAAAGTTTACCAAGTTTTTTTTTCAATCCTAACATAGAAAGATGTTCTCCTATCAGCATTATAATTTTACCTTCAAAGTATGTATGAGTGTTTTACCCTACTTGGGTTCATCACTATATACAATTCATTCTTTCCATGAAGTTAATCAATGTTTCATCACTTTATGATTTATTATATATTTATATATCCTAAACCTAACATAGAAAGATGTTCTCCTATCAGCATTATAATTTTACCTTCAAAGTATATACGAGTGTTTTATCCCACTTGAGTTCATCACTACATATAATTCAGTCTTTCCATGAAGTTAGTCAATGTTTTCATCACTTTATGATTTATTATATATTTATATATCCTAAATATATGCTTTTAAATATTAATCTTATATGGTCAAGTTTTGGCAGCTTCCAGCTTGTAGTTGACTGGAAGTTCCACTGAAATGATGGGCTGAGAATCAATTGTTTGATTAGAAGTGTATATGCCAAGTTAGGTTATAGCTTGTTTACATGTCAAGCTTTGTTATAATTCTTATATTTGGAGTTTGCTTTATGCCAAATTTATTGTTCAAGTACAAAGGCTAATTTAGGTCAAATTTATGTAAAGTCGCATCCCAATATCACATTGTTTTCACTCCTAAGTATGTGTAACATATGCTGTTTAGGGTGGAGCAATTATCTCTTTGCTTTCTCTCTTTAAATATAGAGTATATTAAGTATTCAAGAACTTTTTAAAACTTTTATTTAATAAATATAAATTTCGAAAGTACAGCTTTGAATTACAGTGGCTTCTCCCCCCCATAACCTCCATCCTACCTGCAACCATCTCATCTCCCGCTCCCTCTCCCATCTCATTCATCTCAAGATTCATTTTCAATTCTCTTTATATACAGATCAATGTAGTATATATTAAGTAAAGATTTCAACAATTTGCACCCACAAAGAAACACAGATTGTAAAGTACTGTTTGAGTACTAGTTAAAGCCTTAATTTACATTATACAACACATTAAGGACAGAGATCCTACATGAGGAGTAAGTGCACAGTGACTCCTATTGTTGATTTAACAATTGACATTCTTGTTTATAGCGTCAGTAATCAGCCTAGGCTCTTGTCATGGGTTGCCAAGGCTATGGAAGCCTTTTGAGTTAGCCAACTCCAATCTTATTTAGACAAGTTCATAGTCAAAGTGGAGGTTCTCTCCTCCCTTCAGAGAAAGGTACCTCCTTCTTTGATGACCCATTCTTTCCACTGGGATCTCAATCACAGAGATCTTTCATTTAGGTGGTTTTTTTTGTTTGTTGGTTTTTTTTTTTTTGGCCAGAGTGTCTTGACTTTCCATGCCTGAAATACTTTCATGAGCTTTTTAGCTGGATCTGAATGCATTAAGGGCTGGTTCTGAGGCCAGAGTGCTGTTTAGGACAACTGCCATTCTATGAGTCTGCTGTGTTTCCTGCTTCCCATTTTGGACAATTCTCTCCTTTTTAATTCTGTCAGTTAGTATTAGCAGACTCTTTGATGCTTAATCCTTTCATTATGATCAATTGTGAACTGAAACTAATCACTTTGACTAGTGACATGCTATTGGTACATGCCACCTTGATGAGTTTGAATTGGAATCTCCTGGCACGTTTCTAACTCTACCTTTTGTGGTAAATCCGAGTGAGCATCTGCCAAACTGTTCATCTCCTCCCTCTCTTATTCCCACTCTTAAATTTAACAGGGATCACCTTTCAGGTAAATTTAATCACCTAAGAATAATTGTAAGCTTTCAATTCATCTCAAGGATCTAGAAAATCGGCAGCAAACCAGACCCAAATCTAGTAGGAGAAGAGAAATAATTAAAATCAGAGAAGGAATCAACAGAATTTAATCCAAAAAAAAACATTACAAAAGATCAGCGAAATGAAGAGATGTTTTTTTGAAAAAATAAACAAAATTGACACCCCATTGGCCCAACTAACTAAAAAAAGAAGAGAAAAGACCCAAATCGATAAAATCAGAGATGAACAAGGGAATGTAACAGCAGATACCACAAAAAAAAAATAATCATCAGAAATTACTATAAAGAGTTGTATGCCAGCAAACAGGGAAATCTATCAGAAATGGATAGATTCCTGGACACATGAAACCCACCTAAAATGAACCACAAAGACATAGAAAACCTAAACAGACCCATAAATGAGACAGAAATTGAAACAGTAATAAAGGCCCTCCCAACAAAGAAAAGCCCAGGACCAGATGGATTCACTGCTGAATTCTACCAGACATTTAAAGAAGAACTAACTCCAATTCTTTTCAAACTATTCAGAACAATCAAAAAAGAGGGAATCCTCCCAAATTCTTACTATGAAGCCAGCATCACCTTAATCCTTAAGCCTGAAAAAGATGCAGCATTTAAAGAAAATTACAGACCAATATCCCTGATGAACATAGATGCAAAAATCCTCAATAAAATTCTGGCCAATAGAATGCAACAACACATCAGAAAGATCATCCACCCAGACCAATTGGGATTTATCCCCGGTATGCAGGGATGGGTCAATGTTTGCAAATCAATCAATGTGATGTACCACATACAAAAACTGCAGAAGAAAAATCATATGATTGTCTCAATAGATGCAGAGAAAGCATTTGATAAAATACAACAGCCTTTCATGATGAAAACTCTAAGCAAATTGGGTATAGAAGGAACATTCCTCAATACAATCAAAGCAATTTATGAAAAACCCAAGGCCAGCATCCTATTGAACGGGGAAAAGTTGGAAGTATTTCCACTGAGATCTGGTACCAGACAGGGATGCCCATTCTCACCACTGCTATTCAATATAGTTCTGGAAGTTTTAGCCAGAGCCATTAGGAAAGAAAAATAAATTAAAGGGATACAAATTGGGAAGGAAGAAGTCAAACTATCCCTCTTTGCAGATGATATGATTCTTTATTTAGGGTATCCAAAGAACTCTACTAAGAGATTATTGGAACTCATAGAAGAGTTTGGCAAAGTAGCAAGGTATAAAATCAATGCACAAAAATCAACAGCCCTTGTTTACACAGGCAATGCCAGGCTGAGAAAGAACTTCTAAGATCAATCCCATTCACATGAGCTACAAAAACAATCAAATACCTTGGAATAAACTCAACCAAGGAAATTTTTTTAAAGATTTATTTATTTTACTTGAAAGTCAGAGTTACACAGAGAGAGAAAGAGAGGCAGAGAGAGAGAGGTCTACCATCCACTGGTTCATTCCCCAATTGGCCACAACAGCAAGAGCTGCCCCCATCCAAAGCCAGGAGCGTCTTCCGGGTCTGCCATGCGGGTACAGGGGCCCAAGGACTTGAGCCATCTTCTATTGCTTTCCCAGGCCATAGAAGAGAGCTGGATAGGAAGTGGAGCAGCCAGGACTTGAACTGCCCCCAAATGGGATGTCAGTACTGCAGGCGTCGGCTTTACCTGCTATACCATAGTGCTGGCCCAGAGTATTCAAGGACCTTGATGTCTCCATCTACTCCAATCAAAGAGTTTGGAAAAGATATTCAGAGAGAATGCTGAGTTTGTAATTAACTGACATACTACTACCTTGAGGAAATTCTTATTTTTATAATATTTTAAGGGTATGCAAATTCCAATCCAGGGATAAAATGCTTCCTCATTCTGTATGGCATACAATCTAAGGTTTTTTGAAAATATTTAAATGGTTGAAAACTATCAATACAAAAAATTATGATGTAAGAAACGTAAGAGCGCCGGTGCTGCGGCTCAATAGGCTAATCCTCCGCCTTGCGGCACCTGCACACTGGGTTCTAGTCCGGGTTGGGGCACCAGATTCTGTCCTGGTTGCCCCTCTTCCATGCCAGCTCTCTAATGTGGCCCGGGAGTGCAGTGGAGGATGGCCCAAGTGCTTGGGCCCTGCACCCCATGGAAGACCAGGAGAAGCACCTGGCTCCTGCCTTTGGATCAGCGTGGTGCGTCGGCCCCAGGGTGCCAGCCGCAGCGGCCATTGGAGGGTGAACCAAGGGCAAAGGAAGACCTTTCTCTCTGTCTCTCTATCTCACTGTCCACTCTGCCTGTCAAAAAAAAAAAAAAGAAACATAAGAAATGCATATTTTATATCTATACATAAAGTTTTATTATAACACAACATTTTTATTTGCTTGCATATTATTTATTAGTGCTTTCCTGGTATCAGAGTTGAATTAGAGAGTTGTAACAGAGATCAAAGACACGTGAAGAGTTCAACAGAAACCCACACAACCTGAAATTTTCCCTAGCTAGTCCTTTACAGAAAAGGGTTGTTGATCTTTGACCTAAGCATGAATTACTCCTTGTATTTAGATATCTTCTTTTATCAGAGTTGTTTAGGTTTTAAAATCATAGAATTAATAATTATTTAAATATTTGAGAGGCAGAGAATGTGACTGAGAATGGGAGAGGGAGGAGGGGAAGGGTGGGGGAGTGGATGGGAGGGTGGGTATGCTGGGAAGAATCACCATATTCCTAAAGTTATACTTATGAAATGCATAAAGTTTGTATTCCTTAAATAAAGCTTTTTTGGGGGGGAAAAGAAAAGAGACTGATAGTGAAAATTACATCTCCTGGCTTACTCCCCAAAATGCCCAAAACAGCCTGGGGTAGGCCAAGACCAGAGCTAGCAAACAGAAGTATAATCCAGTTCTCCCACATAGTGACAGGACCAAATTACTGAGTCATCACTTTTTCCTCCCAGTGTGGGCATTTGCAGGAAGATGGAATCAAAAGTGGCATGAGCAGCTAGAGCTGAGAAACAAAACCAGATACTCCCAGGAACGTGCAATTTGAGTATCTTTCTGATGTTAGACCTTCCTTGAACTCAAGATAAGTTCTGCTTAAGTATGATACAATATACTTAACTATACAAATTGGTTTGGGAAAGCTAAACACAATTTAAGTTTCTGTACTTATCTATAGTCAAGAAGTTAGATTTCAAATTACTTTCAAGTATTTTCTTATGTAATTTTAAGCTTAAGAGTACATTAGCCTCACAAAATGAGCATGATTGCTATTTTTCTTTTCCCTCTGTTCTCTGGAGTAAACTATGCAAATTTGGAATCAATTCCTTCTTCAAAATTATCAGAACTCACATAAAAGTGTTTACATTTTGGTGGGAAAGGAGCACACTCACTACTGTCTTCTCAATAGTAACTGTTAAATTCAAGTTCTCTATTTTCATCAGTTTTGAAGAGTTTTGTTTTCTGTTTTTCTTGATTTTTCTCTTTTCCTCATAAAAGTTTAGGTAGATGTTATTAATAAAATTAACATTTTCAAAAGCACAGTATAGTTTTTTCATCTGCTCCATGGTATTTACTATGCTATTCATTTTTATAATTCTATCAGTTTCTTCTTTTACTAAAATGAACTCTGTGCTCTTATGTAACTACTTGGTTTATAGGCTTAGTTCATTACTTCTTTATTAGATCGGCTTTTTAGCTTTACAACAAAATTAAGCAGAAATGTATGGAGAATTCATATATAACCTGCCTTCAACTCCCCCCACACATCCATTCCCTCACTCAATATTTCTTACCACAATACTACATTTGTTACAGTCAATAAATAAATAAATAAATAAATAAATATATTCATATCACCAAAAGAATGTTTTATAGTAATATTCTCTCTTGGCCTTGGTATTGTATATTCTGTTGGTTCCAACATAAGTATAATGATATTTATTTGCCATTTTGGTGTCAAATATAATAGTTTCTTTTTACTAAGTTCTTTTATGCTGTATTTATAATCCTTCTCTCAACACTAAGCAATCACTAATATTTTATCTATATATACCTTTGCCTTTACCAGAATGCCATAGAGTTGGAGTCATGCACTGTTTAGCCATGTCAGATTGACTTCTGTCACTGAGTATTAGACATTAAATTTTCCTCCAAGTCTATCCATGACTTGACAGCTCAGTTATTTTTTAAACTATTTATTCATTTTGCTTATCAGGAGGCAGAATAGCAAAGAGAAACAGACAGACAGAGAGATCTTTACAGATACTTTAAAGCTGGGGCTGGGGCTGACCAAAGCCAGAAGCCAGGATCTATTCTGCTGTTCCACTTGGGTGGTATGAGCCCAAGTATCAGGGTATCCTTTGTTGTCTTTCCAGGTGCATTAGCAGGGAGCTTAAGTGGAAATGGAGCAGCCAGTCACTCTCACATGGGATTCTGGAATCACAAACAGTAGATTAAGCTGCTGGGCCACAATGGACACCATGCTCATTTATTTTTGACATTGAGTAGTATTCCATTGTCTGGATATGCTACTGATTATTTAACCATTCACCTACCAAATGAAGGACGTCTTAGCTGCTTCCAAGTTTTGACAATTATGAATAAAGGTGCTACAAACATCTATATGAAGATTTTGGTGTGGACATAATTTTTTAACTCTTTTACCTAACAGTAAGAAGCAAAAGTTCTGCATTATATGATTATTGGATTTGTAAAATAATAGTCAAATTGTTTTCCTACATAATTGTATGACTTTGCATTCCAACCAGCAATGAATAAAAGTGTCCATCATTGCATGTCATCACCAATATTTTGGGTTGTTAGTTTTTGGATTTCCGTCATTCTACTTGATATGTAGTGGCATGTTGTTGTTATAATTTGTAGTTCCCTAATGGCACTGGTTGTTGAAAATCTTTTCATTGGTTTATTTTCCATCCGTGTATTTTCTCTGTTGAGGTTTCTGATCATAGTTAAGTTTTAAGCATTATTTGTATACATTAGGAAACATCCCTCTCTCCGATATGTGTTTTACAGTAATTTCTTCCACTGATGGCTCACACTTTCATCTTTTTTGCTGTTGCTTTCACAAAGAAGTCGTGCATCTTAAAGAAGATCAGTTTTAAAATTTTATAGACCATATCTTTGGTGCTTTATTTTAAAAATCATCACCAAACTCAAAGTTTTCTTGTCTATTTCAAGTAGCAAAATGACCTTCAGATTTTCCCATGTTGTAGCAAGTGTCAGGTTATCCATCCTTTTAAAGGCTGAATGATATTACACTGTATATGTATACACCACGTGTTCTATATCCATTCCTCTGTTTATAGACATTTAAGTCATTTTCATCTCCTAGGTATTGAGATTAATGCTACAATGAACATGACAGTGCACATATGTTTACAAGGTGGTGATTTTATGTTCCCCCAGAAAAGAGATTCCTGAGTCATATGGTAATTCTATTTTAATTTCTTTAGGAACATCTGTCCTGTTGCCTGTGATGGCTGTACCAGTCTACATTCCCACTAACAGTGTACCAGAATTTCCTTTCTCCCCACAATCTTGCCAGCATTTGTTGTCTCTTGTCTTTCTGCATTTCTGTCCATTTTTTTAAAAGATGTCTTCTGTTTTCTTTGAGGAATCATGTTCAATTCTCTTCCAAATCCCTCAATGGTATCACTTTATTCCATGCTATATTTTATCTCTGCTGACTCATCCTGACATATATTGTTTCCTCATGTTTCTGCTGTTTGACTTTTAGCTCATATTTTTCCTTTATTTCTGTTTTTCTGTAAGGTTAGCATCAACTAACAGGCTTGTATGAGTATTCCTACATTATAGTTTTGTACATTTCTGCTGATCTAATGCCATTTTAATATTAGTTTGTTTGCTTGGAATTTCCACTCCTTCAAAATAGTATATATCTACAATTAACATATAAGTGTTTAAACTTCAATTTATTTTTCCTAACAAGATATTTACACATTTTCATTCAGAAACTCAAAGCAAGCACAAGAATTCCTACAGATTTAATGATTTCCAAGCTGAGATTTTCTTGTACTGTGCAACAGAGGGGAGAGAAATTTCAAAATCCTGGGTAAGAGAGAATCTTATGTGATTTTGAGTGTACAAACACATAACCCATATCTCTGATTAAGTTTGTGTATTAAGGTGTCTTAGACCTCTAAATTAACCAATAATCATATTCCGAGGAGGCAAATTGGGAAAGGGTCCATTTGCCTCTTCTGAATTCTCTCCTTTTCTTTCTTAGATGGCAATATTTTCTTATTTAACTTTTATTTATGTATTTATTTTAAAAGCAGAGAAACAGAGAGAATGAGAGAAAAAGAGAGATCTCCCCATCTGCTGGTTCAGTCTCCAAATAGTTCATGACAGTAAGGCTGAGCCAGGCCAAACCCAGGAGTACAGCACTCAACCTGATCCCCAGAGTAGAACTGATGTAACTGAGCCATAATCTCCTGCCACCCAGGATGTGCGTTTGCAGGAGGCTGGAATGAGAAGCAGAGCCAGAACTTAAACCTAGGCTCTTATATTGGAATAGGCTGTCTCAAACAGCATCTTATCTGCTGTGACAAACACCTGCCTGGCTATATTTCTTACTTACTGTTGTTTTATTTTAATGCGCACATATGCATGAATAGCAATAGAAGGCATCTGTATTTGTTCAACCCACATGTTATAGAAATAAGAATGTCAATGGGATTATCACCTTGGGAAAGTCACTTAATTCCTGTAAGCCTCGTTTTTCTTATTTTCACAGTGAAAACTTTAGAACTAGATATACTTCTGGATCTTCTCCACAACAACCTCTAAATATGATTATACAGTGTAATAAATAACTACTGGAATAAGAAGTAAATGGCAAAATAAAAGTAAAGTAGCAAACTTTATTTAGCAATTAGGAATGTACTTTAATGCCTTTCCCTTGAGACGTTACATAGCTGGCACCTCGGCTCACTAGGCTAATCCTCCGCCTTGTGGTGCCGGCACACTGGGTTCTAGTCCCGGTCAGGGTGCCAGATTCTGTCCTGGTTGCCCCTCTTCCAGGCCAGCCCTCTGCTGTGGCCCAGGAAGGCAGTGGAGGATGGCCCAGGTGCTTGGGCCCTGCACCCCATGGGAGACCAGGAGAAGCACCTGCCCCCTGCCATCGGATCAGCGCAGTGCACTAGCCGCAGCGCGCTGGCTGCGGTGGCCATTGGAGGGTGAACCAACAGCAAAGGAAGACCTTTCTCTCTGTCTCTCTCTCTCACTGTCCGCTCTGCCTGTAAAAAAAAAAAAAAAAAAAAAAAAAAAAAAAAAAAAAAAAGAGAGAGAGAGAGAGAGATGGTACATAATGGTTTTCTTAGACATAGATACATATTTTTGGCAGATAGTTATGATGAAAGAATGTATTTAAGGAAAGACATGGGAGCAGAGAAACAATATTTTCAGGAAATATATAACTATTGATATTATTGAATGCTTATAAACTGAATATTTGTGTCCCTCCACATTCAAATATAAGAGGCCCTAAAGAGTTCCCTACTGTCTTTCTCTCATGAGAGGATACAGTAAGAGCACAGTCTTTTTTAGAGCAAAGAAGAGGAAATACAGCAGACACTGAAACTACTGGCACCTTGACCTTGATCTTTCCAGCCTGTAAAACCATGAGAAATAGATTTCTGTTGTTTATAAGGTCACTTAGTCTGAGACATTTGGAACTAAGGAAAACCAATTACATGGATCTTCTCTCTCCACCGCCATCCTCATTCTGTCAGATAGTACCTTGTAAGTTCTTGTTCTTTTCGATGAAAATAGATGAAATTGGAACCTGGTAAGGTACTTCATGTATTCAACATGTTACGTGAGTACAATTTCCAAGCAATATGCCAGAACTATAAGCAGGGAGATGATTATGTAATTCACATCAGTACCCTATTAAATATGTTATAAGCTTCCTTGATTCTAGAGAAATAAGAAAAAGCATGATAATGTATTGTCTTGAATGATATGGTTTTTGACGACGGGACTTTTACAAACAATTGCAGCAATGCAGGTGCAACAAATCCATGCTTCCCGCCCTTTAGAGACCGTTGTTGCATGATGGCAATAAAAATTATATGCATTTGAGCCCATCGCCAAACAAGGAGTGTTGAGATCTCCTTAGTTTCCCAAGGTGTCACATTTTTGGTGCATAGTTGGAAACCACACTGCAGTATTTGGCATTGTATTTAATGTAACAAAGAGTGAAGTCCTTTGATTGGTCTCTGCACTTATTCAAGTCATTGCCATCACATAGGGTATAAATGACCACAACTGCATTCGAGCCTAGAGAGAGGAAGCAACACTCAGTTTGACAGACATTAAGTTAACAATTTAAAGGTAGTTAAATTTATGTGAGGGAATAATAGGCAATTTAGGTGGTAAATGAACTCTAACATTTGGGGCAGGTTAAGGGGTCAGTGATAAGGATATCAGACTCATTCAACAGATAGTACAAACCCATACAGGGTCTGTTGTACTAATGCACAACGTAAGTTCTGCTTTAGAAGTCAGTTTAATGCTAAATACAGTGTGTATTAAGAAGAAAGGTCAATTCTACATTGCTCATATTGACATAACGCTAAATCTATCAATTTAAATTTATTAGTTCAGTTAATAAAATCCTTACTGTTAAGGTAGCCTGAAGGACTCAGGGGTTTAAGTTAATGATGCGTCTAGTGCTTTTGTATATATAACTCAGATATAATTTTAGATATAAATTGTTTTTATTTTTGCTTCTGCTCAAAGTATGCAATTTTAATTTTTCAGCTGTTTTGTTTATTTTGAAACCTGGTAGGTATCTTTTCATATGTAATTGAAGTGTAAATGTCACAGTATTTCTTTAAAAACAAATGCCAATTAAAATGAGAGATGTTGGCAACAAGCGTAGGCTCACTTCATTTGTTATAGTGTATTCTGACCTTTTCATTATTTTGCTGGTAATTATTTTATGCTTTTGTAACTCACAAAAATTCACATTATGTGATACAGTCTTTTAATTTGATTCAGAGTTCATATTTTTCCATTTTCTCACAGGGATCATAGGTGAATTTGTTAGTCATATTTCTAAGGCTTTTTTTTCCCCTTATTAACAAATTTATGCTTGTTTTGTTTAAATTTTGAAAAACAGTCAACAAGCTAAATAGTTTAAATCCTCTGTCTGGATTATCAATTTACTTCTGTTAATTCCAGTGTTAGCACTTACACTATTGCATTGTTATGGGGGGGGGGTCACTTTTATTTCTTCTACAAACAACTGAAAATTCCTTAAGGATAAAAACAGTATTTTATTCATCTTGCTGTCTTCAGCAAATGTAACTCTGCTAACACAGATTTATTTTTTTTAAACTATGGAATGTGTGCTTATAACCACAAATCTCCACTTAGCCACTTTCATACTTTATGAGAAGTTTCTGGAGAATAGTAAAAGTTTCTCATGATCTTTGTGTTTACTTGAAAGCATTACTGAAAAATTCTTGCTCATAAATTTAAGTAAAATGAAATTATTTATTGTTTGATTTTCCATTTGTCATTAGATTGACAATGGATCATTATCTTATGTTGATGTATATTAGTTCTAGTAGACCTAGTCAGTATATTGCATTCTTAAGTAAGCAATACTAAACAAACATGAAATCCCTCTTAACACAGAAACAAACACTTTTCTTGTTTCTGGGTGCAGATAAATGATGGTTTCAATTTGGATTGTTGATTCAATAATCATTGCTTAACTGTGAGGAGCCTTGAGATTGGAGTCAGATCAGATCTAGGATAATGAAGAAAATTAGTTGAGAAGAGAATAAGTACTCACTGGATGTTTATGCATGAACTATTGGGAAAAGATGGCACAGAGACACTCACCTCTAAGCAAAATAGAAAGCCAGGATAATCAGAGAATATAAAATATACTCTGATGAATAACAAAGTGCTCAAGGAAAACAAAAAACTTAATTTAAATCCAGGAAGGGAAAATGGATCACAGCATATCTCATTGGTGAGTGTAACTGATGATTATTGATAATGTGTGTGTGTGTGTGTGTGTGTGTGTGTGTTTAGGAATAAGAGCCAGATATACACAAATAAAGGATATACCAAAGATGTAGCATAGCAGAAATTGTGGCACTGAGTCGGTAAATGATTACCTGTGGACAATTGAAGGGGAAATAATTCATGTGGCCACAGAAAAACCACAGGACCAAGAAATAGAATACAAAGATGAAATAGAGATATAGCACATATCTCTGTGTAAAATATAACATTGGTCAGAGCTTAAGAGTTAAAAAAAAAATGTGTGTGTTGTTCAGCAAATAAAAAATGTCTGTGTCATTTGGAGGAAGATCTCAGGTTACTATAACTAAAGATCTGTTTAGAATAATAGATGTGACCCAATAACACCCAAGAGGCCCATTTGAGGTGGCAAACCAACCATCTGCAGCCATCAGTACTGGATCTCAATGAGGCTCAGGGATTTTTCCAGCTCTCCAAACTTCGTTTTATTAACACTCATTTATGAGGAGGAAGCTTGCTGCTTAATATAGACTTGTAACCCTCAGAATAAAGAAACTTTGTTATAGATGATTCTTTCTGCTGATTTGGGATAAACCTCACAGATCCTCAAAGCAAGCGATGAGTACCCATGCTGAGCATGGAATGCAAACACTGAGTTTTGTTTTTGTCAGCTTCACATCAATCTACTCTAAAGACTTGAATGTGAAAAAGGAGGTTCAGCAAATTCAGCTTCTTTGCCATACCTTAGGTCAGTTCATGAGCATCCTGACCCAAGTCATTTCATGTTCAAGAAACTATGCTTTCCTCTTTAAGCAAAAGCTTGAAAGGAACATAGCCCACATAATGATGGGTTCATTACCTTATGCTGAAGTAGGCAATATCTTTGCTGGAATAGACAAATGGAATGACGGTGGCAAATACTTGCATGATTTAATCACCATCCACATGTTACTTTGAATTTTGACCAATAATTTTGAAGCAATTTGGCATAGATAAGAATTCATGTTTCTGAACTCAAGAGATAGCAAACTTTTTCTATCAGGAGACCTTGTAGGGGCAGCACTGTGGCGTAGTGGGTAAAGCTGCCAACTGCAGCACCAGCATACCATATGGGCGCTGGTTCGAGTCCCGGCTGCCCTACTTCCAACCCAGCTCTCTGCTATGGCCTGGGAGAGCAGTAGAAGATGGCTCAAGTCCTTGGGCCCCTGCACCCAGGTGGGAGACCCTGAAGAAATTCTTGGCTCCTGGCTTCAGATCAAGGAAGCTCGGGCTATTGCGGCCAATTGGGGAGTGAACCAGTGGATGGAAGACCTCTCTCTTCCTCTCCTTCTCTCTCTGTGTAACTCTGGAATTTCAGATAAATTAATAAATCTTTTTTTTTTTTTTAAAGAGAGAGACAGACAGGCATTGTAAATACTGTCAGTTCTGCGGAATGTGATGTTGGAGCAGCTACTCTCTTTGCTGCTTTAGTGGCTGCAGGCAGTATGCAAATTAACTAGAGTGAAAGTGGTCCAATAAAACAAAAGCAGGCAGAGAGCTGCATTTGTGCTACAAGTCATAGTTTGTAGATTCCTATCTTAATTCGTGAAATAAGCTACCTCCTCCAACAATCTTAAACTTATTTGTATTTTTAGGTAACCTTCCAAAACAGTATTTTGTAAGTTCTTGTCTTATTTGTAGGTCAACATTGATTCTCCCAGTACCAAAGGCTGCTTAAAGGTGATCATTTAAGCTTTGTAGTGAGAACATGTGTGTCTGCATAACTTGTCAATGAAAAATAGGAAGTAGGGAGGAAGGGGGTCATCAGCAATGCAGGACATGTTCTCACTTCTAACTAAATCTCTTCATTTAATGAGAGAGACTTCCATTCACTAGTATCAAATACCAACATAATTTGCTATTAAACTTCTCAGCTGGCTTTCATTCTTGTAATGTGTCCTGTAACATAAATGTACAACCTAAATAAATTGTGTTTATACAGTAATCATTTTATTAAAAATAAATCAGTCCATCATTAAAAAATGATATTAGGAGAGGAAAATTTGCTGTGTAAAAATAAAAATCATCTGGGTTTTGACTATATTCATTAACAGAATCATATTTGATGATGAGACTTTGCGATTCAGAATTGGGCTTAGCAATCAGACAGGACTTCTGCTAGGGCATGTAAGAACCACAAGAAATTGATGTTTTAAGCTGAAAGGGCATAGAATATCAGCAATTTCATGAACTCAAGGAAGCAGTGAAGGAGATTGTCAATGACTTTCCCTCGGGAATTAAAAGTTGATCTTCAGGCTGGCCCTGCAGCTCACTAGGCTAATCCTCCGCCTAGCGGTGCTGGCACACAAGGTTCTAGTCCCAGTCGGGGTGCCAGATTCTGTCCCGGTTGCCCCTCTTCCAGGCCAGCTCTCTGCTGTGGCTCGGGAGTGCAGTGGAGGATGGCCCAAGTGCTTGGGCCCTGCTCCCCTTGGGAGACCAGGAGAAGCACCTGGCTCCTGCCATTGGATCAGCGTGGTGCGCCGGCCTTGGCGCATCGGCCGCGGCAGCCATCGGAGGGTGAACCAACGGCAAAGGAAGACCTTTCTCTCTCTCTCTCTCTCACTGTCCACTCTGCCTGTCAAAAAAATAAAAATAAAAAAAATTTTAAAAAGTTGATCTTCAGACAAGTGATTGCAAGTATAATTAACACTGTAAATAGGGAAATGGCCTGTGCAACAGGAACATAGAATGACAGGAATTAACATGTAGCACATTAGGGAAGAAGCCCTGAGTAGGGTGCATGTATACGGAGACTAACAAGCTAATCCAGACTTAGAAATATCGAGATGGGGGTGGGGATGTGATGCTGCAGTTCAGATGCCACTTGGGATGCACACATGTCACCTCAGAGTGCCTGGGGTTGAGTTCTAACTGGCATTTGAGAGATGGAGGTAGACAACCAGTAGATGGAAGATCTGTCTTTGACTGTCCCTCTTTCTTTATCTCTTTTTCTCTTTGTCTCTCAGTGTTTAAGTAGACACATAAAAAAAAAAAAATGCAGAAAGGGAGGCCAGCACTGTGGCGCAGCAGGTTAAAGCCCTGGCCTGAAGCCCTGGAATCCCATATGGGTACCAGTTCTAGTCCCAGCTGCTCCATTTCCAATCCAGCTCTCTGCTGTGGCCTGGGAAAGCAGTACAAGATGGCCCAAGTCCTTGTGCCCCTGCACCTACGTGGGAGACCCGGAAGAAGCTCCTGGCTCCCAGCTTCAGATCAGTGCAGCTCTGGCTGTTGTAGCCATCTGGGGAGTGAACCAGCAGATGGAAGACCTCTCTGTCTCTGCCTCTCCTTGTAACTCTGTCTTTCAAAATAAATAAAATAAAATCTTAAAAAAAAAAAAACAGAAAGGGAGAAAGGGCAAGAAAGACTCTAGTGTATTTCTCAGGCTTTGACAAACATATCTCCATGCTCAGAGGCAGGAGAGTGTATAGATGTATTTGCTAATGGATAACATGGTACAATGATTTATATTTCTTACTTACATATATGGCTATAATATGTAGTACAGTATATATGATGTATAATAGTTTGCAGCTTAGTGGAAAGGAAAGGAGGAAGGATGGAAGGTGAGAAGGAAGGCAGGAAGGAAGCAAGAGAGGCCACAGCTACTAACCCCATACCTCTCCAACTCAAACCCTATTACTTTTCCAAACTCTGTTTGGGAATAGGGTTCCGTTTGTGACATACTTGATTCTTAACAATTTTGTCTGTTGATGTTATACAGCTCTGACTTAAAAAAAATCCAGGGGAGATAAAACAGGGAATCTATTGTCACTTTGCTCATCGATGAAAGGAAGTGATATTTGCTGTAAGGTTAAATCAAGGGCAATCAATGTTGATATGTTTTCAGGAAGTCCAGGCATTGAGGGAGTTGTTAACATCCTTTTCTATTTGAATCAAACACCTGTGTTTACTTGCCTTGGGTAATGAGGAAAAATGGGGTCTCTCAAATATAGCCCTTTGCTATAAATAGACAATCCATCTTAAATTTAATTATTGTTATTGTCAAAGCATAGACTCAGAGAGGCAGAAGTGGTGTCATGGAAATGTCCCTTAACCTATTCCCAACAGCAGCTCTGCTACTCATTAAGTGGATAGCCCAGGTTGATTAATTTTACATCTTCAGGGTCCTCTGTTCTCTGGCGTATTCCTCTTCTTGCCTTGTTTTCAATACTTCTCACTTTTCCATTCTTTCTGCGGCTACCTTTACTCAGGAACTCATCTTTTCTCATGTACAGTGCTCCAGAAAACTCTTACATAGTTGCCGTTTTTCCATTCTAACCTCCTTGTACACTCCAGCCACTGTAAAATCAATCTTCTATACTGTTTCCAGCACCTTTTTACTAAAAGGCAAATCTTATGATACCATTTCTTCAATTAAAATCTTTCAAGGGCTTCCTTGTATTCAACATGAAAATCTAACTCATTAGCATGAATAAATGAAGCTTCAGAATAAAGAATGCCTCTTCGCTGCTCAAAAAGAAATTCTTAGTATTTAGTCATTTCAAAAGTATTATATTTTACTGAAAATGTACAGTCTATTTAGATCTAGATTTTATTGTATTGTATGTTAAATTTCTTTCTGCCTTCCATCTATTCACTTGGTTCACTTTTTTAAAATATTTATTTATTTATTTATTTGAAAATCAGAGTTACACAGAGAGAGAAAGAGAGGCAGAGAGAGAGAGAGAGAGAGAGAGAGAGAGAGAGAGATCTTCCATTTGCTGGTTCACTCTCCAGTTGGGTGCACTGGCAGGAGCTGCAGCCATCTGAAGCCAGGAGCCAGGAGCTCCTTCCAGGTCTCCCTTGTGGGTGCAGGGGCCCAAGGACTTGAGCCATCTTCTACTGCTTTCCCAGGCCATAGCAGAGAGCTGACTTGGAAATGGAGCAACCAGGATTCAAACCAGCACCCATATGTGATGGCGTCACTGCAGGAGATGGCTTTATGTGCTATGTCACAGCGTCGTCCCCTTGGTTCACTTCTTTTTGACATACTCTAGGAGGCCCTGAGACTTCACTTCCACGTGAAGCAGATGTTGTACCATGAGTGCCCATGTAACACAAAGGTTTACCACAGACGTTGATGGTGACTATTTTGCTCTAATTAAATGTGAGCTTTTTCAGGGGAAGGCCTATCCTTTCACTGGGTACTTCTGAAAAATACCTGATAAATGGCCTGCATACAAGAAATGAATATAAGGTGAATGCATAAGCAGACTAGACATCCACATCCTATTCATTCATATTCATAATCATTCTGCATGCTGGAAGGTCACTGGTTTGGTGTTTTATCTTCCTTTTTAATCTGAATCACAGAGGTGAGGATTGAGTAAATCTTTGCAGAATACAAAGTGTTTCTAAATCATGAATCCGCCCGATAAGTGGCAGCCAACACCACACTCTCCACGATCACTTCCAATGTCGATTAGACTTCATGGCCAGAATTGTCTTCTGCAAAAAGATATGAATTATGAGGTGTCAATTGGAGTTTAATGAAGAATAAGAGGAAAATGAGTAATAGATAAATGGAAAATACCTTGGGATGGTTAGATATCAAATTCATGAAATACTCATTATGTGTACATTTTCTCAAAGCCAATATTGATACACAGATTTTTTTAAAAGAAAGTATGAAAGACAGTCTGTATTTAATAGAATATTTGGGAAACAATAAATGCTTTAATATAATATAATGAGAAATCAACTACATTATGGTATAGAGGGTAGAATGTTGTCAAACTCAAGCAGTGTAGATTCCCTTCCTACATATACTGGTAACTGCTGTGTGACTCTGGGTTAGTTTCTTTATCTCTCTGAGCTTAAGTTCTACCCCACCCACCCCCCCTCAGCTATGCACTAAGGGGAGAGTTATTCATATACTTTTTATTTCCTGATAATTTATCATTCTGTGATCCTACGAAAGCTATTCAGCAACAAACAATAAATTTAGTCATGTACTCAGAGAATTGCTAACTTTCCTTTGTGAGAAGAATCCTGATGGGGCCAGATATCCTAAGGGATATTTGGGAAAAATAAGGAACCATGGTCATTGGAGATCTGGACAAACTGATTTCGAAGAAACTCTACTCAGATTCTAAATGAAATATATTGAGAATAAAAAAGCCACATAGAAAGTCATCCCTTTACTAGCCCATTGAAAAGCATAGTCTTATCCAGGAATTTTACCTCCAGTGTGATTCCCTCATTCTATTCATCTGAAACCTAAGAAGGTAAGTGACTGGCATAAGCTTATGAGCAGGTTGGATCTGTTTCTCAATGGTACCCTTCTCCTGCCCTCTGCTCACTCCTGCTGTCTTTGGGGTACTCTGTGTCTATTGTTCTACCTCATGCCTTCCCACACCCATGTACCTTTCCCATCCTCCCAATAAAAGGGAAAAATGAGCTCTCTGCTAACTTAGATGGCAAATTTAAATTGTTACCTTACTTATCTAAACTGCTCTACTTTGTTCTCTCACATACAAGAAAATGATCAATCACATTTTATGACAGTCTTTTTTCAGAATTAAGTATCTTAGCCCTTTAACAACCACCAGTTATGAAAAGTTCTCATTTTAACTTTTAAAAATGATCCATCGGGGCAGGGGGAGGGAGAAGAAGAAGAAGGAGGAGGAGGAAGAGGAGGAGGAGGAGCAGGAGGAGGAGGAGGAAAGAGAGGGATAAGGAGAACCAGTGAGCAAGTGCTTACTTCCCAAATAACAGCAGCAACCCTAGTAAAATCTAGGAGCCAAAAATCCAATCACTTGAGTCATCATCACTGCCTCTCAGAGTCCACACTAGAAGGAAACTGGAGTCAAGTGTCACACCCAGGTATTGAAACAAGATACCATCATACAGGGAATGGATGCCCTTAACTAGTGTCTTAACTGCTAGTCTAATCACATGCTCTTTATTTTTCTTTTTAATAAAACAGTGGGTGCTATGGTTTGAACACAACAAACAATTGATCTTGTTTTATTCCATCCCACCTGACTGTAGATACATTAATAATCATGCTAAGATATGAGTATAATCATAGGAAATAAAACTAATCACTGAAGGATATCATCCTTTGGCACATCACTAGATTTCCTTGGCTTGTGTTACAGTTTCTGTACACCACTCTTTCAGTCTTCATTCTCACAGGCTTCTCACTACATGGACATTATTATTGAAAACCATCTGACAATTTAGAATGGACCCACAAGAAATGCATCCTTTCATACCACTGGGGTTACTACACTAATTACTGCGATGATAATGTTGCGAGTGGTATGTTAGAACTAAATTGAGTGATTACTATTGAGGAGTATAATTAATATATAATTAGTCATTCAAAATCCATGTTATTAACCCTCATTTTTAGGAGTCACATATTTGGTAGTTTGTTCCTGTTCACTTCTGTTTATAGTTGGAAGAAACATGTGAGTTTCCCTTTGCTTTATACTTCTATCTGGTTTCCTGCTGTTGAATATAATACTCATATTTGGATGTTGCAAGAATTAAAAAATTGGCTATGAATGTTTTACACAAATTTTTGTGTGATGTGTTTTGTGATTAACAAGTTTTCTATTGCTCTCCACATTTTAATGAAAATTAAAATGAGAAAAATAACAGTAGCCATTTCAGGTCATTATTATATTCTAAGAACCAGCTTTCTTCCAAGAAATAGTTGATGATATGGTCAATATTTATTTTTTAATAATAAGTAATTTAAATAAAAGTACCCCACATTAGAGTCTACAGTGAAACAAAATAAAGATTAAAAAGAAAAATTATATAACAAGTAGTAAAGTAAATGTGAAGGAAAAGCATAATTTTATCTCATTGAACAGTTTTCACTTTATGAATTAGTTCCATTCTGTGTTTCTTCCTACCTACAACCTTCTTAGATCAATAATTTTTATTTTTTCACATGCATGTAAAAGTAAGTTCCTTTATTTCTATCACTTCTCAGTTATATTTGATCCTATCTGTAGCTATGCCACATAGCTAACTTATACTACCTGTAAAGAAAGGAGAAAATAATTTGTAATTAAAGACTTAACTATTTAAACAGGTTACCTCCAAATACTTCTTAACAAGTGTTATTGTAGTGGGATAATCAAGTAGCAGGTTTTTTATTTTTCATTAAATAAATTAGCGTATATTACTTTATGTAATGCTGTTAAAGAATACAGTATAGCTATTGAAATTAGGGGGTTGTTTAAGTGTTGTTTACTATTTGTTGAACTCTTTACTTTGTGTAGGGTTAATCTTATGCGTATAAAATAAACTGGAAATAAATCACTGAAAAAATTAAGAAAAGAATAAGAAAGGAAGGAGGAGGAAGAGTGGGAGCATGAGCAGGAGGGAGTGTAGGATGGGAAGTATCACTAGGATGCTAAATATATATATGAAATTCTTGAAATTTGTTCAACTTAAAAATTAAAAATAAATAATTAACTTTATTGCTTATTTTCATTAGAACTTTGACAAGATTCACTTTTAGCTGAATCTGGGTTATTTTAATAACAAAAACTCCATTTAATTGCAAAGCACAAGTTATTTCAAACTTTTCTCTGGAGGAAAGAACTCTCAGCCACTAAATTAATGTTGCTATTACATAGAATTTGCTGAGAAAGACCGTAATGTTAATTTCTCACATGGACTATGGTCATCAAAAAACTTCATTCCCTGAACATTACTACTGAAAACCACCTGACAATTTAGATTGGGCCCACAAGAAATGCATTCTTTCAGACTGTTGGGATTACTACAGTAATGGCTGAGATGATAATGTTGCAAGTGGTATATTAGAACTAAGTCAAGGGCTCAACATTGTGAAGTACATTTAACATATAATTAGTAGATCAAAATCCATGTTATCAATGCTCTTTGTTTTATTTTATTTGCTTGAGAGGTGGAGTTACAGAAGAGAGGAGAGACAGAGCGAAAGATCTTCCATCTCCTGGTTCACTTGCCAAATGGCAGCAATGGCCAGGACTGAGCCAATCTAAAGCAAGGAGACCCACATGAGTACAGAAGCCCAAGCACTTGGGCCAACTTCCACTGTTTTCCCAGGCCATTAGCTGAGAGCTAGATCAGAAGAAGAACAGCCAAGACACGAAGATGCCCATATGGGATGCCAGAGCCTCAGGTGGAGGCTTAACCTACTACACCACAGCACCGGCCCCATCAACCCTTTTCAAAGAAGGCACACATTTGGTAGTTTGTACTTGTTCACTTCTGTATGTAACCAAAAGCATCAACACTGAATAAATATTTAACGCAATAGATGGTCTTGGAAAATTTTATTGCAAAAACACAGAAATGCCAGAGTTAAAATTATATTTTAACCATTTTCAGGTTGTGCTCTTTCTCAAGTTATTTATATCTCTGAGTCACCATCTGTAAAATGAGACAGAAGACAACCATCTTGCAGGACTTACTTAAGAATTAGAGTTAATGATATAAATCACCAAGAATAATGCTTTATATGTAGCACTGTTTTTACTATAAGTCCTTTTGTTCTTTCCCAACTACATCTAAGTTAGCTTGATTGACATGCAACATATTTTTGTACTGAATTGTGCCATTAAACGATGATTTACATTTTTGTATTATTACTCAATATACAAAACATTTTCACAAACATTTATGAAAAGAATGTTAGATAGATCATTTTTCATTTCTTTTTTAAAAATTATTTATTTAGGGACCATCACTGTGGTGTAGTGGGTAAAACAGTATCAGCATCCCACATGAGAGAGTCCTGGCTGCCCCATTCCCAATCCAGCTACCTGTAAATGTGCCTGGAAAAATAGTGGAAGATGGTCCAAGTACTTGGGCCCCTACACCCATGTGGGAGACCTGGAAGAAGCTCCTGGCTCCTGGCTCCTGGCTTCTGATCAGCCCAGCTCCGGCTGTTGTAGCCATTTGGGGAGTGAACCAGATGATGAAAAATCGATTTCTCCCTCTCTCTCCTCTCTCTCTCTCTCTCTCTCTCTCTGTAGCTCACCTTTCAAATAAATATTTAAAATATATTTATTTTACAGAGAAAGGAACATTCCCATCTACTATTTCACTCCCTGGGAACAGGACCAGGAGCTGGGATCACCATCCAGGTCTCCCTCATGGGTAATAGGAACCCAATTACTTGACTCATGATCTTTGCCTCCCAAAGTCTACATTAGTGCCAGGAATCAAATTCAGATGCTACAATATGGTAGTACACTCTCTGCCTGACTCTGCCTCTCAAATAAATAAAAATTAAAGCAAACAAGAACAAGCTAGTGGGTGTCAAATTACTGGTTAAGGTACCCACATCCCACATGAGTGTTAAGATACCCACACCACACATGAGAGTACTTGGGTTTATATCAGGTTGTGCCTACTCTGGGAGGCATTAGGATGGCTTCGGTTATTAAGCTCTTGTCATCCACATGGGAGACCTAGACTGTGTCCTCTACTTCTGATTTCAGCCAGGACCCCAGCCCAGCCTTGACAGCCATTTGTGGGCATTTGGGGAGTGAACAGGCATTGGGAGCTCTCTCTCTCTTTCAATTTCACTCTGTGTGTCCGCATCTCAAATAAAGAAAGAAAAATTTCAAAAATACAGCAGAGATGATTTTACAATGTTCTCAGAGTGTTGCTCCCACTAAATCCGAGCTACACATGAATGCTTATAAGAAATTTAGATTCCTTGGTCTCAATGTCATAACCTGAATCAGAATCTCAAAGGAATTTTGCATTTGCAAAATAGAATTGATGTCCTATAAGTTTTCATTCTTCACACAGAACTTTGAGAACCACTGACATGAGGACCATGCACTTTGAGACATGTGTTCATCAACTACCTTTAAATAGAAACTCTTACTCCTCTAACTCATTCCATAAGAAAAATAGCAGAAGCCAGGAGCATGCAAGCATAAATCACAAACATGTATAATTCTGCACTTCTCCTTGGATGAATACAAATTGGAGGGGCTTAATATCTTAACACTAATAGTATATTTTAATTAAGTTCATTTGCTCATTAAAACATTGCCACACTTTTGATGTACTCATCAAAATTTATTTAAGCTACTGTTTTATGAATATTTAGGATGTTTCTTGTAATCACTCATAAATATCTTCTGTGTCATTCATTAATTGTAATAAAGACTAGTATTTATTGACTACTTACTACTTTCAGGCACTTGTTCTTGGCATTTTATAATGAAAATCACATTTGATTCTTTCATCAAGCATATCAATTCAATACATGGCAAGACTGAATTATGGTCAGATCTAACATATCACAAATAGTAAAAGACAGAGTTAGGATTTTAACCCAAGTCTGTACTTTTCCATATGCTATGATGTAAATATTCCCTCCAAAACTCGTGTTGAAATTCAGCTACTATCATTGACAGTACAGGAGGCGGGGCTTTTCAGAGATGTTCTGGCTATGAGGGCTCCACCAAAAATGCCGTTATCTTGGGAGTGCATTTTTTGCCCTTCTTTCAAGCAATGCCTTCCACCATGTAATGACACAGCACTTGCCAGATACAAGCTGCTTGATCTTGGACTTTCTAGCTTCCAAAACTATGACTCCATAAATTTCTACTCATAAATTACCCAGTCTGTGATTATCCATTACACAAAACCAGAGTAAGAGCTCACATGCCACGTTTCATTTTTTAAGCTTTAGATTATTATTTCTTACCCAGGCTATAAACTTCTAAAATCAGGAGCCAGATCTCCTATTGCTTTGTTTTTTTGTTTGTTTGTTTTTTAATTTTTCACAGGCAGAGTGGACAGTGAGATAGAGAGACAGAGAGAAAGGTCTTCCTTTGCCGTTGGTTCACCCTCCAATGGCCGCTGCAGCCGGCGCGTTGCATGCTGGCACACCGTGCTGATCCAAAGCCGGGAGCCAGGTGCTTATCCTGATCTCCCACGCAGGTGCAGGGCCCAAGCACTTGGGCCATCCTCCACTGCACTTCTGGGCCATAGCAGAGGGCTGGCCTGGAAGAGGGGCAACTGGGACAGAATCCGGTGCCCCGACGGGGACTAGAACCCAGTGTGCTGGTGCCACAAGGTGGAGGATTAGCCTATTGAGCCGCGGTGCCAGCTCCTATTGCTTTGTATATCCTTCAAGTTACCAGTTGTTGATTGCGTGTCTCATTTACCTTCACCATATAAACAATCCCACAATAATAGTAACAATAACGATGAAGGCAGATGCATTTAATTCACAAGCTAATAATCCTGGATAAATAAAATGTCAAGATAAATGCTCATAATAAAGTAAAAACGAAGTCAATGGATTCACTATGACTTAATTAGTTGCGTGGTTAATACTCAAAATCCCTTATGCTTTCTCTCATTTAATTTCTATGCTAATAATGTCACATCTAGAACCACTATTGCTTCAGCAGATAATTGATTAAAGTGACTAAGTGATTGAAAATGTATAATGAGGAATAAGGAGCAAACATGAATTAAATCTGCCTCAATTGCAACTGATGTACATTTAATGAAATTTTCCCAAAAGCAAACAGTGCTTTATTGACTTAACATTGGAAAGGATCTCTAGACCAAGAGACAGCATCTCCCACTTCCAAGCAAATCAAGCCACTCTCTATGACATTTATCAGTTCCCAGGTTAAATTTGGCCATTTTATTTGTTCCACAAAAAATCATGCTTACCATAACTAGATTACAGTCTTCACGTTTCTTTTCAATGACTTCTCCCATTCTTTGTCTGCTGAGGTAGTTTCTAAACTATCAAGTCATGTGACTCAATCCAGTTAAGCTTCTAAAGTTAGTGCAGACATAAGAATAAAATTGTTTTCATGAGGTATTAAATTACTTATAAATGCCATCAAGACTTAGCCAACAGAATATACATTTTACTAATATCAAGTCCCTGGTGATCCTATGGTAAATCATAAACATCAGCTATCTGACACTGTATGTTACAATGCTTGTGCAGAAGGTGTCTATTACTGGCCTTGCAGTAACCAACTCCCTTTTCCGGGTAATTTGGTAACTCCTCCCACCATGCCTCAACCATGTGACTTGCTCTGACCAATAGAATATTAGTAGACGTGATAGAAAAAGAGTTGTAAAAAATCCTTGCACACTTATCCTTCTCTTTATTCTCTTATGATTACCATGTATCAGAACATGTTTGAGTTTTCTTGAGAACAAACCTGAGCTAACCTGTTGGATAGAGAAAGATTGTATGCAGCAAAGACAAATAACTTTAGCCAAGACCTATAACGGGTGTGAAAGTACAACCAAGATCAGAAAAACTACCTATCCAGTTTGGCCCAGTGGTTAAGACATTCGTATCTTATATCAGGATGACTGTGTTTGCTACTGGGTCTGGCTCTCTACCCCAGTTTCCTGACAAAGTAGACCCAGGGAGACAGCTGTGGTTCACATAACTAGGTTCCTGCCATCCACACAGAAGACATGGATTAAGTTGCTGGCTCCTGGCTTTACCTCAGCCCAACCTCAGCCATTGCAGATACTTAGGGGTGAACCAGCAGATGAGAGCTCCCTGTCTTTCTCTATCTTCCTCTCCCACCCACCCCACTCTGTGTGTGTGTGTGTGTGTGTGTGTGTCTGCCTTTCAAAAAACAAGCAAAAAAATATTTTTCTGTCTTATTTTAGATGCACATGTGAAAGAGGATATCAAAGTGCATATACTTTAATATTAAACTTCAAACATCCAGTGCACATAAATGGGTTATGAAAACTTCTAAGATATTATGAAACAGAACAATCAGAATAATGAAATTCTTGAGATGTATCTCCCACTGCAACAGAGAAAAGTAGATATGGACTTTAGTAGATATGGATAAATGATCATTTCACTACTAAATCTGTTCCTATAAACAACAGCCACATCATAGTATATTTTTAAATATCAATTAGAAATACAAAAACAATCTATGTTCATTTTTTTCAAATACATAATTTTGTATAGTTCTTTGAACTTCAGTAACAGATATTACAAAAATCTGCTCTCTTTTAAAACCTCTTTAGTCCCTGTGCTCTACTAAAAGCAATTATTGGCAATTTATCTTTCTAATTGTAACCTAGGGTGGAAACAGATATTTAATTTTTCTTCCAGATATTTTATGTCTTGTGGCCAAATGCAAATATAGCATGAGATTTTTTTAATAAAAGGTTTTAGCTACACCTGGAAAAATTGTGTTTTGTCTAAGTTCCTTCCTAATTACAAATGTATAGAAGAGGACAACAGGCAAAAACTTGGTTTTAAGCCTTGATGAAGTCAGAGATGGGATGCATGACCTTGCACATGTAACTGTATTGCTATAGTTCTCTTCTCATAAGTGAAATGAGAGAATGAAAACCAATCTTTCATCTCAGAGATGTTAGGAGCCAGAAGGTAGATTTAAGAATGTAAGGTTTACAAACAGACTCTCTCCAAATCCTATCTCAACCATCTATAATGTGGCCTTGAGCTTTCTAATCATAGATTAATATATTTTAACAGTCTATTGAATGGAGCAAACTAATTAAGACTCTTTTCTTCAGTGCTGTTACCTGGGGTTTCCTAGGAGGTTCTCAATACATAGCATCTCCCTTCTCTCGCTCTCTCTTCTCTATTACATTCTGAACATTTTAAGAAATAAGACAAAAAATAGATAAGAAGGCCAAAGTATCCTTAATGTCAATGGGAAAAAGGTATCTTTGAAAAAGTGTCCCAAGTAAACCTGGAATTAGGCTAACTTTACCCACCAGCACAGCATGAGTTAAATGAAAACACAGGTACAATTTGTCAGGGGGGACAGCAGGAAATTCATGCTTTCTGGGGCAAACTTGCTCCCCAGAGAAATAAAGGTCAGGGCTAGGTCAAACATGCTCACTTCACAAATTAACAATCAGATCAGTCACTTTACCTCCCATTCGACAGGATGAGGAAAAACAGCAGAGGCCGATAATTATAATGATTGAATTCTTTATCACAGTAGTTACAGGATATTGGATGCTTATTACCAACTGGCTATGCTTCCTGCCCATTCTAATACTTTCTTCCTGGATAAAGATTTTATTTTTAATTACCAAAATGTTGTTTAGATGCCTTTGGCCTTTAGTTAAGAGAGGTCAGTTAAAATATGAATGCTAAATTTTGTCACTCTAGACACATTCTTTCTTAGAATACTTGGTAAAATTCTACCCAAGGTACTGAAGGTTGCCTAACATCATTCCTACATTTCAAATTTCAATCACAAAAGCATTTATGATGAGATGATTATGATAGACTCAAGTTACTATAACTAAACCATCTATAATAAAAACAAAATGATAAGCAAAAAAATGAGATTGTAATAAAATGTGGCCAGATTTATGGATCCAGAAAGATTAAAGGCTGGAAAGTCTGAAGCCAGGAGCCTTGAACTCAATCTGAATATCCCACAGAACTGACAAGAACCCAAGTACAAGACTGAGTACTGCCTCCCACAGTGCAAACTAACAGGAAACTAGATTGAAAGTAGAGGTGAGGGCCATGGCTCACTTGGTTAATCCCCTGCCTGCAGCACCAGCATCCCTTATGGGCACCAGTTCCAGTCCTGGTTGTTCCTCTTCCAGTCCAGCTCTTTGCTGTGGCCTAGGAGGGCAGTGGAGGATGGCCCAAGTGCTTGGAACCCTGCACCTGCATGGGAGACCAGGAGCAAGCACCTGGCTCCTGGCTTTGGATCAGCGCCAGCCGTGGCAGCGATTTGCAGGGTAAACCAACGGAAGGAAGATCTTTCTCTCTCTCTCTCTCTCTCTCTCTCTCTCTCTCTCTCTCTCACTCTACCTGTCAAATAAAACAAACAAAACAAAAACAATAAATGTCTAAGAAGGGGGGGGGGGGTGGCGCTGTGGCTCAGCAGGTTAAAGCCCTGGCCTGAAGCCCTGGTATCCCATATGGGCGCTGGTTCTAGTCCCAGCTGCTCCATTTCCAATCCAGCTCTCTGCTATGGCCTGGGAAAGCAGTGCAAGATGGCCCAAGTCCTTAGGCCCCTGCACCCACGTGGGAGACCAGGAAGAAGCTCCTGGCTCCTGGCTTTGGATCAGTGCAGTTCCAGCCATTGCGGCCATCTGGAGAGTGAACCAGCAGATGGAAGACCTCTCTCTCTCTCTCTCTCTCTCTCTCTCTCTGCCTATCCTCTCTCTGTGTAACTCTGTCTTTCTTTTTTTTTTAAATAACGCTTTTATTTAAAAAATATAAATTTCCAAAATACAGCTTATAGATTACAATGGCTTCCCCCCCATAACTTCCCTCCCACCCGCAACCCTCCCCTTTCCAACTCCTTCTCCCCTTCCGTTCACATCAAGATTCACTTTCAATTCTCTTTATATACAGAAGGTCAGTTGTCTTTCAAATAAATAAATAAATCTTTAAAGAAAAAAGAGAGAGAAAGTAGAGGTGAGACTCAAATCTTGGCACTTGGATATGGGTTGTGGGTATTCCAAGCAAAACCTTAATCACTGTATAACAATGCCCACCACAGTTTTCTTCTTTTTAAAAGTTGAAATAATAGTCCACTGTATCTTTACAGCTTGTTTTGTCTTTCCAACATTGAGGTTACTCATATCAAATGTCTGTATCATAAAATGACCAGAACACTCAACAATCACAGTAAGAAACAAAGCTGGTGATAGGAAACGTTTGAAGGTGATGGATAAGTTTATGACATTGATATTGATGATTTTAAAGTTACATATTTCTTGTCAAATACATCCACTTGCATACATTAAATATCTACAGCTTTTTTAATGTAACTACTGCATAAAGCTGTTTAAAAATAACTGGTGGGGGGCAGTTATTTATGAGGTGAGCCAGCAGATGGGAGCTCTCTCTGTCTCTCTGTCTCTTACTGCCTCTCATGTAAACAAATAAATGTCCATATATCTTCATTTAAATAAAAACTAAAACTGCATTCCAGATTCTGGCTGCTTGAACTCCAATCCAGCTCCCAGTCTTGTGTTCAAGAAGCAGCAGATGACGGCTGAAGTACATGAGTTCTTACCACCCACATCAGAGACTGCACCGGCGTTACTGGCTCCTGGCCTGAGCATTGAGCAGCCTCTGTTGCTGTAGCCATTTGGGGAGAGTTCCAACAGATGGAAGATTCCCTCCCCTCCTAAATAAATAAATAAATCTTAAAAAGAACAGATCAGGGCTTCTAATTCCAGAGTTACAGCAGCCTGAGGCAGAAATCCCACTATACATTAAAGCTACAAAGATGTCTTCTGATAGAAGGAAATACTATAATTTTGCTTTAATGTCTTTAGTAGAATGGTGCCATTTAGTTCAGCTTTATATGCGGTCTTTAATTGCTATTTTACTATACTTGTGGACATTCTGGAAACATGAAATTAGCAAACTACATTAAATAAACAACAAAAAAAGAAAAAAGCCTTCACCCTAAACAATGCCCACATAAGCCACCTATTTGAGTAATGTTCTTACCTTAAAGCGCTAAGTATATATTTATTTGAAGGTTTCTTTTTCTATAATGAATGAATTAGGTTTTTGAAGAACTGCATACTCCATCACACAGCAAATGTGTGGTGACCTTGAGCAATGCTCTGCAATCCTTTTGTCTAGGAGAAAGAAGATAGTTTTGTTAATACTTCTGCTTCCTTCTGAGAAATTAGATTCCTCTTGACTCTATTTAATGAAATCATCCTGTTCTTAAAACAACATTGTCGATACCTTTGCTGCTTCATCTAGTATATCACTTCCTCTGTTATGTCACAACAATGAAACTTTTGTTTCATTCCAAAGTCATTTCAGTTACATACTGAAAACTATTCCAGTCAAGATATCTTTATTCTGTATGATAATTCAAATTGTAGAAAATGATGTACTTTTGAAATAAAAATAAAAATGTTTACCATCTCTATTCTTATTACATAATGAAGATATCCCCAAATATGTATTTCAGGTTTATGTGATAACAGGCAGACTTTTGGAGCATATTCTTTCATTTTTGGCTCTCCATATCCCCTTTCTAGCAATGTCATATTTGTTGTAATTATTATTATTGTTATTATTGAGATACAGAAGGATAGAGAATGAGCCACACGCAGAGAGAGAGAGAGAGAGAGAGAGAGAATGATCATCTACTACCATCTGCTGATTCACTCCCTAAATGCCCACAATGGCTGGGACTGGGCTGGAGCCGGGCTGGAGCCAAGCTGGGGCGCAGCTGGGCCTAAGCTGGGAACCCAGTTCAGGTCTCCAATATTGATGGCAGAAACTGAATTACTTGAGACAGTATCTACTGCTTCCCAGGCTGCACAGTAGCAAGAGGTGGGAACCAGTGTTGTCTGATATTGGACATGGACATCGTAAAAGACATTTTAATCACTAGGAAAAATACCTGCTCTGCAGTGATCCAATTTCAAAGCGAGAAATGAGCTCTCTCTTGTTATCAGTCTAGTTAGTGGTATTCAGTGGTTCTTTCTCCACAAACTTGAACCAGACTAATCTGATGACCCCATAATTAATTTTTAATCTTTAACAAAAGATCACAAGGGCTAAAGATTCTTGGAGTTCTATTAAAAAGGTGGCCATTATTGTTCTAGGAATATGTCACCTTATTGAGTGGGTTGGACTCTATACTACTTGCTAATTAAATGACATGTTGCTAAATCATTCTATCTTAGCACCATCATTTATAAATAGGTAAAATAATAGCACTATGTAATCTATAAGCTGTATTTTGGAAATTTATATTCTTTAAATAAAAGTGTTATTAAAAAAATTAAAAAAATAATAGCACTAAGCTAATAGTGGTGATGACAAAATAAGCTAACAGCTGTAAAACACTAAGTGCGTGAGTGCTGACTGTTAATATTATTTTTTCAATTCCACTAGTTGTCACGATTCTGTTTTAAATATTCGCATTTATTGTCTCCTTCAAATCTGCTTTGATGACTACAGATTTTTAGGTTGGTTCTCTGTTTTCCACTCAGTTCTGCAAATCTCTTGTGATCTTCCAGTACATTATTTGTTGTTTCACTTATTCTGTGTCATTTTCTTATGCTCACAATATGGGACTGTTTTTGGATATGTATTTAATTTTGAGATGCCTTAGTTTTCTGGAAAATTTCAGGAAAAAAGATAAAATTTTAAGTCAAAAACCCAGCTGTAGGGCCAGCACTGTTGCCCATTAAGAGCTATAAAGTATTCCTTCAGTAAAGTTCTCTGAAAAATTGATTGATTACCAACCATATCCAGCAATGCAGTGTGTTTCCTCTTCAACAAGTAAATCTGAATCCATAAGAAATATAATAATGTGAGAAACTCCCTTGGGGAGAATAACAGAATTAAGGTCATAATTAAATCATTCTTTCATCTTTTTGGTCCAATATTTGGAGCAGGAGACAGGAACTTTAATGAGAGCCCAAAGGAGAACAAATTATTAAAAGAATTGTAGAGATAGATTATATAAGAAATATCTAAAGGAATTGAACTTTTTCAGATCGGCTATGTAAGACATTATAAAATGTATATTTTAAATGCATAATGAAGATTATTTTGTGAACCGTGACATATTTCTCTTCCAGATCTACATGATGGCAGAAAGATGTTCTATATGCTAAATTTTATGGGAAACAGAAATATAGAATCAAAGAAACCCGAGTTAGAGTCACTAAAATTCATTTTAGAATTTATGAAATACCTTGTCTTGGAATAACCTGACACTCATATTGGTCCTACTAATTCAAAAGGTCCTCTTTACTGCATACCAAAGCATTATTTTTTAAGTGCCTTACCAGAATCTTCCAGAAAAAGCTAAAAAAATTGAACTAAAAACTTCAAGGAGACTTTCCTTCCAGTGCCAAGATTAGAGAAATGTGAGAGAGTTTCGTATGCTTGTTAGCCTCATCCTAGTTT
Source organism: Sylvilagus floridanus (assembly GCA_949820135.1). Lineage (NCBI taxonomy): Eukaryota > Metazoa > Chordata > Mammalia > Lagomorpha > Leporidae > Sylvilagus > Sylvilagus floridanus. The sequence goes on along the minus strand of OX463228.1, from coordinate 34,986,929 downwards.
GGGTCAGAGAGAGAGCAAAAGAACATTCCAACTGAAAGTCCATTTAGCGAGCCATGTAGTGATGCTTTGGACTGAAATCAAAAGAACTGCAGGTTTCATTCTCATGAACACTCTAAACAAAGAGTCCTAGTGTCAGAGACATTTTTAGTTCTTTTTAATTTAGAACAGTTCTAAAGTATTTTTTTCTTCCACTAGTAACTTCTCATTCCATAGCAAAACTATTTTTTTAATTTTTAAAAAGTTTCATTTAATTTATCTGAAAGGCAGAGTCACAGAGTGAAAAGGAGAGACAGAAAGATCTCCATCTGCAAGTTTACTCCCCAGTGGCCACAACAGCTGGTGCTGGGCCAGGCTGAAGCTAGGAGCCAGAGCTTCATCCAGGTCTCCCTTGTGGGTACAGGAACAAAAGGACTTGGACCATCTTCCACTGCTTTCCCAGGTGCTTTAGCAGGGAGTTGCATTTGAACCGGAGCAACCAGGATTTGGGCGGGGAGATCCTATTTTCATTTTTAAAGAAAAGATTGCAGCTTGACACATTTGTAGTAGAAACTGATAAAAAGTTACCAGAAAGACATTTTAATCTGCATTCTACTTATAAATGATTCTTGTGTCTTTGGGCGTCATCCAAGATGCCTATTCCAGGCACGTCCCCAGAAAACTGTGGACACCAACAAACCTTCATTGGCATGAATTTCATTGCAGCATAGCTGTGACTTATCAAAATACAGAGGTGAGTAAATTGCCCAGATTCACATTCAACAGCATCTATAATCTCTCTGGTAACATAGGGATGATTTACTGATATAAACAAAATTCATATTTTTGCTAATGAAATTATAAAAAAGAACTAAAAAATAAACCCCCAAATAATGCAAATTTTACACAAATACTTATATAGTACTTAGTCTCTACCAGCCATTCTTACAGCTTAAAAAAAAAGCTAAAAATTTTAACCAATGTAATTAGCATAAGCAATGTATTAAGCAAGTATTTTGTTATGGTCTGCATTTTACAAATAACAAAATTGAGATCTAGAATTATTCAGTAACTTGTACATTGTCAAATAGTTAGTATGACACTGAGTTGAATTTGTACCCAGGAATTCTGGCTGTAGGCTCTGTGACCATCATCACTGTGCATTTTATTTCACCAGAACATCCCAATGCATAGGATAACTCCTAAAACGCAGGGGTTAATCCAAAATCTGTAGTGAAGATCTGATTTACTGCATGTTTTTTCTAGAAGATTTTTAAGGCTTCTCCCAGAGTATTTATGGTACTCTGTATTGACAAAGGAGATGTCAAATATACTGTGATGGTTGACCAATGTGAGCAAAATGTGGTCATAAAACTTTATATATTTTTTCATCTTAGCTCCAGACTTTCATGACGCTACTTGTACCTTTATCTTCTGGGGAAAAGAAAAACAATGTCAAGACGTTCCGATTCTGGCCATGGAGCATTTGAATTGTCAAGTTGCAAGAAACCGATTTTAAGAAGTATGTTGTTGCCATTAGTGTTTAAAACTAAAAATCTAGATTGTTGTACAAAGTTTTTACATGGTGTAAGAAACTGAAGTTTCGAGATTAAACAATAAGCAGTGGAGATACAGAACAAACCAAAAAGGAAAAAGTTCAATGCATCCTAAGATGTTTTTCCAATTCTTAATTGTGAATCCACTGAAAAAATAGACCTAAATTAATTATAAGATTGTTCTGTTCTACCTTGCAAAACACTGCCAAGGAATGTTCAACTGTGTTACGAATGCAAGCTTCTGAAAAACTTTCAAATTCAGATTAGTGACCACCATTATTTACAGATAGATTGGTTTCATAAACATATTTAGATCACTCTACGAAACAGGTATCCTACTCCCCAGCGCCTTTCACTCAGGAATCAAGAGGAGCAGGTAACTCAGAGGCAAAGTCTTCGGGCCTGCACACACTCTCATGCTTTGTACGACTACAGGATATGTAGAATACATATCCCATTTGTTCTTTGTTTCAACAAATATTGATATAAGCAAGCACTAGGCTTAACTGTTAAATGTTCTTTGGGACATTTAAGTTTCATATCAGAATACCTCGTTTCAGGACCTGGCCCTGCCACTTGAGTCCAGCTTTCAGCTAATGCAGACCCTGAGAAGTGGCAAGTGATAGTTCACGTGGTTAAGTTCCTGCTGCCTACTTGCGAGACTCTGAGTCCGAATTTCTAGAAACTAACTGCAGTCTGGCCTTGCCTCAGCTGTTGGGAGCATTTGAGTGTAGCCAGTGAATGGACATAGTCTCTCTCTCTCCCTCTCTCTCTCTCTCTCTCTCTCTGTAACACCTCTCAAATAAATAAACATATAAACATTTATATAATAAATTTTAGTTTGATTTTAATTTTTATTTATTTATTTGAAAGAGAGAGAAAAAGAGACAGAGGCCTTCCATCTGCTGGTTCATTCCCCTAAATGCCTGCCACCACTGGGGCTGGGCTAAGCCTGATTCACAAGTTGGACCTCAATCTACATCTCTCAAATGATGACAGAGACCCAAATAGTTGGGATACAATCTACTGTCTCTCATCTTATTCATTATAAGGAAGCTGGTGCCAGGAGTTGGAGTTGCAACTCAAACCAGACACACCAACAGAAGATGTGGGCATTCCAAGTGGTATATTAACCACCACACCAAATACCCATGCCAGAAATAAGTTTTAAAATTCTTTAATATTGACTAAATAGTCATTCCATGTTAAGTAGCATGCTAAAGGATGGGATTTGTCAAGAAGAACAAAACAGCTCTAGGGAGTTTACAGTCATAAGTGGAGGAGAAACTTTGAAAAATATTATGAAGGAAAGATTGATATTCTAATTTGAGAGTAAGTAGAAAGAGTGGCAGTGGAGAGGAAAGACCCTGTGAGCAAACAGTACCTTTCTATTCTTGAATACTTCCCAGTTTAGCAATAACTCAACCTCCCAATTAATTAAACAATGAAATTCAATTGAAGGAACAGAGAAGAGTTAAACTACTTAAGTTTGGTTATTTCACCTCCTTTGAAGGGTTGTTTGGAGAAGTATGAAATTGTCAAGTTCTTGTCATATAATAGTAACTCAATAAACTATATCATCATTATTTTTATCACTGTCAATGGTAACAAAAATGCACTTTTGTTGAGCTTTAGGGTATCTAGGAATGTAGAACTGAAGAACCTTAAGCTAATATGTGGACTTATGGTATAAAAATTGTATTCTTTGTAAAATTACTTTGAAACAAAAATGTTGGAAGCTGTCATTGATATGGTCTGTTCATTGTCAAATATAAAAACAGTTGGGAAGACTGACAGCTTCATTTGGAAGTTAGAAGACAAAGTAAGTAACTAATTTCAATGTTTTACTAGGTTCTGTATTAATTGTCTCTGAAAATGTGGACATGAAAGACAATGTGGTTGTCATCACATAAGTCCCCATGTGATTTTGGGAACAATTTCAATGAAACAAAACTTTCAATCAAGTCTTATGCATTGCACTGTGCACAATAGAATCCAATTTGGCTATTGTCTTATTAAAAATTACTATCAGAGGAAAATTCTGGGAACTTTTCTGGCTAAACATCATTCAAAGATGAAAATCATATTTTTGTTTAATACTTCAGTATTTTATTTTTAAGATTTATTTATTTATTTGAAAGTTAAAGTTACACAGAGAGAGAAGGAGAGGCAGAGAGAGAGAGAAAGAGAGAGAGAGAGAGGTCTTTCATCTGCAGGTTCACTCCCCAGTTGGCCACAACAGCTGGAGCTGCACTGATCCAAAGCCAGGAGCCAGGAGCTTCCAAGGACTTGGGCCATCCTCCACTGCCCTCCCAGACCAGAGAGCTGGATTGGAAGTGGAACAGCTGGGACTCAATACCGGCGCCCATATGGGATCCCAGCACTCCAGGCTATGGCTTTACCCACTACGCCACAGCACCAGCCCCAGTCTTCAGTATTTTTAAGGGGAATATGCAAGTTGCTCCAGTCAGTTTTTACTGTTAGGTTTTATAAAGTAACTAAAGAATAATGAGACAGAAATGGTATTAGACAGAATGAGGAACTACCTATTATCTGTTCCTCTTCATGACTGAGACAGAAACCCAGGGACCTGGTTTCCAGTGTTTCCCAGAAGCTGGACTAGCTATGGAGGTAGAGATCCTCTGGGACCAATTTTGTGAGAACAATAATGGAATTTTGGGACAATTGCAAAAGGAAAAAGGGAACTACTTCTGGGAATTCTCATTTCTCACCCTATGTGGCTTGAAAATTACCCACAGAGTTTTTTTTTTTTTTCTTCAGTTCCCACTTTGCCAAAAATCTGTGGAATCAGACTTTCTGAGGGTAGATCCCAAATATGTGCTTTTCTGACTAGTTCCAGATCATTCACATGTATGCCAAAATATGGGTGATACTCAGGTGATCTGGAACTCGACTATCAAATCCATCCTGTGCAATTATGTAGGGCTCAGGGATCATGGAAGTCTGTGTACCTATGGCTTTGGAACAGGGTTTGGAAGCAGAAAGCAAGCAGTTCCCTTAAAATTACACTGTTGTGTCATCATGTCCATAATGAATGGTCAGATCAAAGGCTGCTCACCCAAAATATCTTTTCCTTATTAATTATTAATTTTTTCTAAGCAATATTGATGCAGTAAATTTTTTCAGTGATTTCCCCTTGCAACATATATTTTTAAATGTCTAATTCAGAAATATATGTAATATACATATGTATAGGTATATATCTGTAATTAAATTTAAATCCTGCTTATTTACTTACCCAAGTAATTTTTAAATGAGCATTTATTCTTTATTTATTTGAAAGGCAGAGAGAGAGAGAGAGAGAGAAGGGGAGAGAGGAGAGAGACAGGCCCAAATGCTTACAACAGCTGGGGCTGGGGCAGGGCACAGCCAGGATTTAGGAACCACATGCAAATTCCCCATGTGTATGACAGGGACCCAAGTCCTTTAGCATTGCCTGCTTGCTCCTGGGTTGTGCATCTTCAAAAAGCTGCATCAGAAGCAGAAATGGAATTTGAACCCAAGCATCCTGATGAGGGATGCAGGTGCCTCAAGCAGCAGCTTAACCCATTGGACCACAAGGTCCACACCCAATAATTTTTTTTGGAAGTATAATAGGAAAATTGCACAGGACACTTGTTAAAAATACCAAGGAAGACTTCATTCAAGACTGTGGCAATGTGACTCAAGACTACTGCAGGAGAAACAGAAATTGAGCTCAATTTCACTAAAACTAAAAGCGGAAGGACTTTTAAATGCTGGTATGTGCTAATAGACATGTGCAAGATGACTTTGGAAGAGGTTGTTCAGTGTTTTTTAGTTGGGACTTGTGGAAGTTAGGCTCCCAGGATACAATAGAGTCTCTCTTGGTAATGACATTCCAAATGTTTAAATTCCATCTTTTTCCCTCATTTCTGGAATGGAGAAAATTTACATCCCAAAGGGCCAAAGGAAGAATTTATAATTGCAAGTGTTTTAAACTAAATGCCCTCAAGAAAAGGGACATCAGGGGCCTATAATTAAGTAGAAACCTAGAGTATATTCAAGCTATACAAAAAATTAAGACCATGTTGGTTACACAGTATAAGCTAGGAAATGCTGTTTCCTTAAAGATACACGGGAGTTTTTTTCTGCCTTTAAAAATTTTCTGGAATGATCTTCTTTTTAAATGGCATGAGACATTATCCCCACTGTGTGTATTTAGCTTTGTCAGGACTGGAGTCCCAATTCTGTGATCATCACTATGCATTTCTGATGTTGAAAATTTTTACTTTCAATTGCCTCTTCTACTTGGATACAAAATTTCTTTCTTTCTTTCTTTCTTTTTTTTTTTTACAGGTAGAGTTAGACAGAGAGAGAGACAGAGACAAAGGTCTTCCTTCCGTTGGTTCATCCCCCAAATGGCTGCCATGCCAGTGTGCTGCGCTGATCCAAAGCCAGGCGTTTCCTCCTGGTCTCCCATGCAGGTGCAGGGCCTAAGCACTTGGGCCATCCTCCACTGCCTTCCCGGGGCCACAGCAGAGAGCTGGCCTGGAAGAGGGGCAACCGGGACAGAACCAGTGCCCCAACCGGGACTAGAACCTGGAGTGCCGGCACTGCAGGTGGAGGATTAGCCTAGTGACCCACGGCGCCGGCCAAGGATACAAAATTTCTTAAAATAGAGATCAAACCTAAATTATTCATCATCTGGTTGCTCAAATAAAATACATATTTATCTTTGTATACACTAGTTGCTGATCTTTTCCATTTCCATGTAGAAACTTCATAGGATATAGACACAATAGAACTTTTTTGAGAATTTATAGAAAATGCTATATAAACCAGATTCTCAATATTTGATTATTTTTTCATCTTATAGTCTCCAACATGCCACTTTTCCTTCTTCAGAAACGTCTAACACAGAGTACACACAACATGATATTGACATTAAGAATTAATGAAAGGCTGGGGTAGTCATTTGGCCGGTTTAAGATGCCACCTCGGATGCTTGCATCCCATATCGAAGTGCCTGGCTTTGAAGCTTGGCTCCTCTCCTGATTCCAACTTCCTGCCTTGGAGGCATCAGATGATTGCCCAAGTGATTGGGTGACTTCCATCCATGTAGGAGATCGGGATTGAGTTCCAGGAGTTTCACTTCAGCCTGGCGCAACCCCAGCTGCTGCAGGTATTTGGTAGTAAACCAGGAACTCTGTGCCTTCTTTCTCACTCATCGCTCTCTGTTTTGCCTTCTCTCTGCTTATCTCTCTGCCTCTGAAATAAAACAAGTACACATCATTTTAAAAATAAGAATTAATGAAAGTTGTGCTTAAAAATCAAAGCCCATCATATCATACTAACACTGAAAACATGGGTCCCAGCTGGCTATGGTCTCTTTTCTCATATTTTCTGAGCACATTTTCACCCGCACTGCTAATGAAGGCCCTGTTACGCCCTGCTCTGTTTCAAGTGTTTGCATGTAACAACATCCCTGCCACTTAGTGTGAAGTGCTGTCAGTCTTACAAGGTGCTCTGTGCCGGTTCCCAGTTTCCACAACATCCTGCAGAAATCAATACAAAGCTGCCAGTTTGTTAATAAATCTGCAATTAAAGTGTAATAAATTTTGAATGAGGAATGATTTCTTAGTGTGACTGAGAACAATGCATTAACAGTGAAAGGAGAGAAGGACAGTAAAAACTCGACTTCAGTGAGCTGCAGCTCTTGACTCCACCATAGAGTTTCTAGAATCTTGGAAGTCAAAATGTGAATTCTGTACTCTTCTTCCTGCTCTAGCTTTATCTATGCTAGGAATACCTTGTGGGTTAAAATTAGAGGAAGCTTGAGGAAATCTCTAAAGGTCAAAAGTTATTAAGAAATATCTTGTTATAATTTATAAATCTGAGGGCTGGAATGCTTCCATTCTAGGTAATTCTTAATTATAGTAATTTTATTCTTGTATTAACATAGTAATTTTTCTAGAAGCAAAAATCTCAGTACAGCCTTTAATTAAGGCATCAAATGTTACTGATTTTTTCACAGTTTAGTGAATAGTGCTTAACATTTATATCTTTCTATAAAGAAGACAGGACAGAATTTTCATATCTCTAGAATAGAACATAATCTGTGACTCTAAGAGTAACTACTACCAAGGCTAGTACTATGGTATAGTGGTTAAAGTAAGCACTTGAGACACATTCATCCCATATGGATGTCGGTTGGAGTCCTGACTGCTCCACTTCCAATCCAGCTCCCTGCTAATGGCTTGAGAAAAGCAGCAGGAGATGGTTTAAGTTCTTGGGCCCCTATCACCCACATGGAATACCCAGAAGAAGCTCCTGACTCCTGGCTTCGACCTGATTCAGTCCTGGCCGTGTGGCCATCTGAAAAGCAAACAAGTGGATAGAAGACTCACCCTTTCTCTCTGTCTCTCTCTGTCTCTCTCTGTCTCTCTCTCTCTCTCTCTCTCTGTAACTCTGACTTTCCAATCAATCAATCAATAAAATGAGTAACTGGTACAATGCTTCCTGTTCTGCTCTAAGGATCATGGGGTATTCCCTGATCTTCCACATCACATCAATCATACAGGTAACTCAATTCTATAATACTCACACATCTAGCTGACATGTTCTCTACTCCCTGAATTCTATCCCTTATTTTATAAAGCCTAGAATATCATCATAGTTTTCTCTATAAGCTTTTGCTTTCTATTCACCCACATTCCAGAAAATCATGTCATTCTTCTTTCTAGAACACTTTCTCTTTCAATGTACCTGTGCAAAATAATCAGTAGTTTACCATCACCCATTAAAGGACTGTTTGATATTCAGAACTTCATCAATCTGGTCCTGGTCTGCTATTGCAACATGTCTCATTGCCATTGCCCTTGATTAAATCACTAAACAAGGAGATGCTACCTGCTATCCCCACCTCAATATCCTCCAAAAGTTCATCATTTTGTGTAGGTCTACATCATAGCTTTCTAAGTTCTTTATCAAAACAATGACCTCCAGCACTTTCCTGACTCATTCAACATACCCTGCTGGGTCCACATAGAAATCATTTTCTCTTTATTCAATTATTTTGCATGAAACCATGTTCTGGGCACAGTGTCCTGGGTATATGAGGCTTTCAATAAACCAATGCTTTTATGCTTGTATGCAGCTCTTGGGTCCCAGCTTTGGCTCAGAATAATACTGGTTCTTGTGGCCACTGGAGAAATGAAGAAGTGAATGGATGATTTCTTTCTCTCTCTCTTTCTCTCTCTCTCTCTCTCTCACTCTCGCTCTCCCTCTCCCTCTTTCTTCTCTCCCTCTTTCCCTCCTTCTCTCTTTCCCTCTCTCTTTTCCTCCCCCTCTCTCTCTACTTTTCAAATAAACAAATCTCCCTTTTTTAAAAGGAATGGAAATGTATGTTTATGAAGCCATAATATTCAGTATTTTTCTAGCTGCAATTGTAACTGTTTATGAGGATGATGCAAAGGGTAGAAACATACTTATATAACTCAGAACATTAAGTGCCATCATTCAAAGGGTTTTCCTATGTACAAATGATGAAAGTTACATTGAAAGAAGAAAAAAATTCTGTTATGCAAGCATACTTGAATTCCCAGTTATACAAAAGAAAACATCACTTTCTGGTGGCTGTGATAGAATGTGGAAGTATGAAGTAGATGATTTATACTGTCGATTTTGCAAGCATATTGAATCATTTCTAAAATATAATAAACTGTAGTTAAGAGCAAACCTGCAGTTGCTGACCTCTTTACTACCGGATTCATTGTGCTACACACACTTTAGAGGGAAAATGAGCTCATCAATCAGATGATAATGTTTACCAGTGCATGGCTTACTTCTGAGCTGATGACTTCCAGTAGCAAGAACACATGAATAGCTTTGTAAGCATCACTTGGATAAATTTTGTCATTTCTATATGATTCACAGTCTTTCATTCTAACCACCTAACCTTCTGCTAGTCTAATCTGACCAATCATAGATGCTTAAGGACTTGAAAAATCCAAGGTCTCCAAAGTTACTGGAAATCAAAAGCTCTTGTGGAGAAACACACCCTGATCTGTCTGTGAGGCACTCTGCACTGGGCTGTGTAATAACTTCCTTTAGAAAAGTATTCCCTTTGAATTAAAGTAGGTGTGTGCCTTTGACTGGAAGTCTCACCATTTGCTGTATCTGAAGAAACAGCAGCTTTTTTAATGAAAAGTAAAACCCTGAAAATGTATCTAAGTGTGAGCTGCCCTCAATTCAGAAAAGGTCCCCATTAGGGTGTAAGCATGTGTAAGAACCTCGTTCCAGCCTGTCCAGTCCTTGCTCACCCTCTCTCTTTAGTCTCTTCTTGCCTTCCTATGCTTGTCCACAAAAGCGAGCAGCTCCCACGGCTATGCTTTTATTGCAATATTTTTAATGTCCCTTCATTTCCTCACCCTTGCTCAAGAACCCTGAACATTTCCCACTTCCTTAGAAAGTAAAGACCGATTTATGTGTCTTCACATTCTACGTTCCCTTAGTATCTCATGAAGCCTGTTTTATTCAGTCTCTGTACTGCAAGAACCTGAGCTACTTCCATAGTTTAACAAAATAATTTATATCAATTTGCACCTACCATGCTCCTCCCACATTGGAACTTAATCTTTCATTTTTTCCTGTAATATCTATCTTCTTTCATGACCTGACGCTGCACCCTGCTTCTCTTCCCATTTAGATTGTAATCCAAGACTTATACCCTTCAAGGTGAAGATCTTCAATTAATAATTACAATCGTGGTGATGATGTTTTAACTTTACTTCTTCTGCCAAAATATACAAATTGAAATAGCATTTGGTACATCGTCTGATTGTATGCTCTAATGTTTTTTGGAGATTGAGTAGGAGGCAATGATAGGATGGGAAGAAGGGCACATTTGCTCCAACCTCCCTTTTGAATATAAGGGGAGTATATTAACAATTCATTTATCATAGAGCCTAGAACTTACTAAAAACCATGTGCTAGCAAATAATGTAAGTTAATATCATTGCATTCTTGCTTTTTTCTAATATTGCTAAAAATCAGACAAAGCAAAACACTCAATTTTCCAGTCCATACAATTTGACAAACATATCCCGGGGCTGTCTGGGAACCTTTAGCTTGTCTGGAAAGAGATGAAATTTGGCGGTTCCTTTGCTGTCCTCCTGTCTTCTTGCCTTGAACACAGAGGAGACTGAGCTTGGAAAGCCATCCTGTGATCCTATTAAGGTGAGCCACAAGAATCAGAGAACTGCAGCAATAAGCTATTATTAGGAGTATATTCTCTCTCTTGAAGAAAAAGAATAGCTGTTTGGTACAAAACATAGCTATTATTATTAGTTACTTTTCTAGGAATATCAATTGCCTGTGTCATAACTAATGAGTTACAAACAGAGAATAGAAGAATAGTAAATCTGCTGGTGCTTCATGGATACATTAGCTGCATGAGGCCTTGTATTGAATATGTACATCTCTGTTGTAAACAAAAGTGGTTTGCTTTTACAAGACTGAATACAGAAAAAGCAGAGTCTGCATGTTTTAACATGAGAAAATTAATTATTAATTTGGTAAACTTTATTTTGTAAGATTTACCCTACTTACATCAATTGCTGATATTATTGCACTGTAACTTGTGCTAAACATTAAATCAGACACTTTTAAATATTACCACATTTAATCATTCAAAATCTACTGCATAGACACACTAGTATAACAAAAAGAGAAATATATCTAGATGGTCAAATAGCTAGGTAGTTGCAGAGGTGGGAATCAAATTTGAGTTTATCTAATCATAAATACATGATCTTCACGATCTTCAATATTTTACACATTGTTCTCATAAGATATCCTAATCCAGAGAATTGGATAAATGCAAAATCACTATTTAAAATTCTAAAATTGCTTTGTCTTATATTGTTAGCCCTAAGATAATATACTTCAAAGGTACTTTCATTTATTTACTAACATTAACTTAACGACAACTCTATGGATGTGGTGGACACCTAAAATATAAGATTGGATAAGATAATTGTTCCTGATAAAAATATATATACAATTTACAAGAAAAAGCAAACAGTAAATGATACATTAAGATAAAAAAAAAGATGATAAACATAGTGTTTTGTTCTTTTCTTTTCTTTTATTTGACAGGCAGAGTGGGCAGTGAGAGAGAGAGAGACAGAGAGAAAGGTCTTCCTTTTCTGTTGGTTCACCCTCCAATGGCTGACTCGGCCGGCACACTACGACTAGCACATCGCGCTGATCCGAAGCCAGGAGCCAGGTGCTTCTCCTGGTCTCCCATGCAGGTACAGGGCCCAAGGACTTGGGCCATCCTCCACTGCACTCCCGGGCCATAGCAGAGAGCTGGCCTGAAAGAGCGGCAACTGGGACAGAATCCGATGCCCCGACAGGGACTAGAACCTGGTGTGCCAGCACCACAAGGCGGAGGATTAGCCTATTGAGCCACGGTGCCGGCCAATAAACATAGTTTTATATGAGAAATTGACAGTCACTTAAGCTCAATTTGTGGCATTAGAGATTCTTTCTGGAATTATTCAATCTGCGATTTGAAAGCTAGATAGGATTCAGGTTACATGAGGGGGAAAGGGAAGATCATCCCTATTAAAGGGAATAAATTAAATCTTTACTTAATATATACTAAATTGATCTTCTGTATATAAAGATAATTGAAAATGAATCTTGATGTGAATGGAAGGGGAGAGGGAGTGGGAGATGAGATGGTTGTGGGTGGAAGGGAGGTTATGGGGGGAAAAAGCCGCTATAATCCAAAAGCTGTACTTTGGAAATTTACATTTATTAAATAAAAGCTAAAAAAAAGTCCATGGAATATTTTTTATGCCATGAGGGGAAAAATTCAATGTATTTTTCCCAAAGGCAGTGATAATGCTGAATATCTCTGCTCACAAAAACAGACTAGCATTATAAGTATGTTTGTGTTAGATGATTTGGTTGTAAACTAGAAAATTTATTTAAGTGGACTGTGAAATATCCATTAATATAGATGTGAATATCAAAGAATGTTTCTAAGGTATTATGCCATGATATCTCAACTAGTTCTTCCATTTAACATAATTTAAATACAATGCAAACTTAAGTGCAAATGTAAAATACGGCTTAAATTGTTATCCTTATATTAAGAAAATGGTTTCAAATGTCAGATTTCCATTTGCTGTGTTTTAATATTTTATTATAAGTGTGACAGAAAGGGGTGGTGGAGAGTTAAAGTTCTATCTTCAAATATAGTGATTTGTAGAATTGATGTGATTCTTTAAGACATTGAGAAACTAAGTTGAAAATATTATCTGCATCAATTTTTATTTTATTTTTGTTATACCTTGGTAAAAATTTGAACTGTTTTTGTTTTTCAAGTCTTTAAGAATAAATATGTATCTTTGTGTGATTTCTAAGTTTACCAGCAGGTAAAAATTACATGTGTTCCTAAAACTACTTTGCATATTTTCATTTTTGGGTCATGTTATAACTAACTATTGTTGTTAAATCTTAAGCTAATTTAAGTATAAAATAATTATCTGTTTTGTTATCAATAAAAGAGATTTGCAAATATTTTAAGTAAAAATTCTCTAATTCTTTATCTGTTAAGAATACATGGTATATTGCCAGTGCCACGGCTCAATAGGCTAATCCTCCACCTGCGGTGCCAGCACCCCAGGTTCTAGTCCCGGTTAGGGTGCTGGCTCTGTCCCGGTTGCTCCTCTTCCAGTCCAGCTCTCTACTATGGCCCTGGAGTGCAGTGGTGGATGGCCCAGGTCCTTGGGCCCTGCACCCACATGGGAGACCAGGAGGAGGCACCTGGCTCCTGGCTTCGGATTGGCGCAGCACCCTGGCCGTGGCAGCCACTTGGGGGGGTGAACCAACAGAAAAAGATCTTTCTCTCTGTCTCTCTCACTGTCTAACTCTGCCTGTCAAAAAAAAATACATGGTATATTAAAAAATAAATTTTATCTATGTTTCAAAAAAGGGAATAAATTGTGTTATTAAGTGAAAGATTTGGTATAAATCATATTTAGAAGGTAAATTGTAGTAGAATGTGGCAAACAATAAAGAATTGTTTACTTATGTATCTTTTTAAGCTAAAAGAAGGAAGTGATTGAAATAAGCTTGATATGCCAGAATAACAAAATCAGACATGTATTTTAGAAAAGTCACTTTGGTTTGGGATGGCAGACATTTGCCTGAAATCAGCACAATTGTTTTTTACTTGAATGACTTTGCAGGTTGACAGATTGGAAGCATTTGCAATATTCCACTTAGAAGATGATGGCAAAGTCCTGAAGTTGAGTGAACAGAGTGTCAGCAAGTGCTAGAGAAGACAGATCCCCTCATGGTTCTCAGATCTCAGGTGAACCATGTGTGGAAGTTCAAGCTGCCTCCCCTCTACTTTTTGCAGGAGAAGTAATGTCTTTAGAGAAATTTTCTTTCCAAAAGGTAAGGATATAAAACCCCTTTTTAATCATAGGATATGCGTTCCATTGGGAAAAGTATGAGGGTAAATCGGGTAAAAGAAGAAAAGTGAGTGACAGTAGAGGGTAGGCCAGACGCAAAATGCAGAGCACTTAGGGTTGAGAGTGAAAGAGGACTGACAACTAAAGGGATTTATGTTTTTGTCTGTGGCCTTGAAAACTATAGAAAAGATTTCCAATGACTGTATTTATACAATTTTTAGATTGAAAAGCAATATTCTCAATAATCCCTTATTGATTGAAAGGCACTTAGATTCCCCAGTCAGTAACTGTGACTTCCCCATGGGGACAGTTGTGGTAGAGCTTGGTATTGTTATGGTCCCTGGGATGTTACAATGTTGAGTTAGACTGATCAGTGCATGGAAGAAAAGAACAAAGTTTAGAGACAATAGTTGTAAGTACAGTTCTTGCCTTCAGAGAGTTATCAGTGCAATTGGAGGGACTAGGGTTTTTTTTTCCCTTTGAATGATTCACTTGTCACTTTTAAAATATTATGACCCATGTTCTCCTATGGTTTCCCATTGCTTATTAGCTGAATTTTTCTTTTCAAGACATAGCCTAGGAAATTATGCATTGTTCCAAAACAAGCCCAAAGCCTTGCTCTGTCTTAAGGGCAGCAGAGAATAAGTTATCTTGATCTCTATGTTGATTGAGAATGTAACAGCTTTGCTAATGAAAACCGGGAACAGGTGCTGGGAATCAATAGAGTAAATCATAGTAGCTAAGTGCACAACCCAGAGACCTGTGTATCTATGACATGCAGAACGGTTTTGTAGCATTCTAAGACAGTGCTGTCCGATAGAAATATAGTGTGAACCAGAAATATAAGCCATATATGTCATTTTACATTTTCTAGTAGCCACATTTTACAAACTGAAAAGGAACATGTGGAGTTGATTGGAATTATGCTTTTTAATACAATGTGCTCAAATTATTATTTTTCAATGTATAATTACTATGAAATAATTATTAAGAGTATATTAATGTTATGTTAATTTCATACCAGGTCTTTAAAAGTCAATATCTTAAACCTATAGCACCTTTTAATTCAGACCAGCCATATTTCAAATTCTCAATGCCAATACATGATTAAAGTATCCTGTATTGACAGTGTGGTTCTAGATGGGTTATTAAAACAGAGAAATTGGCCAGCACCGTGGCTCCAAAGGCTAATCCTCCGCCTGCAGTGCCGGCACTCCAGGTTCTAGTCCCGGTAGGGGCGCTGGATTCTGTCCCAGTTGCTCCTCTTCCAATCCAGCTCTCTGCTGTGGCCCAGGAAGGCAGTGGAGGATGGCCCAAGTGTTTGGGCCCTGCACCTGCATAGGAGAACAGGAGGAGGCACCTGGCTCCTGGCTTGGGATCAGCGCAGTACGATGACCATTTAATTCGCTGCTCAGTTTCCTTCCTAACATCTAATATCACAGCCGCCTTGAATTTTAGGAATTAATTTGGCTGGGACATAGTGTCTAGGTATTTGGTCAATCATTATTTTAGACATTTCACTGGAGGCACTTTTTGGATAGGATTAACATTTAATTCAGTGGACTTCAGTAAACTTGACTGATCTGCACGTTCATGAAGCAGATGGGGCCTTGTCTAATAAGTTGAAGGCCTTCTCTGAGGAAAGATTGACCTTCCTAAGCCAAGGAGAATTCTGTCCACAAAAGCCTTAGACTTGGACGACAGCATTTCTCTGTGTCTCCAGCCCGCTGATCAGGTGCAAGTTTTGGGCTTGTACCTTCAGCACCGCATGAGTCAATTCCTTAGAATAACATCTCTGTCTCTGTTTTTGTCTCTCTACATACACAGCCTGTTGGTTCTATTTCTCTGGAGAGACTTTACATTCTACAATCTAATATATTTTCTTTCTTTCTTTGCTTGCTCTGTTTCTTTAACTAGAATTTAAATCCCTTGAAGATGGTATATCGTCTATTTTTTTTCACGATTATATCCCCAGCATGAAAAAGCTGAAGGGGGTGCAATAAAAATTTATTGAGTTATTAAATATATGAATGGATAAATTCTGCTCATGTTGACTGCTTTTTGTGGAATAATCCTGAGCAGATGGCAATGGACAGGTTCAGCTATACTGCAATAATAAATGCTAGAAAAGCTAGTGCATTCTCTTTTCCAAAACTCATAAAAGAAGCAACATATTTCTATAAATGTGGTGACATTACCTAACTAAGTTTCTTAAATCAATGCTAAGAGAATGTACATGACATTCCAAAGAAAGGATTCCAGAGTTATGTGTTCACCTTGGATGACCATATCCCTCTGATACCTCAAATAGATTGTAGCAATTCAACATATGCTCAATAAACCAGGCAACAATTCTGCAAACTGCCAGGCTGGGCAAGAAACACAAGGCATAAGATCTTCAAATGACTCCGATATCAACATTTATTTTTCTGATTTAATCCAAAATAAATAAAAGAAGTTGACTAACAGTACATCTGTATGTATTGTGCTCACATGAGAGGTTCAAAAAAGAGGCAGGACTCAAAAAGCGACAAGATACACACAAAGATTCACTTGGTTGTTAATGTTATTTATTCTTCTTTTCTTCCTGTCACTGAAACCTTGTTATTGCATCTCATATCTACTCCAGAAGCTAATGGCATCATAAACTTCTCTCAAATATACATTGTACTTACAGATATGAGAAAGGGCAAATAGACATGTATACATGACTGCAATCTGAAATGTGTTTCCTGCGGCTTTGT
The DNA here is from genome assembly GCA_949820135.1 of Sylvilagus floridanus. NCBI lineage: Eukaryota > Metazoa > Chordata > Mammalia > Lagomorpha > Leporidae > Sylvilagus > Sylvilagus floridanus. The sequence goes on along the minus strand of OX463228.1, from coordinate 34,970,180 downwards.
AGAAGAGTTGTTTTACAATCATTTGTGTAAGGTGTCTGAAGGTATTACACACACACATCATTTGAGAAATATTAACAGATTTTAGCCAGAATAAAGGGAGTATGGCTTGTTAAAAGGACTAAAGCCTTGGTGTCACAAATGCATACTCAGACACCAAAGCTGCCAATGATGAGAACCCAGATTAAGGATCACTCAAACCACCCTGTCCTCATTTTCCTCAAAATGTAAAGGGAAGGACAGATTCCAGCACTATTTTATTTTATTCTTTATTTTCCCAAAATAAATTTCCCAAATACAAATGTAGTAGTGTTGAGGAAGTGCTCCCAAATCCAAAAGCCACAACACACTAGGGATACAGGGACCATCAAGAATATTTTGCCTAAATGCTTGCATCTGAAAATGAGAAATGTCGAAAACAGAAACAAGTAATATGTGTCAAGAATACATAATTAAAAGGAGAGCTGAACTACCAAGGGCCATTTGTCTATAGGCCAGAGCTCCATCCATAAGTACACTTAATCAACCTATTTCCTTCTTCCAAACCTGTTTTTGAATGGCAAACACATTATCCTAAGACCTTCAAAATCTTTTTTAACAACTTATTTTACAGAGGTCCTTGAATATTTAAGCTCGGGGTTGTCAGATTATGACAGCTGAAACAGAAAACTACGGAGTCACTTTCAAAAGTGTCAAATCAAATCCACGTGACAGACAAGGCAATTCCCATATGCACGAGAACCTGTATTTTAGAAATCATTTTTAAGGAGACATTGTCTCATTTGACACTTTTATATTATTTGCAATTTGAAAATCTATTCAGTTAACCATTTCCCCAACTTTAAAAAACAAGCATATAAATAAACAAAACATGTCAAAGCCTTGACTCTCATTGTTAGACTTGCTAGTCAGATCCAACAGTTGCTTTCCCAACAGGATGTGAAGAAATGCTGTGTAGAATGCACGGTTGTGCTCTTTAGTATAATAAAATCTCTTAAGCTGGCTGGAGTTAATTTACTGCAGCCTTTTATTGTAGAGGAAATATTCCAATTTATATAGTTCATGTAAGTACCTTTGATGTATCTTTCCTGGCAACGGTGAACTATTGCTTCTTGGAAAGAAAAAAAAAGCAGATTTTAGTAAGTCAAAATTTCACCCCAACTTCAGCAACATCAATCTCTAATTCACTCTTTGGGCTCAAATCACTCAATTGATGTAAGAAATTAGTTTTCAATAAATCCAAGAAGGTTTTATGTTGGCAAAGTTGGCCTCCATCAGAGTCCTGTGACCCAGGAACTGTAAGGGTTAAAGAAATTCCAGAATCTTTTGGGTTCCAGGAAATTCTTACTGCTTGGAATCATATTTCCTGACACGACTTGCCTAAGACTCATGCATGTCACCTGGTTACCCCCTGACAAGTACAGAAAAAGACCTTCCACGTTCTATTTTTTTGCCTCAAAAATGGTTAGCTGAGCTGTTTCAAATGACTGAAGAGTTTGGACAAAATTCCTGACTTAACCAAACTTTAATAATACCTTTCTTCTTGCCAGAACCACTTGAACTTGGACCTGCAGCCCTGTCAGGCAGAGCCCTCCCTAGAGTTGACTGATCCCAGGGGATACATATATGGGTGCCCCATTTCAAACAACAGGTTCTTTCTAGCCTTGCTCACCTCTCCCTATTAAAGACATTTCCTTCCTGCCCGACATTTGCAGATTTTATGGCCAAAGCATTCTCCTTGTGGCCCTCATCACCCTACCCCTCTTATTAAAATCCCTTCCAATTTTCTTCTGATGAATTTGGTTTCATTGGACAAAAAAATTTAATGATTCCCTAGCTCCTCTATGTACTTTATAGTATGCCTCTGGAATATGGACTTTCTATAAGGACAATACTTTCTTTAGTATCTCTTTAATACACCAACATTTGCAGATATATTTATGTCAAAACAGAAGCTGTAAGATGTAAATGAAAAGATTCCAATAACACATTCAATACAGGGTCTGGCAGAATAAATCCAAAATAAGTGGGAGATGTTCTTGCTGCTATTATAAATGATATTTACACATCTTAGTATCACAGCTCTTTCTTTTACTTCAAACATCTAGGACTGACCTAAATGCCTTAACATAACTCACATTTTCTGTTGTGATCAGAATCATATCCACCTATTAGCTATGGCTGGTGTCTACTCACCCATTTCAGGGTTTGAAGAAATAATTCATCTTGTTTTACTGAACTTCCAAGTTCTGCAGATATCAAATCTTCCTGCCCTGGAAGATACTACTTCAAATACCACAAATGCCCAAGTTTCATATCCCCGAATTCACATCCAATAATTTGATCATTTTGTACACTACTGATGTTTTGAAACTATAATGTAGTGTCAGGAAAAAATTTAAAACAAACCATCTTAGTATCTAAAATGAATCATCCAGTATTTATGTAGCTGACATATTTTTATTCCATCTTATATAATACAATGTTACTAAATAAACATTTTTATGTAGTTAGAATATTTCATAAATATGCTTATTGGTTGTTGCATGAATGTAGATGTTATGGATAATCTACAATTTATAGGACTACTTTAATATGGTTTAGCTTTTTATGTGTTATCTATTTTCTGGCTACTATGAATCAAATGATGATGAGTATTTATGTACATATACATTGATCAGTGTTTTGGTAATTATTCAGAGTTTGATTATGTTCATAGAATAAATTGCCAGAATCTGATCATTAGATAAAAAGTAAATATATGTTTTTAAAATTCATACTTCTAAAAATATGTAAGAGTTCTATTTGTACTAAACACATGTCAAGATCATGTAGGTTCATTTCTTATTTTTTCGGCTAATTTAAAATCATTCTGCATACTAGTGACTACAATAGTAGTAATGATTTTTGAGCACCATTTACATGTCAGACCCATTATGGAACACTATAGTCTTTTTTTAAGATTTACTTACTTGGAAAACAGAGTTAGAGAGAGAGAAAGAGGGAGAAGGAGAGGGAGAGAGAGAGAGAGAGAGAGAGAGAGAGAGAGGTACATCTTCCATCTGCTGATTCACTCCCCAAATGTCCTCAATGGCCAGAGCTGAGGGGATCCAAAGCCAGAAGCCAAGAGCTTCTTCTGGGTCTCCAACATAGGTTTAGGGGCCCAAGGACTTGGACCATCTTCCACTGCTTTCCCAGGCCATAAGCAGAGAGCTGGATCAGAAGAGGAGCAGCTAGGAAAAGTAAAAATAAATTTTAAAAAGAAAAATACATTTGAGGCTAACACATTTAGGATCATGACATAGTGGCTCTTCACTGTAGCATTAGATTTATAAAATTCATTAAAAAAAGAATATCTATGTGTAAGTAAAAATCTAGGCTAGCAATGGGGTAGAATTTCAAATCAGTGTCAGAATGATCTCTTATTCTCTAAATTGGAAGAAATAGAGTTAATTCATACCTCTCACTATCAATTTATACAACAGATTCCAGATGGAGACGGATTCAAGCCCATTCTCAAAGGTGCTGTAAGAAAGCACATGAGGGTGTTTTTTATGGTTGTTTGGAGAGAATATAAGGCTCAATATAAACAATCTTAAAGGGACACATAGATCTATTTGCCTTCACATAAGTTATATTTCACAGAAAAGAATAATAAAGGTGAAAGATAGTTGATACATAGACACAGGTATCCAAGTCACAACAGAAACGCAAATGGCAATTATTCACAGGGACACACGCCAATCCCAGTCCTAGTTGTTGCACTTGTTTTGGGAGTGCAGTTGATGAAAGATCTTTGTCTATCTGTCTCTGTATTTCTGTCTTTTAAATTAAAAAAATTCATTCTCAATAAATCCCATATTGATGAATTTTAATTAAAAGGATATCTTGATACGCTCCTTTTTTACTTTAGATAATAATTACAATGTTTTCCTAATTATGTATCAAATTGATAGTAAACAGAGGACATCCTGAAAACACATCTTATTCTCATGTATTATTTTTCTATTGGTGCATACTGAACTAATACAATACCTAGAGGCTTAATGTAATAATATTTATTCAACTCTGGAATCTTTAAGTTTGTTGGGTAGTTCTTTTTTTCATTTGTAAACTCAATTTTATATCTATCGTTCGTATGGGTTATCTCAGTATCTCTACTAATTTTGATTAGGCTTAGATGGTGTTTTCTGGCTTCTGCTGGGGCCCATTGACCTGCCTAATGATTGAGTGTCATCTTGGGATGACTGGTAATACTAATGCTCCTGTTTTGTATCCTGCAGTGGGCTAGTTTTGGTCTTGTATTCATAGTGTGGCGGGAGTACAAAGGAGAGAAACCAGAAGCACACAGTTTTGAGGCTTGATAGTGGCACACAACTGCATAGGATTGGTTCCATTAAGTCATGTCTCCAGTCCAGAATAAAAGGTCAGAAAACAGGATCACCTTGTGATGGAAGAAGCTGCAAACTCAGAATAGAGTGTACATACAGAGAAGGATGAAGCATTGGGAATATTCCTGCATTCAATCTACAACACATCATTTTTGTGAAACAGCAATTTTACCTGCCTCTGGAAAATTCAAATAAAAAGCCAATGCTAAATAAACTGTTTAACAGGGAGATATTAAAGACCACAAAGGAGACATTAAAAATGAAGAAGAAAATGAATACAAACATTTTTGATGGCTTGCATTGAAATAGGTGCAGTGTATGTTTAGCACATTTAATTTATTAAGTCGTGCAAGTCTCACTAGAAAGTCCCTCAAAAGGAGATATTATCCCTGTGTTTTTCAAGGGAAAAACTGAGGAAAGTTTTAAATACATTTTTCAATGTCACATTGCTAAGCGGCCGAACCACAATTCTAATCCAATTCCAAAATTCATATATATATATATATTTTTTTTGACAGGCAGAGTGGACAGTGAGAGAGAGAGACAGAGTGAAAGGTCTTCCTTTGCCATTGGCTCACCCTCCAATGGCCGCCGCGGCTGGCGCGCTGCGACCTGCACAATGCGCAGGAGCCAGGTGCTTCTCCTGGTCTCCCATGGGTGCAGGGCCCAAGCACTTGGGCCATCCTCCATTGCACTCCCTGGCCACAGCAGAGAGCTTGCCTGTAAGAGGGGCAACCGGGACAGAATCCAGTGCCCCGACCAGGACTAGAACCCGGCGTGCCAGCACCGAAAGGCGGAGGATTAGCCTGTTGAGCCACGGCACTGGCCAAAATTCATGTTCTTTAATTGACCACATTTAAACTGAAAGCCTACTCTTACCTCTCCTTTGTTGTTTATCTAATTCTCCAATAATACCCTGTCTTAGAAGACAGAGACCTTGCATCCTTTGTATAACCATCCTTTACATTTAGTGAATGATGCTATTAGGCATACAGATATTAGGATGTTCAAATGACTCATTATTTAAAGAAAATACAGGGGCCAGTTCTGTGGCTTAGCAGGTAGAGCTGCCACCTGAGGTGGCAGCATCCCATATGGGTGCCAGTTCAAGACCCAGCTGCTCCATTTCTGATTCAGCTCTCTGCTGTGGCCTGGGAAGGCAGTGGAAGGTGGCCCAGGTACTTGCGCCCCTGCACCTGAATGGGAGACCAGGAGGAGGCTCCTGGCTCCTGGCTTCAGATGGGTGCAGCTCCAGCCTTTGTGGCCATCTGTGGAGTGAGCCAGCGAATGGAAGACCTTTCTCTCTTTCTCTCTCTCTCTCTCTCTCTCTCTCTCACTCTGCCTCTAACTCTGGCTTTCACATAAATAAATAAATCTTTAAAAATGCATCTAATTAATCAGATTCTAAGTAGCAAATAGAAAAAGACATAATGATATTTTGTTCACATAATTATAATGCTAAAGCCCATTACTCCCCTATAATTTCCATGAATAAAAAGCAAAGTTGGCAAACCTGTGAGCTTGAAGATGCACTGTCACTCTGGTCCCATCCTGAATAACACTGTAATAACATGGCGAATGTTAAATGTTTCCATTAAATAATCCTGTCCTCAGAAGACAGATTTTTTTTCAATGTGGTCACCAGGAGATGGAGGAGGTAGCTCCAGGGAAGCTGGTACTATTGCCTTTCCCCCACTTTTGTTCAGGAGGCAGAAAAAAATTTTCCCAAATGAAAAAATCACCAGAGGCTAATTGAAACAACAGACAATTGAAACAAATTATACATTCTTCCCCTAGGTAAGAGACTTAAATTAAAAATCCTTCAAGAATAGAAAATGCAAAATAAATTGAAATGCAATTAAGTGTCAGAATTAATGACATTTCCAAGTTATTTCTTAAATGCTCTGTTGAAATTCTTTGAGGTTTCAGGAACTCTGTATTTATCTTAATGAAACTTAAGTTTTGTTGCAAAAATGAAAGCAGACCTTAAGATCAGCTTCTTAATTGTCTATCTGAAAATGTGAGATACATTTTTTTTCTTTGTGGATCTTCCACCCAGCCACTGTTTCACAGCTAGCATACCGTTTAGTAAAAGGCAGGACACATGACCTGGTTCAAATCATGCTCAGTCACTTGTTGGCAGTAGCTTGAACTACATGATTTGCTTCCAATTGTCAAGTCGGTTCTGATATTTATAAGCAGACCATTGTTTTACAAGGCTCCCAATCTTGTAAGTGTGGTCTCCTCCAAAAGCTGAGGAAGTGCTGCTATTAGTTAATTGATTAAGTTAATGGATATCCACCTGGTTTGCTGGTTGCCCTTCTATTTAACTAGATGTATCTGCGGGTGGTTGCAATGGCTAGTCATTCAGAGTTTAGGGGTTTCTGATAGGACCAAGTAAGGTACATTATTCATTTGTCTCCAATGTCATCTTCATAAAACTGTTTTGAAATATATAAAATACTAGACAAATAACCTAATGTCCTTACAAGTTAAGAAAAAGGGCTACTTAATGGCATAAAGTACCAATATCTTCCTAAACAAAGTAAAGTTTGTTATATAAATTCTTCGTTTAGGTAGAACATACGTTGAGGCAGAAACTTAAATATGCAGCAGTGGGCAGTTTGGCACGGTGGGTTAAGCTGCTTCTAGTGATGCCTGTATTCAAATTGGAGTGCTCATTACAGTCATGGCTACTACACTTCCCATTCAGTGTATCTGGGGAGTCAGCAGATATTGGACCAAACACAAGGATCCCTGACACCCATGTGGGATATCAGGATGGAGTTCAGGGCCCTGGCTGTTGTGGGCATTTGTGGAGTGAACCAATTGATGGAAGGTCTCTCTCTGTCTCTCTCTCTCTCTCTCTCTCTCTCTCTGTGTGTGTGTGTGTGTGCACGTGCGTGTGTGTGTATTCTGTCTCTGCCTCTTTCTCTTTGTTCTCACTCTTACTTTCTAGATCACTTTGCCTTTCAAATAAATAAATAAGTGGATTTTTTTTTAAAGAAACAAGAGTGCATATATCAAAAATTCTGTAGAACAAAATAAATCATTAAAAAAGAAAGAAATAGCATCTACTTTCAGAGTTGAAAACTCATTGTCATTACGTTAATGACAAAAAACTATATTCAAACAAAAGCCAATTTATAACAAAAGATAGGTACAATATTCATATTCAAATTTCAGTGAAATTAAATCAAATTGTTTATTTGAGTAGGCTTAAGATATATTCTGTGGTTGGTGTTTATGTATTACAAATTAAAGAGACTCTGATCCTACTACTAACTTAATAGTAACTTAATTATCCAGAAATACTAGAAAGCAATAAAGAAACATGTTACATTAAAAAAGAAAGAATTTAATTTAGAGGCAAATATTGCAAATTCCAAGATCTAGACTCAAGGGAATTCCTATAGTATTTCCATTTGAATATCAGACAAGAGTTCCTTTGATATAAAAGCTGTGGCTTTTAGTGAACTAGCATCATGTCACTCTATGTGCAAATCCACCGAGTTAATGTCATAATAAAGCTGTATAACTTCAAAGGAATTGCATAAGTAAACAGCAACCAGAAATGTACTTCCTTATGCATTAGTCAAGATCAAGACCAGTGGCTGGAAAAAAAAAAGGTATTTTTTCTGTATTATGTAAACTTGGATTACATTTTTTTCTACATTTTACTATTAGCAAATGTCTGAGTGGGCCTGTCTGGCTGGTTGATCGTATATTAAACCATCATGTCTGCTTCACATGCATTGTCTAGACTAGATTATAAATTCCATAAGAGCAAGGACAGTATATCACTATAAATTGAAATTCTAGGCATTCTGACAAATATTTAAAGAAAAAGATCTTTTCTTAATTACAAAGTAGGAAAATGTTCCATGGGCATATCCCATTTCACAATCCTCATCTCCCCAATGCCTCTTTCTCTTTCACAACCGTGGCATTCTCTGATGTAGGTAGTGCCTAAGCAATAGATTCCTATAGACCCACGTCTGTCTTACATTCTAGCAAACCACTCTCATCTACTACAGAAAGCCAAAACGAAAGGATAACCAAGAGTTAAAGCCTTTACATTTTGTCTTCTGTTAGCATTTATTAAAATTTAATGATGAGTGGACACAAAATCCTTCTGGTGATATTCAAGTATGAAGTGTAGTTCAGTTAATCATCTTTACCATTTTCAATTTCCTGGTGTTGATAATATGAGATTTTATATTTTGGAAAAGGTGAGTGAAAGGTACAGGGGAACTTTCTTTTCCACTTCTTTTAAGTCTTACATGATTTCAAAATGGAAAACTAAACAGTCTGACTTTTGACTCATATGTTGTTAGGTATATTCACATATGGCTAGACTGTGTAATTAAATTCTGGAAAAACAAAATAATTATTTCCTTCCCCAGACAAATTTTTTTTTGTTGAGTAGTCTCATTGTGTTTTTAAATATACTAGTTAAATGAATGAAATGACAAACCTATGGTCCTATGTTCATTCTGACAACATACATAATTATACTACGAAGAAACATCAATAATTCCAAATCAGGTAATGTATTTCTACTCAATTAAACTTATGCTGCTCAGAACAGCATGGTTCTGTTCAAATCTGCAAACGATTCCTTCTGACTTTGACTCCTGCGATTAGTGAGGTCCATCCATTTTTCTGCCTTTTCCATATCTATGTTCTCATCAACTTTGCCATGAGACTTTGCCTTTGACCTAGCGTCCACACATTTTGTCTTTACTCCTTTACCACCACTGTCTCCTTCACTGCACGGAAGCCCCTGTAGAGTAAACATTGAGATTGTGTATACATTTAAAATTGTATTCTCCCAGTTACAGTCCTGAGATAATTTAGTTTGAAAGGATCCCAAGAAACACATGTAAAAAATGGGAAAATGAGATGGTAGAAGCTGGATAAAGGGTACATAGCCTAGTTTCTTGAAGAGGGGAAAAATGTAGAATACACCTCAGACCTATCCACAGGAAAATTTTTAAATTTTGAGATTTAAAAATTCTTAAAAATTGAGAGGCTGAAAAAACAGATAGAAAAAGCGTGATTGCTTGGTTTACTTCCCCAAATGCCTTGAATAAGCCGGACTGGATAGAATCTGGGAGCTGGGAACCTGTCCCACATGGCTAACAGGAACCCAATTACTTGAGCCATCACCATTGTTTCCTAGAGTCTATAATGGCAGGAACCTGCAGTCAGGCACTGAGGCAAAAATTGAACCTAGCCACTCTGATATGGGATGAGAGTGTCTTAACCACTGGGCTAAACATCTACTCTAGACTGTTTATTTATTTTTTTTTGAATTATTTTATTTATTTGAGACAGAATTACAGAGAGAGGTAGAGCCAGAGAGAGAGAGAGAGGGGTCTTCCATTCTGCTGGTTCACTCCCCAAATGACTGCAGCAGCCAAAGTGGAGCTGAACTGAAGCCAGGAGCCAGGAGCTTCCTCCAGGCTCCCTGCACACAGGTGCAGGGGCCCAAGGACTTGTGCCATCTTGTACTGCTTTCCCAGGGCACAGCAGAGAGCTGAATCGGAAGAGGAGCAGCCAGGACTCAAACTGGAACCCACACGGGATGCCGGTGCATTATGCTGGGGCTTTAACCCACTGCACCGCAGTGCCGGCCCCTAGACTGTTTATTTTTTAAAATGTCCCCAGCCTGAGCTGAGGGCTGTTGCTAAGGATTTTTCCAGTCTCTTGTCCAGTGTGCAGAATGCAAGAAATATGCCAAGACGAGTTGTACAAGTTCTTTTTTTTTTTTTAAAGATTTATTTATTTATTTATTTATTTGAAAGGAAGACTTACACAGAGGAAAAAGGAGAGAGAGAGAGAGAGAGAGGTGTTCCATCCTCTGGTTGACTCCCCAGTTGGCCGCAACAGCCAGAGGTGTGATGATCTGAAGCCAAGAGCCAGGTCTTGCACATGAATGCAGGACCCCAAGCACTTGGGCCATCTTACACTGTTTTCCCAGGCCATAGACAAGAGCTGGATTGGAAGTGGAGCAGCCGGGACTCAAACCAGCTCCCATATGGGATGCCGGCACTGCAGCCAGTGGCTTCACTCACCATGCCACAGCGCCGGCCCCATACAAGTTCTGGTAGTAGACTGCTGCCGGCATGCATGACTAGTGAGGTCTGAGGAGAGAAAGGCATGTCAAGAACAGCATCTGACAAAGCACCATTTTTAATTGTTCACTACCAACACAATTCATAACACAGTAAGCAAGAAAAAATTACTCACATAATTAGCTCAAGCAGTGAAAGATAGCTTAGCACATGGCAGAAAACATAAGCTCCTTATATGAAAGGAGATGTCAGGATAAAATATTGACCCTGATCATTAGTAGATACATTTGTTGTCTCTGACATAGATAATGGTCATAAATTTCCCTCTCGTTATGAAGGTAAACATCTCCCAAGACAGGCAAGCTACAGCATTTATAAGGATGGTGTCTAAAAGGAACATAAATAACATTTTAGTTAGTTTACCTCTTTTCAACCTCAAGCATTACTGTTTTTAATCATATTTCTTTTTTGCCCCTGGTGTAATGTTGAAATGCTTTGTTGACAAAGAACTCTGATCACAGATTATAAATTTTGCAAAGATAATGATTGAATCTTATACTTCTTATATCTTCAATTTCTTGCACATAGTAGATATTCAAATAAATGTGCCTCAAACTAAATTGTTGTTGGATGTGATTAAGTCTGTAGTATTGGCTTCAATGATACAGAAAGTATCCATAATGTTCACAAATGTAAAGGAATAATTATAGCGGAAAACAACTATATACTTTTCATTATTATTTGAAAAGCAGAGACAGAGAGGATGGGGGATTGAGGAGAGAGGGAGGTAGATATAGTCTTGTTTGCTAGTTCACACCCAAAATGCCAAAGCAGGGAGCTAGTAACCCAGTCCAGGTGTTCCAAGAGGGTGGTAGCGATCCAACTACCATCCAGGATCTGTTTAATAGGAAGCTGGAGTCAGGAGCTGAGGCAACATAGCGAACCTAGGTAGTCTGATGTAGAATGTAGGTGTCCCAACTATCAAGCTAATCTCCCATCCAGCTTTCCACTATTTTTATTCAGCAGTTGTCCTTTTCTCAGCTAAATGCTAGCCACTTACGTCCAAATACCTGAAGACTTTGGCTTCTGGAATATGTGTCTATCCTGAGGTTTTCATTTCTTTTCCAAAACCTCCTTCTGTTCTTAACAGAATAAGAGAAAGGCTCATAAGAGTATGGGAACATGATGTCCAACTTTGAAAGGAAGCTCTGAGATATTTTACCCTGTTAGTGGTACAACTGAGTCCATCTAACCAGGTTCCCTGGGATCCATCTGTTCTAGTGCCTTTGCTCAGGGATTGGTGCATGTCGTTTCACTTCAGGGTCAGTGGGCAGGGAAAAAGGAACATGGACTTCATGGTCAAGTATTTTTTAAACAGATTTATTTATTTGAAAAGCAAGAGTTACAAAGAGGCAGAGGCAGAAAGAGAGACACAGAGGTCTTCCACCCACTAGTTCACTCCCCAAGTGTCCACAATGGCTGGAGCTGGGCCGATCTGAAGCCAGGAGTCAGGAGCTTCCTCTGGGCCTCCCATGTGGCTGCAGGGGCCCTAGCACTTGGGCCATCTTACACTTCTTTCCCAGGCCACAGGAGAGAGCTCAATTGGAAGTAGAGCATCTGAAATTCAAACCAGCGCCCTCATGGGATGCCGGAACTGCAGGTGGACGCTTAGCCCACTGTGCCACAGTGCTGGCCTAGTGGTCAGGTATTTTTTGTCTTCCACACTGTCACCTACCTTTTCCTAACCTCTAAGTGTCATTTTCATTATTTTTAAAACAATCACATTAATGTCCATGTCATGCCATTGTTCTGTGAAACAGTGAGAAAATGCATTAACATAAAGAGAGTGTTGAGTCCCTGCCAGGCACATAAGATGTCATTGGTACATATGCACATTTTCCTTCTCTTACCATCCTGAGTTGCGACAGCGTATGTCCAAGTCAACTTGTGTTTATTCCCGTGTCCTGTCTCTATTCACTTTATCCTACAATTCCATCTCTCCGAACAGTGCTCCATTAAAACTTTGACTCATCTACCGATGTCACACCTCAGCTTCTATGAGATGTGCCTTCAAGGTGATGTCTGTCTTGACTCACAAGAGTCTGACAGAGGGAGCCACTCACTACTTCATTCTTCCCCTTCCAATCTGGTAGAGGCGTCCTGGATTCACTTGCCACATGGGAATGGACCCATGAGACATCGTTGCATTTTGAGTCCAAATACAGGACAAAGAGCATTGACAGAGGTTGCCATGCCTCTTTTTGCTTTCTTTGACATTGTGAAACCAAGAAATCTACAATTCAATTAAAGGTCATAATTCAAATTCCATTTTTTAGTAACTGGTGCCATATTCCCCATTCGGTGGGAAGATATATTCTGTTCTTTTCTGGCAAAGATTTTTGGCTATCAATGAGCATGATTTTTCTATTATCTCATCCCTAAGTAGCTCTTCTCCTCTCTATGTCAGTGTCAAATCAGAAATCAGCCCCCATTCTGTGAATTATCAAAGCAACAACTCCTTAGTCAAGTTACGTTGGGGTTTTGCAGACTTTCCTCAAGATTTAGGAGTATTTGAGAGTTCTACATTATTATTGGACTCACTCTTGTTTTATCCTAAACATTTTATATCTCTTCATTTTCTAGGTAATCCACTTTTTGGCTTCCAAGGAAACACGATTCTCAGATTTTAATATGCAGATCGGCTTAGCCTAGTATTATCCACAGCCTCAGGCTTCCCTTTAACCAAGATTCATTAAGCAGCTCTGAAAAACCATGGATCACTTTCTTCAACTGAAGAGGTGAATTCAGGTTTTATGGAGCTTAAAGCTTATATGATTTTATAGGCCCTATTTAAGAAAAATAATTTAAGAAACATTACTTTTGCAAATTTTGCAAAAAGTAGGAATACATGAACAGACCATTACATCCCTCTTTCAAGGGCCTTAGCGAGATCCAGGCAAGTGAAGGGCCTTGAAGCTTCACTTTTTTTTTTTTCTTAACTTCATGACAAATCCTTGACTGTGCAACTTCCACCATTAGTCAAATGCAATAACTGGAGAGGAACTGAAGTTCCCACTTGTTCCTTACTCTTCCCTCAATAATCTTCAGAGGTAAGGAGAGGTTAATGCAACCAAGGATGTAATATTTAGGTAAAAGGAGGGCACAGGAAAAGGAGCAGAAAATCTAAATGGTTTATGACCTTGAGTTTTTTTCTCATAAAAATGTTTCAGAAAGACATATCTTGCTATATTTAAGTGGAAAGGGCCAGGCTACCAGTCAACAAGAAAAGCTGCCAAGAGGTTAGTCTCAGTCAGTTTTAAACATATAATCTATGGAGGTGTATCTTGTGGGAGCTGAAGAGCCTTCAGGCTCCCCCTTTTCCCTACCCTGGACTCGCCTAACTTTTGCTGTAGAAGCCGTCAGAAACTGCTTTGCAGGGAGGTAGTTTCTTTAGGCAACTGCTTGATTTCACTGTCTCCTTTCTTTCTCTGTGACAAGTAAGTAAACTGTTCTTTGAGGCTGATTATTCAGCAAAACCCAAAGCTTGTGTCTACAACAGTAACATATTTATTCCCCCTGGAATGTAAGCTGTTCGCCATACTTGGGAAAGCCGAAGCCATTGTGGTCAATATTGTTTTGAAATTATTATTATCATATTAAATTTTCCTTAGATGCCCATTCAAATAACTTCACTATATAACAACTAAAGTCTGTCCTATTTGTTGGGCTAACTTTTTGGAAATTTCCCAAAGCATCAAAGTGTATCTTTCATCTGTAAATCAATGTACACATTTCCAGGGACTCAGTCTATGTGCTTGTGCCCTCTTTGAGGACTCTAAATACTTCCTTGTAGGCAAACAGACAGCTGATGATCAGATCTTGATACGCCTGCAGATCTCATCTCGCTCTAGATGCAGAACATTCAAGCTCCGTTCCTTTGTGCTCCCAAATTCCTGGATAATAATAAAAAGTCTTGATAGAAAAGGGTCATGGTGCTACCCCTCACCTGATGAAGAACTATCTTAAGAATTTAGGACAAATATTCCAATGGCCTTATCCTTTGACAGAAGAGTTAATAGTGAATCACTCAGCTCTTGACAAAATGCCTTTGGTTTCATTTTCATCATTGCTCTGCTTCTAAAATCAAATCAAATATTCCATCTACTTCTTAGCTGCCCCAGGGCTCATTAAGGAGCCTTTTTGTAATGAAGCTAACACTGCATGGGGTGTCAGACACCTCCCAGTTCTGTTTCTGCTACTTTCTCCCTAAGAGACCTTGGACTACTTGCTCCATTTTTTAATTAGGTCAAATGTAAATACTAACATTAACCCTATAGATGGAAGTTAATTATTGTGGAAGTCAAACCAGATAATTTGATATCCTTATAATTTACAAAGGTAACTTTAAAAATCATTCTAGATCATTTAAGAACAATTTGGAAGTTGTTTTAAACTCATTTGGAACTCACTTTCTCTTTTTCTCATTAATTCTTTGTTTAATAAGTCAGTGGTTATTACAATTTGAAAAATACAGACTTGTACTATATAATGATATTTGAGTTAATAACAGAACACATCTGTGATGTAGTCACATAAGATTATATCATTTATTAATGTCACAGCTGCCTTAGTTTTTGTAAGTACATTTTCTGGTGTTGGTGTAACAACAAAACTGCCTAATAACAGCCAGAGGTAGAGCACCTTGGTCATTAACCCACACTACTGTATATGACTATGTACTTAGTTCTTCGTCCCTCTGTTAGATTTATTTATTTGAAAGGCAGAGTTACAGAGAGGTAGAGGAAGAGAGAGAGAGAGAGAGAGGTCTTCCATCCACTGGTTCACTCTCTAGATGGCTGCAACAGCCGGAGCTAGGCTAATCTGAAGCCAGGAGCCAGGAACTTCTTCCAGGTCTCCCACAGGGGTGCAGGGGCCCAAGGACTTGGGCCATCTTTCACTGCTTTCCCAGGCCATAGTGGAGAGCTGGATTGGAAGCAGAGCAGCCAGGTCTCAAACTGGCACACATATGGGATGCCGGCATTACAGGTGGAGGCTTTATCCGCTATGCCACAGCCTGGGGCCCTGTCCCTTAGATTTATAATCAGCAACAATTAAGTAATTTCTTTATAATAGAAGCTTAACATTAATTGAATTAAAGTTGAATGTTAATTCAACTGATACATTTGATTGTTATCAAGACATTCCAACAATATTTAATTTTCATTTGTTATCTTGAAATAATGACTTAAGTACTAAATATTTTGATTCTTTGCCAACTATGCAGATTGTGAAAAAGGTACAGCTAGAATTAAAGTAAGTCAACAATTGATTATAACAACTATAGAATATCATGAATCTAACCTTGTATTTCTTTCAAAGCTTGGCATTTAATACAATCCAGTATATGAACTATTAATTTTTGTATTTAAATACACTCTCTTTTCTTTTTTCTTTAAGATTTTTTTAAAAATTTATTTGAAAGGCAAAGTTAGAAAGAGGAGGAGAGACAGACAGAGAGAGAGAGAGAGAGAGAGAGAGAGAGAGATCTTCCATCTGCTGGTTCACACCCCAGATAGCCACAATGGCTGGGGCTGGGCCAGGTCAAAACCAGGAGCCAGGAGCTTCTTCTGGGTCCTCCATGTGGGTACAGGGGCCCAATCTGTCATCTGCTGCTTTTCCTAGGCCATTAGAAGTGAGCTGTATTAGAAGTAGAGCAAGTGAGACTTGAACTGGCACCCATATATGATGCAGGCGTTACAGATGGAGGCTTAACCTGCTGTGCCACAGCATCTACCCCAATACCCTCTCTTTTCTTTGAAAAAAAAATTAGCACCACTTCAAAATGAAATCAATTAAAAATTTGTTTTCACATGCTTTGCCTCCAACCTTAGTAAAAACAAAAATAGCTTTTGTTTAGTAATTCTGGGAGGAGGGTGTAAGACAAAAATCAAACAACTATTTAATCATTCCATTTGTTTACACTAAATACAGGGTTTTTTTTCCTTGATGTTTTGTACATAAGCTATTACATTTGCTAGTTATAAAAATTAAGGAATATGATAAAAGCTGAAACATCAAATAGAATTTTAAATCTATTTTAAACAAATACTACTTTAAATCATAGTCTCAAAAAATACTCATGATGCAACTGTTGTTGATTTATCTTTTCTTTACTAAAATTTATGTGTTTCAGTAATCTGATTACAAGTTCTAGAATTATCTCAATGCTCAAGACAAATAAGTTAGGTCAGGTGAATAATGTTAAAACCCTAGAAAAGGTTGTGCCTCTACCTTTAAACACAGAGAATTGAGCTCCAGAGCTCATATTGTGAATCAAAGTGTCATGTATTAAATCCAGCTCTTGGAAGTCAGTATTAGTTGGGACATATATGAGGATCTATTTTTTTCTTTCCATATTGATATTGACTCTCTGCTTCTGGCTTCTGTGTGCACATCTATGAAGGTAAAGGTTGCAGTGGCAATGGATGCTTCCTGCTAAAAAGATATTTAAAAATTTTTCAAATAAAGATGCTCCAGTCCAGCTCTCTGCTGTGGCCCAGGAAGGCAGTGGAGGATGGCCCAAGTGCTTGGGCCCTGCACCCCATGGGAGACCAGGAGAAGCACCTGGCTCCTGGCTTCAGATTGGCACAGTGCCGGCAGTAGTGGCCATTTGAGGGGTGAACCAACGGAGAAAGGAAGACCTTTCTCTGTGTCTCTCTCTCACTGTCTAACTCTGCCTGTCAAAAAAAATTGAAATAAAGATATTAAGAAGAAGTAAATATATCCATGCTAGATGATTTAGCTAATAATGTTTTTATGGTTTCTGTCAGAGATAGTTACTAATAAAAGACTGGAGGAAGCCCATCAGTCACTAACTTCACTGAAATGTTGAGTTTACTGTTTTTACAGAAGAGATATTACTAGGATAGCAGTACTTTTTGTGCTTAAAGCACACAAAAAAATTCTATGCTACGAAACTTAGCTAAAATCAGGACATTTCCTTTGTTTCCCTGTTAATTAAATATCCTATCAGAAACAGTGCTTAGCTACAAAGGTAAGAGAGCTTGTCTGGGTAGAGGGACAGACACATTGAACAGATTACATGGATTTTCACAAAATGCCTCATGCTGCCTGCATCACTTTAAGAGATATTTAATTGTGGCTTTATACAAATGGTCTATATGGCTAGTACTTGACTTTTTTTTTTAAGGGGTCCAGCTATTCTTGAATAGCAGCTGTGCAAGCTGTGAAGTAAGTAAATTAATCTTTTAAGCTTTTGGTAAAAGTTCAAGATTTGCAGTCGGCATGGAAAATATACAATTCTGTTCGTTGTTATAACATCCATGTGCTCTGGTCCATTTTAAGCAATGTTGAAAATGTGGTTATAGCCCAAATTGGCTTTATGTCTTTTTTCCTTTCAGCATCCATGTAAAATGAGCCCTTTATTTCACAAATATCTTCTTGCATTCTGTGTTTCAGTTCAAGAAAAATAAGGGCTTATCTATCATTAGAACTTTGGGGTACTAAGGTAGATGAAAGCCTGACTGGCTCCAATTTTACCACATGCATCATTAAAATATTTGCCAGCTACAGTGACTTTTCCAGCAACTGCCTACTACTGGTTCACATGCTGATCTGGTATGTTAAAGCCGTTCATGGCTGGGACTGCCAAAGTCTTGCACAGATGTATGCAATGTGCACCAAAAATTACATCATCCGACTCTAAAGGGCAACCACCTCCCCGACGAGACACAGACAACTGCAAATTCAATGGGGCATAACAAGTATATGCGATAGGCATGTTTTTCAGTCTGCAAGTACAGAAAACTAATGCAAAGTTAGAATATGTTTAGGCAATAAAATAGAACTATTTGGATTCTTGGGGAAATAATTTAATATACTATATTTTTGATGGTGTTGCTTTTTAGATCATTAAAGTCAACATTTTGTTTTCAAATTAGTACCTATTCAGTTTAATAGTAAGGAAAACATTCCAGCTTTTACTGAATAATTTATACAGGGAGTAGAGAGCGAATAAGAACCAGCAGATGGGAAATCTCTCTCTCTCTCTCACTATAACTCTGCCTTTCAAATAAATAAAATAATTTTAAAAACAAATGTTTAATATCTTTTAATATACCAGTTGTACATTTGTATGTCTTCTGAGAAATGTCCATTTTGGTTCTTTTATCATTTTAAAAAATAATTGACTTCTCACTTCTGAGTTGTTTCTTTTGCTGTGTAAAATTTGTTTTTGTTTTTTAGTTTGATACCATCTCATTTGTCTATTTTTAGTTTTTTTTGACCAGTGTTTTGTGAGATCATATGCAGAAATTCTGTTAGTACTAATTCCAAAAAATGTTTCCATGCATTTTCTTCTGGAAGTTTTACAGTTTCAGTTTTATGTTTTTTTTTATAGTCTTTAATCTGTTTTGAGTTGATTTTTTTGTATGTAATTTGAGATTGGGTCTAATCTTTTTCTTCTATATCTGTTGTACTTTCCCTTTCAGTCTTTTTTTTTTTTTTTTTTGACAGGCAGAGTGGATAGTGAGAGAGAGAGACAGAGAGAAAGGTCTTCCTTTTCCATTGGTTCACCCTCCAATGGCCACCGCAGCCAGCGTGCTGTGACCAGCGCACCGTGCTGATCCAATGGCAGGAGCCAGGTGCTTCTCCTGGTCTCCCATGAGGTGCAGGGCCCAAGGACTTGGGCCATCCTCCACTGCCTTCCTGGGCCACAGCAGAGAGCTGGCCTGGAAGAGGGGCAACCGGGATAGAATCTGGCGCCCCAACCGGGACTAGAACCCAGTGTACCAGCACCACAGGT
Source organism: Sylvilagus floridanus (assembly GCA_949820135.1). NCBI lineage: Eukaryota > Metazoa > Chordata > Mammalia > Lagomorpha > Leporidae > Sylvilagus > Sylvilagus floridanus. Next base: position 34,950,888 of record OX463228.1, on the reverse strand, counting down.
GAAGGATCAGCCTATTGAGCCTCAGAGCCTGCCCCTCTGTTGTACTCTCATACATAAAAATAGACAAATGAGATGGTACCAAACTAAAAAACAAAAAACAAATTTTACGCAACAAAAGAAACAATCAACTCAGTGAAGAGATAACCTATGGAGTGAGACCTTGAGGTCTCTCTGCAGAGTGAACATAAGCATTTCAGAGAGCCCTGGGGTCCTGCTCTGAGAGGTAGTCACTGCAGCCTCTCTGCAGGTCCATAAGGAGACTGCAGGTGAGCTGAGTGACCCTGTCTGCCCCATAGAGGGGAGGTTGCCAGAGTCACTAGAAACTGTGTCAAAGGTAACTTAGCTTTGCTTTTGATATAAAGAAACCCAATTAATAATCAAAATGGGTTCTAAGGCAAGATAAAAGTAAGAGGATTTTCTATGATGTGGATATCCAGGTTACCACACCATTTATTGAAGAAACTGTCCTTTCCCCATTATGTATTCTGGCATTTTGCCTAAGATCAATTGACTATAAATACATGGATTTATCTTGGAGTCTTCTATTCAGTTCCATTGATTTGTGTGTCTGTTATGTTAGTATTATGCTGTTTTGATTATTATAGTTTTGTAGTACATTTTGAAATCAGAGTATGATGCCTCCAACACAGTTATTCTTACTAAAAGTCATGTTGCTTTTGGGAGGTCTTTTGTGGTTGCATATGATTTTTTGTAGTGTTTTATTTTAATTTTGTGAAAGGTATCATTAGAATTTTGATTGAGGTATCACTGAATCTCTAGATTTACTAAGTAGCATGGACAATATAACAATACTGATTCTTCCTACCTATGAACACAAGGTATCTTTCCATTTATTTTTATTTTCTTCAGTTTCTTCTCTCAATGTTTTATAGTTTTCAAAGCAATCTAATTCTAAGTTCTTTGTTCTTTTAGATGCTATTATAAATGTGATTATTTTCTTAATCCATCTTTTAAATAATTGGTTGTTTTGTATAGAAACACAACTGATTTTTTTGTGTTTGTTTTATATCCTGAAATTTTACTGAATTTGTTTGTTCTAGCATTTCTTTTATGAGATATTTAGGGGTTTCTAAATATAAGATTATGTCATTTGAGTTAGTTGATATTGGTGCAACTTTCAATGAAAAATAATGTGTTAGTGTCAAAATCTGTAGAATAGCTTTATTATTCTCACGTTTTTCTATAAGTAACATTTTTATTGTTTTTTTTTTTTTACTTTTTTTTTTTTGGACAGGCAGAGTGGACAGTGAGAGAGAGAGAGACAGAGAGAAAGGTCTTCCTTCCGTTGGTTCATCCCCCAAATGGCCGCAACGGCCAGAGCTGCACCGATCCGAAGCCAGGAGCCAGGAGCTTCTCCTGGTCTCCCATGCAGGTGCAGAGGCCCAAGCACTTGGGCCATCCTCCACTGCCTTCCTGGGCCACAGCAGAGAGTTAGACTGGAAGAGGAGAACCTGTGCTCATATGGGATGCAGGTGCCGCAGGCAGAAGTTTGACCAAGTGAGTCACGGCGCTGGCCCCAGGTTTTTTTTTTTAATATTTATTTAGTTATTTGAAAGGTAGAGCAGCAGAGAGAGAAATCTTCTATGCACTGGTTCACTCTCCCGAATGCCACAATAGCCTGAGTCGACCAGGCTGAAGACAGATGCCAGAAATTCTATCCTGATCTCAACCATGAGTGGCAGAGACCATCTTTTGCTGCCTTCCCAGACACCTTAGCAGGGACCTGGGTCAGAAGTGGAAGAGCCAGGCTTGATGGGAGCTCATTTTGGATGCTGTTGTGGCAAGCAGCAGTTTATCCTGCTGTACCACAACGCCTGCCCCTGAATACATTGTTTAAGCTCTTTGAATTTCACTTTTCTAATTTGAAAAGTAACTGAAAACAGACTTTTGTGTTAGATTATTGTAAGGAATAATACTGACTCAAGTAACGTGTGAACTAAAGCTCTCGATGTGCTTTGCTTTTCTTTCTCATCGTCACAACCAGGCCTGTCCTCAGGTCCATTCTCTGTTTATTTATTCATGGGATAAGTTTGTATATTCCTAAATATTCTGAGATGGCAAATTGGTTACATAGAGGTCCTTGAATTACATTTTTGTTTTTGTTTTGTTTTTGTTTTTGTTTTTGACAGGCAGAGTGGACAGTGAGAGAGAGACAGAGAGAAAGGTCTTCCTTTTGCCGTTGGTTCACCCTCCAATGGCCGCCGCGGCCAGTGCGCTGTGGCTGGTTTACCGCGCTGATCCAATGGCAGGAGCCAGGTGCTTCTCCTGGTCTCCCATGGGGTGCAGGGCCCAAACACCTGGGCCATCCTCCACTGCACTCCCGGGCCACAGCAGAGGGCTGGCCTGGAAGAGGGGCAACCGGGACAGAATCCGGTGCCCCGACCGGGACTAGAACCCAGTGTGCTGGCGCTGCAAGGTGGAGGATTAGCCTGTTGAGCCACGGTGCTGGCCGAATTACATTTTTTATGATGGAAATTTTCTCAATTTGCTGAGTGATTGCTGTAATAGTTTTATAATAGAGTCAATGGAATATTAATTATCCAACAAATTTTCTGTTTAAGAATGACTTCTCAAGTATTTTACATTTGCATGTGGAGATAAATTCTGACATGAAAGAGAAGACTGATGTTCAATTTCCACATCATTCCTCACTCATCTATCTCAGGCAGGCTCCCCAAGTTCACCCTGGAGATGTGAAGAATAGATCAGTATGACCGTTGCCAAAAACAATAGATAAGGATTCTTCCTAACAGAATGTTCCAAGCATGATCATAGTTCTTACAAATCAAGAAGACACTTCACTTAAATTGTGTGTTTTTGAGGAGGATAGAGTCCTCAGTGATAACCATAATGATGCAAAAAAAAAGGAAGTTTGAAATTTAGCCTTTCTTAACCTGACCAATTTCTACAGAGTGAATATTCTATCATCTTTTACTACTTATTTTAAAAGTCCATTTTCTATTTCTTATGAAGTAACATGTATCTGCATATGAGTTCTTACAATGTCATTGATTTTTAACATTCATGAATCTAGCCAAGACACTTAATATTCTTTGTCTCCTTTGTTGTCTTTTTTCTCATAGGAGCAAAATTTTCCCATGATTACTACTCTTATCTGCTTTCCTGGTCGAATCCTCAGAGGAAAAATATTCTGTTCTAATTTTATTCGTTCATAGATCAGCAAAATTCATTGAACATTCACCTTAAGGCAAGAGTCTATTTTAATCTTAAGAAAATAAAAATAAGTAAAGTTATCTTGGTTACTGGGTGACTCTGGATCCAAACAGAACAGACACTAAATATATGACATCTTGGTTCAGGAAATAGTCAATTGCCCTGTTCTTCATTCCTGTCCTTACAAGTCTTTGCCTCAGAGGCCCAACAATTAATTTTGAAGAGATGGTGAAATTTCACATAATTGTGGTTTCTTTGTCCATCAGTCTTTCCTTTCTTTCTGTCCAGGGACCACTGCACATTCTTCCTTTCATCATCCTCTGCCATGACCTAGGGCCAAATGACTGATTACATTTTAGCAAGCTAGGCTCTGCATTTCTGGAGCCACTAAGTACTCCATTTAAGTGGCAAACTCTCGCCCCATTTTTTATCTTTGTTTTGTTGATGTGAGATCCCTCTAAGTGTATCTTATGAATAGTTTAGCATCCTCAGGAGTATGCTGTAGTTCTATAATGCTTCATATGTCATCCACTTCTTTGTCACACACATGGCTCCAATTTTGGTACTTTATTTCTAGTTGGCCCAACAATTTAGTTTATTTTCCCCTGATTGTATCAATTTATGTTAAGTCTCCTATTTCTGTGTTTGGATTTCTACCCCAGTCATTCCCACACCCTTCGGGTTTGTAATTTTGTTTTTCTATCAAAATATTTGATCTGATTTCTCCCTGTTCTTTTTATCCTCATCTGGGTTTCATCTTAATATTTCTTTTTTTATTCCTACAAAGTATTTTCAACGCCCCATAAACATCAACTGGCTCTTTTTGAACTAGCCATTTAGAAACAGGCTTTCAGGTTTTCACATCACAGTAACTTCTTATAAAAATTCATAGGCCTTATAATGTAGACTTGCACTAGGGAGGAGGAATCTGGACAGTTTAAACCAGAGCTAGTCTCTAGCAGTGGCCACTCTTATACTCTGCCATATTGAAGATCACACTTCCCTCATGGACATCAGTGTCAAGATGTTCAAAAAACATGCAAGGGCAGAAAATCAGTCAAGAAGAATAATGAGCAGACCAAGAAGGGCTGTCATCAATACTCTTTGGAATCAGTTTCTCAAAATTATGATTCAGAGATATCTTTGACCCAGAGAAGATTAATGGAAATGACATTGTCCATTCTTAAATATAACTTTTTAAAAGATTTATTTGTTTTACTTGAAAGTCAAAGTTACACACTGAGAGATAGAGAGAGAGAGAGAGAGAGAGAGAGAGAGAGAGAGAGAGAGAGAGGTCTTCCATCTACTGGTTCACTCCCCAGATGGCCACAATGGCCAGAACTGTGCCGATCCGAAGCCAGGAGCCAGGAGTTTCTTCCAGGTGTCCCATGCAGGTGTAGGGGTCCAAGGACTTGGACCATCTTGTACTGCTTTCCCAGAGAAAGCTCTGCTTTCCCAGCAGAGAGCTGGATCGGAAGTGGAGCAGCTGGGTCTCAAACTGGCACCCATATGGAATTCCAGCACTACAGGCGGTAGATTTATCCCATTATGCAACAGCACCGGCCCCTTAAATATGACTTAATTTATGTTATGTATAAAATAGAATAGTGATATTCTATTTATTTGAATATAATGCATAAGTAGAGTAGCATTCTTTTTTTTTAGAAGGGAGGGAAAGAAGAAGGGATAGAGAGAGAGAGATAGTGAACATTCTCTGTTCTCTCCACAAATGCCCATAATAACTGGGACTGAGACAGGCCAAATGCTGGAGCTAGGAACTCTGCAATTCTCTCATATGGGTGGCAGGACTGAAGCCTTTAGCTATCACTTGCTGCTTCTTGAGCAATCCATCAGCCAGAAGTTGGAATGTGGAGGGGAGCAAGAACTCAATCACAGGGGTGTGGCAACCCGATTTTTGTCTTGACTGCCAAAACAATTGCCTGCCCTGGACTAATAACATCATCTTAGCTGCTACTGATGATAATGCTGTGATCATGTTTTCATCACATAATTATTTTTTTCAAAAGTATCAGAACACTAACATAAAGGGATCAAATTGGGATTATTTACTGTGTTCTACTCTAAACACCATCACTAATTCTCCTCACATAGAGCTTGTATGGACATAAGTGATTTTCCTAACATAATATTTTATCTGTGGCATCTTTCTTTTGATGTCAAGTATACCTGAGAAGTATCTTTGTTGTTAGATTTACCACAAAATCTTAATTTTAAGTAGTTCAGTTTTGGAACACACATAATTATGTATAGCAGAAAATAAATGCATAGCCTCTCCTCTCTTTGTTTCTCTCTGTTTCTCATACACACAGTCACGTAAACACAGACACACAAACATACAGAAGAAACTAGCTGCTTGATTATAAGTAAAGTCAGTGATGCGTAGTACCTACTTATTTAGTCTCTATCACAACAAAAAAGATGCAGTTGATGCTTAGTAAACATCAGACTCTACCCTATGTTGGTAATAACAAAAATAAGAAAACTAGTCTTTGTTAATACTGAACTTTAGACCAACTCGGCAGTTATGAAGTCATCTGCCTTTGTGTCTAAGTGCTGTGATGTTAGAAATGCTCAAGTGTTCTTAAGGAAGAGAGTAGAGGATGATTCACTCTCCTTGGGAAATTGGGGTATAAAGCAAACCATATTGATTAAATATGATTTTTAGAATGATAAAAACATGGACATGGAATCAAACTGATTTGGATGTAAGTCTAACCTTTGAAATGTAGCACTTGAGTGACTTTGAACAAAACCATTGTTAGTCTTTACCTTAATGCTCTCATCTGATAAATGCAATAATAATATCCACTTCAAATGAATGAATTGTTTTGTAGATGATGTGGTATAACCCAAGAATATTTCAAATGCAGGAAGTCTCTTTCTTCCCTGTAAAATTCTAGGAGGTTGGAAAGTATATAGTAATAGAACAGTGTTTTCATCTTGCCTACAGCAGAAGCAGTGAATCTGCTAAGGCCTGCACACAAAAATGAAACTTTGGACTGGACTAGTTCATGTAGTCTCACCCCATGTATTAGAAGCTTATACGTGAGAACTGAAACCATCTATAACCACTCAATTTATGGCCAACTACATATGCTTTATTTTTTCAGGAAATTCTTGCCCAGGGAGAAGAAGTTGCAAGTAACTATTATTTGCTTCAGGAACTTTCTAAAATCTGTTTGTCTGAATGGCTTGCATCCATCAGTGTTAATGACACATTCTCAGAGCATTAGACTCATTTGACAACTATTTGTATTTCTGAAAATCACTTCAAAATTTTTGCCTCCTGGAATTATCATATGTTGCAAGATGGCGGAATAGTGAGGACGCGCACTAGCAGTCCGCAAAAAGATAGTTTAATAAAAACAGAGTTACTGTAGCCTCAGGAAAAATCTCACGGAAAAATGCAGTGGAATTATCATATGTAAAGAATTGATTACATCATACACTGTGCTTGATCCTAATCATATCTCTGCATTGATGGTCCATATAAACCAACCACATCCTCCCCAAATCTTATAAATTTTGTTTTTGAACTTCTCCTTTCAGAAATACTACCATGACTGTTAAAATGGTGACTTCAACTGTAGTAAACAAGAAACTCGGTTTACTCATCAGGAGAATAATTTCAGGGAGGGGGAATTGACTGTCAGCAGATTTTGCGTTTCACTGCTTTGAAATTTGTTGTTTGAAATGTTCATAATTTCATGAAGTTTGAATCATTAAGAGTGTAAGGTTGGCAGCAGGGAAATAATAAACTAAGGAGACAAGAGATGCAGAAAAATCAGAACAAAACCTTTGGGAGTACCCAAGCTAAAGCCTATAAATTGAATTGAAGACCATGTGAAGTAACTAGACAGGTGAACAGATTGTAGGACTTGTCTACTAGGGAATCAGTGGTGCTTAAAGATTTAGAAGTAAGGACACAGTATTATGTGACTTTGGCATTTTGAGTCTTTGGCCTGGTAAATCAGTGGACTCATAGAAAATAAAGTGGTAAGAGCATTGAAATATGCTGACATGGCTGAATAGAATCGATGTCTAATTGCTGAATTTGAAGAGGCTACAGCAGTGGATCTCAACCAGGGATATGCTTACATATGTAAAGGTAAATTCAAGGTAATTCATGTAAAGCAATGGAAAAATGTGTCAAGGGGATGAGAACATTTAATATGGAGAGAACAGATGCTTTTTCTCTCTGAGCTGATTCCACTCCCCCTCACTCCAGATCTAGCTGTCATTGTTTCTCAAGGAGACACCTTTCTCTAATTTCTACCTGCTTAAATTCCACCATCTCCTGAGATCTATATCCAAGGCCATATTTGTCCTCGTGGTTTACATACTCCAGCTTCATCCCTCTGAGAGTAAAGTACTTATCTTACCTGTCTTGTAGTGTTCTGGTAAGCTCTTAGTTCACCAAGTCCTCTTTTGTACTGTAAATTCCAGCACTCCAAACCCTCTAGTCTATCACGTTTTCAAGTTCTTATGTGAAGAACACTTGTCATTCAACTCTTCATCCCTTCACTTTCTAGCAATGTACTTACTTCGAAATGCAGAGTAGGTATGCACAGATAACATACAGAATTGAATACCTCTTTCCAGATTGATCACTGAGTAAAATCATACTATTCTGCAAATATTGCTTAGGTTATATTAAGGAATAATTGTCCAACATAAATAATCTCATAATTCTCATTTAAATGAATGCAGATTGGAGATTTTTATTTAGTGTATTGATTAAACTAGCAGATGTTATAATTGGTTCAGAAAAGAAGTCAAATACATACAAATTTAAATGGAGAAGACTGTTGAAATGAATTTACAAATAGATGGAAACTGGCTTTTCCATGCAAGAAGGGAAAGGGAAATCAGCTGGATCTTCACCGGAGAGAATATATCTGCATGTCTATAGACAATGTTTACTGTGCTTTATTGTCAGTTATTTACAGGTTAAGGAGTATAAATATCTTCTAGAAAATCAATCAAGATAACCCCATATGGTTTGTTGTCGTTCACTGCTGGCTTCGAAATATATTCTCCATTACTTACTTAAAGGCCCAAACCTTTTAGAACAAATGTGTTTGAAAAGGAAAAGAGCAATTAGGTTTTAATATATTTTGTGTTTTGTCTCCTGTAGCCCTCCCTTCAAATTATGTTGCAAATTGTGTAATAGAATGAATTCAAACCTGTCAAATTTCAGTTTTCCTTTTTATGTAGTAGATTATGCATTAAATAGTGCTATCACTATTTTTAAAAGATTTATCTATTTTACTTGAAAGTCACAGTTACACAGAGAGAGAAGGAGAGGCAGGGGAGGGGGTCCTTCCATCTGCTGGTTCACTCCCCAGATGGCAGCAATGGCCAGAGCTGCACTGATCTGAAGCCAGGAGCCAGAAGCTTCTCCTGGGTCTCTGTAGGGGCCCAAGGACTTGGACCATCTTCTACTGCTTTCCCAGGCCATCGCAGAGAGCTGGATTGGAAGTGAAGAGGCTGGGTCTCGAACTGGCGCCCATATGGGATGCCAGCACTGGAGGTGGTGTTCTACCTGCCATGCCACAGTGCCAGCCCCAGTGTGCTATCACTATTGAGTGATGTGGTTTCACTTTGTTCGACAAAAACTTTTTTGTTGAAAACAAAAAATAGGTTGCTACTACTTGGAAAATATTTTCTCGGAAAAAATATTGTCTTGCATCGTAAAAAAGCATTGGGATATTTAAGTACACATACTTGTATTGTACCACCTCAACACATATCTATATTTTACATCAGATAAGTAATAACTTTGAAATAGGTAAAAATTAGTGAACAAAACTTTAAAATTACTTACAATGAAAATATATTCTGTTTAGGGTCTTGAAACACAATGAATACTAAATTAGGATTAAACATATTTCCTCTCTATAATGTTCCCGGTTATTTATTTATGTTGGATCTTACAGTCTCATCTATTGTCTGCATTAATTTTTATTTCTTAGATTGTTTCAAATCCTATTGCTTTTATTTGTTTAATATTTATTTTATTTGAAAGGCAGAGTTACAGAGAGACAGAGACAGAGAGAGAAATCTTCCATCCACTGGTTCACTCCCCAATTAGCTGCAATGGCCAGAGCTGAGCAAATCTGAAGCCAGTAGACAGAAACTTCGTCCGGGTCTCCCACAAAGGCACAGGTGTACAAGAACTTTGTGCCATCTTCCACTGCTTTCCCAGGCCATAGCAGAGAGCTGGATCTGAAATGGAGCAACCTGGATTCGGGACAGCACTCATCAGGGATGCTGGCAAACTGGTAAAGCCACTATAGAAGTCAGTCTGGAGATTCCTCAGAAACCTGAATATAATCCTACCATACAACCCAGCCATCCCACTCCCTGGAATTTACCCAAAGGAAATTAAATTGGCAAACAAAAAAGCTGTCTGCACCTTAATATTTATTACAACTCAATTCACAATAGCTAAGACCTGAAATCAACCTATATGCCCATTAACAGTAGACTGGATAAAGAAATTATAGGACATGTACTCTATAGAATACTATACAGCAATAAAAAACAATGAAATCTGGTCATTTGCAACAAAATGGAGGAATCTGGAAAACATCATGCCAAGTGAAATAAGCCAGTCCCAAAAGGACAAATATCATATGTTCTCCCTGATAGCTGTCAACTAACTGAGCACCAAAAAGGAAACCTGTTGAAGTCAAATGGACACTATGAGAAACAGTGACTTGATCAGCCCTTGTCCTGACTGTTGATGAACAACTTAATATTTTATCCCTTTTAGTATTTTTTGTTCTACTTAATACTATTGGTTGAACTCTGTAATTAACACACAATTATTCTTAGGTGTTTAAATTTAACCGAAAAGTGATCCCTGTTAAATATAAGAGTGGGAATAAGAGAGGGAGGAGATGAACAGTTTGGCACATGCTCAATCGGACTTGCCCCAAACCAAACGGTAGAGTTAAAAACGTGCCAGGGGATTCCAATTCAATCCCATCAAGGTGGCATGTACCAATGCCATCTCACTAGTCAAAGTGATCCATTTCAGGTCACAATTATTCATAATAATATTTCTAAGAGTCAAAGGGATCACGTAAACAAGACTAGTGTCTGCTAATAGTAACTGATAGAATAAAAAAGGAGAGAATGATCCAACATGGGCAGAGGGATACACAGCAGACTCATAGAATGGTAGAGTCCTAAACAGCACTCTGGCCTCAGAATTAGCCCTTAAGGCATTCAGATCTGGCTGAAGAGCCCATGAGAGTATTTTAGGCATGGGAAGCCAAGACACTCTGGCAAAAAAGACCTGAATGAAAGATCTCTGCGAGTGAGATATCCCAGTGGAAAGAATGGGCCATCAAAGGAGGAGGTACCTTTCTCTGAAGGGAGGAGAGAACTTACACTTTGACTATGATCTTGTCTAAATAAGATCAGAGTCAGCGAACTCAAAAGGCTTCCATAGCCTTGGCAACTCATGACAAGAGCCTAGGGTGATTACTGATGCCACAAATAAGAGTGTCAATTGTTAAATCAACAACAGGAGTCACTGTGCACTTACTCCCCATGTAGGATCTCTGTCCTTAATGTGTTGTCCAATGTGAATTAATGCTATAACTAGTACTCAAACAGTATTTTACACTTTATGTTCTGTGTGGGTGCAAACTGTTGAAATCTTTACTTAATATATACTAAATTGATCTTCTGTGTATAAAGAGAATTGAAAATGAATCTTGATGTGAATGGAATGGGAGAGGGAGCAGGAGATGGGAGGGTTGTGGGTGGAAGGGAAGTTATGGGGGGAAGAAGCCATTGTAATCCATAAGCTGTACTTTGAAAATTTATATTTATTAAATGAAAGTTTTTTTTTAAAAAAAATAAGGGATGCTGGCAATGCAGGTGGCAGTTCTACCTGCTATGCCACAGCATGGGCCTCATCAAATTCTACTGTTTACTCCACCCCCAGATTTTGTGTGCTAAGCCATGGACCAAAAATGAGCTTTATTTAGGATTTTTTTTCAAAGCCCTGGCACTTGCACACTTTAGTTTTAAAAATCCCTCTCTGAGCACAGTATTATATCTCCTTGAACAGAAATCTTTCTTTCCCCTTTCTACTGTGTGCTTTTCTTCTTGAGGATAAACCAAAAATCACCAGGAAGATTATGCTTGGACTTTAAAAAATGTCACTCGTTTATTTCAAATGTTGCCAAAACTTTTAGCTAATTCTACTACTTTATGATTGAAGCCCTTTGCCTAAATAAGTATAAAATAATAAAAAAGAAAAAAGCATTAAAGGAAATAGTTATTGAAACCGAATCACCTGAAGTGTCCAGGGAGTGAATATTTAGCAAAGATCTTGATAATGCTGAGGACAATAATTAAAATTTGATTTGTTGACAACCTCTTATGTAGCAGAAACCACTCCAAGTGATTCATGTGTGTTACCTCACTAAACCGTCCTTTGTGTAATAGGAAATATTTTTTTCAGAATATTGACCCCTGCTGCTTTCTACCTATACTTCATAGGGAAGTAACAACAGATAGGCAGGCAAGGTGACTCAATGCTTACTTTTGAGTTTTAAATAAACATTTAAATTCTTGGCACAGATTTTTGAAGTTTACCTGTTTATTTTCCTTATAATCAGTTCCAGTGCCTGGAATGACTGAAGACATGCAATATGTGTCATAATCAGTGGAGGTGACAAATGTATGACAGTAATAGCCAATTTTCTTCTATACCCAATGAGAAGAAAGAAATATGCTAGAACATTTAGGAGATGATTTTATTCAGGTTGTAACACTGAGGAGAAGTTCATTCTTGAGGAACAACTTAAAGAAAACGAGCAGTTTCTAGAATAGCAAGTAAAGTGAGTTCTTAGCCAAGGTAGAGGCTGCACTTAGCTGGGAACACGTGAGAGTTAGCGGGTCCTTCTCTGCTATGTTCTTCTTGGAAAATAAGGCCAAGATTTCTGAAACTCCACTGCTTGTCTAAAGCACGGATGCAGTTCAACATAGTCACCACATTTGAAAATTAGCCCACAGGCTCTCATTAAGAGGTAGAAGCTGAGAGGAGAGCAGAGGAGTCAAATGGTGTTAGGAACACTGTGAAGACACTTTGTACCTTAATCTCACATTCACTTATCGGACACTTGTCCAAATCCACAAAAGAAATATGAGAAGTGTGTATCACTGAGAGGATTGTGGGGGTCCAAGAGCAGGGAAGGTGTGCATCATTGGTGACTGCAACTACACGTCTCAAATCCAACCCCCTACCATCCCACACCCCTTTCTGTTCTGGCTCCAACCCTCAATTCTTAAGGTGCTTGGTATCAATGCGTTGGAGATGCAGCACAATGTGTGTGTTTAGGCAAAAACAAAGAAACAAAACAAAATTAAAAAAAAAAAAAAAGCAGACATGGGTTCAGCAGCCTCATCACGCTTCCGTAGAGATGCAGAGGGGATCAATTTCCTGCAAATTCTAAATGGGAATGTAGTGTCAGATCAGCAATTCACAATGAGCATCTTTCATCATTTTTATTGCTGCTGAGAGAACCTGTAGGGGAATACAAGCTCCCTCTGCCCTTTCTCTCCTGTCTTCTGAACATACGAATTGCATTCATCTTTGTTTGTCGGTATATCATTAATGTTCAATTAATTTGAAAAAATACACAACTCCAAAGATTTGTGGGAATATCTGTGATCCACTTAGATCATGGTTTCTTAATTTCAGCTCAGTTGACATTTTTGGCAAAATTAACTTGGGCGATGTCCTATCCTCTGACTGCTAGAAGCCAATCTTGGTTTTCATAATCCAAAACAACTTCTCCAGACACTGTCTAAGGACAGTCCTTCTCTCCTGGTCATAGCAGGCTTCCATAATAGAGTACCAGAACCTGTAACAACAGGAACTTATAGGCTGAGAAGTCGTGACGATTAAGTTTAGGTATCAGTTTGATGGGTTAAGGATACTGACACCCTGGATAAAGCATTATTTCTGCATGTGGCTGTGAGGAGGTTTCCAGGTCATATAAGTGTGTGAGTTATTATACTGTCCAGGAAAGATCCGCACCCATTGTGGGCAGACACAATCCAATCTGCAGGGGTCCTTTCTAGAGGACCCATATTCTTCTGCCCTTGCATGACAGAATTTTCAGAGGCTTAAGCTTCTGAACACCAAGACTTTCTCCAAGCCCCAAAGTCTTTAGGTTCCAACTCAAATTATTCTATATTCAGGTTTTGAGACTTTGGAGCTTGAATGGAGCCATGCTACTGCTTCCCTGGTTCTCTACCTTGCAAATGGTCTCATGTGAGACTTCATGTGTGAGACTTCATGGCCCTAGATTTCTGTAGGCCAACTCTCCTGATAAATACCACCTCATATATCTATATCTAAATCTACATCTGTCTATATATCCATAAAATTATCTGTATCTATGTCTTGGTCCTTTTTCTCTGCTATACCGGAATATCACAGATCGTGTAATTTATATTGAAAAGAAATGTATGTGGTTCATGGGTTTGGAGACTGGACAGTACAATGGAGAATGGCTGCATCTAGTGAGGACCTTCTTAGTCGTAACAGGGTGGAAAGCATCACATGCAGGTTTCTAAATGTTAAGTTGTAGACTGAGCAGAGAGGGTCTCTTGTCAAAAGTTTGTGACCCTCTTGGGGAAAAAGAATTCTGCATTATTTTGTTGTGTCCTTCTTGTCAGAGTAAATGAACATCTAAATTTTTCCAGAAAAAGCTAAATGAGAACCTAGTTGGGTGCATCAGTGACACTTGGTCAAATTGTCAGATTGACAAAAGCCCCAAATTCAAACTGAAGTAGTAACTTAATGATTAGTAAAAAAGGGGACATACATTCCATAAAAGATCATGTCTGTCCTGATCACCACTATGTCCTGTGGGGCAGCGACCAGAGCCTGGAAGGTATGCAGCTGTCACTCAGTGAGCATTTCTTATGAGAATTAAAAGCTGGATTTAATTTTATATTTTAGCTTATCCTTCCTAAATATTTATATGTTTGCTTTTGACTCTTCTCAAATATGTTGTTTCAAAGCGTTTTCATGATATAGTGAGCTCTGTCCAGGAGTTAGTTCAGCATCTTTTCATTCTTCTCAATTACAGGTCAACAAATACATTTGGAAACCTTCTGTAACTAAAAGTCCATGTATTCACAGAAATGAAGGCCAAGTACTGAGAGGAACTAGATTCTGGATCAAAGGCAAATTTAAAAGAAAGCATAGTCCAGAGCAAAACCCTAAGGTAAAATCCATAACTCTCTGCCTGCTTTAATTGGTGGAGCGGGCAGATAATCGATATGGAGGATGGTTAGAAGCAGGGCTTTCGTTTTAGTGTTGATCAATACCAGATCTGCCTCCAGGGAGAGAGACTCCCATTAAAGCTATTGCCACCTGCTCCTAAAAACACTTCAAAGGGAGGGAGGAAGCAGGTTTTCTTCACACGATATAAAGCTGACTTCTGGAAAAGAAAACATATATGAAGAAAAAAAGTATCAATATTTCCTCTTAGGAATCCGAGATGAAGAAACTCAGTACATTTTACCTACATGATTCCTAGAAAGCTGAATGCAAGAAAAACAAGACACTGTTCATTAAATTTATCGTCTTCCATTTGATTCATCAAATTTTAAAAAGTTTCTGAGGCGTTTTAGAACCCTGAGAAATGAGCAGCTAAAACAACACTCATTTAACCCCTAATTGTGCTCAATCTTCTTTGCCATATACTTCTATAACTGAGTTTTGAGGGTAGAACCAGACAAATTGGGTGAATTGTTCAGGCAGATTTTCCTCCCTTTGGACAGATAAGGAAATATAGAGACTCATATGGGTTAAGTGAGTTCACAGAGATGACAGGGCTAAATTTGGGTTAAGATGGAAGAGGAAAAGTGAAGTGTTCTGCCTAGATTGCAAAAGGAAAAAAAGCCATAATACTAGTTTATCAACTTTAACAAAATAAATGTTTAAATGAAAAGAAAATGATAGTAGAAGAAATAATGAGTATCAGAGCAGAAATCAGTGAAATGGGAACAAAAAAATAGAGAAAATCAAAAGAATCAAAGGGCGGATCTTTAACAATCAATAAAATTGGTAAGCGTCTAGCCAAGATTATGATGGGGAAAAGGGAGAGACAACACAAATTATCAAAACCAAGAATTGAAGGTAATTACCAGACTCTGTAGATACTACAATTGTAACATATGAACACTAGAAAAAGTGTTATTTCAATAAATTTGGCAAGTTAATTTAAATGGAAAAGTCCCTTGGAAGACAGAAATTACTAAAGTTTACCAAACCCGAACTAGATAAGCTTAAAAAGCTGTTATCCATTAAAATACTGCAACTGTAGTTGAAAATCTCCCTACAAAGAAATTCCAGTCCTAGGTGATTTTGCTGATAAATTCCACCAAACCTTTAATGAATCAAAAAACGCCAATTCTGTGTGATCTCTCCCAGAATATTTAAGGGAAGGAAATACTTCCAAATTCTTTGAATGAAGCACTTATTATTTATTTCCAGAACCAAGCAATATACAAGAAAACCTGGAATGATAATATTCGTAAACATAGATGCAAACCATTTAATGTATATTTTATAAATAATTAGAAGAGAGACATTTGAAATTTCTTAAAACAAAGAAATGGTAAAGAATTGGAAATGTGAATTACCCTGATTTGATCATGATATGTTACCTACATGTACTGAATTATTACACTCAACCCTATAAATATATACAATTATTGCATGACAATTTAAAATCTCAAAATATGCGAACAATTTAAAGTAAATATAAGCCTTTAGGATCCACATATAGATGTACCTATAGACACGTAGATATATAAACTTGGGTTCTAGGTGCTAGGAAATCCAAAATCAAGGCACAAGCTTGTGGAGATCCTGTCTCTCTGCCTTTGAGATGCTGCCTTATTTGCTGCGTGTTCTCAAGGGCAGGAATACTGTGTCCTTGCAATCGGAAGGTAGAAGAGCAAGAGAGCCCAGTGCTGCATGAAGTTGTTTCCATAATGGTATTAATCCCATTTTTAAAGATTTATTTATTTATTTATTTGAAAGGCAGAGTTAGAGAGAGAGACACACACACAGAGAGAGAGAGGTGCTTCCTGGGTGAGGTTTCACTAAGATATGTGTGCTATGCAATGAGAATAACTTAACGCACATTACAAAATGAGCATGTTACCTGCATTCTGCTCTTTAACGTAAAGCACAGCTATGTTCTGTGCAGGTATTCAGTTGTCCACCTTTGCTTGCTCCTAATAACTCACACAAATAGTTTGATCTATTTTCAGACTGAGTTCTTCTATTACCAGCACCTTCACATTGACTCCCAGGATTCCCATGACATGCTGTACCACCACACTGATGCTTGCTTCAGTACTCACACTGATTATTAAAGTCTCTTCGCTTTGTTGGCACTTGCTCTATTCATTGCATTTTCATCGAAAGCCTCTGTTAATTGCTTTATAAGGAATAACACACCTTCCCACAACAGCAAATACTGCTTTACAGCAATGCCTTCTCATTCTCACTAGCAGAGTTGTATTTATTTTCCCTCTTGGTGATCTCTCCCCATCATGATAGCAGTATAGTGAGAAACACATTTTAATCTTTTCTAGAGAGAAGAATCACTTCCTGACTACGGCTTTATCTAAAACTGAATGGTCTATTAGGAGGCCCTGTGGCATGTGCCTTGGGACACCATTAAAAGACCTATAATAGAACTCCTGGGAATAACTCAGGGAGATTGGTTTTGAGCCTCTTCAAGCTCATTTTTTATGGACAAAGTCCTGACATTTGTTTTTCTTTCAAGGCTCTGTAACTTTCACTACTAATAGTTTGTGTGCAGTCTGTGTTTTATGCATGTTGGATGTTGTGAGCAGTTCTTTGTTGGAGTGGACACTCTGACTATGGTCCTCTGTTTTTTTTTTTTTTTAAGATTTTATTTATTTATTTGAGAGGTAGAGTTACAGACAGTGAGAGGGAGAAACAGAAAGGTCTTCTGTCCTTTGGTTCACTCCCCAAATGGCTGCAACGGCTGGAGCTGGGCCAATCCGAAACCAGGACCTAGGTGCTTCTTCCCAGTCTCCCATATGGGTACAGGGGCCCAAGAACTTGGGCCATCTTCTACTGCTTTCCCAGGCCATAGCTGAGAGCTGGATTGGAAGAGGCGCAGCCAGGACTAGAATCGGTGTCCATATGGGATGCCGGCACCACAGATGGAAAATTAACCTACTATGCCAGGGCGCCAGCCCCCATGGTCCTCTGTTGATCTCCACCAACCTTGGGAGCCACATCACCGTTGGGGCTCTGAGAACCACGATTAACAGTGGAGCTTATCGGAAACAACATAGGTGAAGTAAACACTGAAGATCATATCAAACTACTCATTTGTTAACCACAATCCTTTTTAAAAATGGCTAATAAATTATATAAGCTTGATAACTTGAATCCTGTAACAGTTTTCTAGCATTTTTAGGATAAAGACCAAATTCTTAAAATGACTTTCTATGCCCTGTAAGGTCTAGCCCCAATCTCCCAAGCTTTGGCTCATGTGATATTTGCATTCACTTTCTTCCAGTACCACCGGACTTTCTCTCTCTTTTATGGAAGATGTGTTCATCCCAAGAGCCTTGTCCATTCTGTTCCTTGTACCCAAAATTAAGTTATCTTCCTCTCTCTTTCTAGGCACTTACTTCTCATTTCTAAGAGTTTAGTGTAGATTTCAGGTAGAAGATGATGCTCTAATTTTCTAAAGTGAACTCAAGGTTTTCTCTACTTTCTCAAGTCATATTGTACTTTATTAGTTGTTTAAGTAATAATTATTTTAAATAGTTGAAATAAAGGGCCGGTGCCACGGCTCAATAGGCTAATCCTCCGCCTGTGGTGCTGGCACACCGGGTTCTAGTCCCGGTTGGGGCGCCAGATTCTGTCCCGGTTGCCCCTCTTCCAGGCCAGCTCTCTGCTGTGGCCCTGGAGTGCAGTGGAGGATGGCCCAGGTGCTTGGGCCCTGCACCCCATGGGAGACCAGGAGAAGCACCTGGCTCCTGCGCATTGTGCAGGTCGCAGCGCGCCAGCCGCGGCGGCCATTGGAGGGTGAGCCAATGGCAAAGGAAGACCTTTCTCTCTGTCTCTCTCTCACTGTCCACTCTGCCTGTCAAAAACAAAATTAAAAAAAAGAAAGAAAGTATGGACTTTCATTATTGAGACTATGTTAATATTGGTTCATTAGTTGTGACAAATATGTTCTACTAATTTAAGATGTTATGATGGGAGAAACTGGCTGGGTATATAGGAATACCATACTAACTTGGCAATTTTTCTATGAAACTGTTCTAATATTTATGTAAAAATAGGTAAGTAGTTATAAAATTAGTTTCTGAAGGTCTCATTTTCCACCAGTGTGAATATGACTTACAACCATGTAAGATGCCACATAGGCCTTGTTTTCCCTATGTCTCCAGGGCCTAAAAGTGCCTTATGTGTATAGTACGAATTTTATATACATTATTATTTATTTATTTACTTACTTTATTTTATTAAGAGACAGACACACAGAGACAGACAAATCTTCCATCACTGTTTCACTCCCAAAATGTGTCCAACAGCCATAAAACTGGACTAGTTCAAAGCCAGGAGCCCAGAACTCAGTCTGGGTCCCTCAGACCTAAGTATCTGAGCCATCATCTGCTGCTTCCCAGGACTGACATTAGCAAGAAGCTGGATCAGAAGCAGAGGAGCTAGGAACCAGCTATTCCACTATGTGATGCCTACATCCCAAGTGGCTACTGAACAGCTCTATCAAACACCTGTCTCTTTTTTACTTTTCTGTACAAATAAATAATACTAAGTACACTGAAGTCTACTGAACTGTGTGAGCTATTCTTAACATTTTCCACATTGATTAATATCATGCTTTTGCATATATACATGTCCATACCCATTTTATATAGGAACTGGTGTTGTGGCATAGCAGGTAAAGCTGCTGCCTGCGAAACTGGCATCCCATGTGGGTGCTTTTCCGTGTCTCAGCTGCTCCATTTCCAACCCAGATCCCTGCTAATGGCCTGGGAAAAGCAGCAGCAGATGACCCAAATGTTAGCACTCCTGCCACCCAATTAGGGACCCAGATGATGCTTCTGGCTTTGGCTTGGCCCAGACATAGCTGCTACAGTCTTCGGGAGAGTGAACCAGTGGGTAGAAAATCTCTCTCTCTCTCTCTCCTTCTCTTTCTCTTGCTCTGTCTCTCCCTCTCTCGCTCTTTACTCTGATTTGCATAATAAATAAATAAATATTTTTTAAAGACATTTTACTTAGCCTTAATATATGTACTTCTCGCATATTTTCAGACTGAAAACTTTTAATGAAGATTTTGCAACAGATTTCCACTAAGGATTTTAAGAGTAACTAATATTTTAATTTATTAAACATTTTCAAAATATTTGACCATCAAGGCTGGTGGCATTATAGCACAGCAGGTTAAGCTGCTACTCATGACTGACGTTCCACATCAGAGGGCTGGTTCAAGTCCTTGCTGCTCTGTTTCCCTTGTAATTCCTGGTTATGCACTTGGGATGGCAGTGGATGACTGCCAAAGTGCTTGGTATCCTGCCCCACCACGGAAGACCCAGATGGAGTTTCTGGTTCCTGACTTGAGTTCGATCCAGACCTGGCCAGTGCACCCATTTGGAGAGTGAACCAGTGGATGGAAGATCTCTCTTTCTCTGTATCTCTCTTTATCTTTGTTACTAACAAATTGTTCTTTTTGGGGCTGGCACTGTGGCACAGCAAGTTAAGTCACTGTCTACAGTGCTGGCATCCCATCTGGGTGCTGGTTTGATCCCAGCTGCTCCACTTAGGATTGAACTCCCTGCTAATGTACCTGGGAGAGCAGGGGAGGATGGCCCAAGTCCTTTGGACTCCGTACCCATGTGAGAGACCCGGAAGGAGCTGCTGGTTCCTGGATGCAACCATCTGGGGAGTGAACCAGGAGATAAACTTTCTCTCTCTCTTTCTCTCTCTCTCTTTTTCTTTTTCTGTAATACTCTTTCAAATAAATAAATAAATCTTAAAAATAAAAAAATAAATTCTTTTAAAAGCATACATGATTATCAGTTTCTAGCTAGATCACATGTATGCAAATTATATGCATTTTAAAATAACATTTAAATGCCCTGAAGCAATTCCAGAAAATAAAATTTTAGAAATTGATCTTGATAACTGACAAATTTATAAAACTTAAAATATGAATTCATGATTGGAAGTTGCTGTTTAAAATAAGATGAAAAGTGTATTAGAGGACCTTCTTAGTTGGTTTCACTGAAAATAATGTATCAGTCTGGTGCAAATAGAACAAAATTTAACAAAATCATAAAATTTTGATATTTACAATATAATTCCTTCTAGATTTTCTTCCCTACAAATAATTCTTTTAAAAGCATACATGATTATCAGTTTCTAGCTAGATCACATGTAGCTAGAAAGACCTTAAGAACGGTCTGTGTTTTGTACCCATTTCTCATCCTTCTTCAGGCTAAGCAATGCTCGGTTAAGTGTAGAGATCATATTGACCTGTGAAGGGCTCTGGCTTTGAATCAAGTGCCCAGGGTGTGTTGGAAAAGAAGAAATCACACACTTCTTGATTTCAAGGTCATGGGGCACAACAAACTTATTTTTGCCAAAGTGTGGGGAATTGGCTCTCTAGTGTCTGAAAGCTAAGAGATATATTTCTAATCATTTTTTAACTCAGTGAGGAAAATTCTGTGCAGAGTACATGAAATGCATTAACAGAATTCTAATATCTAATTACCAGTGTGGTTCGTAAACCAGACTTCAGAAGTATTACACATTGAATCATTGAGCTTTAGACTAGAAAAAATCAGAATGGGATTTTTAATATTTAATAGAGGATGTGTTAAACAGGGACAGTAGCAGCTTTGTCGTTCTCATGTCTAATATTTTGAAATAAATTATTATAAGAACTAAATAGAAAATTTATATAAATTGGGTTGTGATATTTTTTCCAAAAAAAAAAAAAAATCCCACCATGCCGTATTGTAACCATACCCATATACTACATAATATTTTATAACATACTTTTTAGTATGAGGCTTCCTATAGGCTGATGAGCTTCTTAAAGGCTATTATTTAATTGTCTGCTGCAAATTCACAGCTCTCGACACTAAGCATGCATCTCAAACCAAAGCTTCTGAAGTAAAACATACCTGTTCAAAGCTATACTTGTCCCTCTTCTCTTTACTAGAGCAAACAATGGTTGTAGCTACTTCTCACAGCTATATCAAAAGCTGTGATTTGATGAGTATTGAGCTTTTCAAAACCTAAAAGCTCAGAGAAGCCCAACCAAGCCAAGGACAAGCATCTGAGAAACAGAAACCACCCTTTCCCCGTTGTTTCTTAGTGAGCGTGCTGGAAGAATAACGGCAGTGGAGCCAAGTGCTGGGGCACGCTCTGCTCGGAAAGGACAGACGGGAAGAACAAGGAAGCATAGAACAAACTTTTTTTTTCCTTCTTTCTACTTTTTGCTTCCTTTAATAGCCTCTTAGGACAGAGCAAATGAAGAACCCAGGTGGCCAAAAAAATTTTATTTTGTAAAGACCTATTCCTGACATCATAGAGCAGAAAATAGAAGAGTGTGTATGGAACCAAGAGACAATGACTTAATAATCAGCACACGATGCTCTCTGAAATTACAAACTCAATTACCAACTTCTTGAAAGCTAAGGCCTTCTCTAGTGCTGTCAGAATGAGTGGAAAATTAAAGGTGCTTGAAACTCTTTCCTGAATTGAAATAATTTATTCTTCATTTCTGCATCAATTCTACAAATATTTATTGAGAACAAATATTTACTACAAGCACTGTGGGATACTTCAGATACAAACATGATTAAGATCTCTCTTCAGATAATTTACAACCTAATGAGAAATGTGGATTGTAACAAAACTAATGGGCTTTAGTAATCATTGTGATTTTTGTATCCCAGGGACCAGAAATAGGGAAGGAGAGAGGAAAAAGTAACAGTACTGCAGAGATGGGAACTTGTTGCATTTGATCAATAATAAGCATCCTTCTATTCAATGCTTAAAGGGGTACAACTGTATTTCCATTG
The DNA here is from genome assembly GCA_949820135.1 of Sylvilagus floridanus. NCBI lineage: Eukaryota > Metazoa > Chordata > Mammalia > Lagomorpha > Leporidae > Sylvilagus > Sylvilagus floridanus. The sequence continues at coordinate 34,928,514 of OX463228.1, read as the reverse complement.
GATGTTGTTTTTCCTCTAAGGATGCATGTGTCAGAAGCTTGGTTCCCAGTGTGGTGGTATTTGGAGGTTTTGTAAAACTTTTAATCCATGGAGCTCAGTAGAAGGCCCTTAGGTCATTTGGAAGTGTGTCCTTGGAAGGATCCAAGTTACTCTTTGGGAGTAACTTGTGGGGTCCACAAGTGTCTTTTGTGGGATCCAAGTTATTCTTTGGCTTTCTGTTTTAGCAATGTGATCTCCCTCTCACTCCCACTCCTGCCTTCTGCCATGAGGTCTTCATCTGAGACAAGCTGATGCTGGTGTCTTGCATAGATGTTTACTAATTAAATTTATTTCTTTATAAAGTTAAACCACTTCTGCTATTTCATTATAGTAAACAACAAGAGAGACACAATTTCTGTCCTTTAATTGAGCTTACAACTGGTGGAGACAATAGACAACAAAGAGAACTTAGCCCCATCTCTAACATTGCTGATCCTCAGGATGGGTTCAATAGTCAGTCTAGTTGAGAAGGCAATTGTTCATGAGCCAATATTCAACGTGCTTTATTTCTAAAGTTCTATGCACATTTTTAAAAAGAGGGCCTCGTTAGATACCATCTATACTGCCAATCTAGTGTCAAACACAGCACAAAGATGATGGGAATCTGTGGTGGCCCCAATGGTCAGCACAATTAGATCAATTCAAAAGATAACTGTGAATCAACTGATCCATCAACAAAGTAAGTACCTCCAGACCTGGGAAGTAAACCAGACAGCTGCTGCCTGGGTAGATTAACTAGCACAATAATTTTAAACCTGCAGCAATTTTACTGTTAGTATCTGAGAATACTTAAAAAATTTTACGAAAATGAAATTAAAAGACCAGTTAATTTGGCACAAGAAATTTTTGAAGCCCACGCATACCAGAGCTTTTTTTTTTTATGAAAAAGTCATGCTTTAGAAAACTATGCGTGTGCATAAAAATTTTTCACTTCAAAATAAACTTTTCTTTTTTTTCTTTTTTTTTAATTTTTATTTCTTTATTTTTTTTTACTGTATCACATAATTTTATTTTATTTTTTTCCAGTTTCACTTTTTTTTTCTTTCTTATTTAGAATATAAATTTCCAAGGTACAACTTGTGGATTGCAATGACTTCCCCACCCATACCTCCCCCCCCCACCCTTCCCCCTTACCCACTCCCTCTCCCCTTTCATTCCCATTCAGATTCATTTTCAATTCTCTTTGTATACAGGAGTTCAGTTTAGTATGTGTTAAGAAAAGATTTTAAACCATTTGCCCTCACATAGCATCCTAGAGTGAAGCATACTCTTTGAGTACTAGTTGTAGCTTTAAATCACGTTGTACAGCACATTAGGGACAGAGATCCTACATGATATTAAAAAAATAAACTTTTCTTTTCATTCAATTTTCCTTAAATATTTGCCCCTTGTATGGTAGGGAAATGGGAAGAATCTGAATTCTTTTTTTTTTAAGGTTTATTTTATTTACTTGAAAGGTAAAGTGATAGAGAAAAAGGGACAGAGAAAGAATGAGGTCTTCCATTTACTGGTTCACTCCCCAAATGGCCTCAATGGCTGGTGCTGGGCCAGGCAGAAACTAGGAGCCTGGAGCCCCATCTGGGTCCCTCATGTGGGTGGCACGACCCCAAGAACTTGGAACATCTTCTACTGCTTTCTTAGGTGCATTAGCAGGGTTGTGGCTCAGAGGTAGAGCAGCGGGGACCTGGCAGCATAACCCACTGGGCTACAACATCAGTCTGGGTTCTTACAGCACTAAGCCTGATTTGTAAATGTCTCATTTACTCGCCAATATGCTATAACCAAGTTGTTGAAATGGTGTAGGCCTCATCAGATACACGAGATGAATATAGCACTCAGGTTGCACCATTATTTGTGGAGAGAATGAGTGCTTTTTCAACTCTTAAAGACACTGTCTGAGCCTCTCTAAATTCAGCCATGATAGCCCTGGCCATCTGTCCTTCACATTCTTTAGATTGCTTTACTGTTGAGTTTCAGTTTTGGGAAAATCTTAGAGTCGAGTACACTAGTTGCCAAACCTCCTGAGTTTGAGAAGATGTATTTCAAGGCCACACATGAATCCTTCAATATAGGACTACTCTATCACTGAAGAAAAGAAACAGAATTTTTACTTTTTTTTGTTCCATCACAAATCATTGCCATAATTCAGTCTACATCCTCATCTTCTGATTCACAAAAGTATTAATTTTACATGGAAAAATGAAAATCACAAATATTTTAAAATAAGTGTTTAAATCCAGGAACAAACAAAAGAAGAAATGATACACAGAAAGTTGGTGTGCATCTGTTTCGGGGAAAACTTAATCACTTTGATTAACACGTGAACGTATAAGACTTTAACAATAAGTCCCACCCAGTAAGACAGCATATACAACTATTGTTAACCACTGCACATCACCGTGTAAACTGAATGCATCCAGAGTGCAGAACAGCTATTGTGAACTTTTAGGACTATATCTAGAAACTAACACACATACTTCTACTCACACCAACAAAGTGAACATCTTGCAACACTATGTGACCATTATGCACATATTCTCAGAGAAACAAAACAGCGACCAATTAAAAAAGAGGCATGATGTCATGAAAAGCTGCTCCACCAACTCAGGTTGCCTGCAGTTACAAATAGGGAAAGTTGAACCTCCCAGGATTGCTTAGTTTACTGTTTTTTAAAGGAATAAAAATGCAATAAACTGCAATAGAAACCATGTTTCTTTTCTGGTTCCCAGAAGGATTACAATATTATTCATAGCTCTGTATGCCTCATTCTATGAAAAGGAAATATGAGGAAGAGAAGGAAAAAAACGAAACAACTATAAATTTATTTTAATCTTTCAGAGCAGAAAATGGTAACAAAATAATCTCTGTTTGAAAAGAACAACAGGTTTTTCTCCTAATGGCTAAGGAAAACCACATTATTGAACTTTGTAGTTACAGAATGTAGTTGGAGAAGAATCATTCCAAGGAAACTTTTTAGCCTGTAGCTCTTCAGTCCTGAAATCTCTGGAGAATGAGCAGGTACCATGAGTTTGACAGTGGAATCTGACAAAGGTTCGCGGCCTTGGATGAGAACAACTGCAGAAACTACGGAGCAAAATCTAAAACTATGCAAAACTGCAGAGCTTTGTAAAGAAATCAAACCTTGACTTTTGTGAGACAAATTGTAATTTCTGAGACTACCACGGGGCAGTGTTACCTGCTATAAAAGCTGAGTAATCCTACCATGCAGCTATACTCTGGGATGTCACCATTATTCACTTCCATTCCATTCGACAGTGGCAGAACCTTCTTAGCTCAAAGAAGTACAAACTGCATGTCATTGTGCTTCATATCACTGGGAAAATAGTATTTATCTAGGATTTCAACACTTCCTATTTTTTTTTCTTAAGGAATACATGAAGGAAATTGTTTGGGCTTTTGTTTTTCTTACTTTTCTCTGGAGACGATGGTGGAAGGATTGCTTTGAGTTAGATATCTGATCCCAGCACCTAATCAAAGCTATTCTATTTTTGTCTTATTAAGGCTGATTTCCTTTTAAACCCACATATCCAGATCATTGGACAAGCCTGCCTGTGTGACTATAGTGCAGACATCACAAAATCCACATTTCCACAATCGTGCCCATTCTCTTTTACTTCTTTTTTTTAAGATTTATTTATTGATTTGAAAGGCAGAGTTAGAGGAAGCAAGGGAGATAGAGGTAGAGAGAGGGATATCAAGATCGAGATGCTGTTGGTTCGTTTCCCAAATGTCTGGAACGTCCAGGGCTGGACCAGGCTGAAGCCAGAAGCCTGGAACTCCATCCAGTTCTCCCACATTGGGACATGAACCCTCCACACTGGGCAATCTTCTTCTGCTTTCCCAGGCACATTAGCACGGAACTGGAAGTGGAGAAACAGGGACAAGAGCTGGGGCTCATATGGAATTCAGGCATCGCAGGAAACTGCTTAAACCCTGTATCACAACGCTGCCACTGCCATTTACTTCTTACATATCTTTCCTCCTCCTGAGCATCCAACATCCCTCAATAACATCAATAATTTACAGATTTACCCAAGCCACAAAACTTTGTTATCAATCATTCAATCCTCTAATTAAAATCCACTTCAACCATTCAAACATCTTACAGATATTTGTTTCTTAACTATCTCTGAATGCATATATTCTCTCAGTTCCCACTGCAAATTATCTTTTCCAGATTTCTAGCATCCCCTGCCTGTACTTGGTCATCTTTCTGAAACAATCCCCTTCCTCTCTAGGTTCTGCTGAGATGCCAGGTCAAATCTCTATGTGTCCATTTGGTAATCAATCTCCACTTAAAAATTTTTTATTATTTTAGATAATCCATTATTTTTTATGTAGTTTACAAGAGCTTTGTATCTCACCATTACTCCTTCTCATATCTAATAGAAACCTGTTTGTACAGATTTGACCATGAATATCCCTTAAGAATTGCAGAGGTTGGCCCAAAGTACATGGTAGCAAAAAGAAGAGAAAGAGGATTTACATTTTCCATTAAAAGTCTAATATTCCCAGGTATCATATCAAGTGCAAACACGGTATCTCATAATGGCATTAACTACAGCAAAGATGGTATTGCTCTTATATTTCACAATTGACAAAGTAAAGGTCTATGAACAGAGAGGTCTAAAACCAACCAGAGTTCATTGTTGATTGGTCCAAGATTTAAATTCCAGATTTTTCAGCTCCTGTTCCCATGATTTCTTCACTATCCCACATCATAATAGCATGATTCATAACCTACATACAACCCTACCTGTTGCTGGTAGGGCTCCTTCCCTACTTACTGCAAACTCCTTTCCTCACTTAGTTCTATCTTTTTAGAGTTCAGTGAGCTGAAGTGCTGGAAAGATAGACCAAATGATAAGTCCTTTGAAGAGACAGAAATAATAACTATCTGAATTATTCCTTTTCCCTTTCCTTCAAAAGGTAGAGTGGTCAGAACTGAGCTGAAGCTGTTATTTGGACTGCCAGCACTACAAAGGCCAAGAAATGGCTATGGCTTTGAGGGGGATCTTCAGAAGAAAACGTTGGCCATGTTTTGGGTAGAGTTTTAGAAACTCAAAATTTTCTCATGATTTTTGGAACTTCCCTGTACTTCAAAGTAAAGAAGGTCAGGCCATGACGAGGAAGAAAACTCTGTGGGCTTTGGGTTACAGAGAGATACACACAGTGGCCTTATGGGATTTTTCTACTAACAATATCTTCCACTTATTTGGCACTCAATTTATACCAGACACCATTTGAAGATAATACCTCAAGTGATACTCATAAGCCCTTAAGATCAAACATATAGAGATTCCCACAGAATGATCCAATTCTCATTAGACCCAAGCAGAACAACGCTGCAATTATATTTTCTTCTGATGTTAATTGCATATTGGTCTGACACATATTTTACTGACCCAATGTCATGGAGCCTTGGAGATATATTATGGCTTTCACCAGAAGTGGATTTTGTTTCTCTCTCTTCTCTCTCTTTCTATATCTCTCTCTCCCTCTCTTCCCCTCCATTACTTTGCCTTTTAAATAAGTAAGTAAATAAATAAATAGATATTCCAAATATGAAATAAGTTACTTACCTTTAACAATATTTCATGTGGATAAGGAAGCACCTAGTCATTCCCAGTAGTCATTACATAGAATTCCTTATAGCTGTGGCCATCAAGTTCAGAAAATCACCTGTTGATTGAGGTCAGAGTTGAGGATATGGGTCTGTACCATAAAGTCTGTTCAAGGGCATCAAAAAACCTTCTCAGTACATATAAATTTGCATTGTAATTCTTTTTAAAAATTTGTATCAGTGGAAGACAAGTGGTTAAGTCATCTCTTGCAAAGCCCATATCCCATATAGGATGGGCTTCCTTGTTTGAGTCCCAGCTATTCTTCAGATCCAGCTTCCTGTTAATGCACACCCTGGTAGACAGTATGGATGCTTGCCATCCAAGAAGGAAACCCAGACTGGACTTTGGGCTTCTGATGTTGATCTGCCCCTAGTCCTGGCTATTGCAGGAATTTGGAGAGAGACTAGTGGATGGAAGATCTCTCTCCATCTTTCACAGTCCCTCCTTTCAAGAGAAAAGAAAATAAATAAATAAAATTTTATTAAAAATTTTTATTAGAGGATGATATATAATCAGCCAAAGTAAAACCAATTTATGTTTTAGCAATGATAAGGAATTACATTTAAAGCCTAAATTAACTGGATATCTGTTTCTGATTTGCATTAGTTATATTTTGGTCTCTTTTACAAATTAGTATCAATGGGATAGCCAGCTACCTTCCCTAAATATGTTTCTGATCCCAAAACACTATTAAATGAAATGAATCTAATCTTCACATTTTGGAAAAAATAAAATGTTCCACAAGTTAGCACTTTATATTAATTATTGTACATGATCAAAAATTAATCTCTTTTCTTTAAATTATTGAAATTGCTTTAATTCAAAATGTCCATTTTCATATCAGCCCTATCACATTCTCTAGATAATTCAGATCAGTTGAGGTTTTTGTAAAAATTATATTACATAAAAGTAAGAAAAATATTTGTCCTGAGAACTAAGAGACAGAGTTTCCTGTGATGTAAGAAGATAACAACATGCTTGTGACTTTCCGTACACATGGGTGCCAGTCTAAATTGTATCACTACATTTGATGAACTTCAGGCAAACTCTTTATTGTTAAGAATATTATCCCTTTAGTCAGATGGATGTGAGTTTAATTTCAGGTCAAACCATTAAGTAAAATTGAACCAATTATTCAGCCTAACTTTCAGATTTCCATTTGTGAACTAATTGCAGCAAAGATAATCACGAAAAGGGGTTGTCATACACTGAAACATTGATTGAGCACTTACTATGTATTGTAAACAGTCTTTCCAGTTAAAGGGTGGCTGCTGGTCTATCTTTTGGAATTATTGTTAATAATTAATGAGATAAAGCTTTTGATGTTCTAGCATAGTACTTGCACCTGATAGGCACTTAATCAACATTTGTTATTAGTAGTCGACCTTCTAACAGGAAAATATAAGGCATTTTTACAAATTCCACCATTGACTGTTCAGTGTCCTTCTTAGGCCTAATGAATTATGTGTCAGAGATAACTGCAAAAATATTTTAGAAATTGAAATGAGCAAGATGTTAATGCTCACAAATGCTACAATTCCCGATTTATAAAAAGGAAAAAAGACTCAAAAACGCTCTCAATCCCCACATCTGGCATCCTTATAGCAGCCAGTAAACAAGCATATTTCCAATTTCCATGAGGAGTTATGCTTGACCCCGCACCGCCTTTGACAAGTTGTAAGAGAGGAAAGCCCAGTCTCCCTTTAGAATACACATCTTGTCTCATGTGAAAAGAGTCTATTAGCTTTCTAAGGAAACTATTGCTTCTTTGGATTGATGTTTAAGAAAGCACTTTGGCAACTGGCATCATACTAAGTACTTTTCAGAGACTCTATCCAGGATCCTTAAGTTTTGACAGAAAGAGAAAGGAATCCAGAAAACTGGTGTAACTGAATACAGATAAAGTGTTCCTGCAAGTGAACAAATGACTCAAATAATGGAGATGATTCATTAGGGAAATCCTGGTAATAGGAAAGTTGGTTGTATTGTTAAGTTAGTGTCTCTCAGGAGTCTGTATCAGGGAAAATTTGTTGTCATAATCTTTTTAAACCTAGAACTCAGGCAGTGATAATGTATTAGTTGCACAGAGTTTGACCTCAGGAAAAAGGTGTTTTGAAGAATATATATATACTTGCAGCACATTATATATTTTAGTTTCTTCCCCGTTTCTTACTTTTCCTCCTAAGTCCAGTCACAATTTACACCATTTTAGCTCTTTCTCTTGTCATTATTTTCACATTATAAACTCAGATCTCTGGTACAATATTTATTTTTTCCCTTGCTCAATAAGTACTCCTTCCATATCCTAAGCTTGTAAATTTAAAATGTATTGTTTTTCTCAAAAATGAGATCAAGAATGCTTTTAGGAAACTATTAAAAGAGATCCCCTATCTCATGCTGGAGAACCTACTCTGTTTCTGATCCTGTTTTCTGCTTATATGCATCCTGGGACACAGCAGGTGATGGCTTAAGTGCTTGAATCCCTGCCACCCATATCAGAGACCCTGATGGAGTTCTATACTCCTGGCTGCAACCTGGCCCTGCCCTGGATGATGTTGGCATTCGAGGAATGAGCCAACAGATGATAGATGTCTCTCTATTCCTCTTTCTGTCTCTCTGTCTTTCAAATAAAATGGGGAAGAGAACGTGTTTTGGGCATTTTTTAAAGATCTTTATTTATTTTATTTGAGAGTTAGAGTTACAAACAGTGATAGGGAGAGACAGAGAGAGGTCTTCCTTCCGTTGGTTCACTCCCCAAATGGCTGCAATGGCCAGAACTGCATCACTCCAAAGCCAGTAGCCAGGAGTTTCTTCCTGGTCTCGCATGTGGGTGCAGGGGCCCAAGGGCTTGGGCCATTTTCTACTGCTTTCCCAGGCCATAGCAGAGAGCTAGACTGGAAGAGGGACAGCTGGGACTAGAACCGGTGCCCATATGGGATGCCTGCGCCACAGGAGGAGGATTAACCTACTATGCCATGGTGCTGGCCCCTGGGCATTTCTTTATGTCTATTTATCCAGTTTCTTTATCTGCTTTTCTGATTTCCCCTTTCTCATGAGGAAACAGTTATTCTTCTCAGTAAAAATATTATAAACATTAAGTGGAAGCATCCTAAGACCATGGGCCTAGTTCATTTCCCAAGCTTTACCATTTTACTATCTGCCTCTTCTGAGTCTAGTTTCCTTCCATCCAGTCTCCCAGGTTCTGTTTCCCCTACCTTTACCCAAGTATTCTTTCTTGCAACCAGCATGGAGAAGCCTCCATTTTACAGCCAGCACAGACTACATTTAAAGCTTTATAAACAGTTTGTCATCAATACTGCTTTCTCTTTGAAAGCATTCACGAAATGAGACATGAAAAATCAAATGCCACTTACCTTTTACCTACTCTATTACCATGTTCAAGAAATCCGACTTGAAATTCTTTGAAAATACTTGAAACTTTGAATTTGACGATGACTTTAAAAAATATTGAAAGAATCTTAAATCTCAACCATCTGAAATGACAGAGTCTAAAAACCTGCTTCCTTCCATCCTTCAAGACATTCCTCTGCTAATTTTCAGAAACACAGAGACAAGCAGAGAAAGTATTAGGCAAAGCAAAGAGATATTTATAGAATAAATGGGACTATAATCATGCCATTGTACTATACTATAACACCTTGCCAAATAAAAATTAACATACCACAAATGTGCAATTAGCACCCAATAAATCACCTTGAGAAAGGTGTCAATAACGCTGAGATGTATCCAGTCACCACAGTTAATGCTTATGTCTTGTACTACTGAAGGCAAGCTAGTTTCATGTCATGGTCATTAAGGATCAGATCATTTTTGCAGCTGAATTGTTACAAATAGTTAGGAATATAACAGAGATGCTGCACTTTGTACAAGAGTTATTGCTTTTTAAATTCTGCAAACTATAGATGTTGTTAAGCTATTTAAAAAAATAATGACAATTGCTAGCTCATTTGTGGTACTACGGCTGCACAAGGGCATTTTATTAAAACAAAAATAAGTCATCTGGATAAGAGTGCCTTTATTTTTCTTCCCATTGCTTTATTTCCCAACTGGAATCATAGGTACTGAAGTCAAATACAACAGATTATGATGATTAAAGATAAGCAGATATGCCATTTGCAAATGAATTCAAGAGAAAATACAAACTGAGGAGGTGGTGTTTGCTTTCTTAGGATTCTGGAGTTTTAAACTGTAGATTGAAAGATGGATGATTTAAAATGTTGATAGTGAAGCTGAGGTAAAAATATGGAATTTGTGGTATATGGTAAGATTATCATCAATTTAAATTTACAGAGAGAAAGATGGAAGAGTATAGAAAAGAATGCTTCGGGGTACATCCAGATGAGTGTTGAGTGCACAAGTGCAGTTGGGAGGCGGGAATGAATTTGCATTTCAATTTGTTCATAGCAAGAAAACACAAAAACAGTTAAACAAAGATATAAGACTTGTGTTTTAGAGGCTATCACTTTCCAGTTGGCATAGACACTAGAAAACACTACACAGTTAGGATCTTCTAGAAGGTGGGAGACACTGAAAGCTTTGCAATAGGGGGGTAGCAGGAGAGATATTGAGAAGCGTTTGGATTCGGGTTATGCTTTGAAGGTGACAATTGGCTTCATAAAAGATTGCAAATTGGAATTTGAGAAAATTAGCAGTCAATATGACTCGAAACCACTCATGTGCTACCCTTCGGTGGAATGAAAAGCTTTACTGTAGGAGACCAAATGGAAGCAAGAGTGTCAGCCACATTAACATTTAGATGCTTAGTAGAAATCCTACTGCTGGTCCTGTATGACTCTAGGACTTGAGGCAAGATGTCCAGGGTAGAGTTGGAAAAGTAAGGGTCACTAACTCATAGGTAATTGTTAAGTCCCTGGATCAGGCTGAGATCATCTAAGAGGGACAGTGTAGGCAGAAAAAAGGTCTCAAGGGAACAGAGCCCAGGACCACCTACAAGCCCTGTGAGATAATATAAAAAACCAGGCAATGTATAGATGAAAATATACCATGGGAATGAGAGTTGGCCTAGAAAAAGGGGATGGCAGTGTTGTGTTGTACTTTATTTTTTTCCTTATCTGGTATGAAAACTAGTGTTTATAGAATAGGAATTGCCCAGTAGAGGAGGGGAAAAAATGGATGGTTTAGGAAAAACAAACAATGAATTCAGAAATTAAATTCTTCAAAGAAGGAGAAGATCAAAAACACAAAAGGAATTACTGGGTTACTTGATTAAAAAAAAAAAGTTAAAGAGGGGCAGACAGCCCATTAAACTACATTTGTCACACTTGCCCCTGGTATCAGAGTGCCGATTAGAGTCCTGCCACTCCCGTCTTCAATCCAACTTCCTGCAGATGCATACTGGCAGGCATGGGGTAGTGGCACAAAGACCCTGCTCCTTGCCACCCACATGGGAGACCTGGTGGAGTTCTGGGCTCCAGACTTCAGCCTCGGCCAGTTCTAGTTTTTGTGGGCATTTGAGAAGTAAACCAACGGATGGAAGATCTTTCCTGTCTCTGTCTTTGTGTCTTTCTCTGTTACTCTGCCTTTCAAGTAGATGCAAATAAATAAACATTTTTTAAAGACATTACAGGAAAACCTAAATGTCATTCTTTCTGATTCAATGTCATACCGTAAATCACTCTTGCCTGAATGAGTGGAGCAAAACATTTTGGAGATTGGAAGTCACAGGAGAAAGAGTCAAATAGTTTATCCCAGGAGTGCAAGATTGAATTCACAAGGGGAGTTGGTGAGTTAGTCTGGCAATAGGGTAACCTTGTTAAGAGTTAGAATCTTAAATTTGAAGTGATTTTAGACAACATTCGTGTGTGATTTTTTTCCCCTCCAATTGCATTACTAGAGATTTGTTGGAATACAATAGCATGAGAGGAAGATAGGAAAAGTGGGAGAGATCCAAGATGAAAGTTACAGCTTTCATAGCCTAATACTGTGACAGATGCTTATATCTTTGTTGTATGTAATGCTTCACATGGATTAATTCTTTTTTTTAAGATTTTTTATTTATTTTTTTGACAGAGTTACAGACAGTGATAGAGACAGAGAGAAAAGGTCTTCCTTCCGTTTGTTCACCCCCTAAATGGCTGCCAGGGCCGGCGCGCTGTGCCTATCCAAAGCCAGGAGCCAGGTGCTTCTTCCCGGTCTCCCGTGTGGGTGCAGGGCCCAAGCAAGTGGGCCATCCTCTACTGCACTCCCAGGCCACAGCAGAGAGCTGGACTGGACTAGAACCCAGTGCCCATATGGGATGCCGGCACTGCAGGTGGGGGATTAGCTAAGTGAGCCACAGCGCCGGGCCCCCACATGGATTAATTCTAATATGGTGTGGAAGATAGATTGCACAGGGGTATAATCACCTTCACCAGAAGGTGAAGATCAGGAGCAACTGGCATGGATACTGGGAACACAAAATGTAAAAGGACAAAAACAACTTTGCTGTATGTGTTGTGGACAAAGTAGAAGAAAGTCATGATTTTTCATTTTCTTATTTCACCTTTGCAATGTACATAGCAGGGACTTCCCATCTCAGACCTACCCAGACCAGCATGACACGCAGTTGGAAAGTCCTGTTGGAATACTCAATCTATTCTTGGACTTTAAAAGTACCAGGGAGATGACCCTTTGCCAAATACCTAGAAATGCCAACTTAAGATCCTGCTTTTAAATTAAAGTCCATTCCATTCTATGTGAATTTTATATATAAAGAGAAATTCAAATGACTCAAAAGCATTTGTGCTTGCCTAAAATGTGAATATTTTTTCTGTTTTCTTATTCTTCAGTAATATTCACTGCTTCCTATTAACACCTTCTTAAAATGAGTCATCCTCCTGTAAGCATGATAGGCACAGACTTTGATGATAGCGTGAACAGATAATTAGCATTTTGCAAGGAAATTTTGTAACTACCAGACTGAAATGTCCCGGTAGAGTTAAATAGCAGCACAAAATGGGGTACAAACTATGTTAGAGGATACAAACAAAGTTTGTGTATAATGGGAGTCAGACAGGTGGAACTAAAAACACCAAATGACTATAAACCATGGAATGAGCAATTTTCACTAAGATTTAATTCTTCTTTGTTTTCATGATATTTACTTTAACTTGGATTTAGTGGTTTCCTGGGAAATATGTTATGTAGAATTAGAACATCAATTCTTATAACACTTGTGTGGAACCATTATTCCAGACAAATATCTTCCCACTTAATTCTTACAATAGATGCTCAAGGTATAGAAGGAGTTTAATCCAAATACATCTGACTTAAAGCCCAAATTATTTTTTAAGCTGAAATAATCTGTAAAGTTCATCCTAGTACAAACTTGCTGTTGTATTAAGAGTAGAGACTGGGGGTCAATGTAATCAAGATACCTGCTCAAATATATAGAATTTAATAGTTGACCTACAATGGAAAAATTAGAGGTTTGGCTTCATATCTAAGTACTCTTGAGAATGTACAATCAATTCAACAAGAACTGCTTTTACTTGATACTACCACAAATGAACTATTGATTGGCATTTTGAATTCATTCATGGCTGCAGGTGAATATGTGTAGTTCTATGAAAAAAATATCTTAAGCACACAAAATTGAAAATGGAAACGAGACCTTTGGACTGAAATCCCAGAACCCCTTGTTTATTTTGTCAGCTGGAAATTACAAATACCTAGAATATTATTGGTATTTTGTCTCATGTCAATGGTAGGCTCTGAAAGAATCAAGTTTGATATTTTTGATTAAATAGGACTTTTCTTAAAGCACAGGTTGCAAAAGAGCATTTCTCTTTTGTATATATGGGGACTTACAAGTATGCTTTTTTAACCAAAAAAAAAGATTGCAAGTAAAAATTAAATTTTAATACTTTAGTTGGAATCCCTAAAGTAACTTCCAAGTCAAACATACATGAATTTGTTATATTGATTAAAAGTTCTTTGAAATGAATTTCTTTTTTTTTTTTTTTGACAGGCAGAGTGGACAGTGAGAGAGAGAGAGAGAGACAGAGAGAAAGGTCATCCTTTTCCGTTGGTTCACCCCCCCAATGGCTGCCGTGGCCAGCGTGCTGTGGCCAGAGCACCGCGCTGATCCCAAGCCAGGAGCCAGGTGCCTATTCTGGTCTCCCATGTGGGTGCAGGACCCAAGTACCTGGGCCATCCTCCACTGCCTTTTTGGGCCACAACAGAGAGCTGGATTGGAAGAGGAGCAACCAGGACAGAATCTGGAGCCTCGACTGGGACTAGAACCCGGTGTGCCAGTGCCGCAGGTGGAGGATTAGCCTATTGAGCCACAGCGCCGCCCCTTAAATGAATTTCTAAATATGTAAGTCATAAAGAGGTGTGTGTGCATGTGCATGCATGGAACTTTAAATGTGCTATAAGGTCAGCTAAGTTGCTATGCAAGTGTAAGAACTGAAATATAATTTGCCTAGTACATATTAATGTACTGTATAGATAGTATGTATCATATAAAGTCAATTGTAAGACATATGTCTGCAGGAATGTAACCATATGAAATTGTTTTCTGATAGATCAAAACCAATCAAATGTTGAGAATTTCATGAGTCAACCTAACGCAGAATTGGCTGTTGGTAGGTGACCGGTTTATAAAAGATTTTAACTTACTATTTATATTTTTCTGATTTTGACAAAAGATCTTTAAGTGACATTTGTTCTTTTTATCAGCAGCAACGGATAAGATTTTCCTGTATGTCAGATGGAAGAGAAAATCAGGGAAGTTGACTTATACATAAGAAGAGCTTCCTAGAATAGCTTTAAGGAGGAGGTCCACCAAGGAAGACACAGTAAGCATCACAACTTTCTTTTTTTTTTAAGATTTATTTATTTATTTGAAAGAGAGTTACAGAGAGAGGTGAGGCAGAGAGAGAGAGAGAGAGAGAGAGAGAGAGAGAGAAGTCTTCCATCCAACGGTTCATTCCTCAATTGGCCACAATGGCTAGAGCTGCACCAATCGGAAGCCAGGAGCTTCCTCCAGGTCTCCCACGTGGGTGCAGGGGCCCAAGGACTTGGGCCATCTTCCACTGCTATCCCAGGCCACAGCAGAGAGCTGGATCAGAAGTGGAATATCCGGGTCTCCAACTGGCACCCATATGGGATGCTGGCACGTCAGGCCAGGGTGTTAGCCCCTTGTGCCACAGCGCCGGCCCCTCCCCTTAACAACTTCTTTGAGAAATTTCTGTGACTGAAGAACTAAATAAGACTCCCCAGGTAAGTGGCTTTAATGAGAGCTACATATGCCCATTCACAATATGCCCCCAACACTCCCTCTTCACACACACTTGGTGCAAATGGAAAAGAAAATACTCAGAATCTTGGCAAAAACGAGGGTCCTCAGCCTTTGTTTCCAATATCATTAGAATAAAAGTCAATTGTGTATCAGTTATATATGTAATTCTATGATATGAATCAAAGAAAATATTTCACAGTGTACATTTGCAAAATAAAATTCAGTGATAATACCATAACAGACTTTGGTTTTTATAATGAATACCGTGAAATGTTTAGTTGCTGCACTTTTAGTGGCAATGCAGTATATCCCACCATTAAAAAACATATTACATTAAAAGCCCTTGGCAGAATATGGTCCAGCAATAATAATAATTTGCACTCATAGCTCAAAACTAATAGCTCAAAGCAATTCACAGCGTGCTGCTTAATTTCTGCTCTTTCCCATATGCTACCTATTTCATACTCATTCATCCTGCAAGGTAGGGTGAGTATATGAATTTCATTAAAATAATAAAAATAAATGAAATGTTTAATATGAGAACAAAAACTGAAGAGTCTTTTGTAACTGTCTACTAGAGTAACTGGAGAGCTGGTGGCAAAAGCAGCAAACATGTGGTATATTTGTATTTTCTTTAAAATATAAGGTCCTGCTAGGGTGAGGACAAGAAGGTTGATGAAATAATTTGAGTGTTTAAGTTTCTCTAGGGCCTAAAAGTCAAGTTTCTCAGAACAACTGAGGTGACATTTTTATGGAAGAAGAGACAGAAGCAGATTTTCTTGTTAACAGCACTACTTGAAGATTTAACCTGGAAGGTTATACGACTTATCACTAAGTCTCAAATTTCTATTTGGAGATCTCTAGGTTTCTCACCCTGTACATGAATTCTGAATAGATCTTTGGAGAAAGAGAAAAATAGAATATTACTGTGCTCATTTTTGCTAATTCCCATCTCTCAGAATCAGAGTTCTGTGCCAGCTGTTGACTATGGACTAAAATGAGATGTTTCCTACTTTCATCCAATTTCCTAGTTGTTTCACAGTGTGATAAGTTCAGCCCCTCCTATGCCTTAACTACAATGGGAAGTCAATTTCTTTTTAAAAATATTCAAATGTACAAATGTTTTGTCTTAGGTTAGCTAAACTATGTTCTGTGAGATTGTTTTTTTGTTGTTGTTCCAAGCCATCCATTTAATCTCAGTTTCACTCTTCTTCCTATCATGTTGTTATCTTCTCAGTTTCCACAGGACCTGTTGTGATTTTTCCCCCTTTTCACTTCTAGTATTTATAATTTGTATATTTTCTCCTTTTCTCTGGGCAGTTGGGTTAGAACTCTATCAACTCTGGCTCTGTGTTTCAATGTATTGTATTTTTCTCTTTTGGATTAAAGAAAAACATGCTTTTTGCCTAAATCCAAATTCAGTGGAGGGAGAATGGATAAGGGGAAAGTGGACGAATATATGTGGATATGATGTCAGTCTTTCATAAAAGTTGCTTGTTGTTCGATACTCTGATTCCACAAAATTCTATTTATCACTGCAGTTGACTCCTACATTTGTTCCTCTGGAGCATATAATAGGCATCACTCTATTTCTTCACTTTTGTCACTGACATTTGGAGATTATGGAGGAAGAGTACAAGTAAGTTCCTCTGGGGAGGTGACAGCTGAGCTAAGATTGAGTATTTATGTCATAGTCGCAAACCCTCCTACACAGAAAGCTTTCTTAGGCACGAACACCCATCCACTATCACCCATGTCTTTTTTCCCTTTCCTCTTCTACACTCTCCTCTGTGTCTGCCTCCTACTCTTCAGTACCAAACTTCCAGTGGCATCTTAGGAAAGATGCTTTAGTCAACCCTTCAAAGCCATGTCTACAAGATCAGAACTTTATCAAAAAAAAATCTATCCTGGCTCATCAAGTTTTTCTAAGACTGAGGTCAGTCTACCACTGAAATATGCAGTACAAAATTACTAGTTTATCTCTTAAATAATATTTTATATCTCATATAAGTGTGTCCTAATTCTCTCTGTGTGTCTCAAAATTTCTCAATATCTCTCTCACACAGATACATATATGCAGACACATGCACACAAATATTTACAATAAACATACAGCATAAGCATTGATATTTTTAATAATTTTATTGATTTCCATTACTTGAAAGGCTGAGAAACAGAGAGAGATAGAAAGAGAGAGAGAGACAGAAAGATCTCCTATCTGCTGGTTTACCCTGCAAATGTTCTCCAACAGTTAGGGCTGGGCCTAGACAATACCAGGAGCTGATAACTCAATCAAGTCTCACACTTCTTGAGCCATCATCTGTTGCCTCCCTGAGAGTACATTAGTAGAAAGCCAGAATCAGGAACAGATCCAGGACTTGTGGGCATCCCAAGTTGTAGATTAACCAACATGCCAGCACATGTCCCGTGCATTTATTGCTTAATGTATAAAAATATCCATTATATATTTCCAATAGAATAAGTGTAGAAGGATGTCATATAAATACATGTGAAAATTGTATAATATAATATTTAATTTTATCAGGGCAGACTAGGAATGTGGGAGGTAATTAGAGGAAAAGACATTAATATGTTCAATTTTACCTTTTTTTCAATGAGCTTTTAATACTTTTTTACTTAAATCTGTTGAAAAACCCATACTTATTTTATGTTCCCTTTTATTTTATTAACTTTCAAGTTGAAAATCATGCAAAGATAAATAAAACTTTGTAAAAAAAAAAGTTTAAAGAACCAGCCCATGAGAAATACTAGAGTTTTTAAGAGACAAACAATGACTCCTTGCTCACTAATAAATCTATACTATTGAAATGTTAAGAATTCACGTAACAATGTACTTTGGAGGTGAGGAGATTATCTTAGGATATCCATGAGTCACACAAGCAGTTAACTCGGAGTGCAGTACATCCTTGAGCTGAGCTGTTCTTTCTTCTAAGGAGTCTGTTCTTTGGAATCCTGCCATTACATATGGATTTGCACAAAGCTTCTCTGGGTAAAGTATCTGAAACTCCTGGACCATCAGGTTCTCAACACAAGTTTCTAATGGTGAGAAGGATGAGGGAAAGGCCTGAACCTCGAAGTCAGAAGACCCTGGGTGTGCCTCACAGCTTTGCCACTTTCTAATCTTGTGACCCACTATGCTTTGGGATGCCTCTCTAGGCTCCCACGCTCTCATTTGTGGTTGGCGGATGGCCACCTTCCCAGGTTGCCTGAAGAAAGCGCCCGGGAAGAATACGTGGGCAACACGCAGCTGTGTCCACTTGTCTGAGTAGGCTCCCTCAATGAGGCCCTCTGCACGCTTTTTTTTTTTCAAAATCTACCTGAATTTCATCTACAAATTCTAATCTTTTTCTTGGCCCATTATGATTGCAAATCCTTTCTCCATTGGGGTCTGAGAGAACTAATGATTTTTCACAACAAAAAGAATTCACAGAAAAAGTTAAATTCTTGAGGTATTTAGGAGTAGATCAAATATTTTCCTATTTTTTTCAGTTTCCCTCAAATCTTTTGTCTATTTCTTTCAATAAATGATAATGTTACAATAGTATTCAAATTGCTTCCTTTTTTAATTTTAAATATACATATAATTTCCTATTGCCTGTGGTAATCAGAGTTTTATCATTTTATTCTCTGTTCCTTCTGAACTGATAGGGTTAATCACTCAGTTTTTGCTTCAGTGAAAAAATAATCACTGGAATTTGTACATTCTTTCCCTACTGATAAGTATTATTTTTGTTCCTTTCACTATCATGAGAGAACACAGAGAGATAATGTTCTCATGTTCTCTAATCATGAGATTTTTTTTTCCTGACCTGTGTTTTGTGTATTGTCTGCTTAAGATATAATTTATTTTGGCATTTTCTTAATGCAATACACAGACATTGAACCTACTTGCCTGTTAGTCTATGTAAATGTCTGCAAATAGTCGTATTTGCTTGCAAAAAGTTCCCAAATCTCCAAACAACCTCTTCTCTACTCAACATCAACATAGGGCAGAATTAGATTCCTTTCAATCAGATTAGTAATGGGCTTGACAGTATATATTTGGATATTTGTATTTAGCAATCAAATTTCCTGGATTTTAATGAGCTTGATCAAATTTATGCATTTGGTTCAAGACCACAAGTAAATAATTATTATATAAGCAATTTCACTTTGTTACCATAGCAATATAAATAGGAGCAGTTCATTCCATGCTCAACTTGAAAGCTTAAAAAAAAATAACGTTTTGAAAATGCCTATGCTGTGGAAGGCAGATGGCCTGTTAGGATGTCGGTTGAGACGCCTACATCCTCTAGCAGAGTACCTGAGTCTGAGTCCCATCCCTGATCCTGATTCCAGTTTACAGCAAATGTTTATCTGGGTGACAATAGGTGATGGCTCAAGGAGTTGAATCCCTGTCACTCGATTAGAGATCTGGATTGAATTTCTGGTTCTGGTTGTAGCCTGGCCCATTCCCAGCCATTGAAGGCATTTAGGGGGTGAAAGTTCACTCTCTCTTTTCTCTCTCCCTTTCTCTCATTCTCAAATAAATATTTTTAAAAAATTGATACTCATGCCAAAGAGGAAAATTCCCATATATTTTCTATTCAAAGTCTTTAGATTCCAATGACCCTGATATTATTTTATTAAATGACTTTCCCTGGGTTCTAAATACCTTAGATATTAAGAAATAATACCTTGTAATTAGAATTTAAAAGTCTCCCTGTATTTGTCATCTTCTTTTATTTAATCGTATTGCCTGCTGGAAATTGCAGGAGAAGGAGGTAAGACACAGTAGTGGAGATCAAGCAGGTGATGACTGGTGGGGCATATGATTCATTGCCTGCAATTGCAAATGAAACTGAATACTCTATAACAGGAAGTTCTTAATTTTCCATAATAAAAAGGACAATTGAGAAGAATGGGGAATTTGAGTAGTATAAAGTCATTAAAAAAGTCTTAATTAAAAAAATCCAAGATTTTCTAAAGTATTTTGGACACCTTTAATTAATTGAAGACATAATTACAGTCCATGTCTCTTGTTAGATGATTTAGGACATACATGGATGAATAGAACAAGTTTCTTTGTTTTGAATCTCTTAGTTTAGTAAGCCATGAAGCATAGCTATCTCAAAACAGATATGGTGCTGAATACCACAATAGCAAGGGAACCAATAGACTAGAGAAGTAAAGTATTTAATTCTGATTAAAGAATAGGGAAATTTTGTTGAGGAAGGTGTACTTGAGCTAGCTATCGAGTTGTTGTTAGGAATTCTATGTGAAGAATAGGTGAACGTTGCCTAGGAATGAAGCAGAGAGGAGGGCCTGATACATTTATCATACTCACGACCATAATTAACAATCACCACTCTGTTTCCGTGTTTTTGTCTTTTAACTTTGTAATGCTTTAAACTCTGATCCTGGGCCAATAGGATGCAAGGAATTTTGGTGGAAGTTAAGACTTATAAACAGCCTTCAAGTCCCTAGAGCTTTGGGTGTTTGACTTTATTTCAATATAGCTACTCAAATCAAACTCAGAATATCCACAATATTTTTAATAGACCTAGGTCTCTTCCCTGGGAGAGGGTGTTGAGGATGAAAATCACATGAAACCAACTTTAATCACTGTATCCAAAGCCATCCTAGATTGGTAGAGACAGGTTGTTCCCTAATGGCATATGTGTGCTCTGCTATGAACAGAGATCATAAAAATTTTCCATTCAGGTACAGCCCAGATAAATAATCTGCAATTTAGTAACCAATTATAACTGGCTAAATTAACTGGTTGTTAACTTAAACTCAAAGTTTTAGGAACCATCTGCTAGGCAGCATTATTGAGACAATAGTAAATGTTACAGAAGGCATCCCAGGTAAAATGAGATAAGGAATGTGTGAATTGGTCTGTAAGAAATATATTAATATATAAAAACTTTTAAAAGATATTAAATGTATATTCTCAGTTAATTTCGGTGGCTTTATGCATACTTGGTTGTTTCTTATAATCATTATCACAAACTTTAAGAAAATAATATCTATGATAATCCACATTTTGTCACATAGAAATTGAGGCACAGACACTATCCCATTAACTAAAAGAATTTACTTCAGTTCAGATAGCTACAATGCAGTACATGTACTACAAACAAGGCAAGAAATCGTAGCTTGTATAATGTGAACTATGAGCCAGATCTGTGATTCCCATTGAATTAAAGAGTCAGACACATTTTCCAGGATTTCACAGGTTTAATAGTGTAAGACAGTTAGAGACTGTATAACAAACTGGAAAAGAAGGGCAAAGGAAAAGGCCTTGAGAGCAATCAAGAGACAGACAGATGTGGAGAACTAAAAGGTAATGGAGAAAAAAATTGAGAAAGTAGTAAAGAAAGGTAGAAAGGAGGAAAGAATTGGAGGAAGCAGGAAATGGATAACAGTGTTTCTGGTCTCAAAGAAGCTAGGGCAATGTAGGGACTGATTAGTTTCTGCGTGATTCTAAAATTATAGTGGTAGAAGCCAGGTTGTAAAGGAGATCTATGAGTGAATGAGAGTTCAAAAGGTAAAAGCTGTGATAATGACCTATTTTCCCAAACTAAGCAGAAGTAAAACCATAAAGAAAGGTTTTATTATATAAAGAGAAAAAATGGGGAAAATATACAAAAATATTAAATAATGGTGGTTAATGAAGTAGATCATCACAAAGGTGGGAAGGAAAGTAATCGAGAAATAAAATGACTAAGTGAACAGCTGTTTCCATTGAGGAAAGCGAAAGGTGGGAGGGACAGACGCATGCAGATAAGTATGTGTGTCAGGAGTTTGTGTTTTTCCTCAAGAAGCAAAAGTTTAGCTCCTCTGCTGAACACAAGAGACACAGAGAATGGCTAGAGTGTTTAAGGAAGATGCATATGTAACAGGTATTTACATAAGTCAAGTAAACTATCTGACCACTAATGCTGAAGTCCCAGTTGATTTTAGATACTTTGATTATGTGTGTTTCCATCTATCAGATGCTGGAATAAAGAAGAAGTTTGGAGTTATTGGAGAGGAGCACAGAAGGAAAAAATAAGACAGCGAAAGTTGCTGATGAGAACAGCAAAGTGGTCCATCTGGGGTCCATGCCAAAGGAGGAAAGACCCTGAAAAAACAGGGAGATTGTTAAGAAATGCAAGCCCTTCCCCACTCTCTAGGCTCAGTTCACATCAGATTTCTGTCTATTCCCTGAAAATACGTTTATTCTCAAACATGTTCTCTGTCTGTGCCACTTGTTTCTTCTGTCTGCCTCCCCAAGATCTTCACTTATTGATTCTTCATTGTTATCAAAATTTTAGCTCAAATGTCACCTGCTCAGGGAGGCAACTATGTACTTCATCCAGGTTGCTACCCTCACAAGCACAGGGAAATCTCTCTTGCATTAGTTTATCACCTGCCCTACTCACAAGAATGCAAGCTGTGTAACAACCTTTACTTGGTCTCATTCACTACTTCTTACTCCTGATATGGTGCCTGGTGCCGGGTCCTGGTGTCTTGCAAAGATTCAAGATAGATTTGTTGTCTGTTCAAAATTCAGGGAATAGAATGTGGGAGGTTCAGCAATGGGTTCTTTACATATGCAGAAGAGATCTGGTGGATGGCCACAAGAGCAGTTGCTGAGGTAGAGTGTAAAGTAGAGCTGGTGTCATTGAGGAAGCCAAAGGGAAAAGTCTAGATAGTTTTATAGTCACTAAATGTCTGGTTAAATCAACTACAGCAACTACCAGGAGTTTCTAAGGAAGAGGAAACCCAGTGGAGAAAAGCCATGAATAGCACACTGCGCCTGGCCTACTGGATACAGGCAAATGATCACACTCCATTTCGGACCATAGGACCATAGGAGGGACTCTAGCCCCCAGGGAAAGCCAGTCCTTAATTGACAGAGGAGTTTCTGGAGGAAGTGAGCGCAGAGGAGAATGTATTTAAGATGATTGATTGGTTCCAGATACAGTGTTTTTGTTTTTCATAATTATGAATAAAACATTATAAATAAAATAAAACATTATAAATCATAATAAAACATTATAAATAGAATATGATTTTTAGGGTTTGAGTCAGAGACACATGGATGGATTAGAGACAGTGCAAATATTGGAACATATTTTACTCAATCTATGATTGTTCTATTAACAATTGGTGGGTGGTAGTTCTCATGACGATGCAGTACACGCTGTATTTATTCCATTTTATTTTCTGTCTTCATGAAAATTTTCATCAAGCACTAGAATATTCTAATATCATCACCAAATTTATATTTAGCTATTTAAATTTTAAGTGAAATCAGTTAACATTAAATAAAATTTAAATATTTGATTTCTCAGTCACACTAGTCACACTTCAGGTATTCAGCAGCCATATGCAGGCTCGAGCAAATAGAGATTATTTCTAGCATCACAGAAAATTCCATTACACAGCACCAACTAGGAACAAATACAGTCATGGCATATTTTCCTGATTCACCCATCATACTTTGTATGTTTTGAAACTAATCAGTTTAAGTATTCCTCTGCAACAGCACTGTAAAATATGCATATGTGTTCACTGGTACTATTCATATACCTGCAAGAATGCCTGACACCAGCCACATTTAGTTGAAGATTCTGATCCTGGTATTCTACCTATCTTGGCTTGCTTTGGTATCCTATAAAACTGAGATACCAAAGTCCCAAGGATTCTCAAGCCTGTATCTTCCTGAAAGTGAGCAGCAACTGATGATTCTGACAAGAGCAAAACTCACTCTGATGTTGCATTTTAGAAGACAATCCAGGCAAAATTACCTTTGTTGAGGAAAGAATGTAAAAAAAATTAAATAACACTTTATTCTAATTCCTCTGGCTTCTGATTTTATCATTTGTTACTCAAGTTTGTAAAAATTTGTTTAGACATACTTTTTAATTTTTGATCATCAGTAGAGTTACCCCATTGTGCATTAATCTTTTCCTTCACTGTGTTCCTCTTATATTTTAGGTTTAGTGTTTCCTCACTTATCACAGCAATAACTATTAATTAAAATGAATTTATGGCATTTAGGGATCATAATTCATCCAAAGTTTCTCTTTCTTTCTCCAGAGTACAACCCTATTTGTTCATTAACTGTTTTTCAATTTATTTGTAAAGTTCATTTTTAATCCTCTAAAATTCAATTTGTATCACATCATACATATTAAAGGTAAATATTGCAAAATGAATTTAGCTTTTCTGTTAGCAATGCATGCACACTTGAAATTTCTAAATAAGCCATGTGCTAACAACCTTGCCATTCATCAGCTTGGAAATGGAAAGAATTGAAAAACAAAAACACAACAAATGTGAACAGTTTTCAAAATAGTATTCCTGTTCTTAATTTCATGAAGAAAATGATGTTAATCACATGAGAATAACTTTGTTTCTCATAACTTCTTAGAATAGAGTTCTAAAAATTCATTGATGTATAATTTCACTTTTCACCTTTTGGAAAGTACACAAAACAGTCATGGATTGTAAACAATTTTGTAATCTTTGTCCTGAAAACATAAGGGAATGGCATTATAAAAGTATACTAACAGGTAATGAAGGAAGTAGATTCATTTTTGGGTCTTAAACACTAACACCTTTGCTCTTTTCTTATGTTTGCTCATAGCTGAAAACCAAGCTTAGGTTATGTTTCCTGTAAAAATCAACTCTTCCCTAAGTAAAATTAGAAAGAGGCGAACATAATTCTTCCACTTAAATGACTACTAAGAACAAAGTAATAGCAAGAATAATGATTGTATCTATATTCTATCAGCTCCCCAAATATTGCAAAACACTCCTCTCAATAATTCAGTTGTCCCGGCGCCACAACGCAATAGGCTAATCCTCCGCCTGCGGCGCTGGTACCCTGAGTTCTAGTCCCAGTCAGGGCACCAATCCTGTCCCAGTTGCTCCTCTTCCAGTCCAGCTCTCTGCTGTGGCCCGGGAAGGCAGTGGAGGATGGCCTAAGTGCTTGGGCCCTGCACTCGCATGGGAGAACAGGAGAAGCACCTGGCTCCTGGCTTTGGATCGGCGCGGTGCACCCGCCACAGTGGCCATTGGGGGGCTGGTGAACCAACGGAAAAAGATGACCTTTCTCTGTCTCTCTCTCTCACTGACCACTCTGCCTGTCAAAAAAACAGATAAATAATTCAGTTGTTGACAAGATGTCGTGCCTGGTATCACTTGAGACACATTGTAATGAGTGAAAGAATTACTAATTTTTAGAAAATTAGTCAATTGATTAATCTGAGACATGGAGAGACAGACAGGGAGACAGAGAGAGCTCTCACCCAGAGGTTCATTCACTAAATGGCTGCAGTGGCCAGTATTGGGCTGGACAACATCTGGCAGCTGGGAACAAAATCCAGGTCTCCCACATGGGCTACAGGACCTCAACCACTTGAGCCATTGTTGCTGCCTTCCGGGGTCTGCATCAGCAGCAAGTGGTAGCAGGTGCTGGATCTGGCAAAAAATAAATAAATAAATAAATAAATAAATAAATAAAAATTTTTCCCAAATTGGACACAGATATCTTAACCTAGGCAAAAACTCTGCCCAAGAATTATTACTTTTAGTCAAGTATTTAGTTATTAGAGATGAAAAACCTCTATGTGTTTCATATTAATACCAATTTATTGAGCTTGTGTCTGTCCCTGGGCTAAGCACACATTCTGGTTAGGGCAGGGCAACATTGTCTTACAATGCACACTCAGAATGCCTGGGGTAACTGTGACCTGGGCTAATGGATTGTGCAAAGATAATTTCCTCTGCCTTTTTTCCTCTTTAAACAAATTGCAGCCTCATATTTCAACAAATGACCTTTCCGAAATTCCACAGTGACTAATTATAAGAGAACGAGGGGGCATTTACTATTAACAGAAATGAGATTAAGTTTTGCCATAACCTTGGGAGGCAACATAGCCAATGATGTTTATAATCTGAGGTGATTAGAAGGAGGTCTCCTCGCGAGGTGGTTGTAGACTGCTGCTGGCATCATGCAGCTGAGCTCAAGCTATTCAATGTCGTGGAGTCGGCAGCAAAAAATTCCCTGTCTGGTTTTTATGTTGCTAAGGATATTCAATTTAGCACTGTTAGAATGGAACAGGGAAGCAAGCTAAAGCACAGAAGGTGACAGATGAAGCAGTAGCATGAGGAAATACAACACACACACACACACACACACACACACACACACACAGTTAAGGGAGCATAAATGAAGCCTGGCTATTCATTCCCAGAATATTTATTTTATAGTTTTCGACATGCATGCAAATCTCTAGCTTTGTGGTGCTTACCGTCAAGTTGCAAATTCAGGCTAAACTTAAGCAAACTGTAGTCTTCCTACATTTTCCTTGTTGAATATTATAGTAACTGGTGAATAAAGATTGTGATTACTGAGTGGATTAAAATTATGTCTTTGCAAAAATTAAAGAATAGAAAGGAAGGAAGAAGAGAGATTGAAGGATGGAGAAAGGGAGGGAGGGAGAGAAGTATGGTCATCTTCTTAGAACTCTACCTATGACATACATGGAATCTCTTTATATTAATAAAAAGTTGAAATGAGTAAATAATATTCTCACAATTTATAAAGTGACCCAAAGACAAATAACATGCAGAGAGAGGTAATACTGAGACGTTTTCCAAAATAACAGAATGGGTTTTAGATTGAAGCAGATGGATGAGAATAATCCGGATTTTTCCATCATCTTAGAAAAGTGAAAGAGAGTGATATGAGTGGAGTATCTGAAATAGGAGAGAATACGTCAATAACACACAAAGTGCTGATGGGGTTAAGAAAGCAGAAGGAGGGGAAAGTAAAGCGCTTGTGGTGAAGACAGGTTTCAGATCCTGTAGCATCTAGAACAGTAGATTAAGTGATTAAGTAGATTAAGTAGATTATAAGTGATGGGAATCCTGTCGGCTTCTTAGTATTTGACAAAGGTGATTATATTTTATGGAGAAAGAATGGACAGAATTGGAAAGGTGAAGCTCAAGGAAGTGATTACAACTGATTACAAGTTCAGACTACAAATGGTGAAGGTGGCAAAGGTGCAGGCCAAAGGAGACATGTGGAATACTGATACATTTTAGAGGGAAAATGCTTTAGATTTGCTAATGGATTACATGTGGGGTTTGCAGAAATTGTAGCTGTCTCCTGGATTTCTGACTCTGAGTAATGTACTTGAAGAATTTAATTATGTCAATTAATTTACTATAATCTCTAATGCTTTGAAAATATATCAAGGCTGGTGGATTAGAGATCTTCAGATAACCAATCAACAGATCAATGGATTATAGATAGTTAGGTGACAGGTAGATATAAATAGATATGATAGATACATAGAAAATGCATGGATAGATAGATAATATATATTAATTAAAAGAAATTTGCTCACATGATTATGGAGATTGACAAGTCCTATGATCTATATTAAAAAAATGGAGATCCAGGAGAAGCAGTGAGAGTTGCAGGCCAAGTTTTAAGATCTCAGACATCTCTTAGAAAGCTAAGGGTCAACAGCTGAAAGGTTCCAACACCAAGCAGAGTTAGTGTTTCTTCTTGAATCCAAAGACTGAAAAAATCCAAAGTCCCAGACTGAGGCAGCCAGGCGCGAATGCCAGGAAAACTGTCATTGTTTCCATATTGCCCACTGATGATGAGACTTCTTGTTTTCCTTCATAAAATTTCATCCATGGACTTTCAGTCTTAGTTTTCACCCTTTTCCACAATTTAACTATTCTCGTCATAACCTTTTCCATAATGTGAGTAAGCATGGAATTCAGGCTCCACTTCTATTACATTGCATGTTTCATCTTATATCCAAATAAAGAAAAAGTTATTTCTCACCATTCTGGAAGCTGGGATGTCCAAGATGGATGTGCAACTGATAAGGGCCTCCTTGTTAAATCGCAACATTGGAAGAAGGTGTCATATGTTAGGAGAGCAAAAGTGACACAGCATCACACATCCAGAGGGCAGAAACAAGAGAACACAAGTGAGAGAGCTCAAGAGACAAAGCCACTCCAGTAGTAACTAATCTGTTCTCCTACTCATAGCACTGATCCATTGACAAGAGTGGAAGTCTTATGATCTAAACACAAAGTCCCAAAGGGATCACCTCCCAATATCATCACAATAGCAATTAAATTTCAAAATGAGTTTCAGAGGGGATAGTCAAACCACAACAACATCTTATCTACCCTAGTAAAAGTTCAGGCTCTTGATTATTCAGACTGTTGCTATTTGTTAAATTCCTCACAGGGCTGTCAAAATGCAGTCTTCTCCTAGTGTGATGGTTGAAGTCAATAAGCGCCACCTTCTGAGAGATGTTTTTATGCTGTCAGTTCAGGAAAACTACATATAGAATTTCCTCAACAGCTCACACTTGGTTCTGGAAGATGGATTTTGCCAAATAGGGGTCATATTTGAGAACTTGTAAGCTAGCCAAAATTCAGGTTGTCTTGTTGTTCCTCTGTATCTGGTAAAGAACACTGTGAGGTTAAAATTAGTTGAGGAGGCTGGACAGGCTTTCCAAAGTCCAGACACTGTCTTTGGATGTGGCGTGACAAGGAGAGTAGTCAAGTCTTCCTTGGCCTTTAGAACATGAATATGTGACCACTGGGGTATATCTTTAGTGGATACTCAAGCTGCAAAGAGCAATGAGTATCAGAGCTGTCCCTCTGACCCTTCCCACCTTGAAACAGAGATTTAAATGCTTAATTCCCCACATTAAATCAATTTCTTCAAAACACACAGAGCTATTTATGATTTATTTATTGAACTTTAACTAAGGAGCACGTGGTAATGATGTGACTATAGAATATTTAAAGGAATAAATGAAATAAGAGGCCAATTATGACATTGCTGGAATGTCAGCCTTAATAAATTCTTGGTAGGCCTCTGTTACCAGTCTCTGCAATACTGTACAATTCAAAGGTAAGAAATGTAATATGGACAAATATAGTGAGTCGAGACTGAACAGAGGCAAAGGAGCAGAGAGTAGTGGGCTTTTAATGATGAGTCGTCTGTGGAAGCCATGTTGGCTGAATTAAGAAAGTCTATGAAGACAGCTAAGTTTTTTGGTTGAAGAGGAGTGAGGGTGATAATCCCAGGAGAAGTGGTAAAGAAACTCACATGAAAAGTGTATTATATGGCATATTTTCAATACTTAAAAAAGGCTGAAATATTATGTATATTTCTCTTACATAATAAAATCCTGAATGTAGGAAGTTCCAGGTTTCGCCATGTAACTATATGTAAATCCCTTGCACTTTTCACATCTTGCTGAATCCTTTCTCTTACTATCTCTTTCATAATAGCCCAAGAATTGTGGCAGCTTCAAGCCATGGGAGGTCAAGGTACAAAGAATAAAGGCAAGAAAAAAGGCCAAGATTACCTGCGTACTACTTTATTTTTATAGCAAGAGGAAAATTCGTTCCCAAAC
Organism: Sylvilagus floridanus; assembly: GCA_949820135.1. Taxonomy (NCBI): domain Eukaryota; kingdom Metazoa; phylum Chordata; class Mammalia; order Lagomorpha; family Leporidae; genus Sylvilagus; species Sylvilagus floridanus. Next base: position 34,899,103 of record OX463228.1, on the reverse strand, counting down.
CTGCATCTTTCTTGCCCATATCAGATTCAAGGAGGCTGAGAAAGCAGGAATCTCTTAGGACAAAGACCTAGAATAGATTCCTGAATTAGGGTCTTCAGAGGAAGCATGGTCTGGTTAACAACTTGGGTTGTTTGTGCTATTACCACAGAATACCTAAGACTGAATAATTTATAATGAACATGATTTTTATTTTATTTTGTTTTGTTTTATTTTGTTTTATTTTCTTTTTTTATTTGGGGTGGGTGTTGTGGTACAGTGGGTTAAGACCATTTGGGACATCTGCTGCTCATATAAGAGTCTCAACTTCTCTGCTTCTGATCCAGTTTCCTAGAAATGCACGTGGGAGTTCAGCAGATCATATTTCAAACACTTATGTCCCTGCCATAGGAGACCCAAGCGGAGTTCCAGGCTCTTGGCTTCCACCTGCCCATCCCTACATGTTGCAGGCATTCAGAGTGAAACAGCAGATAGAAAATCTCTCCCTATCTCTATCTACCCCATCCCCTTATTTCCCTCTATGTCACTCTGCCTTTCAAATATATAAACACATATTTTTAAAAATAAATACAATTTTATTTTAGAGGGGTGGGGTGAGGAAAGAGGAGATTGGGCTGGGCTGAACCCAATCTAAGTCTTCCACATGAGTGGCAGGGATCCAATTACTTAGACCCACCACCACTGTGTCTTAGGGTCCACATTACCAACATGCTGGAGTCAGGCCAAGCCAAGAATCAAAAACAGGCATTCCAGTGTGGGATGTGGGCATCATAATTAACATTCTAAATGTCTCATAAATATAAATTTATTTGTCACAGTTCTGAAGACTGGGAAGTCCAGATTAGGTGATTGACATCTGGTGCAAGCCTTCTTGCTTCTTCATCCAATAACAAAAAGCAGAAAGACAAGCATGGATATGTGAAAGAGAGAAAGTAGCCAACTTGTCCTTTTATAGGGTACCACCACTTCTGTGATACAACATTAATCAACTCACGAAGGCATAGCCCTCATAGCCTAAGAAATTTGTAAGGGTCTTTTTCTTTTACTGTTATTATAATGGCAATTGTGTTTCCAATGCATGCTTTTTGGAAAATACATTCAAAACACAGCCATTTGACTTCAGACTTCTGACTTGCAGAACTGTGAGGCAACGTGTTTCTGTTGGTTTAAGACACTAAGCTTGTGGTGCTTTGTTGAGGTGGTGCTGAGACAAAGTCATTCAGTATTTGTAAAAGCTACCTGGCTTTACTTACATGCAATTAGTAACATTTCCTGTATATGACTATAGATAATTAGTACAGATAGTAGATCTATTATACAGTACAGTATTTCTATATGGTGTATCTGTGCAGATCTATGAGAGCACTTCTAAAGAAATATTTGGTAATTTTCCTATGGATTTCTTTTTAAAGATGGGTAGTAACAATTATGGTTTTTATTTATGAGTATAATTTCATTTCATGCGATTTCTCCAATGTATGTAAGTTTTCTTTAAGACTGAGACCTAGGTAATGATATATTCCCCATCATCTTTGTACCATTGATGTACAGGTGGGCAGAACACTTGACTGCAATTAAGAAATGGAAAGGATAAGAAACATTAACAAAAGGTGTATTAGTCAGAGTTCCCCATCCCAACTTGCAAAATCCCATCTTTCCTAACCAGCATCCTCACTTTAACAATAGACACCTGTGAAACTTAGAGTTCAACTGTTGTTGTAATTCAGGCAGTTGTATGATGAGAGCTTGTGTTTGATTTTTGGCACTTTCAGCCTATGACTACAAGGGAGAAGATTCTGACTCATGATACACTCAGAAGCTTTCAGACTATTGTGTGGAGCTGTAGCCAGGAAATCCAATCTCTGCATTCATCCCTTTCTTTCATCACTTTGCCCAGCAACATTAGAAGCATAGTATTGGAGTGACCAATATCATTATAGTCCTTAGTTTTCAACAAATATTCAAAGGCATGCTAACCAGAGAACCAGGTTCTGCACCTCTTTTCTGTGATGAATTAGGAGCGTCAAATACACATTTTTTGCCTGTGTCTAGGAACAATTGGCACCATGGACTATGAATGATCTCTGTACCATTAGAGTTAGGTAACATTCTAGATCTAATTTAGAGTGGGAATCCAATCCAATAAACCCCAACATAATTATGGAAACAAATCCTTAAAATTTTGTTCATCAAAATAACTCTAGGTACCAAAATCTGTAATGAGTATTAAGGTAATCTAGAGAGACAAAAATTAGAGAATAGGTAGGTAGATTGATATAGATAAATTAGATGATAAATAGACTGACCTTCAGATGGATAGTCAGGCATAGTTATAAATATGTGACAGGGAATCCATCAGAGAAATTGGATCACATGAATATGCCATCTGAGAAATCCCTCTACAGACCGTCTGCAAGCAGAAAAACTCAGAAGTCCAGTATCATGGTTCAGACCCAGTCTGAAGGCCTAAGAACCTGGGAAGCAGCTGAGGTAAAGCCCACAGAATAAAAGTAGATCCTGAAGTACTGATGTCCAAGGGAAGAAGACTAATCACAGCACCAGGAGAGAAAGAGACAAGAACTCAACATTTTTCCATTTGTATTTCCATCTGGGACTCCAGCTAACTGGACAATGCCTTCCTACTTGAGGGCAGATTTGTCCCCCCCACACCACCATTTCGTTAATTGCTATTCACAAGCCAATCTCCTGTATAAAACAAAACAGAACAACAACAACAAGAAAAACAAACTCTCCCCGACAAGATACAATCCAAGACAGTATTTTGCCAGTTCTCTAGGGATTCCTTAACTCAAACTGACACCTAAAACTGAGCATCACACAAGGCTTTCAGGACAAATGTAAATATTGAAACTATGAATACATCTATGATACGCATCCTAATTTATAACTATGTAATTTTGGAATCACTCCCAATTTTTATTGCTAAAAGATAAATTAGAGGAGGTACAAAATTAGTAAAGTAAAACTTAACTAATTAAGGCCATTGCATTATAGTCTCAAATGTGTGATAATATCTGACAGCCTCCATGTCATTTTTGGGGAAATTAAGCCAAATAGAATCAGTACTTACAATGTGGATAAAATCTATTTTAAGGAATTTTCCATGACATAATGTTTATTGTCTTAAAAATAAACACAAGGGCCCTTCATAAAGTGCACAGAGAAATGGAGTTTAAAAACAAGTTTATTTTGGTGCAAAACTCTCTTGAAATCTATGTTTAATTTTTATAGTATGCGTATTGAATTTTTGGAAGATCTTTTGTATAAATGGATTTGAAAGTCTTTTGTACAAACATAAAATTATCTTTTAATTCTATTTTCCATAAAATTTTTGAAGAATCCTAATAGAAGGTTCACAAGCTTCACCCAAGTAACAAAATGTACATACAGGATTCACTCACAAAATACCCAAGGAAAGCACATATGTGTGAGCATTAGAGAATTACTAAATGCATCAGAATGGGAAATTCCTGGAACCATCAAGGTCATTTTATTTTTAATGCAACAGAAAAAAATTTATGTAAATCCAAAGAAAGATGAAAGCATAGGACCAGATTCAAATGAGTGAAAGACTGCCATTGTCCTCCCTTACTTTCCTGTCACTAACCTGAGAAGAATATTACTAGGAATGAATATTGTGTAGTCTTGGAATTCACTGTTATCCTTTCCCCTCTAGGTTTAACTCTTGGTCAGTATAATAATGAAAGGTGAAACAAAACCAAACTCTTCTGAAGCTAATTTCAGCCTTACAGTTTCTTAACCTTCAACAAAGACACACTGGTGACTGTAATTCCTAGTAGGTGATTGAACAAAACTGAATGTTTAAGTCACACCCATGGCCCTGGCATTTTCCTGTAAGTTAGAAAGAATTGTAGCTCCCAGGTGATTCTGTTACAAGTGACCTATGAAGGTCTTTTCCAGCAGTGAAAGAAACAAACTCATTCTCTCCAGCTCAGATGTTGGATCCTGTGATGCAAGGCAGTGATTTTAAATTGAGTTCTTTAAATATCTAATGGTGAGAATAGGGGTAGCCCCACTTAAATAAGGCAAGGTCTATGAAAATAGACATTTCAGTCTATTCAAATCATAATGGGTTTGAGAAAAACAACAAACATTGCAAAAATAATATTGTTGAAATGAAACAATTTGTTTAAAAATCAAGTTGTTGAACACAAGTCACAATCCATTTATTTGATTGAATGTAACCTTTAAAAGCATATTTTTTAAAAAAGATGGGTTTGCCTGTGTGTGTTAAAATATTAGAAGAGACAGTTCAAACTTTGTAAACCAATTAGTGAATAATAAAATTAAAAATTGCAAAGGACTTCCCACATATTTTAGGTACTGTGTGCAGATTCCTTAACATTCTCCTTGAAGGACATTTCTCCAATCTCTCCTTTTAAACGTCCTGTGAGAAGTAACTCACCATCCAGAAAGCAATCTGTTGGATTCTGGGCCACTTGTGTAGCAAGAAATAGCTTTTCAATATTCACTCATAAAGTACTCTCTTACATTTTCCTCCTTGTAATCTAGTTCAAATATTTTTGTCTCTAAATAAATCTAATTCCTCATAAATACTACTGACCTTCAAATATATGAATTGTAGTAATCCCTTTACAAGTAAAACATTTACGAGTCTTTCATCTGTTCCAAGGTTTCTCTTCCTCATTTTTTTTTTTTTTGACCTTTCACCATACCCAGATTTCTCAACGTCCTTTTGAGAGTCTGATAGGCAGTATGGTTCCAGTTATGGAACGGAGTCTTCTTGGTTGAGGATCTCACACTTTGATCAATGCATCTGGGGTTCATGTTGAGCTCAGTGCTGACCCAGTCACCCCGCAGGACTCACATTAATCTTATACTTGATGAAAATGCCTATAACATTTTAACCCATGCTGCTGTCTAGCCTGGCCTCTTGTACTCTTGAACCATGTTCTTTCTGACCCAAGTGTAGGATACTGCATTTATCTTTATTAAATATCAACTCTTAGACTCAACCCACTGTTTCAGCCTGTCAAGATGCTTTTGAATCCTGATCCTGTCATCCTGTATATTACTTATCTCCTTGATCTTATTGTCAGCCATGGATTTGATAATATACCATCTTTGTCCTCTTCCAAGATAATGTTAAAAATGCTAACAGGACCAAGCCAAGGAACCAACAATGCTGCTGGCAGTCCTCCAAGTTTTGAATTCTGTGCATATTTGAATTTAATTCAACCAGTTGATAATCCACTCCACTGTATTAAAATTCCATACATTACATCATCTCGTATATAAAGCTGTTTTATATCTGACCCCTGGCTTCTTCCTTGACATTATCTAGTTCTTTATTTCCATCACTTCATGTATTCTGGCCAGACTACAAATCTTTCAGTCCCTGTGGATACCAAGTTCCTTCCTCATTTCAGAAGTTCTATAATTTTTATTTGTTTATATGAATTGCTTTTCTCCTGCTTATTTGTGTGGTTGATCCTTGACCAATCGGGATCTAGCTCAAACATTACGTCTTAGTGCAAATTATCTCAGAAATTGTCATTTTGAGCCAGGAAATATTGCAGGAGTCTGTGGTTCTAATCACTAGGGTTTGTGTCTCAGGACGATAAAGAAATAAGAGCACAGACAAGGAAGAGTGTGTAAAGCAGAAATAGTTTATTGAAAGTAGCAGATAAACTTTCCAGGAAGGGTCGCTGAAGGAGGGAACTCTTGAGAACTGACTGACAAGGGGTTTCTGCAGACTGTAAAACGGGAAGTTCTCAGGACTGGCCTGGAAAAGCATTAAAAAGTGATGGCTTTGATTTGTTAATTCGGTGAAAGTTAAGTCTCCAATAGAGACTCAATCAAGATAACAGAAAATACATGAAGTTTTTCTCCCAAGATGCATAAAATTCTCATTCCTTAGGTCAGTTACAACAGAACAAACCAACCTTGGCTAAAAGAACTAGCACATGACATCGACATTCTTCATGGAATCAGGTTGCCTGACTTTTCTCAGGCCATCTGAGACTCATCTCCACATGCTGGGGAGGAGTCCCTGGGCTACTGTCTACTTAGCCAGGATCTGTTTCTCCATCAATAATTCCCGAGTGCAGTGGATTCCTCAGCAATGTTTTATGAATTCCAGTACTCAATTCTTAGATTTCTTTTATTAAGTACACTAACATGTTATGATTTTCATGCTATTCTGAGTGAGATTATTTCCTTTTAAACTTAATCTTAAATATTTTAAACATATTATTTTAAATATAAATCTTGGTAGATATCATCAATATTGATTTTTAACAAAATATAATCAGGTGGCAATCCCAGAAGATAAAATCCCCTCATGTACCTGTTACTGAATTGAGGGTTATTTCAAATGATTGACCTGTTACATTAAATATAAATAAATACTGCAATTTTTGGTTAGCTATACTTATACCATATTTTTTGTGTAATTTCCCAAGTAGCAATTTAATGAAGTCATAGTTTATAATTATGCTTGTCTGTCTCTCAATAATGCACTGAGCAAAAAAGAAAATCAATGTGAGTTTTCCTGTTATGTGATTGAGGATTGGAGAGGGAAAGTAGAAAGAAGTGCGATGATTTGACTGCATGGATTAGGTGCTCATGTCTGCTGTAGCATGAATATCAAAATAAGTGACTTTCCATAACTTCCCGCCTCTTTGCAACAGTAAAATAAGATTGGGGGTAATAAAACTTGCCCAAGATTCAGATGTGGCATAATCCATGGCAACAAAATTACATTTAGTTATTTCACCTCATTTCTAATAAGTTGGATATTGCTGGATCAAAAGCAAATTGAGGGCAGGAACCTTATCTTGTTCAATTTTGCATTCTGCATGAATTTTGTGTTAATTATGGATCAGCAAACATGTATAGACAAATGCATCTTATTTTGCCCTTCTTTCCTGCTTGAGGAGACAGACTATTAATAAAATTCAGTACCAACAGAACAATCTAAATATCAAGAAAGTAGCCAACTTTCTGCTTGGCTCTTGCAAATGAGTGTATGATAACAGAAGAGGAAATAATGAAGCCAGAATGTGACAGTCAGTCAAAACTATTCATAAATTTTCATCAGAGTTTATGTTAAAATGTAAATGAAATTGGTTTTGATTCACAAAGAATCCTGCATAAGTGTCAAAGTTTGTTGGAATATAAGTGTCAGTGGATATCCATGTTAGGTCAATTACCAACTCACATTATCTGGGAGCCACACAACCACAAAATGAAGCAAATGAGCTTTATCCTCTACCCCAGAATTCTGACATTCAACTGCAATTATTTAGATTCCAGACTTGGTGTTATGCAATATAGTTTCATAGTGAGAATTTTATTGCAGCTGTTTTTGTAATAGGGAAATTTTGTTCAGTCTTGGAAAAAAAGCATGTTGCTTTAAAAATTGTAAATACACATATGCACACATGATTTACACACATATATAGATAAAATTAATATCAAATAATGCATTGAACAAATATTCCTGAGCTTCAACCCACATTTGACCTGTAATAAAATCTTATCCATCACCAAAGAAAAAAAGGAAAAGAATATTATTTTCTTAAATAGAAGTGACAAATATTTTTTGAAGAATCCTGGTCATATACAGTATGCATGTTGCCACATAAAATTGTTAAGAAATTCCTCAATAAAGAGTAGTCAAGGGGCTGGCACTGTGATGTAGAAGGTAAAGCCATTGCCTGCAGTGCTGGCATTACATATGGGCACCAGTTCAAGTCCCGGCTGCTCCACTTCTGATCCAGTTCTCTGCGGACATCTGGGGATGAACCAGTGCATAGAAGGCCTCTCTCTTTCTCTCTCTCTCTCTCATTATCTCTCTCTCTTTCTGCCTCTCATTCTCTGTGTAACTCTGACTTTCAAAATAAATAAATCTTAAAAAAAAAAATAGAGTAGTCAAACCTGATTCAATTCAACATTTCCCTCAAACAGTTGGTTATGGGTAACTTTATTCAAGTAACACATATTAATTCTTATGTATCACATATAATAGTTTAAGAAACATTAACATTAGCATTACTGATAAGTTTAAGATCAGATGACTCTTCTATAAAACATTAAATATATTCTATAAGAAAATCCATCATTGTATAGTATCTGAAATGGTTTACTTTAGGCAATAGAGTTATTTCCTTAGTGTTTTTATTTAATTCATCTGTCTTTATTCCTTTTAAAAAGTCCATATATGTCGGCGCCGTGGCTCAACAGGCTAATCCTCTGCCTTGCGGCACCAGCACACCAGATTCTAGTCTCGGTCGGGGCGCCGGATTCTGTCCCGGTTGCCCCTCTTCCAGACCAGCTCTCTGCTGTGGCCAGGGAGTGCAGTGGAGGATGGCCCAAGTGCTTGGGCCCTGCACCCCTGGGAGTCCAGGAGGAAGCACCTGGCTCCTGCCATCGGATCAGTGTGTTATGCTGGCCGCAGCGCACTGGCTGCAGTGGCCATTGGAGGGTGAACCAACAGCAAAAGGAAGACCTTTCTCTCTATTTCTCTCTCTCTCACTGTCCACTCTGCCTGTCAAAAATTTTTTTTAAAAAAGTCCATATATCATAGATGCTATAAGAAAAAAGTAAAAAGGCAATCAATGATATAGAAGAAATGACCCACAGTGTGCTCTCTCTATACACACACACACACACGCACACACTCACTCAAAAAAATATATGTATATAGAAAGAATATGTATCTAAACATATACTCATAAGGAAATATATAAATAAAATATTTTAAAGAAACATTCCACTCTATTATTTAACATATATGATAAATTACTATAATTTATATATTATATATATAATATATATAATATATATACATATATATACATATATATATATGTACTATATTACACTTATTCTATACTTTCATTGTATTCATGTAGTATGTGTATATATATGGAGAAAGAGGGAGGGTAGAGAGAGAAGATAGATAAATAAATAATAGACAGATATTAGAAAGATAAAGATAAATAAAATATATCATAAGGACAGGAATTATCACAAATTTCTTGTCAAGTTTTGTGTATTGAGGTATTACCTTATTCTAAATAGTGATTTATTTTATTTCAGTATTAGTGGTTGATGGAAATGATTATAAAACTTTTTTAGAAAATGTCTAACTATATGTTTAGATTTATTTAAAATCCTACTCTTGACACAGTAAGTCATGAGTTTCCAATTCTGCAAATATTTTAATGAATTTGACAGGTGCATTTAAATAGCATAGTAATTGTATTTAGGAGCTTGTATAAACTTTATTATCAATAAGAATGAAAATATAAGTCGTCCTATAAATAGAACACCTAGAAAATATAGCATCCTTTATATATACTTAAACTTCCCTATAAATAGGACATTGGGAAAATGTGATATCTTTTTGTACATTACACAATGCATAAATAAGTGACTTTCATTACACATTCACCAGTAATTTTCAGTGGAAAGGATCAAAAGACTTTGGTCTACTTTCAGCGGAAAAGATCAAAACACTTTGAAGAAAGGACTATAATCCATTTCCAATAATATGTTGTCAGTTTCACACATCGTCATTGCTGTTGTACTTTGAGAATAATATAGTTTTTCATGTCAAATCCGATACAGATTTTTCCTCCTGATAGTTTCTCACTGCATTATTTTAGGTATGCTAAGCAGATACTTCTTTTTTTAAATCCAACAAGCTTACGAGATCTCTCGTCTTTGTTCCAAATAGTGAATCATCCATTCATTTTTGATACACATATAAATTATTAGAGTGAAAGCAGGCCAGTGACATTTTTTACCTTATACTACAGAAGAATTTTTTCATCAGTCAATAATGTTTATCTACAACACCGCTGCAATTGTTATATGCGCTCACTGCCTTTGTTTTAGGCACCTCGGCCCTATTGTGTATTTGTTTTTTTCAGTCATTGAACTTTTTTTTTCATTTTCGATTATCTTTATATACAAAGATCGATTTAGTATATATTAAGTAAAGATTTCAACAGTTTGCACCCACACAGATACACAAAGTATAAAATACTGATTGAGTACTAGTTATAGCATTACTTCACATTGAACAACACATTAAGGACAGAGATCGTACATGAGGAGTAAGTGCACAATGACTCCTGTTGTTGACTTAACAAATTGACACTCTTGTTTATGGCGTCGGTAATCTCCCTAGGCTCTTATCATGAGTTGCTAAGGCTATGGAAGCCTTTTGAATTCACCAACTCCGATCTTATTTAGACAAGGTCATAGTCAAAGTGGAAGTTCTCTCCTCCCTTCAGAGAATGGTACCTCCTTCTTCAGTGATAGAACTTTGCCAAGTAGTTTCCTTGTTTGGTAATTTGTTCCAACAATGACACATTTATTATCTAACCATTTTTAAATGAGAATTTCATTATTTGCATTGATTCTATCATCATAACACCTTCCTGCTTAATTTTTTATCAGTGTTACCAGTTTCAAAGGACACACGATTAGTCTGTCTTCCTTCATGGTTCCTGTAGTTATGAATTGTGTCTTTTGAAGGTGTACAGATATTATAAACTAAGAATAGATTGTCACAAAAACTATGATGCGAATTCTCTACTACTTCAAGCATCTGTAGAACTACATTGCTAACAAGCAACAGGTCACAACTTATCAGGAAATAGCCACAAACGTTGGATTTTTTTCTGGCAGCACTACAACAAGCTACACATTTGTATGTATACAATTTCTCAGTGTCTTATTTATAGGAAATTATTTCCAAACACTGATAATTTCAAATACAGTGCATTCCTTGAAATACAATTACAATGTAGTTCTAGAAGGTATTTTTGGGCCAGTGTTGTGATGTAGCGGGTAAAACTTCTACCTGTGACACTGGCATCACATATGGATGCTGTTTCAAATCCCATCTGCTCCACTTCCCGTACAGCACCCTGCTAATGCGCCAAGGAAAGTGGCAGAAGGTGAACCAAGTGCTTGGGCCCCTGCACCCACCTTGGAGACCCAGAATAAGCTTCTGGATCTTGGCTTTGGACCTGCCCAGCCATAGTCATTGTGGCCATTTTGGGAGTGAGCTATCAGATGGAAGATCCCCTATCTGTCTCTCCCCACTCTTTCTCTGTAAACTCTGCATGTAAAATAAGTAAATAAATATTTAAAAATAGTAAATAAAGTGCTTTCATGAAGGCCTTTCCTATACATCGGTTATGGATGTAATAGTTTGTCCAGCCGAACATTCAGTATAAGTAATTTTTACAGTAAACTTTATGCCATTTAAACAATCATTCACATATTACTTTTATCAAAAGAATAAAACACTAAAAATATTTGTTTCAAGGTTACCATAGTAATATATTTTTATATGTGCCCTATATAAAACACAGTGGGACATAATGGATTAACCTAACGCTAGTAAAGCTCATCCCTAGCAACTCTGAATATCCATCACTGAAAGAATCTTGCAAAGCCTCATGTGTTGACTCCAACAACAGTTTCATGAGTTGAGTGTGTAAAATCCTTGGACTTGCAGTGAGGAAACACGACTCCTGGTCCCTGGTACATAACATGAGCAGCATACTCTGATCAGATCATTCAGTCTCCAGGGATACATTCTGGCAGTGTAGACGACAAACGTGATGTGGCTGCAGAGGACACTTCTCTGTTTTGGTGACATCTTGAATTACTGGTACTAAAGGCAGGGGACAGAGGTTTCCATAATTCAGGGTGTGGGTACAAAGTACGTCTGTTAGGTTTGAATTATAGGTATTTTATAGAATTAATCTCCCACTTAATCTCTTTTTAATATTCAAACATAACTCTGATCCTAGTGCTTCCCAGTGTTGAGATTACCTGAGAAGGAATGCATTCCTTGTTTCCTGGCATGAGTGATGCCCTTCACAGTGGCTTCCTAAGGCTCCTCAAGGTATGGTTTGCTACAGAGAATGACCATATACACAATCTTTTTGTAATTGATTCATTTCCGTTTTTTGAGCTCAGATACTTGACCTAAATTATGCTATCTGACTTATTTCTGATTTTGACTTAATGGTTTCCTTTATTCAAACATTCAGCAAAGTTTTAGTAAAGTGAAAATAGCCACTCAACAAGAAGGCCAAAGAGAAGGATGCAATGGATCCTGACCAAAAGAAAATTATGTTTCGCGCTATGGTTAAAAAATATTAATAATAACTTGTTACCTTTAAGGATTATCAAATAAGAAATACAAAAAGATTCAAACTGAATCTAGGTAAAGGATGAGATATTAACATCAAAAGTTGATTCGGATGGCCTGGCTGTGGTGCACTTCTGTAGGTGAAGCAGGTGTTATTTACAGTGGTGATTCCGTTGTTTAAGGGTGGAGATTTTTCTTTTTTTTTTTTTAATAACACTTTTATTTAAAGAATATAAATTTCAAAAAAACAGCTTATAGATTAAATGGCTTCCCCCCCATAACTTCCCTCCCACCCGCAACCCTCCCGTTTCCCACTCCCTCTCCCCTTGCTTCACATCAAGATTCATTTTCAATTCTCTTTATATACAGAAGATCAGTTTACTATATATTAAGTAAAGATTTCAACAGTTTGCCCTCACATAGCAACACAAAGTGAAAAATACTGTTGGAGTACTAGTTATAGTATTAATTCACAATGTATAGCACATTAAGGACAGAGATCCTACATGATATATTGTTTTAAATTGATTAATTTTCTATGCAATTTCCAATTTAACACCAAGATTTTTTTCATTTTTAATTATATTTATATACAGAAGATTGATTCAGTATATACTAAGTAAAGATTTCATCAGTTTGCACCCACACAGAAACACAAAGTGTAAAATACTGTTTCAGTACTAGTTATAGCATTACTTCAAATTGGACAACACATTAAGGACAGATCCCACATGAGACGTAAGTACACAGTGACTCCTGAAGTTGATTTAACAATTTGACACTCTTGTTTATGGCGTCAGTAATCTCCCTAGGCTCTAGTCATGAGTTGCCGAGGCTATGGAAGCCTTTAGGGTTCGCCGACTTCAATCTTATTCCAACAGGGTCATAGTCAAAGTGGAGGTTCTCTCCTCCCTTCAGAGAAAGGTACCTCCTTCTTTGATGGCCCCATTCGTTCCACTGGGATCTCACTTACAGAGATCTTTCATAAGGGTGGAGATTTTTAAGAACATGACTGGGAGGACGGTGTTTGGCGCCATGGTTAAGACACAGGTTGGCCTACCCACATCCTGTGTGGCAATGCCTAGGTTTGAGTCCCAGCTCCATTCTAGATTCTTATTTCCTGCTAATCTGCACTCTGCGAGGTAGCATGTGATGACTAAAGTAATTTTGTTTCTGTCACTCATGTTGGAGACCAAATTGAGTTCCTGACTCCTGATTTAGCCTGTCTATCCCAGGCTGTTGTCCTATGTGGAGAGCAAAAGAGCAGATAGAAAAATATCTTTCTACCTTTAAAAGAAAAATAAAGAGATGAGTGGGTATGTAGTGTGGAGCTCCTCAGGCTGCCGTGCTGAAGCTATGAATCCTGGAGTTTTTTAATGGGAGTGTTTGCATGGTGCCACATACTATATGATTTTTGGCTAGCAGTACCTGTGATCCATAGTGGCGAACCTAGGATTTTTTTTTTGTTACTTTACATTAGAATATATGAGAATACTTCAAATAGTTCATGAAAAATGGAATTAAAATATAAGTTTAGTTGGGTAGAAAAAGTGAAATCATGCACATGAGGGTACTTCAAGGTTTCATGAAAAATGTACATCATGAAAATACTATGCATGCATTTTCAAAAACTTGTAGCAAAATTAACTTATCTTTCATTCCATGTTCATGAGCTTTTTGGACCACCAGCATATTACACACAAACGTGTATATTTTCATTGAAATTTTAATATAGAGAAATAAAGCATGCCTATCATTAAAAAGAGACCTAATGAATTAATGTCACACATCCACAACTAGCATTTGATAATTTCACCTACTTAAAGATAAATTGAAACAAAATCTCATGTAAGAAATAAATCAGGTTCACATTTACTTTCAAGAAAGTTTTTTCCTTACATAGCAATTTCAACACACTATATGATTTTTATTCAAATACTGACACAAATGAGAGATTGTACAAAACTTCAATGAATAAGTCATTTTTTATATTTGCATTGAGATTTGAATAAGTTTACTCAAAGTTCACATAACAATTTGTTATCTGTTTTCATAGGCGATGAGGATGGCTTGAGAGAATCATCAGTCCAGACACAATCATTGCATGCCATATTTGAATCCCTTAGAAATAATATTACTGAATTCCATTTCAAACTTAAGAAAAATGCATCAACTATAAGTTCACAGCCTCCTAAAAGTTTGTAATTTTTTCATTACTTGTATCTCAATATGTTAGACCTGTGCATGCTGAGGTTTAAAAACAAAATTCTCCTTTTGGCTCAAGGTGCTCATCAACCATCTGGAACTGTTTCCCCAGCTTCATCCATTATGCAAATGAGATAAAGGATTCGTCATGTTTCATCTACTGATACTAATACATTAATGCTGGATGTTACAGCATGAGCCCCCAAGAAGACATTGCCTTTTCATCAGTCATTGGCTTGAGCTCACACCTCATTACTTTTAATGGCTCTGTGGCACTTAGGTCACTGAGCTCCTAACTGATGCCACCTAGGGTGTTACCAATAAAAGCAATTCTTTCTTTAAGGAGAGCATTTTCCCCATCCCCTCCCTTTCTTCCTTTTCTTTTCTGTTAATTTTTTTTATCACTATGAGATTCTTATCACTTCAGAAAGAATAACGAGTGCTTAATTGGACAAGCGAAGCTGTCTTCTCAGACATTTTGGAAAATAAAGCTATTTCTAGAAAGGGTTTAAAGACAAATATGTCCTGTTAATACATACCCGTGTGTGTGTGTGTGTGTGTGTGTGTGTGTGTGTGTGAGAGAGAGAGAGAGAGAGAGAGAGAGAGAGGATTTTATGACAATTTTCAATTATCCCTCTTTATGAGTTATCTCTTTCAGCAGTTGAGCACTCTTGACATAATTAACTCAGTTTTACTCCTGGTTGTGACACTTTCTAGTTATGAGCTTAGACAAGTTATCTCTCTGTGCCTCAGTTTTTTCATCTTTAAGATGGGATGATCTAACAAATTACCTACTTTAGGTAAGTAGTATGGCATATAGTATGTTCAAAATAAGTGCTTGTTAAATAAATTACATTGATAATAGCAATGTATGAATTTAGAAATGATTTCAAAAACAGCTATGTGAATAAAAATTCAAACTATTATGTGAATTAATTAAATTCTTAAAACTTAAATGAGAAAGGCACCTTTACTTGTGCTGAGCATAAATCTTAATAAAATATTCAGGTTTGTGGAGGTGAGTGTTTGGCACAGCATTAACTCATCACTTGGAAGACCCACATCTCATAGCAGCGTGTCTGGATTGGGTCCTGGCTCCACTCTCCATTCCAGTGTCCTGCTAATGTACATCCTAGGGAACAACAAGAAACGGAATAGCCAAGTACTTAGGTCCCTACTAGTCATGTGAGCACTGGTTTGAATTCCTGGCTGCTGGCTTCAGTCTGGTCCAGCCTAGGCGAAGGAGAGCATTTGTGAAATGAACTAGCAGATGATATCTCTTTTTCTCCATCTCCCTCTCTCATTCTTTCTGTCTCTCACTCTCTCTGCCATTCAAATAAATAACTTCAGTTTTCAAAGGAAAACTCTTAAAATTTCTGCTAAAATTGATTTAGAAAGCTTTGTTAGACTGTAATGATTCTATGTTTTTCAGAAGACCACGAAAATGCACTAGGTCTGGATATTACAGGCAATACTTTCCAAAATAAAAAGGAACAGAAAAGTGTGGTGCTCTGCTAATACTTTCAAACAAATCCCCAGTGTGTTATTGATGTGTCCCAATCTTAGATGTATATAAATGTAAAAACCCTAAAGCAAGTAAAAAACTGAATCCATCACAGTGTTAAGTAATATTACAGTTCATTTAACCATATGCAAGGAATGAAATGAATAATGATAAAGCATTGCTTCTATTTATCACATCATAAGTTAAAGGAGAAATACTATCAGGACTTGCTCCCACATATCTCACACTAAGCAAATGAGTTGACCTTCCTATCCCTTGTAAATCTCATGAACGTAGGAGAAAAAAGCATGAGAAAATGTATATTAATAAAAGCTCTGGACAATGGGAGTAGACACCAAAAGCAGCAGAAACCTGGAGAAAGATTAAATACTTCCTAAGCAAAACCTACAGTGTAAAAATTAAGGTAAATATTGATGTTTGATTGAATGACTCCATTTTCAAAAGTTTAGTGCCAAATAGAAGCCATAAGAAGGGATAAATAATGAAAAATACAATATTTCAAACTTTTATGACAAAGGATCTTCTTTTTGTATAAATCATTTACTAATCAAAAGGTAAAGAGAATATCTCTATGAAACACAGAGGCTCCCACAGCAGTAGCCAAGCCCCTGTTGAAAACCATACCTACACTGGGCTGCTGACACCTGCAATGATGTTTAACGAAGCACAGACGCAGGTGCACACACACAGACAAACCCCATGCACAAACACGTGTGCCAAATACAAATGCTACATCCGTAAGTAAAAACTACTGCTCATTCCCAATGTAGCAGCAGTTAAAACACAGCAGCATAATTTCCCAACCCATTCAGCAAAAGTAAAGGAGAGAAATAAATGCAGAAAATTGAAAATAGTTTGAAGGAAATAAGTGACCATAATTTCTTCTGGATGTATATGTATGTATATGTGTGTGTGTGTATATGCATATGTATATATATAGTAAAATCTATATATAAAACATGAAAAATATTTATAAATTGAAAATTTTGCAATTACAAATTTTCTGAACCTAGATTTTCACTTCTATAAACTTTTAAGAAAAATCACTCTCTTAAAAAAAAAAAGGTGGGGGACCAGCACTATGGCACAGCAGGCTAAAGCACTGGCCTGAGTGCCAGCATCCCAAATGGATGCCGGTTCGAGACCCAGCTGCTCTACTTCCGATCCAGCTCTCTGTCATGACCTGAGAAAGCAGTGGAAGATGGCCCAAATCCTTGGGCCCCTGCACCCACATGGAGACCTGGAAAAAGCTCCTGGCTCCTGGCTTCGGATCTGTGCAGCTCCGGCCATTGCAGCGGACTGGGGAGTGACCATCAGATGGAAGACCTCTCTCTCTCTGCCTCTCCTCTCTGTGTGTAACTCTGACTTTCAAATAAATAAATAAATAAATAAATCTTTTAAAGAAAGAAAAGAAAAATCGCTCTTTGGATGAATGTATAGTATTTATTAATATAAAATATTGGAATATCCTTCAATAAAGACTAGGAAACTTGAGTTAATATAATATTTCAATGCAATAACATGCTATGCAATGACTGATTCCACTACTATGAATATGCTTACATGAAAGTAGTTTCTTATAATAGTATTAACTAAAACATATTATTTGTAAGTACTAATAGTTATAAAAAATAAGCAAATAAGATGTAACATTATTGAAAGGCCATCACAAAGTTTATGGAAAAGACATATTATTAAAAACCTATGCTTGGATTTAAATTGGCTTTGCATCAAGGTAAATTTATCTTGTAGTTCCTTTTTTGCAAAAACTTTATGAAATACCCTCCTAAATTGATTCTCAGTCACAGTAGTTTTGTTCTATATAGTCATCAACATCATTGAATTAGTGAATAACTGGACCACTGCTCCCAGGAGAATGCAATAGTCTGGGTTTTCCCAGTTTAATAGAACCAAAAAACATAGAAGGAAAAGAATCTCTGTGTGTGTGTGTGTGCATGTGTGTAGAGAAAGAGAAAGAGGAGAGAGTAAAAAATCATATATATCTGTGTGCACACACAAGGGAAAGAGCCAAAGAGCGAGAACAAGGGAGAGAGAGAACATGAGACTGGATCACTGTAAGGAATTAGCTAATGTGATAATGGAGGCTGGAAAACCCAAAACCAGCAGTAAGCAAACTGG
Organism: Sylvilagus floridanus; assembly: GCA_949820135.1. Taxonomy (NCBI): domain Eukaryota; kingdom Metazoa; phylum Chordata; class Mammalia; order Lagomorpha; family Leporidae; genus Sylvilagus; species Sylvilagus floridanus. Next base: position 34,881,050 of record OX463228.1, on the reverse strand, counting down.
AGACCCAGGAAAACCAACTATATTTAGCTCTGAACAAGTCCGGAAGTCTGGGACTAGGGAGAGCTAATGCTACAACTTGCAGTCCCAGTCTGACACTGAAGGCATTTAACCTCATTTGAACAAGTATGTAGGGAGGCTTTAACTTTTCACCATTCTGCAGGGGTCAAGGAATGACAGTGAAAGCACCATGAGTATTGATTCTGGAATTAGAGACAAAATTTAACAAGCTGACAAATTTTCAGATATGGAATCTGTGAATATTGAGAATTGACTGTGTGAGTAAAGCCCTTTTGGGTAGAAATGACACAATATGTTAATTAATCTGTATTAAATTAAAAACAAATTTGTTGTGTCACAAATAAGAAAATAACTGGTGTAAAACCTGCTTCAGGTACTATAGACTTGATATTTAAGGATGGCCCAGTCTCTAAATAGAAAACAAAAGGTTTTATTTTGGAGAATTGGATCTTGTAGATAGGCTTCAGTATTCAAGGAAGACAACAGAGTAAAACAATTGTTTTTCTCATTTGTTTTGTCATCAAACAAAAGAATGAAACGTATCTAAAAACAACAGGAGACTGAACTGGAGCTAAAAATAAAAGAAAATAAATCTTGGGATAAATTTCCAGTAAATAAGAGAATCCAATGTCATTGAGTTTGACAACTAAGATTTGTTACAATATAGCCTTATTTTAATCCATGCCCTCAGTTCACGCATTGCAATAATTAATAGCATCCAATTACTGAATTATTTTTATTTTTATATCATTTCACAAAGCTACGTGGTACATCAGAAGAGGTATATAAAATGACAACACAGAGCTGTTATGAAAGATCAATTCAATAAGACATACAGGAAAACACTTTGTAAATATAATGTTTTTTCAAATATTAGACATCATTATTTGTTATTATATCTGCTTAGTAATCTGAAGGAAGACCTACTTCTTAAATATTTATTTATTTATTTATTTATTTATTTATTTTTAAAGATCTATTTATTTACTTGAAAGACAAAATGACAGAGAATTGGAGAGACAGAAAGACCAATAGAGAGATCTTCCATCTGCTGGTTTATTCCCCAGATGACCACTATAGCCAGGTCCTCCATGTGATTGGAGGGAACCAGCTACTTGGGTCATTATTACCTGCTGTCCCCCTTGTCCTTCAGCATCTGCATTAGTGGGAACCAGGACTAAAACCTAGACACTCTGATATAGTCACCAACTGGTGTCTTAATTGCTGTGCCATATGTGTAACCCACACCTACATTTTAACATAATATCAGTACGTATTTGAACAGGCTGAAACTAAAAAGTTTCAGAATGATTATAATTATGGTGCTAGCATTGTGGCATAGTGGGTTAAGCCACTGCCTGGGACACTGGCATCCCAGGTGGATGCCAGTTTGTATCCCAGCTGCTCCACTTCCTGTCCAGCTCCCTGCTAATGGCCTCAGAAAAGCAACGGAAAATGTCTCAAGTGTTTGGGCTCCTTGTTTCCACATGGGAGACCTGGAAATAGCTCCTGGCTCCTGGGATCAGCCTGTCAAAGCCCTGACAATTGTGGCCATGTGGGGAGTGATCAGTAGTGGACGGAAGATTTCTCTCTTTTTCTGTCTCTCCCCCTCTCTTTGTAACTCTTTCAAATAAATAAATAAATCTTTTTTAAAACTGCAACGTAATATGTGCTTTCACGGGGACAAGTTCAGAAAGTTCTGGAGCTATGCACTCATTTTACAGGGCTGTATACCTCCGACTTCCAAGGTCAAGGGCAATTGTCCATGAAAGGAAATATTGATTCCGAGCTGAGCAAAATGAGAAATGGTTTACCAGACTCACATTGGCAGGTGATTGGAAACTATGAGTGGAAGGACTGTTGTCTGGGCAAAGTGTGGGACATAGATTTTGTAAAATGAGACTGAAGGTTGATGTGAGACTTTTTATCCTGAGGACAGTGGAAAAGAGTTGAAAGATTTTTAAGATGGGAAACTAGATGATTTAGAACAAGGGTTAGCTACTTTATTCTGCAAAGGGAAGAGAGTAAAATATTTTAGTCTTTTTGGGCCAATTACTCAATGCAGCTTTGTAGCACAAAGCCAGTATAGACAAGATGCAAAAAAGAGTGGTTCCCAGCCATAGTTTGTCAACCACAGATTGTGAAGTTCACTGTGACTGAAGAATAAAGAACGGATTTAAGAGAGTTAAGGATGGAAACGGAGGTAATTATGTGGGGTATTTTCACAAAAATTTAAGCAAATTATCTTAATAAGAGAATGGCAATGCAAAGATGGACAGAAGAGGAATTTAAAAGGTATGGGAATTGGTAATATAATGAATGTAAATGATGTGATGGATCCAGGTTAAGGATGGCATGGACCACTGGGAATATGATGCTACCATTTCCAGATATAACAAATACAAAGATTGGAAGATCAGTGTTGAGTGGCAGAAGAGTGATTTCTTGTGTTGACAGATGAAATGTAAGGATCATCACTTCCACATGGAAAGCATTATATCAAGTAAGTCACACACTCAGCACTGAGATCTGGGAAACAGAAGTGACTTAACCATTCTACTGTTGGAATTCTGTCTGTAGGAATACGGAGACCAAAAAAGTAACTAAGCACAATTGTGGGGAAATAAAACAGACCACAACATCATTAAATGGTGAAACCTATGTTCTGTGGTACATCAATCTGAGGGAAGTGGCAGAGGCAGCCTCCGCTAAGAAAATAATCAGGGTGTTGAGTGACACAGAGTAAGATCTCATTTTGCTTTACTGTAGAATAGAGCACTTGAGGCCATTTTTTTCCCTCTCAAAACTTTACAAAGGTAACATGATCTTGTAACTATTATAAACCTGACATAATAAATTGGGAATGTTAAAATGTAATTATTTCCCATGGACTCGATCTAAAAATGTCAGCCTGGTGGTACTGTGCTTAATAAAATTAGCCCAGCTATTTCACTGATGGGAAGCTTTAGATATTGAAGTATAGGTGTTTAAGTCAAAGATGAAAAGAATGAGGCCCGCACAGTGATAATGTCAGAGTCTGTTAAAATTAATTCTTGTGAGCATTAACAGATGATCCTAATATTCATTATTCTATTGTATATACCATCCCTTTTCTCTATACTTAGTAAAAAGAATGTACTTCTCTCACATACTTTTTTAAGTTAAAATCTCATGATAATGTGTTCTATGAATGCATGATTTTGAGATATACTCAAATAAAAGTCCATTAAAATAAAATTATATTTAGCAAATACCAAAAACCTGTGTAGTAAATTCATTTCTGTAAAATTATGCAATGAATTTACCCTGAAAGATTAGATTTTATTTTGTATAACAAAAATAATAGTAGATTATGTATAGGATATGATCAATCATTTTCCCAAATACATACTCTTTCATTATAGTTGCATTTCTCTTTCATTAAAAGTGTGAATATTATAAACCTTACTTTTGGATTTTTTTAATCTTAACATTTTGTGATACTTGAATATAGACCAGTCCTTAATATAGAGTAATTATGTTATCATCAACTTAGTAAAATCTCCATACTTTTATATTAAGTGTATATAAATATCCAAGAATAATATGTGAAAGTTCAAAGGAAGTGCTTCAGGGTTTGTTCAAGTAAAATATATTTACTTTCTATTGTTGTTGTCTCTATTTTCATGAGGTGAAAAAGTAGTATTTGTAAATAATCAGCTGTCTACTAAATTAAAAGTGTGTATATAGATAGAAGTAGAAAATCTTAGTATCAAGTGCATTGTTTTATATTTGAATGCTAAAAAATTATAAAGATGCAAATAATGACTATTGATACATTTAACCATGGTCATAATCTAATGCTTCTTCATTGAGAGCTGACTCACTGAGTTGAATTTTATAGATACATAATAAAGGTTTGTGCAATCAAATAAGATATTCTGTATGGAACACTAGCATGTCTTAGCATTTTATGACAATATTAAGTGCAAAGTCAGTGAACAGAATCAGGACAACTTATCTATAAATCAAAGACAAAAGTTGTAATAAATCATAAGAAAATTGTACATGGTTAATGTTGTTGTGTTGTGCCATCTATGAGTTAATTCCCACCAAAGTTCATGACCACTCTATGTACTCAAGCATGTGAGATTTCATCACCATGGAGTTTAACTATATGCTATGCTTTTGCTCATGGACTTTTCTTAAATATAAAAGTTGCATGAATCCATCTTCAACACATATTTGAGTGTTACATCAAAAATGAAAACTCTTACAATTATTTAAAGCACCAAACTTTGTAGAATACTGTTGTATTTACATTTTACCTACTGATCAAATGGCAACCTTTTTCTGAACCATTCAAGAAAGATACAACATAACCAAGCAGTGAGAAAACTTGAGAAGTAGACACTATGGCTTCTTCCAGTTAAGTCTTCAAATAGAAATCTGACATTGACTCAAATATGTAAGAACCAGTGCAGGTCTTCATGGCGTCATCCAAGATTAGCAGGCTAAAAATTGGAAAAATTGATGTGCTTTTGATAAGTGTTTATTCGAATGCTTTCACAACTGGAGAGAAGTTGTGTGGGGGGGAGCCATTGTGATCCATAAGCTGTTCTTTGGAAATTTATATTCTTTAAATAAAAGCTTTATATATAAAAAAATTTATCAATGTATGAATTCCTTGCTTAAATTGGACAGTGTTCTCTATCTGGAAAAATATTCCTAGGAGCACTGAATATGAAATGAGAATGACAAACAAAAATCCTGAAGTTGAAATGTGTCTTTCTATGTCATTAACTGTCTTAAACAATATGAAATGAACCAAATTTGCTGCCAAACATTAATTGTTTCCTGTGTGTTTTTTTTTTGTCTCCTAAGTATAACTCATGTATTTTTTTTAAAGATTTTATTTGTTTACTTGAAAGTCAGAGTTACAGAAAAGCAAAGGCAGAGGCAGAGAGAGAGAGAGGTCTTCCATCGGCTAGTTCACTCCCCACTTGGCCGAAATGGCCGGAGCTGCACAAATCTGAAGCCAGGAGCCAGTAGCTTCTTCCGGGTCTCCCATGCAGGTGCAGGGGCCCAAGGACATGAGCCATCTTCTACTGCTTTCCCAGGCCATAGCAGAGAGCTGGATCAGAAGTGGGGCAGCTGGGACTTGAACCAGCGCCCATATGGGATGCCTGCACCGCAGGCAGCAGGTTCACCTGCTACGCCACAGAGCCAACCAACTCATCTATTATTTATAGAAACATATTTTGAAGTAAGTATAGAAAAGTGCAATATTTTAAGAGTTCTGCATTTACTCTTTTATTTACTCCATAATGTAAAGAGCTAATTCAATTTCATTCATCCACTGAAATGGAGCTTGATTTCATATTAGTTCTTTTTTTTTTTTTTTTTAAGATTTCGTTAGCTTGTTTGAAAGGCAGAGTTACAGAGAGACAGAGGCAGAAAGAGAAAGGTCTTCTATCTGTTGGTTCACTCTCCAGATGTGACAGTCCAAATCCAGGAGCCAGGAGCCTCTTCTGGGTCTCCCACTGGGTGCAAGGCCATCATCCACTGCTTTCCCAGGCCATAGCAGAGAGCTGGAACGGAAGTGGAGCAGCCAGGACTTGAATCCACAGCCATAGGCGATGCTTGCCCCACAGGCGGTGGCTTTACTCGCTGCACACAGTGCTGGCTCATATTAGTTCTTAAAATGCATTCCAACTTGTAAAATCAATAGGAAATCTATAAACATCTTTCTTATCCAGTTAATTTTGGAATTCACAATACACACAAAGGTTGTTTAATAACTTCAGTTCTCTAAAGCACAGTTTAATTACATATGCACTGAAGGAAAACTATACAAGAGACTTCTTTGTGTCTCAGAAGAGTTAATATGTGTCCAAAGAGTCTGGAATACAAAAGAGAAGAAGGCAGATATTTAAAAAGAGATAAAGATAGAGATGGGAGTTATTTAGTGATATTATTACTTAATCCTTCACCTGTGTGAGCTTGTGTCATAATCCTTTCCAGTGTTTTCCCAACCCGTGGAGTATTTGTTATGGAAACCTAGCTTATTTACCCAAATCATGAAAAATATCACATAACATGTGACTATTCCACCCTGAAATCATCAGGAGACAATTGTTATGTGATTATAAAAGTTGACAAAATGAGAAAGGATGTAAATGCTATTTTATATATGAGTAACATATACGTACATTTATAAGTATAATGTATGGGCTCATACATATATACTGTAATTATGAGAGACAGTGGAACTTATTTCAGGACATAAAACTGCATCTGTTTTCATCTCATGCTTTCTGGGGCTGTCAGGAAAAAACATTCTAACTGAAGCATGGATTTGAGTGTTTCTACATAGAAATCCACAATGGTAATCTGAATAATCTCTTGGCACTTTAAAAATATCTTTACTATTCAAAAGCATAATAAGGAGCAGCTAAATCTTCAAATAAGATTTTAATATAAATAATAAAATGACTTACATTAAGATAATCTTTAAGACATGTTAAATTATAAGAATGTAAAGTCTGAAGTGCACTCTCAGAAAAGTGAACATGTTACTTGTTATTGAGTAATATATTATAAAAATGAAGGCTTTAAAAGCATTCAATATTATTCTATAAATCATTGCTACACATGCAATAATATAATAATTACAATTATTAATAATTCAATTCACAGTGTCAATCCCACAAGTTGATTTTAATATTCAACAAACAATTATCATTGAAGGAGATGGCTCATTTTAATAAATTAGTTTATATGAACAAAAGACAAATCAGGGTATCTAATGTGAAAAAGTAATATAGTACACAAGTATTTTAATATCTATGATAGTCATCAAATTAATTTGACTTGATTTTGCAATTTATCAAGTGATTTAACTTACAACACACTGTAATAACATTTATAACATTGCCCCTCCCTAGCTGAAATCTCTGCAGGGACTCCCAGTGACTCTGGTCTTCTAGGAAATACTCAAGAATCATGACGATATTGTGAGATTTCACTCTGCAAACCAGCAAGATTTGGAAAGAAATGTGCCTGCTTTACATGTAAGTACTGAAGACTCCATTATTCAAAAATCATTCTTCCATTGTCTGCTCTTTGTATATGCGCAATATTGTCCCATACCCTTCTGTCTAGTCACAGCCCCTCTAAAAACTTTCCCAAGATTTCATAAATTTCTACAAATCATCACATTTCTTCTGGACAATTGGTAGTATTATTTTCCTAATTTTTTCTATAAACATCGTTTTTAGTAGCTATTACCACATTCTAACTTTTTCTTTTTTTTTCCTCCCAATGGGTGAATTTCCTATGAAGTCATGACACCATCTGTTACACTCTACAGTTTTCTAGATTCCAACCCTATTTTATCCCACAGATAGAAATATTGGTAACTGGAATGGCGTATCTTCTCTTTTCATTTGAACTTTCTCTATGATTACCAGCTTGTCTCTCCCACCATTCCTCCCATGCCATTGCCTCTGTGACTGAGTGCTTTTCTACCATGTCCCTTATCAGCATAGGGATTGACTTTCCAGCATCTTACAAGTCAGCAGTGATAGGATGCTTTTGGGACCCTGTACTTTTCAGTTTCTAAGGAACGAGGTGCCTTTCTGTGCAGCACAGAAGAAATGGTTGTACATTAAAGAGAAGACAATGCTGGCTAAACATACTCCCATAAAAACGTCTCTCTGGCCATTCCAGGCATAATTCGTTCATTTATTTAGTAGTTTTTCACCAAATTAAAGCAAAAGTGAACAGATCCGGAGCAAAGGTGATGGCCATAGCTTTTTAAGATGCTGAGACACTTCTTTATTTGTTGACTTTCTGGAGAGTCAAAGAATGACAATGTGTTTAATGGGCGAATGTATTAAGCAAGTTGGTCAATGTTTTAGAAAAAAATCTTACAAAAGAGGTTCACCAGAAAGTCCTGTATTACAACATTATCACTCATTCTTCTCACAAAATAGGGACAATTTTGCAAGAATTTGATGAGAGATCATTAAGTATAAACCTTAAAATATGGATTTGGCTCCTTCATTTGTTTACTAATCTTTGAAAGGCACCAATTTTTCACCAGTTACTAATGTAAAAAGATCACACTGACAAGGTTAAATTCCCACTTTCAGTTCTTTAGGAGTGGTCTGAAGGGCTGATATCATCTTTTACACAATTGTCTTAAACTTGTTGGAACTAATGTTAAGAAACAAAATTTCTATTTTCATTTATATGTTTTAATTACATTTTACCATAATTGTTTTGAAGTGCCCTCATTTTTATTGGCAAAGGAAAATAGCATAGACGAAGATCAGGACACAAAAAAGAGCTAAGTGTGTTATATGATCTACAGACCTCGTGGGGTTGATTGTGCTGTGATGTGTAGTCTGGAGCTGGGAGTAAAATCTGGATATTCTTCTAAGTCCAAAGTTATGAAACGTTTTCTGTTGTTGTTGTTTTGATTTGGTTTTTTTAAGGGTTTATTTTATTTACTTGAAAGACAGAGTTACAGAAAGAGGTAGAAAGAGAGAGAGAGAGAGAGAGGGAGAGAGAGAGAGAGAGTGTGTTCTTCCATTCGCTGGTTCACTCCTCAAGTGGCTGCAACAGCCAGAGCTGAGCTGATCCCAAGCAGGCGCCAGGAGCTTCCTCTGGGCCTCCCATGTGGCTGCAGGGACCCAAGGAGTTAAGCTATACTCCCCTCCTTTCCCAGGCACTTTAGCAAGCAGCTGGATAGGAAGTGGGTCAGTCTGGACTCAAACTGTTGCCTATTTGGGATGCTGGAGCCTCAAGCCAGGGCTTTAACCACAGCACTGGCCCTGTGAAGTACCTTTAAAGGTGTTTTCTCTGTGCAAAAAAATGTATTACAGACATCCAAGGAAAAGGCAGGAGAACTAGTCAAGCATTCATAGGCAAGTGTTCATAGGCTAGGGCAAAGCATAGGGACAAATGGCAACCAAGAAAACCTTTCAGAGGAGGATGAGGGAGGAACTGGGTTGGTGCCTTGGGTTCTAGTTCTCTCTGTGTTCTTTGAAAATTCCATGTGTATCTGCCTTATCTCTATTTCAAATATAAATAGTATCCCCCAGTCTCCATGCCTATAAAAGTCTGAAAATCTCTTGTGATCTGATTATTCCAACGAATCCACAGTGTTAAGATCTGCTCAGCTCCAACCCATTGGGTTCATTCATGCTGTTTTGTGTTCTCTGGAATGTGCCCTTATCAGTGACTTAGTGCACTCACTAAATCATGCAAGAAATTTACTAACAATCAGCATTTCATATCTTTTGAAGTTTTGCTGAAATATGGTGAGCAGAAGGCAAATTATTATGAAACAACTTCTATCTACAATAGAATCTCCATTTTCCCTTCCTGTATTCCTTCCTTCTTTCCCTCCCTCCTTCCTTCCTTCTCACTCTTCTCTTTGTAGTTTCCATTGTGAACAACCAAAAAAATTCCTCTTGACTTAATATTATTTAACCACATCCTTTTTATCTCACTCTCAAGTACCTTGCAAACATCTCACAACTGACTCATAGGTTACCCACCACCCCCATTTCAAAGATGAGATAAATGAGGTGAGGTGATGAATTTATTTATTGAATTATCATTGATCATACAGCTATTAAGGACATGCCAGGAATTTGAATCAAATCCCCTTCTGTTAGATCTCAGCCTTTTCTTGTCCTTTTTAGAGCCTAGTCATGATATGTAGGCTTCTCTTTCCAGCTCCTAGTTAATGACTGATAATTTCTTACAGAAGTAAAAAGCAAACACAACATTTGTACAGTATTTTGTTGTGAAAAGCTCTGGGTAATTTCCATGATATAGTAGCTCTCTCCCTGACTCATTCACCCCACACTAAGCTTATTTCTTTCAAACACTCTGACTTCCTAATACTGGTTCATCTCCAGAGTGTAGCTGTCAAGTACAGACTTGCTGGTGGCTGAGATTGATCCCTGAGTTGGCAGAATGTCACTGAAAGACTTGGTTCTCCTCTTATCTTGCACCTTGTGCTTGCGAAGGTGTTAGCAATGTCACTTCTGGCCTATGCCCACAGCACTCAACTGTCAACTACTTTACTGACATGTTTGCCAACCTTCAGCATGTATTTTTTGTCCCCAGTGTTATAGATCTTTGATGCTGATATATCTACTGAATGACATTGTAAGGTGTCTGAGTCAGGATTCAGATTTGATTTCCTCTTAATTTTGGTTTAGATAAAATTCTATAAAATCAATCAAATACTTTTTTTTAGGATCCACATCAATCTGAATATCATTTCCATTTCTTTTCAGTTTTATGGCTGATGCATCAATGTAGCTTTATCTTTGCATTTTTCTCTATATAGGTTCTTAGCATTATTTTTTAAAACTGTATTCTGTATCTTCTCTGTTCTAAGATACAAACTAAACAAGCAACAAATGATTTTGGACCTTAGGTGTTGGATTCAGTGTGGGGTAACTTTAACACTATCAGTCATTTGAACAATAGGGTTGGAACATCTCCCTTGTTAAGCTGAAAGCCACAAACATTCTTATTTATGCTCAACAGCACTGAAATGATTCTGCACTCCACTGGTTCATCCTGCTGTTGATATTTGTCATCTTCACCTTCCTGAACCAGACTCTACCCACCAGTTCGTTCTGTGGTGGATATCTTTCTAAAACACATACTCATTTTTTACTCTCTCCATTGCATAAAACTTTCATCATCCTATTTTCTATTGGAAACAGAGAAAACCCTCCACACACCATACATACACACCACAAATATTCATCACACACACACATGTGTATGTGTCACCCATACAGACCACATACCCTTCTCTGGAAGACTGCCATTCAGCACAGGTGTAATATTTTCACTAAATTTGACCCTTATTGTTCCTGAAATGTTCTTGTACATTTCTTGTTCAGCAATCTCCATATTGAATTACAATCATCTATACTTATCGTTTCTCCACTAGACTATATGTCCTTTTCTGGCAGGGTTACATTGTGCTGTTTAAGCGTTTCCCCAGCATTTCAGAAGATATTTTAGGATAGTTATCATTATTTGGTAATCATTAGAGACTGGAGTACTAACACAAAGGAATGAGTGTGTGAAAGGGAATAATCCCCACTTCTCTAGTTTCACATTTGCCAATTCATTCCTTTCTTCCACCCTCCTTAGCTCCTGGGCTCTACAGAGAAAATTGATCCCTATTCCTAAATGGATTGTACACTGTAACTATTCTATGGTATACACAGATATGGTTCCTTTCTTCTCTAATGAGCTTCCAGTTGTCTTCAGGAAGACAACTCCTACTCATCCTTCAAGACTCAACACACGCAAGCTCCACCATGGAAACTGCCTGCCTACTCCAAAAGCACATGTCATTGTTCCCCACAATGTTTTGCACAATTTATTGCTCTGGTGTTCTATTTTTCTGATCTATACACATTTTTTTCTATATGATCACATGTGTGCATGTATCTATGTATTCTTAGTATATCCAAAAGTATAAACTATAGTAAACACATATTAGATGTTTAAAAAGTAATTGATCAAGATAGATGAAAAATCTGAGATGTTTCTTAAATCGAGATAAAGATTTTAAATTTGTAGAGTGTTGTCTATATGTGTAATTCTCATCATATGATTTAAGAGTTACTATTGATTCCTTTCTATTTAAAGTTCCAATGTCGTTTATAAAAAATCACCAATCATCAATTCATATTGATGATTCAATAAGATGTTCAGTTTTAGTTGTATTATTTCATATCCTATAGGAAACATTGCAGTAAAGCAGAGTAGTTTCTTTATTAGTTTTGTTAGAATGCAGTAATGTTCCTATTCTATGATATTTAACACCCACTTTTAATTCCTGAGTAATTTTCTTAGGATCTTAGGTTACTTAGACTTTCTTTAATTTGATCATCTTTCTTGACATCATAGAATCCCAGCATCATATATTATCTGTTAGTTGATTTAGTAAGTATGTCTCTAAAGCCTATTCTATGCCAAGTACTATTCTAGGTTCTGGAGATAAATTAGCAAATATAACAGACAAAAACTCTCTTTCTTAAGCACCTTACATTCTAGAGAGTGGAAGTAAACAATAATCAAAATAAATAACATTGTCAGAAGATGTTAAATATTATTACATAAATAAAGTTGTGGTAAGGAGCTACAAGATAGCAAGGATGGGGGTGGCAGTTGCATTTTAAATGGAGTAGTCGGTGAGGTCCTTGCATGAGGTAACAGAAATGTTTGGAGAGATGAGATGCAGATGTGATGAGAAGAGAGCAATGTGGATTCTGTGAAGATTAACCAACAGCAAACGGTGTGTTCAAATTCACAAAGCAATAATGTATTTGGGCTATCCAAGAAAAACAATTATATGGCCCACATTGTGGCATAGCAGAATAAGCCCCGACCTGGGACACCAGTTCAAGTCCCAGCTGCCTCATTTCTTATCCAGCTCTCTACTAACACGTCTGGGAAAGCAGCAGCAGATGGCCTGAGTATTGGGCCTCCAAACCCACATGGGAGACCTGGAGGATGCTCCTGGCTTCAGCCTGGCCCACCTTGGGACCCTGTGGTGATCTAGGAGTGAACCAGTGGGTAGAAGACCTCTCTCTCTCTCTCTTTATTTCCTTCTGCCTCTCCTTCTGTCTTTGTAACTCTGGCTTTCAAAGAAATTAATAAAGCAAAAGCAAGTATCTCACTGTGTCTAGAATAGAACAAGAAAGACAGACTTAAAAATATGAAGAGAAAGGTAACAGGAGAAAGTATTTGGTCATCAAAGGTTTCCAACAGAATAGTTACATAATTAGGCCTAAAAAACTCCCTCAGGCTATTGTCTAGGAAATAGACTTTAGGGTGAAATCAAAGAGACCATTTAGAGAATGAAAACAGTAATCTAGCTCAGGTTTGATGGTTGCTGTGACCATAATTGTTGTGGTGAGGAGCAGCATAAGTAGTTAGAATCTGTATTTGCCTTGAAGGGGGAACAAATGCTAATATAAGTTTTTATAAACTCAATAAGAGGTATGCAAAAGAGTGGAGTTAAGAATGGCTCTAAGTCTAGTTCTGAAGAACAGAGGAATGGAATTGTTATTAAACGTGAAGGAATTGATTTGGGAAGACAGGAATAACAGAACATTAATTTTGATAGTGATGCTATAAAGATGTTTAGTGGACATTTAAGTGGAGATGTCAAGTAGGTGATTTTATATATTCCTAGAATTCAGAGAATGGAAGTGAATTTAGTGTATGCATTTGGTACTTGAAGCCACAGGTGAAGTGAGATGTGATCCAAATGCAGATCTTGGCTTATTTGAAGACAAAGAGTTAGTCAAAGAAGAACCAGGATAATATACTGTGAAAAGGCAGTCAGTGAACAAAGAAAATCAGAAGTGTGTGGTAGTAAAAAGAGAAGGGAGTGGAAAATTGTGAGAGCTCAAGTGAAATGAAAAGTAGAAAGTGGTCACTGAGTTTGGCGGTGTGAAGATTACTGGTGACACTGGGAAAGCTGCTCTGCGAAGATGTAAAGGCAAAGGTTTATTGTGGTTCACCTCTGTGATCACTTCGTCAATACTCTAAAAGGTAGTGAATCCTACTATGGTGTTTGTTGAACTCTTAGGCCTTGCTCTCTTAAGTCACCCTCCTCTCTTCAGAGAAATAACTCACTGTGCATAAGAAACTAAACCATTTTTTGTTAAAAATATTATGGACCTTAAAAAAGGAGTAAGTGACTGAGCAGTATTTCTTAGATGAGAAAGAAGTGGACACAAGTGTAATTAGTAGAAGAGCTGCTTCCATGACATTCAATTTTCTGGGAAGCAACAAGACAGTGTACAATTGTGCAGGTTGTGAACCATAAATCCTGCAAATAGTATTCATATTAGAATTTATGTGAGTGGCACCACCCAGGGTTGTACGGCTTCCATATTGAATAATTGTACTTGATGGCCCTCTTGTAGAGTGATATAGGATGGGAGACATAAATATATTATTCCCATGTTTCTCATCTTCAAGCATTCCTTAGCACAAAGTGGTAGTTTTCAGTTTAAGCCAATTTATTTTCATATAGAAATAAAATTTAATCTAACACCTTTAGGAATACACAAATATACCCATATATACATATTTTGAGTGATTTTTAATTATACACCCTTTGTGCTTCCCTTGGAACTTAACTTCACATGAGATAAAGAATGTTTCTTTATCTCAAGCCATCTTATTGCACAAATTCTAGAACTGGGTGGTTTAATGACATCTTTCATCCAACGATATGATAAATAGTCCAAAATATTATATTTTGATGCATTTTATCATCATTTGAAAATGTATTTCTTTGTCTTCTTTTTATATGCTCACTAAGTAAACAACTCTAAAACCTCTTAAGTGAACATTGGAGATTCCAAGGAGATAAAGCATGATGCCTATCGTACCATCTACACTGTCTATTATCTTGTAGCAACTTTTCCTCAAGCTTAATGATTTTTAATGAACAACCATTTAAAATAGGCTGTGATATTTTTGGATCAAGAATGTGTTCTGGGTTAACTGGGTAATCATTTTTCATATAATCAACTGTGTATTAAACTGGAATCTTCATTGGTTTGGGGGATCCAAGATGGATTTACTCACATTTCTGATACCTCAGGGTGGAAATATGGCTGGAAGGCTGGAACTAAGTGGGTCCATTTTCCTCATTGTGTGGTCTCAAGCCTTCTACACCTGTTCTTTACAGCAGAGTAGGTGGTCTTTTAAAATCATGATTCTGGCCTCCAAGAGGGAATAGCTCCTGAAAAAGGAAGTAGGGGTCACCAATTTCTTACTCTGGTTAGAAAACCAGCTCCTCATTGCTTTCATTATATTGGATGGGGAAAAGTAGTTATATGTATTTTCTTGAATGCACTCAGCAATGCATAGAACACATCTCTCAATGGTTTGTGCAATAGTTATTTTGTGGTTAATTTTTAATCTGCCAAATCCACTCATCTTGTAATGGATGAAGTATATTTATTCTCAGTGCATTGACATGATAGGGAAAGGAATTACTAACATTCCATGGAGTGTTTGATAGAATCATTTTCTTCTGTAACATATATCTGGGAAGTCTATGTTAATGCTTAAATGACAAAATATTTGCTTGGCCAAGGCTGATGTGGATAAAGACTCAGGAAACAAGCCTTAATGTCTTACTATTGGATGTATTGTTTGTTAAAAGAAGTGTTTCTAATGAGGCGAAGACTATTGCCATGGTCAACAATATGACACTTCATTGTCAAGATCTCCTCCATCTCCAAATAACTTTACTCTTCTTATTGTCCCTTAACAAGATGATCACAGGAAAATTCAAGCAAACAAAATGACCCATGCACAGTGACCCTGCTGAGGCGTGAGTGTGACACAAGAAAAATAAATCTACTGTTCCCTTTCTCTCCCGAGGGGCCATTTTGTGCCTATTACAGACAAGATAATTTCAGTATTGTGGTAGCCCCTCATCATCTTCTACCACTCAATGACCCAGAATTATTTTGTGGGAGAAAGATGGCTTGGTCATACATGTTAAAAGCTAGTAAGGATTCAAATCATCTATGTTTCCACTGGAGTACTTTTGAAACAACCTATATTTTTAAGAGAATTGTTACAGAAGTAGTCACTATATGTACATTGTGCAACCGTATGTAAGGCAATTGTCATTGTCAGCCATACAAAAGAAACTTTATTGTTTTATCAATAAATTACTTGCTATTTTCAAAAGGTATATATTCCAGATTTTCACTACTCCAAATTCACCAGTGCAAAATTATTTTCTGTATGAAGCATTGATACACAGATCCTCTTTTAAATATAGACTGAATACAGAGTGAATCTTGGTTTTTTCATTTTCATGGGGAATTATAAGTGTAGTGAAGTAAGAATTATTTTTAGTTCTCTCCTTGCAGGTTCAGAAGTGACAGTGAAAAAGGAAAATCAAAATTCAAACAAAAACTCAATAAAAGCTTAGGTATCCTAAGTGGGGTGATGATTTTTGAGTCATTCAGATTTTTATAACATCAACTTTAATTGTCCTGAGTGTGCTCCTGAGAAAAGAAAGAAACTAGGAAAAATATGTACTGCAGTGAGAAAGAACACATTAAAAGAAGATAGCTACATAAATTCACTTGCAATAAAATTACTTCTAATGAGTTATGCATTTTAAAAGGTTTCTCCTCTAAAAATCATTTTAACTTCCAAGTTTTCAAAATTAGGAACTTGAGTATGAATTAGTATATTCTCTTAGTATATTTGTAATGTAATATGAATTAGAAACTGAATGTGTTCCTCTTTTCATAAAAAATAGTGAATTTTAGCTTTAATGTATCTGTATCTATACAGATATATATAGCACTCTTTTTATCTACTAAGAAGTTATAAACAATAGTAAGTGTTAAGTTAGAAAATGTTCATAATGCTATCAAAATACATTTTACATTGATCTAGCAGTTTATAATTTTGAAATGTTTTCTCAACTTTTGAATTTTATTTACTCTTCACAAATCTCTGTGACACAAGTTACAGCAACTGTATTGTGAACTGCATTTTGCGAAGGCACAGATGCACATGGCACAATCAAATTAGTAAAATCAAGTTTGAATTACATTGGCTCCTCAACAGCAAGGGTATTTACTATGTAGACATGTTTCACAGTCAACTCTTTTGTGCTTTTGAGCCAATTGTATGGGGAGAATCTTCCAATAGAGAACAGAAACCAGTATGTTATTTAATTTATAAGGTAAAATTCAGACATGAAGGTGTACATGGCATAATCATTAAACATTCATCAGATATCCATAAGATTCTCTATCTTTTGCAAACTTCTTTGAAGTTCTATAATGGTCATGGGATTACTGACGGCCAGTGAAATATGAGCCAAATTGACATATGTTACTTCTGGATCAAAGCAGTTAAGGAGGTAGTTCCTTGCTGTATGTTCTGAAGTATATAGTTTCATAGTTTGTGCTACATCAGACCAAGACATGAGCAAGAACAAACCAATATGGTGTAGACCACTAAGTGTTCAGAGAGCTTGTCTATTATAAGAGATAGTCTCAAATATTCTAATACAGATACCACTTTGGAGGAACAAAGCTGTTATCTCTGCAACTGGAGAATTGCTCATGATAGTGACTCTGAGTGGATTAAAAATTTAAGCTACAGAAAGTGTGTTTAAGAAACCAAGAACTTTTGTACAGATGGACACTTCTTAGAGCAGAAACTCAACACTGAGTCTCCTCATTCCCATTGACATCCAGAGCACAGAAGACTTCCTCCATTGTACAACCTTTGACAGGATATTTTCTCTTCTCTAACAGTGTTGATCAAGATGGAAAAATGGTGGTTTCCAGTCACTGAAAGCAAATGTTTTGAGATCTTGTGTGTAGAATAAAGGTTTTAAACAGATGAAATCAACAGTACCAATTATTAGACCTTTAAGCGTAATAGCAGTGAAGTCCAAAAATGACAATATTACTTGGGTCAGTTGAAGATTTGGATATAAAAAGGTAATAATAGTCCTTCCACTGGATACTTTCATGGGCCATTTGCAACATTGGCTATGTAAGTGCACACTCCTCTCTCTCCCTCCTTTCACACATACTCATGTACACACAGAGTGTAAAAGTGGCATTTTCTTTTCTTCCTTAAAGGCTATCTAGCTAATAATTCTTTCATATCCTGAAAATGAGAAGAAGTTAATATCCAAACACACTCATAGCAACTGCCTTCCATCTTGGTGTCTGTACATGTGCCTATATGGTTGTGTGCACATTCACACATATAAATGCATGAGTGTTTAAATCACCTTTTTAGTAACATGTTAGTAGTTGCAATTCCATTTATAGATTTAGTGATATTCAACATATTCTTTCCTTAAAAATCCCGGATTTAGAATTCTTTTTGGTATGTTTGTAGCCAAAAAAAAAAAAAATTGAGTTAGCCTTAATTAATAGTTGCAGATAATAGTCTTATGAGCAGAGTGCACGTTTCAGGTAATCAAATAAGTCTCCCTTCTTGAAAACTCTGCTTACACCAAGCTCATTCCTGTCTGCATGTGTGACTCATTTCAGGAGAGCAAGTAGCTGCAATCAAGACACCATCTGAAAGTGTATCAGTCCCATGGTTTTGATCTATTTGGGATATAACAATTGGAAATTTTATTGCAAATTAGGTAAATTGGAACTTTGAATAGTTTCAATTATATGTACATAAAGAAACATCTGATTTACTGAAAAGTCATCTTCTGTTAGAATTAGATGAGAATAATTTTTTATACCAAGTTTGGCTGAACAGGAACTAGGTAGACATTGCCTTCAACACTTACCTTGTAACTGCTGGGACAATTGAAAATTAAGCCCTTTTTTAAAAACTGCTAAAAGTTTTGGCCAAGGATGCTCGACACTGTCATCAAGAAAAAACAATCATAGAGTTTGCTCTGAATCATATTTCAGGCCATAAAATGAACAATAACTTTGTTTAATGAGGCAGAGTATCCCAATAGGAAACCTATAAGAAACAATTGTTTAACCAATTTCCTTAATCCTC
The DNA here is from genome assembly GCA_949820135.1 of Sylvilagus floridanus. NCBI lineage: Eukaryota > Metazoa > Chordata > Mammalia > Lagomorpha > Leporidae > Sylvilagus > Sylvilagus floridanus. Next base: position 34,862,450 of record OX463228.1, on the reverse strand, counting down.
AAAATTTCAACAAAGCAAAGGAAACTATGAGCAGATAAATAAAATGTATCTTATTTTAAGTATTAGTTGATGCAATTTTACGTATATCCACACACTCTCTCACACATGCATTCAAGGCTGAGATAAGCAGAAAAGATTTAGGTGGGACTTCAAAAATCCAGGAGAAAGTGGTGTGTTGATTTCCTGGGTTAATTTAGAGACTTCAGATTCTTTTTCTGTATGTCTTTGAAACGACACCTCTTTACCTTGCCAATAAATTTGTCTAAGCATGTTTTATTGTAGGTATTTAAAGCTGTGTTGCAATTGTGTATACCAACAGGCTCCAAACCATGACATAAGAATCACCTGAGTACCAAGGACCAGTCTTTCTTGTCAAATATTACAACCGATTTATTAGAAAATGAGTCATCAGTGATATTTAGCCAAATGTAGGAATCTTTTCCAACATTGCAAATACATTTGTAGAATTTTCCATTTTATCTTCTCTATCCTGTTTCTATTATTTGAATTCTTGCATTGTATATTTATTCTAATACAGATTGTATCACTGTTTTAAACCTTGCACATTCTCTGTTCTTGATAAATGAGTGTTCATTGATTATTTTTAATGCAGCATTTACAATTTAACAAATAAAACTTTTACTATGTGACCCTAGGAAGAATACTTAACCTCTCTGGATATTGCATTATTCCTCTTTAAAATGACAGAGCAGCAATTTCAATAACTTTTATTATTGGAAGCAACTTTAATACTGTTCCCAGGGCATAATTTTATTTCTTTCAAAAATATTTAATACTGCACACTAATCTTGGTGAATAAAATACAGTAAAATGAATACACTTCTAATAGTCACTCCAATATCTCCAAATTTTTTACAAAAGATATTTGCTTTGACTGTGCTTTCCAGACATTCATTCCATATTTTCTACTAAAGCTACTTTTTTGGGTGGGGCTGTCGGGAGAACCAGTGCTTAAAAGATGCATCTGAATCACAGTCCCTGCTAATGCCTATCCAAGGACAAGAATGTATCAAAGAAAGGGGACTGTGTCCTATGTTGAGGTTAAATAGTTACCACTCCTAGGGAAAGCTTACATTTCTTTTGTGCTATGTGTCTGTGAATGTTTTATGAATCCAATTGAGCTTCAGAATCAAGTTTCTCTGACAGACACAGTTTATTCAGAGGAATAAAGATACAGCAGAAAGTTATTGATTTTTGAGGGATCTACACCTTGTGAAAAATTAACCAGACATTCTGTCAAGATCAATACGATTACCCTTGCTGCTTCAGAACTGTTACACTGAGTCTGACTAAGAATGTCTCCATTGCAGAGGGCATTGGCTGGTTTTGAAAACCACAGGCAGGCAATTCCTCCTATTCATTCTGTTCTTTCCTCCCATGATCTCCAACACCCTGTACTTTCCACACATACATGCATAAAATGCCCTCCATCCTCAGAGTTCATCTGAGGCTCTGTATCCTCCATTGAGGGGGTATGGAGGCCTAGAACTACCCAATGAATCCACTTCCAACCTCCATAGTTAGAAAAACATGGAAACAAAAATCTATCTCAATATCGGGTTTTTATTGTTGCGTTCTGATTGTGGTTACCACTCTGCTCTCTGTAACTTATCAATTTGGATTACTATTTTTTTTTTACAGTTGAGAACGAAATACTGTTTCTCATCTATGCTCAGATCCAAGAGTCCCTATTGTCTTTACCACAAAATCAATATAAATTCATACATTTATGCATTCATATGCTCTGATCTAGCTCACTGGCAAGTAATTGAAATTTATTTCCAGTGTGCATTTCCTGAAGGATGAGTGCAAAGCTTGCTGCTAGGCACCCTGAGGAACAAAACAGAAACCCTGCCCTCAACATTCATTAACTCAAGTGTTTCTCCAGGGAGTTCCTCTTGAACTTTATAACAAGGAAACCATTTCTTTCGGCCAATGCTTTTGTAGGACATTTGGTGCCTATAGTCCCACCCCTTAAAAGTTATTAACTACCTTCGATCATAATGGCAAGCAAAAATGTCTTCTTGTGTTTATAAACAAAACACAATATGTAGCACTGGAACCATAGGAGACTCTGGTGGGTTGTTTTCTGCCTTGATACCTGGAAACCAGGTTCCTATTTTTCTTTTGAAAATAAATTCATAGGAGGCTGGTGCTGTGGCTTGGTAGGTGAAACTTCCACCTGTGGTTTTGGCATCCCCTACGGGCACCAGTTCATGTCCCAGCTCCTCCTCTTCCAATCCAGCTCTTTGCTGATGGCCTGGGAAAATAGCAGAAGATGGCCCAAGCGCTTGGGCCCCTATACCTCTGTAGGAGACCCAGAAGAAGCTCCTAGATCCTGGTTTCAGATTGGCCAAAATCTGGCTAATTGTGGTCATTTGGGGAGTGAAGCAGCAGATGGAAGAAATTTTTCTCTGTTACTCCCTCTCTCTGTTAGTAATTCTACCTCTCAAATAAATAAACAAAATCTTTTTTAAAAAAGAAAATAAATTCATAGGATATATATATATATATATATATATATATATATATATATATAGACTTCACTTTGGTTTTGGCTCACTGGAGTCCTTGGTCTCCATGAGAACTCTAATTTCTGACATATCAGCAGTACACTGGGATCTTCTTTATAGCACTCGCGCCTGGCTATTCCTGTCTAATTCGATTTCTCTGCTCATGATGGGCAGCATATAACCTTTCAGAATAATGTCTAATTGAACAATACAGTGGGGTCTTCCTAGGAGAGTATTTGAGATATAGGCATACTCATTCCCAAGGTTTTCTTGAATATAATATATGAGGGTATTTCAAAAATGTGTGAAAATGAAATAAAAGAAGTGTATTTTGGTATACAAATTGGAAATCAATGCACTGTTTTGCCATAATACGCATTTTTCCATAAACTTTGAAGGCTGCTTGTATTTAACAACATGAGTTCACTTGTGAATACCACTTCTTTCGTTCTTTCACTGAATCATTCATTTAACTGTTTATTTTTCTTTTTTTAACTTTTATTTAATAAATATAAACTTCTAAAGTACAACTTTTGGATTATAGCGGCTTCCCCCCATAACCTCCCTCCCACCCACAATCATCCCATCTCCCATTCCCTCTCCCTTCCCATTCACATCAAGATTCATTTTCAATTATCTTTATATACAGAAGATCAGCTTGGCATATACTAAGTAAAGATTTCAACAGTTTGCACCCACACAGATACACAAAGTACAAACTACTGTTTGAGTAGTAGTTCTATCATTACTTCTCATAGTATAGCACATGAAGGACAGAGATCCTACATGGGGAGTAGGTGCACAGTGACTCCCATTGTTGATTTAACAATTGACACTCTTACTTATGATGTCAGTAATCACTCTAGGCTCTTGTCATGAGCTGCCAAGGCTATGGAAGTCTCTTGAGTTCACAAACTCTGACTTTATTTTGACAAGACCATAATCAAAGTGGAAGTTATCTCCTCTCTTCTTTGATGGCCCATTCATTCCACTGAGATCTCACAGAGATCTTGGCTTTTCATGCCTGAAATTCTCTCAGAGGCTTTTTAGCCAGATGCAAGTGCCTTAAGGGCTGATTCTGAGCCCAGAATAACTGTTTAGTTTTCAATGAGCACGTACTAGGCATCATGCTTTCGGCTGATCCTTAGGGATATAGATGTAAGCTTGAACCAGATAGTCCCTGTAGCAGGCATTTGGTCTAGAAGTTATGATGCCTTTGTTTCAAATTGGAGTACCTGGGTTTGACTCTGGGCTCTGGCTCCTGGTTCCAGCTTCCTGAAAATCCTAGGAGACAGTGCTGCTGGTTCAAGTAATTAGGTTCCTATCATCTACATAGGAGATCTGGATTCCATACTCCTGCCCTAGGCTTGACCCAGTCCCAGCTGTCACAGACATTTGGGGAGTATACCAACATATGAGAACTCTTTTTCTGTGACTGCCTGCCTGACCCTCTTTCTAAGTCTCAAATAAATAAAAATTGAAAAAGAAATGTTCTTCCCTCAAATATTTACATTCTGTTGGCAAAAATACTAAAAAAAAATAGTAAAACAATGATACAAATGAAATTTCAGTGATAGATGTAAAATAATTAAGAGGGGGGAACTCTGAAAGTCTATACTGGGAGAATCATTCTTGTCAAGGAGCATTACAATAATTATCCAGGGAAATTGTCCTATGAACTGTCACTGAAGAATGCAAAGCATTGAACTAAGCAAAGGAAAAAGAGAAGAGCAATGCAATTTAAGGGGCTTGTAGATGTCAAACGCTTCTGCTGGAGGAGAGGGAGTGCAAAAGACTGAAAAAACAACAATGCAGTGAGAGCTGAAAGATATGTCTGCAATAAAACAACGCCAGCAAGATCAGAAAGACTTGCCATGAAGCACTACAGAGTGAGGAATTTCAAGATTTTCCAAAGAGCAACAAGAAGAAGCTTTGGGATGTTTTCAGCCAGAATCAAGGCTGGATTTGTCACACGTTCCTATTTGCATTTGGAAAATATTACTCTGCAGATTGCATGGAAACCATAGCATATATTAGTACCTAAGTAAGAGTGATTTTGAATTGACCCAATAGAGGAACAGCAGTAGTTTGATCTAAGATGATGTTGATGCTACAGAAAAGAAAAGATGTACATATTATATATAGGTTTTTGGCTACTGGGTTTGATGTAAGTTCTGGTGTCTGTTAATGATAGTGGAGAAAGGAAACAGAAGAAGAAAAATTGAAGTGATTGGAAAGAAAATATTGTGTGCTCATTTTTGATGAATTTTTCATATGTCTTAGAGACATTAGGAGGGATTGCAAAGTAACTATTAAATATTTGGGTCTGGTGTTCAGAGGAGTCATTTTACTCCTCTTCAGATTTTTAAGTTATCTGCACATAGGATTGCTAAGGGAGGGTGCATAGAGAACAAAGAGCAAGGGTCAAGGGCAAATCTCTGAGATAGGCCAAAGTGAAACTATCCAGTCAAGAAGCTCAAGTAGTCAAAGTAGTAAGATAAAGCAGGTCTACAAGTGATGAGAAAGTCAAACCAGGAGCAAACAATGGAACACAAGTAACAAATGAAAGTGTTTCAGAAGACAATAAACCACAGTATGAAATGCTACTGAGAAACAGACTTAGAAGACTGAAAATGTCAGGTGGTACAGAAATCAGACTGGACACTGGGAAGAATTTTTTGATAGAGAGATAAGTCATAAGACAAATGGGAATTATCTTTGCAAAATATCAATAAATATAATAAATATTTAAGCTTTTTTTTGAAAAAAAAAGACAAATGGGAATGGATTGAGAAGTGAAAGGGAAGTGAAGAAAGACAGGAACAAGTATAAACATTTATTTAGAGAGATTCATTTCTCCAAGGTGAAAACATTAAAGTGATAATTGGAGTGCTTAAGAATTGACTCCATTTTCTTGCATGTTTTAATTCCTTAAAAGCCAATAGAAAACACAGTTTGAAGAAACAAATGGGAATATTACTATAAAGCGAGGAAGCCAAGAAAAAGGGAGAATGCACTGAGTTTCAAGGCACAGGTGGAGGAATTTATCAGAAACAGAAGATGTGAAAACTCTCGTATAGAAACATGGAAGGATAGGATGTTTGTTGAAGTTATTAATGTAGGGAAGATACACAGTATATTTGAATTTTGACTAAGGAACATATTGCTGGTATTAGGATAGAAAAAGAAACAAAAGGCAGATTGAATAAAGCTCAAGTGAGAGTTATGCTAGATGATTCGTTTCATGTAATTTAGGACGAGGTAATCAGAATTTGTTGCAGTTAGTACAACACAGGCACCAGTGGCCAACCAGAGTGGATAGTGGCCAGCATGCTGTGGGTGTGCCAGCTGGGCTGCAGCTCTGAGAACAGGTGACAATTAGCTTAAATACAAAGGAGGAGAAATGGTGTCTGAGTTTATGTTTTTAAAAAAGTGTTAACTTGATATATTTGCAAGTACAGAGAATGGCACAAGTGTGGAGTGAACATGTCATGCTTTACAAGTATTTAAACACTTATATGCGTGTGTGTGTGTGTGTGGATGGTATAACATCTTTCTATATTGGAAAGAAAATACCTGGATTCCCCTTCTAGGTCTGACTCTAATGCTCTTATTTATGCTCGGTGAATCATTTAGCATCTTTAGACCCTAGTTTGCAGATATGAAAAATGAAAATCCTGAAGTATATTTGTGTCCTTTCAAGTTTGGGACTACAGATACAGTTAGTAAAAATGCCTCGGGATCTGAAGGCAGGATTGAAATCAAACCCATTCTTGCCACTGATTTAACTGCATGAAAATGGGCCAGCTACTTAACTTGGCTGAAATACAGTGCATTTAAACAAGCAAAATAATGAATTCACCTTGTTGGATTCTAATGAAAATTAGAAGAGGTATTTGTGTGTGTATATTTTTTAGCCCCTAAAAATTAATAAAAACTGACAAATACTATTGTTTAATATATCATTAATTGGACATTGAGTTTAAGGAAATTTTAAGCTATTTTAAATATGCATATTTTCAAATTTTTATGCTATGTTTTATTCAGGTTAAAAAATAAAAATTATTATATTATGTTAGAACATATTTCATGAGGCTCTGATTTTTCTGGAAAGTATCAAAGCCATGGGAAAATATTAAATGTTAATGAAAATAGCTTATGCTGAATACTTCTTCTATTAATTTTCTAGCTTATAATTGGTTACTATGGATACATATCTTTTTAAAAGAAGATTTGTTTGTTTACTTATTTATTTAGGAGGGAAAAAAGGCAGGAGACAGAGTGAACAAACACACACCCATGTGTTGATTCACTCCCCCAAATGCCCACAACTATTGGAGCTCAGCTATAACTGAAGCCAAGAGCCATCCAGGCTCTCTTACTATCCAGATCTCACGTGTGGGTGGCAAGAATCCAATTATGTGAAGCATAATTGCTGTTTTCCAGAATTGTCATTGGCAGGAATTTGGAATTAGGAGCTAGAACCAGGAATCGAACCCAGGTACTCCAATGTAGAACACAGGCAACTTAGCCGGTGCCGCAGCTCACTTGGCTAATCCGCCGGGTTTTGGTCCTGGTTGGGATACCGGTTTCTGTCCCACTTGCTCCTCTTCCAGTCCAGCTCTCTGCTGTGTCCCGGGAGTGCAGTGGAGGATGGCCCAAGTGCTTGGGCCCTGTACCCGCATGGGAGACCAGGAGAAGCACCTGGCTCCTGGGATCTGCACAGTGCGCTGGCTGTAGTGGCCATTTGGGGGTGAACCAACAGAAGTAAGACCTCTCTCTCTCTCACTGTCTAACTCTGCCTGTCAAAAAAAAAAAAAAAACCCACAGGCAACTTAACCACTGCCCTCCCCCCCCCCCCCCCCCGCCACACAGTTATCTGTTGACAGTGTCTATGGCTGTTTCTGCAAATGACAATTCCAAATTCCAAATTGGCCTTGCTTTTTTGGTTTCCTTCTTATATCCTTGGTCCACACAAGATAACTTTTTTGAATCTAGTTCCAGGGATGGATATAGATTTTTTGAATCTCTTTTTTAAGCTCTGTTCTATGGTGGATATATGTTTTAGTCACTAATCTGATTGACTACGGGCCAGATTACATGTCACACACTTGAGTCAAGTTAATTTGTGTTTTTATTGGTTAAATTCTAATAATCGCAATTAGCTTCTCTTACAGTAATTTAATAGATATACTTTATTTTTTTTATAGGAAGCGTGGACAGTGAGAGAGAGAGACAGAGAGAGGTCTTCCTTTTTGCTGTTGGTTCACTCTCCAATGGCTGCTGTGGCCAGCGCACTGTGGCAAGCACACCGCGCTAACAATAGATATACTTTAAATTGATGATTTCAAAGTATCTATGTTCTATCCTAATTCTTTTTTTCAAACTTTTATTTAATAAATATAAACTTCTAAAGTACAACTTTTGGATTATAATGGCTTTTCCCCCCATGACCACCATCCCACCCACAATCATCCCATCTCCCATTCCCTCTCCCTTCCCATTCACATCAAGATTCATTTTCAATTATCTTTACATACAGAAGATCAGCTTGGTATATACTAAGTAAAGATTTCAACAGTTTGTACCCACACAGATACACAAAGTATAAACTACTGTTTGAGTAGTAGTTCTATCATTACTTCTCATAGTATAGCACATGAAGGACAGAGATCCTACATGGGGAGTAGGTGCACAGTGACTCCCATTGTTGATTTAATAATTGACACTCTTATTTATGATGTCAGTAATCACTCTAGGCTCTTGTCATGAGCTGCCAAGGCTATGGAAGCCTCTTGAGTTCACAAATTCTGACTTTATTTAGATAAGACCATAATCAAAGTAGAAGTTCTCTCTTCCCTTCAGAGAAAGGTACCTCTTTCTTTGATGGCCCATGCTTTCTGCAGGGATCTCACTCACAGAGATCTTTCATTTAGGTCATTTTTTTTGGCCACAGTGTCTTGGCTTTCCATGCCTAAAATTCTCTCATGGGCTCTTCAGCCAAATCCAAATGTCTTAAGGGCTGATTCTGAGGCCAGAGTGCTGGTTAGGTTATCTGTATTCTATGAGTCTGTTGTGTATCCCTCTGCCCATGTTGGATCATTCTCTCCTTTTTAAATCCATCAGTTGCTATTAGCAGACACTAGTCTTGTTTATGTGATCCCTTTGACACTTAATCTTATCATTATGATCAATTATGAACTGAAACTGATCACTTTGACTAGTAAGATGGCATTGGTACATGCCGCCTTGATGGGATTGATTTGGAACCCCCTGGCACATTTCTAGCTCTACCATTAGGGGTAAGTCCATTCTACTCCTAATTCTAAATCTGACAGAGGAAATGCTCATAAGAATAACTATCACCAAAGTTAATTGAGTTGAATGGAGCTTATTCTGATTTCAATGAGCTGGAAAACCATATATTCTCTTCACTTCTTATTTCTTCATTTGTCAAAATAGGGTGTGCAAAGAGATCAGTGATTTTCCTACCATGTTTTTGGTGCATTATGGTCTTGAAAAAGTGCTCCTGATGTTATTCTAAGGAAAGGAGAAGAAAATGTTCAGTTTATAGAGCAAATCTACTTTTACTGATTTATATTTGGCATTAAGTGGAAGATTTCACATAATGAAGTTTCGATTTCCATACATAAATGTCCATAATAGCATAGTTTCATGATGTTCTCCCCATTTCTAACTTTGTTTTCGAGGAAGGAACAGAATACATGTACAACCTTGGCTAACTAATATCATCAGCTAAACATGGACTTCCAGGAGGAAAGCCAATATTTCCTTAGATGGCAAGTTAAATAAACAGAAATTAACAAGAGTGACTGATTCATTAATTCATTCATTAGGTAACATTTGGGAATACAACAGTGGGAACTTTCAACTGATGTGTTGTGTGAAAAACATAAATCAGGTGCCAAGGAAAGTAAATGATGCCGATTATCTAATATCAAATGTCATGTAACAAACAGCAATAATATATAATACAAGTAAAATAGCTTTATTTGCTTTGATTGCATCATCAGAACTGGGTTTAGTTGTGCGACTATGCTGAGCCTGCAGGAGACATCATATGACTGCATCCAGCTGCCCAGGTTGATAAGGGCAGGACTTAGCTGAATATGGAGTGGTTCTGTCTATCCACTTGCTTTTTTCAAAAGGTCTGCTTCTATGACCACTCACAGAGTCACTGCACACTTTCGTTGGCCAAAGTTGGATACAATGGCTAGTGGTTTACTTGAACAAAAATGCAGAAGTTCTTGAGACCACTTAAAGTCTTGTGTTCCAAAATGGCAGTGTCACTTGTCTTGTTGATTAAATTGAGCCTTAAGGTCAGCACGATTCTAGAGAAGTTGACTACACAGTCTGTGAATTCCAGGCACCATGACTTATTAGCCACCACCAATGTAACAAACAATCCTAGGAGGTTCTACTTTAGAAAGTTCAAATAGGAAAGGTCTTTCTGGACAGAGACCTTAAGTGAGAATTGAAATGAAAGGGCAGGTCATACAAAGACTTGGGGGAAAGTTTTTTAATCAACAGAACATCAAGTAAAATAGTCCCACAATGAGAAATTTCTGTATGCTTAATGACTGGAGAGAGAGGATACCTCGAGTGGAAGAAATAAATGAGTAAGAAGTAAGTTCAGAAAGAAAGATAGGGATCATATAACATAGGGTCTTAAAGATCACAATCAGAAGATTGAAAGTTATATTTTTTCTAATAGGAAACCATTAGAAAGTATAGACCAAAGAAGTTAAAGACACAATTTAACTTTTAAAAAATCATTATCTTCTGAATGAATTCACTGGGGCAAGAGTGGAAGCAGGGAGGTGAGTTGAGAGGCCATTATCACCTATTTTTGTGAGAAAATTCAAGAATTGGCTGGAATGTTGATAAAGGTTAAGAGGTACATAGATTCTGGAAATATTTTAGAGGCAAAATGCGTAGGACTTTGCCATATTTGTAATAAGTATTATCAGGCAAAAAGAGGCGTGATTTTAGCATGGAAATAAAGAATCAAGATGATGCTACTTATAGACATGGAGATTTCTGGAGAATGGTTAGTGGGAACTTGAGCAATCAAGAGATCTATTTTAAACATGTTAAGTTTGAGATGCATATTCAACATTTAAGTGGATTTGAAATCCATGCAGGGGATGAGAAAACTCAGAAGCATTTATCTGTTTTTAAAGCCACTGGACACCCTGATATCACTTAGGGAAGGAGTATAAACAGGAGTAAAATGGAAGGCTGAGTTCAAGAAGAGGAAGAATGTTCAAAACAGTTTCAGGAAGAATTGACAGAGGGATACTCATATAGCATTGGCAATAACAGTAGCTGCAGGGGGATCTTGAGTGGGAGGAGGAATGTTCTCATGAATTATAAATCAGACTATCGCACTAACACATGGAAAAATGACAGTTATTATTAGGTGGCAATAGTGAGAAGGATGGAGAAATTTTGAAGTCATTAGGAAGAGAAATAATAGAATTCAGTATCCTAAAGGATGTGGAGGTTCTGCCAAAATTTCTTTAGATTAGGAACCTAAGACTTTGAGATCCCATAATTCTCACTGAAGACCTGGCCATTTGAAAAAATATGAATTTAACAACAACCATGGCTTATACAGGATACTGGATTGACAGAACAGTAGCTGTCCTTTAAATCAAAAGACCACAGAATCATTGAAATGCAGCATCTCAGGCATAATTTTGGTAGCATTGTAGATTCAGCCTAAACCTAGATATCACACTTCACTATCTCCTTCTCTTTGAAAATTTAGCTTTTCTTGAAGTCTCATTAATTTTTTTAGTAAGCCCTATTTTGCTTGCTTATGGTCTTAAAAGACAAGTTCAGAATTGTGTCCACTGGTTAAAGAAATGAAAGAACTCTATTATGTTACTCCTAGTATGAACTTTGGTACCTTTCAAAATACTTTGGTTCCATTTTGGATTGAATAAACTACTGCTGCCCCCTAGTGACAAATTATTGGGGGACAAAATCTCTGGGTCTCTTGCTTATTTTGTGGCAAAAGTGTGCATTGATGACACCAACATGGTACAGAGTGAATTCCAGGAACTGAGGCATTTTACAGACTTTAAAACTATCTCTCTGTATTCCCAATTATGTAAGATATGGATTTGGGTGTTGTCAGTGTAATCAGTGAGTCTTCTAATCAATAGAATTGTTCAAAGAGTGGCATGACCATGCCATTTGCCAATAAGAAGGCAGTCATTTCTTGATGTGGGCTCATAATTTAGTTAACTTAATGGTTGAGATTCTGATTTTTTTTTTTATTCACAGCCCAGACATACTCATCATGTAAACACCTGGTGTTGTTGAACCTCAAGCTGTTAGCACAGCAGAAGAGGATGTGTGCTCCTTGAGATTTAAGAATCTACTTCTCAATTTTTATTTCCTGTTCCATGTTTGAACATGTCACAGGTTTACTGACTGTAGGAAATGCCATTTCCCCTAGGAGAAACCCAACTCCCACTCACAGTGTTGAGATATTTGTCACCCTACCCCAAAGGACACAACCACATCACAACACAATAGTACAATTCAGTGTTCACTCAGTACTGTCCCTTTTCATAGATCTTCACGGTTGAAATAAACAATAGCTTTCACTGTCTTCCTATGATCCATATAGCACAGCTTCTTATTTAAAGACAACTATTTGAAGATAGCTATTTAAAACTGTAGAAGAAAAATCTCAAATTTACAAAGAATGGTATTCTAAATCCAATAACAATCAAAAATGCTAATTCTTCCTAAAAGTACATACAAATATTTGCAGATACACAGATACCTTATGATTTCCCTGATCAGAGGTAACTAATAGGATACCTGAAATGTAATGTATTAAAGTGAAATAAACATTTTGAGATTTGATGATAGTTTATAGCCCTTGTCTCTTACATTGAGGAACAGTGTTTCTTTTTTAAATTTTTTTTCTCTTCATACTAGTTTTTGAACTCTTTTACTTGTTGTAAAATTAACTGTCAAAAAATTAACTATATCGTCATTAAGTAAACTGAAAATAGATCTTTGTAAAAAACGAGTGGGAATATGAGAGGGAGGAGGAGGAAGGGTTGTGGGCAAGATGGGGGGGGTTCGATATTTTCCTTAACTGAATATATGAAATACATGAAACTTGTATAACTTAAATAAAATTTAAAAAAAAAAGAATGTTCAATGCGGGGGGCCAATATTTTGGTAAAGCAGGTTAAGCTGTGCCAGTTCAAGTCCAGGCTGTTCCACTTTTGATTCAAATCCCTGTTCATGCATCTGGGAAACAGTGGAAGATGGCCCGAGTACTTGGGCTCTGGCTCCCACATGGAAGTCCTGGATGAAGTTCCTGTTTCCTGGCTTCAACCCAACCATGCTTGTCTGTTGTGGCCTTTTGGGAGTGACCAGCAAATGAAAGCTTCTCTCTCTCTCTTTCTCTCTCTCTCTCTCTGTAACCCTGACTTTCAAATAAATACATACATCTTTAAAAAAAAAAAAGAAAGGTCAATGACATGTCTCCATTCATCCCAATGACTAATATAAGATAATAATAACAGGAGTCAATAACTCTATTCCAATGATTTTAATCAAATTCACTTGTTTCATACTGCAGAGTTGTTTTTTCAGCCCCAAAGTAATTTAATTGCATTTGTTGTAATTTTGATTTATTTTTAAGCCTTCTTTCATAAGGAACACTTTATTTCTCATTGCTCGCATAGAGATTGTTCTAAATGTCATTCTTTCTTCTTTTTCTTTACAATTATTCGTTTTAATTAAAAACATATACAAACAGAAAAGTATAACGTTTATGAAAATTCATGAATATTTAAAAACATATACCAAACACATTAGCATGGATGTGGGAATCAGGATAAAGGAGAAAAAGCTTAAGCAGCCAAAAAAGAAAAAAAAAAAAACAAACCAGAGTCACAAGAAGATTCTTCCACAGTTCGCCAGTGAGAATTGCCAGGACCTGAGAAGTGGGGTACTTTGCTCACCACACTTGAGCCCAATAAGAAAGGCATGACAATTAACCTGAAACGAAAGCATAAGCCCCACCTGTCTTTGGAGGCTCAGCTCCAAGTGTTCTCATAGGAGCTGAGCCATTTCTTTCACTCTGAGTATCCCTGGCTAATGCTTCCTTCTGCCTGGGAGACCATGAACACCTTGGAGATGACAAAGCATCCGTCAGGTATCTTCCTCAAGCTGCAAATAGGAGGCCATAATTAAACTCGTTGGATTGAGTTTCTAGTTCCTTACACTCCAAGACAGCACAACACTATCACATGTTCATACAAATACTGACCTCAGAAAAGGGGAGAGTAATGTCTTCTGAGTATTAAGATTTTAGGATTCTGTTCTCCCTGTAACCAATCTGACTGGTGAGCATACAAACATATGAATTTTCCTCTTTGGGCCCCAGTACACCAGCGCCAGTTCCACAGTGGCTGAAATAAACTGGTTTCCCTCAGAAAATTTCATTTTTTTCTTTTTTTGTCTCCCTTGTTTATAATTTATTTTTATTAAACAGATTGAATATAGTTCATAGATACAAATCTAAGAATATAAGAAAATATACCTTCCTTCCTCCTTCCCCTCCTCCCTTTTGTCTTTGTTTTCTTTCCTTCTTTCTTTTATTCTTATTTTTTCTTTCTTTCTTTGTTTCTCTTCCTTCTTTCTGTCCTTTCTTCCTTCTTTCTCTCTTCCTCTCTCTTCTTTCTTTCTTGCTAATGACCTGATTGTAGAAATAATTCTCTAGAATATATTTAACTTGAACCACATCAATCCGAATAGGTTAAACCATATCCCTGTAGAACAAGAGCATTCTAAAGTAACACTGAGGATGCATACTTAAGACAGAAAATCTAGACTAAACGTCACCTCTGAAAATTAGTAAAAATTAGTAAAAATATGTGATTAGGCAAGTTATTTCACCTCTCAGTATTATTCTTATTATGGATAACATATTCTGAGAGCTGTTTTGATGTTTTGATGATTAAATAAAAAATCTATCAAGTACCTGATGCATGTTAAGTGCAGAAGAAATATTAGTTTGCATCCTTTCTTATCCATTACAGCTATTGTCTCCAGATTTTACTAAAATGTTCTATTAAATGCCTAATTAAGATGAGCACTTGTAGCAAAATAAAATTTCTATTTAATATATGTAGAAAAAGTATAACTAGACCAGTCTTTAAAATATCCTGATAACTCAAATGTGTATTCTGCATTTAATATTCTTGCTCATAATAAAATATGGTGATTAAAAAATTAAGAACAAAGATAGAGCAGTATGTTAGACCCTATATAAGGCTTAACAGTAATTAAGAAATGAGAAGAAAATAAATGCAATTAGGAACCTCTATGTAAATAAGTTTTAATATGCAGTGCTAGCCAGGTAAGCTAATGAAAGAAAGACATTTTAATTATAAGCAAATCATTTCTGTAATAGCTTAGGCAGAGCATCTTAAACATGGTCTTACATAAATATCCTCTGTATATCAGTTAATTGCTTAAACAGTGAGGTTCATTTTACTCCTCTTAAGGACACAGTTTTCTCTATCTGCTAGATGAAGTTAACCAGGAGAAAGTAAGTGAAAATTAAGTTTTTTAAAGGTAGGCAGACATAAAAGAATCCGCCAACAAATTCTGAGTGAGGTAATATTTTAGAAATAATTTAGGCTATGTTAACTGAAAGGGATACTACTAGAAATAAGCAAAAGGCCTCATCAACATTTAAAGTTGGAAAGGATTTTCCTCGCTTACTGAGTTTTGATATATACACATCAGATGTTTTAGTGAGGCCTCACCACACAGACAAAACACACAGGCATCCCTCCTTCCTTCCAAGTACTTAAAATAATAAATATCTCCAGCAGGTCCAAACACAGCTGGTTATTTTTTGGTAATATTTGAAAAAGCCAACATCAGACAGTGTTCATGTGCATGCTTCCCCTAATATAAACGTGACATCAATAAGGTACCATTTCATTTCTTTGATGGAACAAGGAGCTGGAAGAGTAATGACAGATGTTTCAATCATTGTGTCATTGACTGTCTCTGCAACTGTCTGTCAGTCAATAGGCATTTGTTGCTTTCTATTGCTGAATTGGTCAATGGAAATGTAGTTATTTTTACTCTTCTCGGACTCATTTATTACCAGGTGAATTGAAAGCATTTTTTTTTTAACAAGTTTTGCCTAGTACTGATTGCACGCAAAGCACTCGGAAACAATAAGAGAAGGCTTGAATGCAGTCCAAAGCAATGCTCAAGGACACTCTATGACATCGCATAGCAGAAAATTTCAGGGGATAATTTTGCCTTGGGGACCATGAAATAAGATATCAATCTGCTTCTCCCATAGGTCAGGCTTCTCACACCTTCCAATTCCGGTCATTTAATTAGTGCATGCTGCCACACAAAAAAATATTTCAATAAAAGAATCTCAAGGTTTGAAGTGACCATAAGAAATCTTCTGAAATTAAATGTGCAATGCTCACATCGCCTCTTAGTTTATGGCTGCCCAGTTTTCTTCTGATACAAGTCTAAACCCTCGCTCCCTATGGATGCCACTGTTTTCACCTGGGAACAACTTAGATGGTGACAATGACACCCTTCAAATCAGTGTCAAATTTGACCACTTTCAACTTTATTATACTTTGATTTTGTGAGGGAATAATAGACAAGTTTACTCTTTTTTTCACATTCAGGAAACAAATTAATTAATAATTATTATATTGCTGCTGAAAACTAGGTTCTGTTTTGGCTACAGGAAATAAAATAAAGAGTAAAAGGAGGCCCCAAATCCTACAGAGTTAAATTTCCTATTATATAATGGCTAGGGAGCAGATACATGCATGGACAAGTACAGTATGAACTAGGATAGGTGTTTGTACCCAGTGTAGTAGAATCATCAGTATTAGGTGGTTCAATTACATTCTGTACAAAAAAAATGTGATTTCAGAGGTGATACCTAAGTGAAGAATAAAAAGATGATCTATCCTTTCTTGTAGGAAACAGCTGGCACCATCATTATAGCAAGTTTATCCAATATCATAAATATGAAGATACATCAAAATGTTCCTGGAAAATGGAATTAAAGGGTAAGTTCAGGAGAGGGAATTTGGTGCAGCACTTAAGACACTGCTTGGTATATCCACATCCCAAACCAGACGCCTGACCTGAGTCCCAGCTGCTCCATTTCCCATTCAGCTTCCTGAAAATGCATCTTAGGAGGTATCATATGATGACTGAAATGTTTGGGTCCCTGCCACCCATGGGGGAGACTTGGATGGAATTTTAGGTTCTTGACTTCAGTCTGACCCCAGCACTGGCTTTTGTGGGCATTTACAGAGTGAACTAATAAGTAGAAGACATTCATTCTCTCTCTCTCTTTCTCTCTCTCTTTATCTCTCTCTCTTTCTGCCCCTTTTATGTAGCTAAAAAATTTCAAAATAAATGTATTCATAACTCCATTTTCCAGGAGCTTTTTTGGAGTACTCTCATATCACAGCTAAACTAGCTGGGATGACTTATATGTAGAAGCAATACGCCCTCCTTAAACCATGTCAACTAAAACTCCCAGGTTTCATATAACACAGGTACTGCTATCATTTTCTTGTTCCATTGACAGAATTGAAGTTTGTAGAGATCAAATTATTTGTACCAGGTCACCCAATGAGCAGGTGGTTAAGTAGAGATTTGAATTTTAACCTGTGTCATAGCTGCTCTGCAGGATGATGCTGAGAGTGAACTCTACAGCCAAGGCAATTCATGAGCAAGATTTTTCTTTGCCAACTTTTTCACCCCGAGAAAACACAGGAGGAAGATAGCTTCTAGACCTGAAAGGTAAAATTTTCAGTTCACAAACCAAATTCTGATGATAGGGAACATTTCACTAGTTAACAGAACAGGCTCTGGCAGCATTTCAATTCCATTATGGGTTCAATTGCTTCCTGGCTTCTGCTTTAGCTGAATGGGATTTCCTATATCCAGCCTCCTGTTGTAAACCTCACCTACAATGTCCTCCCTCTAGCTCACAGAATTCCAATCCACTGGTCTTTTCTCTACTCATCAAACAGCCCCTACCCCCTGTCAAAGTATTCCCATTCCAGGTCTTTTCACTTCTCTACCCCTTCTCTAATACTTATTTCTTCATGTTTATCCAGTAGCCTTTTAATCTTTTATGCCTCAGATCAAATGTAGGTGGTAACTTTACTAACTTAGAATTCTACTGTTTTCCACACTGATGACAGGAATTTCTGCACATAATATTAGCAGGGTTGTTTCTTCCATCATACATCATCTTAACTTATAGTATGTATTTACCTGCTGATTAATAATAATTTTAACTTTCTCCACTAGATTGGAAGCAAACACCAATTTACGAATGCCCTAAACAGCACTCTGGCCTCAGAATCAGCCCTTAAGGCATTCAGAGCTGGCTAAAAATCCCATGAGAGTTTCTCAGGCATAGAAAGCCAAGACACTGTGGCAAAAAAAATGACCTAAATGAAAGATCTCTGTGAGAGAGATCCCAGAGGGAAGAACCGGCTATCGAAGAAAGAGGTACCTATCTCTGAAGGGAGGAGAGAACTTCTACTTTGATTATGGCCTTGTCTAAATAAGGTCAGAATTTGTAAACTCAAGAGGCTTCCATAGCCTTGGCAGCTCATGACAAGAGCCTAGAGTGATTACTGACATCATAAATAAGAGTGCCAATTGTTAAGGTAACAACAGGAGTCACTGTGCACTTACTCCCCATTTAGGATCTCTGTCCTTAATATGTTGTATTATGAAAATTAATGGCAAAAATAGTCTTCAAACAGTTCTTTATACTTTGTGTGTCTGTGTGGATGCAAACTGTTGAAATCTTTACTTAGTATATTCCAAGTTGATCTTCTGCAGATAAAGATAATTAAAAATAAATCTTAATGAAGAATGGGATGGGAGAGGGAATGGGAGATGGGATGATTGTGGGTGGGATGGTGGTCATGGGGGGAAAAGCCATTATAATCCAAAAGTTGTACTTCGAAATTTATACTTATTAAGGAAAACTTTTCTTAAAAATAAAGAGTTGCCAATCTAGTAACTACCTGTCACTAGCAATTAGAATAATGACTGTTATGGAGATTGAAAGATATGAGGGAGTGAAACATCCACTCTTATTAATTAACTACTTCTTATGTTTTGGATCTAAACATAGTTGAATAAAGTAAACTTGTAAATACAAAATAATGCTATATTAATAAATCCCACTTTCTCTATTTTGAAATGAGAAAATTGAGGCTGAGAAGTGAAAAAATTAGAAAAAAAAAAAACTTGGTCAGGATACAGATAACTAACTAATCTAATTCATGAATAAGTTGGCATACAGATGGAATTCTCTTTTCCAAATACTTTTTCTTGGCCTTATGATTTCTAAAATTGTTAGTGCTAAAATAGAAGGGTGTGCAATGAAGAGAAGTCATAAAAGATAAGAAGAAACTGATTCTGCTTGGAAAATTTTTTCAGAAGTGACTTTTTCACTGGGTTTTGATATTTAAGGAGGAATTTGACAGGTGGAGAAGAGTGACAAAGAAGTGTTTTTGACAAAAAAAAAAAAGCCATGTGCACAAAGGCATGGGTATGCAAATAAACAAAACCCCATTTAACACCTGCCTCCTTGAAAATGGACTTGGCTGTGGCAGCAGTGTTTTTACGATTTGCTTGTAAGAATATCTACAAAACAAGATTTAACCACTAAAATTCAAACCAAGACATTGATAGCTATCATCCAGACCACTGAAAGCTTAACAAATCGACACCTGGTTCTTTCGATCAAGCATAGATCAACAAACTGAACACTGTGCATGAACAACAAAATCTCCCTGGAATGAATGAGAGTGGTGAAGCTGAGCATCAGAGGTCATGGCTTCACCCTGTTAATACATTAGATTCTCATAAAGGATGCAAATCACAGTCTGTCATTTTTATATTCAAGCTCATATGAAACCTACTGTCAGATCTGCAAGGTTAACTGCCCACTGAACAGCAGCATGAAGGCTCAGAGAGACAATGTGAGTATTGATTGTCATGGTTCACAAGATGAACCAGACTCAGACATTTTCTCAAGAGCAGCACAAATATCTGTAACTTAATGTCACTGTTGAAGTCATTCCTGTGATGCGTTTAATTTATAATTCAAGGAATTGTCAAAAATATTTCATTATTGGTGTAAATATTGTAATGGAGTTATGATGCTTTGTGTCTGTGTATTAGCATTAAAATTTTGCAGAAAAGCTGATTGCTTGTCAGGAGAAAATTACTGGCAGGTTTCTAGCAGTGTGAATGTGCTAATGCCATCTCAAAACAAAAGTGCATATTAAACTCCTGCTGTAATCATTGTCCCAGTCAACTTTTTCTCACAGTGGTTCCAAGTAAGTCAGATTTATTGAAAGATCTCCATTCATCTAGAATTGGATGTTTTGAGTGTTTTGAAGAGTGGTGTGTGTGAGAGTACATGTGTGTGTGTGTGTGTATGCACTTGTGTGTTTGTATGTACCTGTGAGTGTTTCACTAAGGAATATTTCATTTCATTTCATTTTTACAAATTGAATCTGAGTAAGCCCTAGTTAACAGAAATAAAACACTAAATAAGCTGTTTTTTTTTTTAATAAATGTGTAGTGATTTCTTTTTTAAGAGGTAAGCACTTCAACTGCTTGCATTTTAAACATCTGCAATAAGTTATATACCATTTCTAACTGTATTAGCATTGCATCATTTACTTTTCCAAAAAATAAGTCATTTTCTGTTTCATCACTTTTTATTTCATGATCATGCACATAAACGTGTGAGGTATTTTTTGCCCTCAGGGGTTTTGCATACTTATGAGGAAGGAAAATGGGAAGAGAGTTGACCAACGCATCTTAACCATTACTCTGCAGAATCAGTAAGAAACCAGTATGGTCTGAACGTGGGGAGCTGTTAAATGTGCCTTTAGAACTACATGTAGAATTGAAAATTTGGGAGATATAGCTCTGTTTCTACTTCAGCTCAACCAACTTTAATTTCTGCACAAAGGGAATATTAAATCTTGAAAAGGCCTAAAAAATGATGAAGTATTTGTCTTTGTGAGCGCATTAAATATACCAGACTTCCACTTTGTCATAAAACTTGCATGAACACATGTAAGACAAAGTAAGGAATAGGAGGCCTTTTGGGTTTTGGCTTTTGCCAAGGCAAATCCACCATTCTCTGCCCAACAAATCATTACAGATTCCATTAAAATGTGAGCTGAATTAAATCAATTATAGGACTGAATATCCACTGGCAACATGATTTTGCTATGCTTTTTTTTCAATATCCCTATGAACCAATTTAAGAGGGAGGAGGTAAGGAAATGAGTTAATTAACAACAGACTTACCAATGCTTCCAGAAGAAAATTCTCACTATTTTATGGAAAATCAAGGAAGTAACTGTAAGAAATGCTTTGTATGTAGAAAAGTAGGTGCTAAATATATATGAAAATAATATCCTAGATACATGCTGAAAACAATTGTGGAACCGAATTTTTACTTGAGGTCTGTGTGCTTGGCCTAGTGGCTAACATGTCCATATTCCATACTGGAATGCCTAAGTTAGAGGCCCAGCCCTGGCTTCTGACTCCACCTTCCTGCTTGTGTGGACACTGGGAAGCAGCAGTAATGGCTCAGGTACTTGTATCTTACACTCATGTGAAAGACCAGCATTGAGATCTTGGCTCATGGGTCTTTCCCTGGACTGCCCTGGGACCATGGTGGGTATCTGGGGGATGAACCAGTGTATGAAGGAGACTCTCTCTCTCTCTCTCCTCAAATAAATAAAAGTTCTAAATAAATTTTAAAAATTGTATTTTAGCTACTATTCCCCAAGTCTCAATTATGGTAGAGAGGATTTCATGAACATACTACACCATAAAATTTTAATTTCATATACTATGCAGTCAAATGTAGATATAAATAAATAATAGATATAAATAAAACCAATTGCTTCTTGTTCCCATTATTTTTGCTTTACTATACAAGGAAGAGAACCTTCTCAGATTTTGTTCAGACAAAGCAGAAATGTGAATAGGCTAACTAAGGCTGGTGTGTGGCTACAAATTTAAGTATGTCCCTTTTTAATATTAATTATCTACCAACAGATTGCTCAGGGTTCAGATCCTTCCTTAAAAAGAAATCACAGAACCCAACTAGGCTAGATTTCAACTTCACAAAAACATGAAAATGATTGATTTCCTGTTGGAAAAATTTGAGTTCACAGGGGCTTCCACTTAAAACAAGTGAGAGTCCCACTATCTTAAAGAGGTTGGGGTTGGCAGTCAGCATGATTTTAAAGGTTTCAACTTCTACACAGCTTCCCTGGGAGTTATTCACTACCATTCCTGGGACTATAGATACTGAACTTGAACCCCTAGCCATGAGGAACTTACTTTTATTCTAAAATAGAGGGTGCCTTTGACTTCTCATTCAAATCAGAATCATCTGAAGTGTATGTTTGTCTCTGGATTTATTTATGTAACCACAATTTCCAGGAAACTGCCTCTGAAGGCAGACCTGAATAACCATAACCCACTGACACCATTCCCATTTGAAGACAGCCCATCTTTCTTTTGATTCACACAGAAGAACTCAGAAGAATCCTATATTCTCAGTTATTTGTACAAAGAAAAATTGGCCTATTCAAAGCAACCAGAGCTAGAGGAATCCTACCATTGTTTAAGTTTTAAAAAGGACAATTTTCTTGTCATATGGAGTGATGCATTGAAAAAAGGCTTAGCTCTAAGATTTTGAAAAAAGATAACCTTTTAATTTTAAAAACCAGTAAAATATGGATTCCTTAAAAGCTTTTTTTGAGTGCAAAAATTATGAAATTAGCTGCATCATTCTTTCTTTTCAAACTCTATGAAATAACCTTTAACAATAGCTATGTGCTGTATGGTATCAGTTAAGAATGTAAGAGGCTTAAGATTTTGGGGTGTAGTGTGTATAGAGGCACCTGGCACTGCTTCCGCTTAGGAAGTCCTTGATGCTAAAGCTCAGAGAACAGGGGTTGAGAAAAAAATAGAAAGGAGGATTTTTTCAAAACAGAACTCAATAGAATGGACAGTAAGAACTTCTCATGTGCAATTTGAGGCCAGATCTGGAAAATTTAGCTGTAGTTACACATACCTAGTAGAGTTATAAAGCAGTCTCTCAAAATCTGTAGTCTATCATATATCTTCATTTTTATTATCCCCGGGCCAGATTCTTTGTTTGGCAGCAAATGGAATTTTGACTTGGCGGAAGGATTGTGGTTAGCAAATATTCAGGGTTCTATACAAATCAATGAGTATAGAAAGCTAAGAGAGAAACTAAAAGGAATGGAGAGAGGGCTGTCATTGTTTGAAACTGGTCCTGAATTAATTTATATCATCATCATGCATCCATTCCACTCTTGCTGGGCAACCAGCAGCCAGTTAATTATCCCTCCTCAATCTTAGGATCTCTGTCTGAAAAAAAAAAAAAAAAAACACTATAAAAATATTTGCCTCACACTATTAATGTGGGGCCTGGAGCTGGAATGTTTTTGAGCAACCCAGGAAGTTTTGCCTAAATAAAGAATGATTGGGGTAGCTGGCACTACCCTTGTTCCATTCTTTATCACATGAACACACAAATATACTCTAGAATTTCTCATTATGAAAAGTAGAAATACAGCATTTGATTTTACTGCTTTTCCTGTCGACACATGAGCAAGTTTCTCTGCTGGCTCAGAGATTTAAACTTGAAGGAAATATGGCGGCCTCCATGTGCTCAGTTTCTACGTTCTTCAACCCTATTCCAACTCAGGGTGTTGGCTCCCTTTACCATTCATCTTGCCAAATCCCTCATGTACAACTCTATCCTCATATTGCTTGGCACCATTCAATACAATTAGCTAATTTTTATTTCCTAAAGCACTCATAGCCTTTTGACCCACCTGTTTCTCAGTTTTCTACCCACCTTGCTGATCTTTGTCTTTCAAAAATATTCCTTTTTAATACTTCTAAATGAACCTATTTCTGTTTTAGTCAAGCCGTTTTCTCAGCCTTATGTTATATGTCTACCATGTGGTGTCACACATTCATCTGACCTTAAAAATCATGATATGTTGAGAAATAAATATTAGAATCATGTTTATCTCTAGATTAGAACTCTCTGGTATACAACAAGACATAAGACATATCATGTACAAAATTATATACTTGAGTCAACACTTCATGTGTACTCAAACTCTTGTATTTCTCTACTCTTCTAAATGACTTTACCATCCATGATGCTATTCAAGCCAGAAAATCTAGATATCAGAACCAAACATCTATGGTTCAAACCTTGGCCCTGTCACATCATATTATTTGGCTTTGGGAAACTTTCTTTTGGCTGCCTTAATAAAATGCTATATACTGGTTGACTTACACAACAGTCATTTATGTCCCACATTCATGGAGGCTAAGGAGTCCAAGATCAAGTTGCTGGCATAGAGAAGTTTAAGTGAGGACACTCTCTTTGCTGTGTCCTCACACGGTGAAGAGAGAGAAAAGTTTCTCCTGTATTTCTTCTTGTAAATTCACTAATCCTACTCAGGAGGACTCTATCTTTTTGAATTTATTAGCTTCCAAAAGCCTCACCTCTTAATTCTATCACAGAACACACTGGGGATTCAAAACATGAACTCCAAGGGGACAGAGGCATTTAATCCTTAGCAACTTTTAAGTTGAAGACAATATTGGGGCCTACACTGCGGCATAGTGGGTAAAGTCATCGTCTGCAGTGCCGGCATCCCATATGGGCACCGGTTCGAGACCCAGCTGCTCCTATTTCAGTCCAGCTCTCTGCTATGGCCTGGGAAAGCAGTAGGAGATGGCCCAAGTGCTTGGGCCCCTGCACCCACGTGGGAGACAAAGAAGCTCCTGGCTCCTGGCTTCCGATCAGCGCAGCTCCAGCCATTATGGCCAATTGGGGAGTGAACCAGTGGATGGAAAACCTCTCTCTCCCTCTCTCTCTCTCTGCCTCTCCTTCTCTCTGTGTAACTCTAACTTTCAAATAAATAATCTTTTAAAAAAGAAAGATAATGTTAATAATACCTGTCTATTGATGTTATTGTGAAGATTAAATCTATTATTTTATTCAAAAAGTTCTGCACCCATGGTTTACTTAAGTAAATATTTAAATACTAAATGTCATCAATGCTGTCATCATCACATTATCACCATCACCCTCACAATCACTATCATAATTACCACCACCACCATCCTCATCATCCTTGGTTTTATACTTTTCACACCCAAGCTATTTATACTCACATAGATGCTTACATATATTTAAAATAGTTTAAATCTCTCCACATTTTTCCTCATCTGCCACCATTCTAGTTTTAAACAATATAAACTTCATTTCTTACCTGGATTACTGAAATAGACATCTAGTTGGCCTTGCTACTTTTTCCCTTGCCTTCTAGTTCTCACTGTAAAAAAGAAATGAATTTCTAACATGTCACTAATTTGCTTCTCAATAGCTTCAATGTGTAATGCACAATAAAATTACAATCCTTTACCAAGTTTTAAAAAGTGTTATGGGCTATGACTATACAGCAACTGTAACTTTATCTTACTCTACTTTCTACTTTGTTTATCTGGATAGCAATACAGCATTTGCTTTAAGAACATGACTAGCAATTTCTTGGCTTAAGTTTTTAATATCATTGCACATATCCATGTTCTTTTTATTATCACGTATTCATTTCTTGATATTAAATAATGTTCTAAATTTTTATAATGAAGAAATTTTATAATGGAAAATATATGTACTCATTGATTTAGAGATGAAAACTATTCCAATTACTTTGGTAGTGTACAAGATTAATAATTAGCTTCCACAACACCATGTTGAAGACATTTAAATTGTGTACATTTTCACAATCACGCAAGTGGATATACAAATATGTCAAACTGCCAACAAGGTAAAGAAAGCAGTTGGAAGAAAAGGAGAAGGATAAATAAAATGGAAAACAGAAAATGAAAGCATAACTCCACGAAAGACATTGCAATATGGCATACATGTTAAGGTAACGCAAAAACATTTAGATAAAGTTATCTATGATACCTCCTTCTCAAATCAAGAGAAAAATTATAAATTTTTTATTTTTCTTGCAAAATACTTTCTTTCTTATTTGATGTGAGCATTAACTGCCTTTTAACATGTCAACTGCCAAATGATAACAATCATAAAGTTGAAATAATCATAAAATAATAAAACTTAAATTAAGCTACCATTACCATTTTAAAGAAATGGCTTATTTTAACAAAATGAACTTACATATATTTATTCACATTCCTGCCAGATACTAGGATATATATATCAAAGAAAGTTCCATTAACTCATCCCATAGTAGCTGAAACAGAAAATGTTTCAGTACAGTGAAGAAAACAGATTTCAAATATTTTTCCCATTAAAAAAAACCTGCGTAATTGAATCCACAACAATGAGACATGGATAACTCAACAGACTTTTTTTAAGAATTACATTAGGTGACACATATCTTGGCTGTGAAATTTTTTTTTTCAGTAGCTATGTAGGCTACAGTGGTGAATATAAGTTGATATTGGAAGGAAAATTAACATCAAAATCAGTAAATGATGCTTCATTCTATTTCTTGCATTTTATAGTTTTTATTCATTATGACTTCGGCAAATAATATATATAATTTAGTGAGTTCGTACTAACTCGCATTTTATGTGGTTTTTTCCTCTTAATTTTTTTCTTTACCAGTAAAATTTTATCATCTTTTGATTATATAAACAGAGACATCTGAAACTAATTAAAAGTTGCAATCATTTAGTAAGGTTCTTTGGAGTTCACTGAAGCATAAACAAAGTTTCTTATGGAGAGGGTCGAGAAATCGAGGGGTCCAAACAGGATTTATCAGATGTTTCATTGCCTCTAAATAATTTCAGAGACTGCTGAAACACATATCTTTGCTAGTGTTGGTACAAAATAATGAGTTACCTAAATATTCATGATGACTTCAGAAAAAGAAAACTGCAGAAATAAACATAGTTGGTAAATGATTAATTGAAAGTGAAACAGGATGGAATAAAAGTAAGAAACAGTGTGTGAGCAAAGGTTGTACCCTAGCTCAAAAGGAGAAAAATGATGGAAAAACTGAATTACTATGAGATTTATAACAGTTAAGATGAGGCTACAATAAAGTAGGATAAATTTCATTTAGCATTCAGAGCCGTATTCTAACTGTAATTGCTAATTTAATGTCAACAAAAGAACATCATTTGTTGTGGGAAACAAACACTTCTGAGTTTGGATTTTATTGTTTGTTGTTTTGTTAGCATTTGATTTATAAATTCTTTTCTCTTTATGGCTTCATATTGCTGTGGGTAAGTGAGTTTAAACAGTTTGTTTATGTCCCTACTTATTTAACTAAAACTATAATAAAAGTAATATAAGTCAACAGAGAAAACTAACAAATTCTCAAGAAATATGATAAAACTAAAATATTCATCATTATACAAGCATGTGTTATCTATACACATATCAAAATCAAGTTGAACAGCAAGATAAGGAGCAATATTCCTACTTTATCATCTTTCTTCTTTTTTAAAATTAAAATTTTTATTTTGAAGTGATTGAGTTTCCCATGCAGTTGTAACAATCTTTGTGATCTTAATTTGAGTTTCTCTAATAGCTAATGATGCTAAACATATGTTGATGTGCTAGTCTATCATCTAAATATCTTCTTAAATTAAATATTTTACTTTTTCCATTTTCTAATTTTTTATTATTGAGTATTGAGTGATTTTATATGTTCTAGTGACTAGAAGTTTGTTAGATTTGTGATTTTCAAATATCTTCTCCCAATATCTAGTTTGGATTTTTATGCTTTTCACAGATCCTTCACAGAGAAAGAGATTTTAATTTTGATAAAATCTAGTCTATGATGTTTTTTCTTTTATGAAATATATTTTAGGTGTCAAGTCTTAGAAGTCCTTGCTACCTGAAACCCAAGAGATATGCTCATGTTTTTCTAAAAGTTGTATAGTTTTATATGTAGGTTTGAATTTTGAATCTATGATCTATTTTGAGTTAAATTTTATATAAGGGGTGAGACTTAGGTCTTTTTTTTTTTTTTTTGGTTTGTGAATATCCAACTGCTTGAGCATCATTTGTTGAAAAGTCATCTTTACTCTATTGAATTGCTTTCGAATCTGTCAAAAATCAGCTGGACATTCTCTGTGTGGCTCTATTTCAGGGTGCTGTATTCTGTTCCTTTGAAGTGTATGTCAGTCCATCAATATCACATAGTCACAATTGCAGCTCCATAGTAAGTCTTAAAATCTAGTAGACTGGTTCTCTCTCTTTCTCTCTCTCTCTCTCTCTCTCTCTCTCTCTCTCTCTCTCTATATATATATATATATATATATACACACACACACACAGACACATACATATATTTACTTTCAAGCTTTCTATGACATCATATGTCAAAGTAGTTTCTTCTAGACAACATATAGATACATCATGGTTTTCAATCCATTTTTCCAGTATATGTATTTAATTGACACATTTAGATCATTTACATTGAATGTAATTAAAGTCTTACATTTTATTCTGTCGCCTGTTTTTTTCTGTTTTTCATTTTCCTGTTCACATTTTCATCTCTGTTTACAGATTACTTGCATGTTCTTTATTTTTTAAAAATATTTATTTATTTGAAAGTCAGAGTTACACAGAGAGAGGAGAGGCAAAGAGAGAGAGGTCTTCCATGTGCTGGTTCACTCCCCAGATGGCTGCAACAGGCGGAGCTTGGAGCCAGGAGCCAGGAGTTTCTTCTAGGTCTCCCATGCGGGTACAGTGACCCAAGTCCTTGGGCCATCTTCCACTGCTATCCCAGGCCACAGCAGTGAGCCAGATCGGAAGTGGAGCAGCCAGGTATTGAATCGGCACCTATATGGGATGCCGGTGCTTCAGGCCAGGGCGTTAAACCGCTGAGCCACAGCACCGGCCCCTACTTCCATGTTCTTAGCAATCAGTTTTGATTTTTCAGTACTGTATTTGATTGCTCATCTTTGAGTCTTCTCTGTACATTACATAATTTATAAATAACTTATAAATAACACGGTTATCAGAGTCACAATTTTATTAGTTTGAGTAAACCATAAAAGTATCATCTTAGTACATTTCTTTACCCTTCCCCATTTAAAATACAATTTTAATTAAATATATATACATTTAAAACCAATTAAAAATATTATGAATTTTCCTAACAACACCAGACAAAATTCAGAAAACAACATAAAATGGAAGGACTATTGTATTCCCTCATATTTTTGTTTACCATGTTCTTTCTTCTGCTGTTTTCAGATTCCTTATTTTATTGTGTGATATTTGTTTTGTTTCTTTAGAGAACATCCTTTAGTGATACTTTTAAGGAAGACTTTTGTTCACAAATCCTGCTAATTTTCTTTTATGTGAGGTTGTCCTGATTATGTTCTTCCTTAAAGATATTTTCTCTGAGTACAGAATTTATAATGGTTTACTTTTAGCCCTTGTCTGAGTTCCCATGGCCACTGAAGAGAAATCTGCTGTCATTTATATCATACTTCCACCATAGAGGATGTATTTATTTTACCGTTTTGAAGATTTGCGGGCTTTTTTGGTCAGTGTTCATTAGCTTTTCCAGGATGTTGACTTCCTCAGTTAAGACTGGGACTTATGAAGCCAAAAAATGTTGCCTGGGTTGTGGTATGGCAGGTTAAACCGTTGCCTGCAATGCCAGCATCCCATATGGGCATCACTTCAAGTCCCAACTGCTCCACTTCTGATCCAGCTCCCTACTAATGCACCCAGGAAAGTAGCAAAGGATAGCCCAAGTCCTTGGGCCCCTGCACCTACATGGGAGACCTGGAAGATGCTCCTGGCTCCTGCTTTCTGTCTGCCCCACTCTTGGCTGTTGTGGCCACTGGGGAACAAATCAGCAGATAGAAAATTTCTCTCTGCCTTTCCCTCTGTGTAACTATGCCTTTCTAATAAATTAAATAAATAAAACCAAAACATGACACATCATCATGTCCTTTCTTGGGTTCTGATATCCCTAGCTTTTGGTTCTTGCCCTTTAGAATCTTATTATATTTGTATACATATATGATGGATATATACACACACAAATATGTACATATATGTTTGCTTAATCTATTTGTCCTAAGCTTTTGGTTTTGTATTTGAATGAAAATATTCTGCAATGATATGTCTATACCATCTTCTCATACAATGTATGGTTCACAAAAACCACTCATGTTAATTCCAACAAATAAGTTTGTTTTCTAACATCCCCACTTTCAAATCTTCTGCCCAATATGGCTTTGCACCTATTTGATCTTCCATGTTATATTTTCTAGGTCAGTTCAATTTCTCCACCATCTGAAAGAGATGGCAGAGATGCTATCCTCTTCTGCTATTCTGTATTGTAAATATATTTAAATTATATATTAAAAATCTTTTATACTGCCCAGAATATACATCAAGTTTTTAAGATGGATATTTCCATTTAACTATTTTAGTTTCTTTGTTTACTTGTCTGCTACTTTCTTTTTTTTTTCTTTTATTTATTTATTTGAAAGTCAGAGTTACACAGAGAGAGGAGAGTCAGAGAGAGAGGTCTTCCATCCGCTGGCTCACTCTCCAGTTGGCTGCAACAGATGAAGCTGCACTGATCCAAAGCAGGGAACAAGGACTTTCTTCCAGGTTTCCCACATGGGTGCAGGAGCCTAAGGACTTGGGCTGTCTTCCGCTGCTTTCCCAGGCCGTAGCAGAGAGCTGGATCGGAAGTGGAGCAGCTGGCTTCACCTGCTATGCCACAGTGCCGGCCCTATGTCTGCTACTTTCTTATGGCATCTTATCTTCCATTCCCGCTTTGCCTAGAATAGAATCTTGTCTGAGAGCAAACTTTACATATGTGCAAGATATGACCTCAACTTGTAGCATCTGTTCACAACACATCCATTAGTCAACTGCTGCTGAACTCAAGAAATTCATATACACAAGCCATATTGAAAGATGACATTTCATAGGACGGAAGATAAAAGGATTCCGCCCTAGGATTGAACGCTGAACCAGATTTCTGGCTCTCAACAAAGCTCTGGACTTCCCAACT
Organism: Sylvilagus floridanus; assembly: GCA_949820135.1. Taxonomy (NCBI): domain Eukaryota; kingdom Metazoa; phylum Chordata; class Mammalia; order Lagomorpha; family Leporidae; genus Sylvilagus; species Sylvilagus floridanus. The sequence goes on along the minus strand of OX463228.1, from coordinate 34,831,687 downwards.
TCATTCTTAGCTTGACTTCTGGATCTTTGAGTTTTGATTTTCTATTAACCAAATTGGGCCACGCATTGAGTAATTCAGCTTTTAGTAAACACTGACATCTGCCCCACGAATTCTTTGTTATGTTCTTTCAAAAGCATTTTCTCCCCTTACTTGTCCACTCTTAGCCAAGCATTGCAATGTTTTGTTTTGAGTATTAAATCACAGCTCTGGAAATCTTAGCTTCTGCTAATCCCTCTTTAAACTAGATGTTTTATGAGATATAAGTGCATGTACTTAGGAAGTTAAAAAAACATTCTTTATTGGAAACTCATAGAATTGTTATCATTCAAAATTTATTTTAATGTAATTCAGTACTCAAATGTGTTTATGGGGTTCAGAACTCAAAACTGGCCAGTACTTGTTTTTCAAAATGTGTAATTTTTCGCTTCCAAATGAGATGGAGAGTAAAGTTAATGCCCCCCTACTAGTCTCACTTATGGACAAAGTACTTATTTATTACATATATATGCATGCATGTTTATATATGAATGTATATTTTCTCTATAGCAGTTGATATCATTATTATTTTATAAGGTGGATTTGTATTAAGGAACTCTATATTTCTCAGTTGTTCCAAATAATTGGAAAAGTCCATGGAAGAAGCAAGGAAAAGTAAATTATTTTGCACTTTGCCTAGAATATATAAGCAATAGAATAAAAAGTGCTATTCTGTTCCAAATATAATCTGTAAATTATTCATGTTTGATGAGAATGTTCTTTTTACACTGTACTAAAAGAGTGCCACATAAGCTTAAAATGATTCCAATGACTTTATTTCCTACTCCTAATTGCCTCTCCTTTCTGTAGGGATGGAGGCCAAGCAAGATTAAAGATAGAGTAGAAGGATGGCATTGTTGTGCAATGGACTAAGCCACCTCCTGATATGGTTGCTCATTCAAGTCCAGGCTGCCCTACTGTCAATCCAGCTCACTGCTAATGCACCTGGGAAAGCAGCAGAAGATACCCAAGTTCCTTGGGCCCCCATACTCATGTGGGAGACCTGGATGGAGTTCCAGCCTTCTGGCTTCAATGTGGTCTTGCTCCAGCTGTTGTGGCCATTTACAAAATTACTAGTAGATGGAAGATCTCTCTCTCCCTCTCTCCCTCCTACCCTTTCCCTAAATAAATCTTGGAGAATAAAAAAGATACAGCAGAAAGCCTTTGTTTTATCTTCTCCATCATGCATTTCTTTTTCTTTAAAGAGTAGGACTCCTGTTTTCCTTTAGGAAATTCTCTCCTTCACTACCAATATTTTTTTTTTTTTGACAGGCAGAATGGACAGTGAGAGAGAGAGAGAGACTGAGAGAAAGGTCTTTCTTTGCCTTTGATTCACCCTCCAATGACTGCCATGGCCGCTGCACTGTGGCTGGCGCACCGCGCTGATCTGAAGGCAGGAGCCAGGTGCTTCTCCTGGTCTCCCATGCGAGTGCAGGGCCCAAGCACTTGGGCCATCCTCCACTGCACTCCCTGGCCACAGCAGAGAGCTGGCCTGGAAGAGGGGCAACCAGGACAGAATCTGGTGCCCTGACCGGGTCTAGAACCTGGTGTGCCTGCGCCACAAGGTGGAGGATTAACCTAGTGAGCTTCGGCGCCAGCCAGCTACCAATATTTTTTGATGAGACCTACTGTATCTCTGACTCTCCATGGTGGCTATTCAAATTAGTGTTGGACAATCAACAAGCTCCAGTTGTTACTCTCCATTCTAACCAGAGTGACTGGCTCAAGAATGACCATGTGGCCCAACTACCAAATAAGAGTCATTTTTTTCCTGTTGGAAATAAAGAACAAGTGATAAACATGAATATGAGAATGAAGCATCATAGACCAATGGTTACAAGCATGGACTCTGTATTCAGAATGTCTGCCTCCACACTCATCCCCCATGGCAATTTTCCTAACTTGTCTCTGCCTTGGTTTCCTAATCTGTAAATGTAGATAATAATAATGATGCCTACTTTGCAGCTATTCACAGGATTAAAGGAATTCCTGTGTCTAAAGTTTTTGTTTTTATTATCATTGACATGTCTATTTTTATAACTATTTTTCCAAATAATATTTTGTTAAGCTGGAAAATTGTTGGTAGGGCAGAAATAGGAATTAAGGCCCTACTTTTATGACCTCATTTAATCTTAATTACCTCTCTGAAGGTCTTAACTCCAAATAGAGTCATGTTGCCTGTTAGGTCTTCAACATATGAATGAGGGTGGGGATATAGTTCTGTCCATAACATTAATTAACAGAGCAGTCTAAGTACAGGGGTATACATGGGCAATAATGAAATTTCAAATCTTTTCTACAAGGATCTGTTCGTTCAATCAAATGCAATTATTGATGATGATTATACTCAAAGGCAGTTTCTAATAAGTAAATGCTGAACATAAAAAAAAACTTACATTGTTAGGATAATTCTTAATAAAAATAATTCTGGAATCCCAAAAGACATTCTTTTAGAAAAATGTTTATTTCACAAAATAAAATGAAAAATATGTTTATCATATACTTTATTAAGTCAAATTCATGGGGTGAGCTATGGATATTGGCACAAAATGATTGTTCAATAATCTATTAGAGCATGACTGAACCTAACTTGGATGTTATCCTTAGTAGATAATCCTGTTCAGCTCATAAATGAATGTAATGAAAAACAGAAAATTTAACCAAATCAGGAAGTTGGCATTTAAAAATAAAATAAAGAAACAATGAACCTACTCACTGATCTGACAGTACATTGAGTTGATGTGATTGGATTAATTGATTAAATCCTTTGAAATTCACAGGGCTAAAAGATGAAGTTTCCAGGTCAGTTTGGTGACAGAAATGCCAATGGGGGCAGCTAGAAGACGCTTCTTGGTGAGTTTCACGTAGCAGCAGATTTGTCGCAGAGAACCAGCCATGCTATAAACACTTCACATCCCAAGTTGCTTTTGATTTTCACTATAACCCTAAGGGGTAGGAAGTTTGGCTGCACCTTCTAGATGAGGAAATTTGGCAAGGATTTTACTCTCAAGGCTGATTCATGGACCAGTCACATCTCAGCCAGTATACATCTGGCCGGGTCCAAATGCTTTCTCTGTCTTCCTCAACATGTACTTTGCTGGAGAGGGTCAATCATCAGCTACAATTGCATCTGTTGACCTGTACTGTCTACAGTGAGGGAGAAAAACCCTGGTAGTTCAAAGATTAAAAAAAGAAAAAGAAATTCTCAATAGAGTCTATGCTTAGTACCCACTGTTTTGCTTGTGTTTTCACAATATACATTAACTTACTTGATCTTTTATTTCATTGTTCATTTTGGTTTTCTTTAAAATTGTATCATGATCTAGGGTTTTTTAAAAAAAATATTTATTTATTTAAAAGTCAGAGTTACACAGAGAGAGGAGAGGCAGAGAGAGAGAGAGAGGTCTTATATCCACTTGGTTCACTTCCCAATTGGCCACAAAGGCCGGAGGTGCACTGATCTGAAGTCAGGAACCAGGAGCTTCTTCCAGATACAGGGGCCCAAGGATTTGGACCATCTTCTATTGCTTTCCCAGGCCATAGCAGAGAGTTGGATTGGAAGTGGAGCAGTCGGGACTCAAACCAGCACCCAAATGGGATGCTGGCACTGCAGGCAGTGGCTTAACCTGGTTTGCCACAGTGCCAGCCCAATGATCTAGGTTTCAAAAGCTAAACAGATCTTAAATTTTACTGTTAAAAAAACAACAATTATCTGCTTTACTTCTTGCCTTTCCTCACAGCCCGTGGGCAAGGATTAGTTTCACTTTCAGATTTTTCTTCTGCTATTGAACAAATTCCCAAGTACTGTAAGGAGTTTGTGCTCCCATTTCTTGATTCAATTATTCAAGCATTTTCTGCAGACCTCCTTGGAATAGTATATGATGATCTTTGCTGTCTTTTAACCTTCTTCTTCCATTCCCATTTACTCCAAGTAGAGTTTTAATTAACAAATTTCTACTCCATCGATGACCACCAAATTATTTTTCCATCTTGAGCCAAGCAGTATATATTATTACATTGTCTTTTTTGTGTAGTTCTTGTGTTGCTTGGCTTTGGTTCATTTTAATTACTGCATTATTTGCTTTAAGCTTGTAAAATATAATCAGATGCTAATTTTCCCCTCTTTTCTAGGGGTACCCTGCTGGAGTCTTTCATGCTCCTGCTACACAATAGGGTGGGTTACTCTCCAGGGTGCTATCTTGTGCCTTCTCTCCAGTCTGCCCAGACTGCTCTAGCACACAACCGTAGACTGGGGAGTTTACAATCAACAGTTATTTATTCCTCACATTCTGTAGGCTGGAAGTCTGAGCTCAAGGTTGCAGCATTGTGGGATTCTAATGAGTACTCACTTCTTGGTTAACAGGCAGCTGTCTTTTCCCTTTGCTTTTGCATAGTGAAAATACAAAGAAGCTCTCTGTGATCTCTCTCATGAAGACCCTAAATCCATTCACAAAGCCTCCATTCTCATGATCTAATCACCTCCCAAAGGCTTACTTCCAGATCCTATCATTTAGGAGCTTAGAATTTCAAAACAGGAGTTTAAAGGGGAAGGGGAACAGAAACATTCAGTCTATACCAGATGTTTCTCCTGGACCCCAGGGGTTCTTCATTTTGATGGAACACATCTACAAGTATCTTCTTAGAGGAGGGGGAGGACACAATCATAAGAGATACTGTGTATTTGAGAATGCACAATTCTGAAAAACATTTTTACTGTGCCCTTAGGCTCAACAGCAATTTAACAAGTTATGGAATCCAAGGTTGACAAGCATAGCATATCTCCACTCAGAATTTTGAGTCATACACGACAGCATTCTCTAGGGCCAGGGTCTTGTGTGAGAACTTTGCCAAACTTTTTGATCTGAAGCCTGCATATGATATTTTGTTTATCCTAATATCCAGAATGTTTTAGGATTTCTGCCCATGGTCTTTTAAATTTATACAATTATATCAGGGTTATATTTTATGTACTGTGGTAAGTGATTGACGGACTTCGCTGAAGAAGTATATACCCTCTATTTGGGAATATTTCTTTCTGAATAATATGATCACTCTTCCCTTATTTTTCTTCTGTACGCTTCTTCTTCTGTACCCCCTGGAACTCCTATTACTTGGGTGATGTACCTTAAGCATCAACTTTCTAATTGTTTATCTTTTCCACATGGGGAAGCCTAGATTTTTATCAACTAAATTTTAACTCTTCAAAAAAAACTATCATATTTTATTTTTATAAGAATTATTTCTTATTACCAGGTTTGAGTAGTTTCCTGTTTTTTTGCATTATAAATGAAATATTGTCTTATTTATCAGAGTATTTATACAGATGTTATCTTCTGTTTTCTATGCTGTCTCTGAGACCCTGTATTCTCTTTCTTTGCATGGGTCTCTGATTTCTTGATGAAGTCTTTCTTCAGAAATCCTGGTCCATTCATGTTTGTAAGCAGGAAACAAAAATCCTGATGGTGTAGGCTGGAATTCTTTAGAAAATATAAAACAGTATATTGTTACTTTGTCTGGAATTGGTGAGTCTGTAGAGAATCTTCCACATGATCATAAGTATACTTTCAGTTGAAGGTGGCCCAGAGAGCAGAACATCTACCTTAATTTCCTCAGTGAATAGCTATACCTGACTTCACAGGGTAAAGATAGAAACAGGGAAGAGATAAATGTTCTCTATATGGACTTCTACAATATTGTCCTCTTTTCAGCCCTCTGAGTCACCCTACTCTCTTGGTGCCTGTTCCATGTATTTCTGAGATCTTCCATCTGCTGGATAACTCTGAAGATGTCCTCAATGGCCTGAACTGAGCCAGACTGAACCCAGAAGCCAGGAACTCCAAGCAGGTCTCCCACATGGTAACAAGGACTCAAGTAGTGAGGCCATCTTTCGCTGCCTTGCCAGGCATGTTAGCAGGAGCTGTAGCAGAAGTGGAACAACTGGGACAAGAAATAGTGCTGGTTGGGATGCTAGTATTGCATTCATTTATTTAAACTGCTGAGCCCTTTGCTCATTCTTCCTTTTAGCTTTTATTAATTTCAAAGATGGAGTGACAGAGAAAAAAGAGAGAGAAAGAAAGATAGTTATAGAAATCTTCCATCCATTGGTTCACTCCCCAAATGGCCACAATAGCCAGAGCTGGGGCAGGCTGAAGCCAGGAGCAAGGACCTCCATCCAAGTCTCCCATTGTGTAAGGTCCAAGTACTTGGGCTATCTTTTGTTGCATTCTCAGGCATATCAGCAGGAAGCTGGATCATAAGTGAAATAACCAAGACAAGAACCAGCTCTCTGATATCAGATGCCAGCAGCACAGGCGATGGATTACCCACTGTAAGACAATGCCAACCCCTACAAAATCATTGTTGCCACCAGAAGAATTAAATCGCTCTTTATAAGAATGAGATCCCTGTTTCCTTGTTGATTGTGAGCTGGGGATATGCTTAGCTCCTAGGACCTGCTTGTGTGTGTTGACACATGGTTTCACCTTCTTTAAGGTAGCAGCAATGCATAGAATCCCTCTTTTATACTTTGACCTTCTTTTCAATAACCAATGGCAATGACAAGGACAACAAAGAAGAGAAAGGAAAAGAGAAGAAGATAATAAAAAGAAGAGAGGAGAGGAGAGGAGAGGACAGGGGAGGGGAGGGAAAGGGAAGGGAAGGGAAAGAGAGGAAAGGTTAGGACAGGTACAAGCAGATAATTTCAATATTTTAAGGTCAATGGTGCAATATGACATGAAGTAATTATGGGTGTAAAATACATCAAATTGGGGCCAGCAATGCAACATAGTGGGTTAAGCCACCACTTATAATGCTGGCATCCCATATGGACAACCAGTTCGTGTACTAGCTGCTGCAGTTCTGATCCAGCAGATGCAAGATCTCTCCCCATCTCTCCCAATCTCTCTGTAACTCTGCCTTTCAAATAAATAAATTTAAATAAATTCAAAATTATTATATTTAAAATTATGATATTTAGAATCCCAAGGATTATATGGATCCTATACATCAGGGAGGTGGGTAGTCTTACGGACCATCTAAGGACTCTGTCTAGCACTATTAACAGACAATCTTGGGCCCAGTGCCATGATGTACTGGGTAAAGCCTTTACCTGCAATGCTGGCATCCCATATGAGTGCCAGTTCAAGATCCAGCAGCTCCACTTCTGATCCAGCTCTCTGCTCTGGCCTCAGAAAGCAGTATAAGATGGCCCAAGTCCTTGGGCCCCTGCACCAGCATGGGAGACCTGGAAGAAAGTTCCTGGCTCCTGGCTTTGGATCGGCCCATCTCCAGTCATTGCAGCTGTTAGGGAGTGAACCAGTGGATGGAAGATCGATCTCTTTCTCTCTCTCTCTCTCTCTCTCTCTCTCTCTCTCTCTGCCTCTGCTTCTCTGTAACTCTGCCTTTCAAATAAATAAATAAATCTTAAAAAAAAAAAACCAGAAAATCATGTCATTAAAGTTGCATTTCGGTCAATTTAAATTTACAGAAAGGTTGCAAAAATATTGCCTGTTCCATATATCATGCATCCAGAACTTCCAAAAATGTGAACATCTTACATAACTATAGTAGAATCATAAGAACCAGGAAAGTAATCTTGATAAAATAGGTTATTCACTTCTTTATCCCACAAGAAACTTACATTATAATGTCCAGGTACCATCCTTCATTACTTCTAAATTTATGCCTCATCTTTCAAGAGTTAGCAAAAAGTTATCATCTGGGAGGCAAAGAGGAGTTCACTCTCCATCCTCTAATTACTATGTGACCTTTCGCAAATGTGTGTACTGAGGTACTTACTTTGATAATTACAGAGGAATGTATCTGCTTCTTTTCTCTATCTATAATGTGCATGTATTCATCCAATATTTATTAAGAACATCACGGTTCAATATACTGGATAGGGAGCTAAAGTCAAAAACCATAGTTAATTCTCCATCTCCTTACTTCACTATTTAGTATAAATCTTAGAACATAATATGTAATTTATTCATATCTGCTTGAATAAATAAGGTACAAAATTAAGATATTCATCAAATCAATGATTAAATTTTCTTTGGATCTCAAGATTTACTGAAAGATAACATCATTACATAATAGTATATATAGTTTATATTTTAAAAACTAGATTTGAAGGTAATTTATTTATATTTTTCTTCATGTTTCCATATTGATGTGAAAATTTTATCTGATATAGGCAATAAATTTCAATCTACATAGTCATGTGCTTTTTTATACCATGCATATTCTTACAGATCTCTTCATAAAATTTATGGAGCCTTTTCTTTTTTATTTCTATATATTAAAAATGATTCTCTTGATAATAATGCTCTTAAATTCATTGGGTAGGCCCTCAAATGCCAAAGTTGGCAAATGCCTTTGGGTAGTAAAAAAAAATGCACAAGAGCAGAATGTAATTCCGTGACACTCCACTGTTTCATGCACAAGCGAAATGATGGAATGAGGCTGGTCTTTGCCACGGGCAAGCAGAGAAAAGGATACCCATTAGAGCTTCACACAGTAACAGCAGCATGTTTATCAAGAAAGATCTCAAAGCAGACGGGCACTTTCCCATGTAGCATATGGAGAACATCACATAACCAGCAGGACAAATTAATGGCCCCATCATAAAATATATTTTCACATGCTATTTAAGCTGTTGTCACACTTCATTGCGCAGATGACTGGAAGTTGGTGATGGAAGGTGAGGTCACTTTCCTAAACCATCCTGAGTTATGAGCGGGCAACCCTTTCCTGTAAGGTATCCTGGAGCTTGGGGAGTTTTTTGTATACAATTTGGTCAATTTCTTAAAAAGGAAATAAGTAATGGCCCTTCCACATGTAGATCTGGAAATAGAGGTGCAAAATGGCCCTTTTTGGTAGACACTACTAACCAGGGTTCCAACAAGATGACAAAAACAGAAAGGCAACTACAGCCCCAGTAGGAAAATCAGTTGCTTACTTATGAAGTATGGAAGATGGCTTACAGTTCCTCTGATAGGGACAATGGATTGACACTTCTGGACAGTAATGACCTCCAACATGTGTTTATGTCAGCATTCTCTGCAAAAAGAATAACTGACAGATATCTGCTTGGATCTACATTACAGATCATCAAACCATTCCAAAAATTATAACCTGTTCCACTCAATGATTATTCCATTACCTTGTTAGATAACAGAATAAATAAAATGATTTTCACTGACAGTGTTTCATTGGGGAAGTTTCTTTTTGAAAAAAGCCTAAACAATTAAAATAGCATGATGTCTTATTTAATATTTTACCCCATCACAGATACGGAATGAAAATTGGTATTTCATTATATAGATGACAGTAGTAGTGTAAATATGACGGGATTTGAGAACCCAAAATGCTTGTTTCAATATTGGGTCTCTATCTACTTTTCTGTGTCACCTTGAAAAAATTACCTCATCTTTCAGAATCATGATTTTCTGAATTTTGAAATGAGATGACAAGATAAAGTTGTCATTCTTTATCAAGAATTTCATGATTTTTGCATATCACCAGCAAATTCTTAGGGCTGAAGTTTTAATATACTAAAAGTGTTTTTAAAGAACAAAATAGTAATTATTAAGTGCCATGCAACATTGCTTCACAATCTGTCCTTCCATTTAGAATTCTTTGCATGCACCCTGTATATTAGAAATTATAAACCAGTAGCTTGCAAAACTTTTCTGGTTCCAGAGTTGAATACCTGTCTTGTCTTACAGGTACTACAACTGCAGTTAACCTGGCACACAATTTATTATTGTAAAAGGTGGTTTGGAATTCACAGGAATGGGAATTAGCTCCCTTTTTGCATTCCAAACATTAACAGCTTTTGCTTTTTCCATCTGCTCTCAGACTTTGAGCTCTTTCTCTCTTTTACTCATCAAAGAGTCCATTTCCTGAACCTAATCTTATAGATGTCTGCATTCAACTGTGACAGGACTGAATAAGAATTGCAAGGTCATGTTATCAGCGGTCAAAGTATAAGCTGACAGGCTGAAAAATCAGAGTGGGTTCGCAGACCAATGTATAGTTAATTGCACCATTACAGAAGACCTCTTACAGCCTGGCAACACAAGGACATGCATGCCAATGGAACAATGGAACGATGAGAAGTATTTGCATTTTATATTCTTTAAGCTACAAGTGGAATGCAACATATGCTTTTGTATATGAATTCGATGGCACAAAATCGTGTTCCCCAGCCTAAATATTCTAACATTCTGAGTCTTCAAATAAAATGAAAAACCTTCTAACTGCTTTTCTTATTTAAAAAATATTTAACATTCATTAATAGAAAATATATAAAGAATACAGATGGTCAAATAGACACATAAAAATTATTTTCACTAATACTGAAAGATCTAAGAATTAAAAAAATACTAATTTTTGTTTTGTTGAAAATAAAACATTACATATATGTCTAGCCTGATTAGAACATTATACAATATATACATGCATTCAAACACTATGTCATTAATGTGTCAAGAAAAAAAAATAAGGCAATGAAGGGCTGGTGTTGTGGTGTAGCCAGGTAATGCATCACTTCCTACACTGAAATCCTGCCCTGGAGTGTGGGTTCAGTCCTGGCTGCTCTCGCCTCCTACTAATGTGACTGAGAAAGCAACTAAGTATGGCCCAAGTCCTTGCGCCCCTGCCACCCATGTGGGAGATGCAGATGTAGTTCTGCACTTCCAATTTCAGCCTAGACAAGTCCGAGCTGCTGCAGCCAGGAGGGGAATGAACCAGTAATTGAAGATTCATAGATTCATTCTCTCTCTCTGTCTCTCTCTCTCTCTCTCTCTCTGTCCCCCACTCCTCTTCTCCCTATCTCCCATCTTCCTCTCTCAATAAAGCATTAAAATATGTAATGTGGAGGATTTAGCAAAAGTAGAACATCTCTAACTCTCAAAACATTATTCCACTGAATATGAATAGATTTGGATACACACTGATTTCTTTAAATAGAACTATAAAATTACCAGGATATATAATACAGAGACATTGTTCCCAATAAAACAGATAAAACAAAAAGATATAGTTGATAATTTCTTGAGGGGTACAGATAAATAAATATGGTACAAAATAAAGCAAGGATGCTATTGAAATGCTCAGAAGTAGAAGGAATCAAATTATGTATCCAAAAATAAGCAATACAAATCCAAGATAAGGTTAAAATAATTGTGAAAAATAAGAAATAAGATCATTATTTCCTCCATGTCATTTCTTCCCTCTGAAGAAACTGGCTTGTACACACTTTGTTATTCTCTGAATCTCTGCTTCTATCCTGCATCCAGAAATTATTGATTAAACTCATATTTACATACTTAGTTCTCCATATTTAGTAGTGTCTTTGAAGAGTTGGATCTAATCTCATTTGTTTCTGTTTTGTTGTCGTTGCCTATTTGTTTTATTTCTTTATGAGACAGAGAGGGGAGAGAGAGAGAGAGAGAGAGAGAGAGAGAGAGAGACTCTTGTGTTAGTTCTCTCCACTTGTGTTAGTTCTCTCCACAGATGTCCACAATGAGTACTGCAGGAGATGAAGAGGAAGCCAGGAGCCAGGAACTCAAGACAAGTCTGCCATGGGGTTCCAAGGACCCAGAATAGAAATGTATCTTAACTTTCTGTTCAAAGGAATCCTCTGGTATGTTTTGGGTGAATTAAATTATATCCTGCTGCCATCCTATCCACCTGAGCAAATGTTCCACTTCTGTTACCTCGGGGAAAGAGCAATGATATGCTTGGGCAGCACTTGGTGTGTGGTACATTTCCTTCCTGTTCACCAATTTTTGTCAAATAGGGCGAGCCTAGGGGCTGGCATCATCCCTCTGTCTCCTTGTTTCTGAAGGCTCTGATATGATCTGACAGTAAAAAGGGGCTTAGTGTGGGAGACTTAGTGAATTTCTATCTGGTCTTTAAAGTGCCTAAAAACATTGAGCATTTCCCACTGCTCCTCGAAGGGACCAGTTCCAATCCTAATGATCTCATTTTTTATCATTAATCTATTAGATTTCCTTGACTTTACACGCTGTAGTTCAGTGCCTTTTCTTGCAAAAGATTTCCTTTGCAAACTGCTTTTAGTCTACAAATTCTCCCATATTTTAGCTGAAGAAAATTCACTTTTTATAAAAGATAATAAAAATAAAACATAAAACGTAAAATGACTTCCCAAGACCACATGCTTGTGAAAGGGCAGCCGAGTGCAGGGTCAACATTTATCCTTCTGTACAAATAGCTTCTGACACATTGCTGAAGTGGTCTGGACAAGTAGACAGAAACTAGATGCTTGCTTGGTAAGTTATTTTGGCAGCGACTTCCCCGTATAATTTCTCATCTGATAGTCTACATTGAGGTTATAGCAAATTAAATGTTATAGATTTTTAAGCATTAGTCATGATTAATTCCTCAACAGAAGCACTGAGAAATAGACTTAGATTATGTTTGAGGCTACTGAAGGAAAAAGAAATTATCTGCTTTTATAAAAGATCAAGATATTTAAACACAGAATAAATCCTTGAACTCATAATTGTTATCTATTACCAGGTTTCATTTTGTTTTTGTTTCCTATTACATTTGAATGACTGCACCTTCTTGAACTATAAAAATATTTTTTTCTTGAGCTTCTGCTTTCTCTCAACATTTAATTATTATCTTGTCATTATGCTACTTGTATGGCCAATAGTTAAATATCTGAGTCCAGTGTCTACAAAATCATGTTTCAATTGCTCTTTCTTACTAATGCAATATTAGAGAAGTATTTATATAAACATATTTTATTCAACCTCTTTATTAATTGATTATGTGTAGTTTTGAAGATCATTAGTCCCAAGGTATACTGTTCACAACAGAATGTTACAGCGATTTAGCCCAGATTACCACAAGTTCGTTAGAAAAAAAGAATACTTTCCAATTGCACATTCCTGAAATTGTCACTTCTACTACCATTCGGCGAGCATCTTGTGATTAAAGCAAATTCAGTTTGTGCTTCTCAATTTTCTCTGACATCATGCATCATTCTGTCGAAAAATGTTTGTAAATAGAATTAAATATTCACGCATACCCCAATCATTATGGGTGATTAATATTTTTTTTCTTGGCTGCATTAAGGGCCTTCACTGATATTCTTAACAGAGGCTGAGTTCTCTAATTCATTCCTCCCCCTGCCTCTCCCACCACACTCCCTTTTTAATGGCTCAGGGTCATGCTGGGATACTCATTAGTTTCCTGCTAGCTGTTCTGCCAAGCAGCCTCTGAGGCCTCAGCGTCACCTCAGAAATCATTAACGTAACTGGTGCTGCAAGCATAGAGCAGTCATTTAGAGACTGAAACCCGTTCCTCCATAAATGAGCATTTTGGAGGAGAGAGAGGTGGGGGAAGGAAGCTCATGTGTTACAGTCATTTTCTCCAAGAAAATGAGATTTGATAACCAAGGTGAGAAGGCAGATGTTTGCAAGTGTCTTGACCATGTTTGGGGAAAAGAAATGGTTTGGTGTGGAGGCAGATGAAGTTGACTTTTGGCCAAAGAAGTAGAGACAAAGATATTGAGAGGACGAAAGGATGTCTAATGCACATGTGATTTTGTAAAGCTCTTTTTCACATCCATTGGCTTTGCCACCTGCAGGTGAGACCCAGGCTGAATTCTGGTCTCCTGGCTTTGGCCTGACCCAGATACAGCTATTGCAGGCATTTGATGAGTGAGCCAGCAGATGGAAGAGCTCTCTAAAACACTGTATGTGTACCTCTGCCTTTCTAATAAAATGAAAATAAATATAACTTTAAAAATAATTTGAGTAAGACATTACATAGGCCACCAGCCCCGGTCAGCAGAACTCACTGGACGGCTTTGCATTCTGCTGAGTTTGCAGAGGGCCTGTGGCTGTGTGGTTTTTGCTGAGGTTAGTCAGTGCATGACATCCCTGGATGTCAGAGATGCAGATACACCAGCTCAGATCAAAACACTGAGACCACAAATTAAATGCCTCATTTACACATTGTGAAGACTGTGAAAGAGTGAAAAAAAAAACCTTTATCTGCTTGCTGTTTTTTTCTGAAGGCATTTTCTTTTTTTCTTTTTTATAAGTTTTCACTGGAAGAGAAAGAAATATTGTTCCAAGAATTCACCTCTCTCTTTTCCCTAGAGAAAGACAATAGGAGTATCAGGTATTCTGTAACTATTATGCAGTTTCCACTATGACCGATAGACAATTTTCAATTTAGTAAACATCAAAACAGGAAATTCTATACAATCAAAGTGCATAAAGTACAGTTGGAATGCTTTTGGCAGTAGGAAATCTAGACAAGAATATGATGTCTAAAAAGAAGAGAGAGTTAATATCTGTAGAGTAACTTGTGTATTTGACAATGTTAATAGCATAAAAAGAAATTTCTTAAAAAGTTAACTGAAGTGGGAGAGTAACTGCTCCCTTCAATTCAGGATTTTATAAGAACCATGTCCTGTTACCAAAGACATGCTAACTCCTCCCTCCTTCCCTTCCTCCTCCCTCTCTCCCTCCCTTCCTTCTTTCCTTCCTTCTTAGGGGCCCACGTTGTGATGCAGCAGGTAAACCCTCTGCCTGCAATGCTGGCATCCCTTATGGGGGGCAGTTCATGTACTAGCTGCTTCACTTCCTATCCAGCTCCCTGCTAGTGGCCTGGGAAACGCAGCAGAAGATGGCCAAGTGTTTGGGCCCCTGCCACCCACACGGGAGACCCAGATGAAGCTCCTGGCTCTGCCTTTGGCCTGGCCCAGCCCTGGTCATTGTGGTCATCCAAGGAGTGGTACCAGTGGATAGAAGATCTCTCTCTCTTTCTCTGTATCTCCCTCTCTATATAACTCAGACTTTTAAAATAGACTTTTTTTAAAAACTCTAATATCTATTATGTATCAGTCACTTTGTGATATCTTTAGGAAACATACATTAATGTCAATAATCCTTATACACAAGAATCTCAGAATCAAAAGAGGAGCATTTTTGCAAGTGTATTATTCGAGATAAGTGAATTATTCAAGAGAAAAGTGGTTCATAGCACTTTGCCACTTGCTACTATAGTCATCATTGAGTTCCAAGAAGGTTCTGGAAAAACTCAATTGGATTAGTCTGAGCTGGAGATAAGGATTTGTTTGTCTGGGAAGTCATCACCTAGAAGATAAGTTTAAGTCTAATCTAAAAGACAAGAGGTGATATCCTCAGTCCTTGCTTAGTGTCTCCACTGGTTAATCCATTTCCAAGATAAGAAGAGTATGTAACTGGACAGTCCATAGGGAGACAGCTCCAGCATCCACCAGCAGAGACAGTGGGGGATGGGTCAAGAGGCAATGTTTCATCATGGGTCTACTATTTACTAGTTATTTAATTTCCATCTTATGGACCTCAGCTTCTTTCTATGTCTAAATATTATGGTGCTATCAGTATCTACCTTGACTGGTTGTTTTGAAAAATTACAATGACATGAATAAAGATTTGTAAAATCATTACAACAATGCCTGGCATGTGAGAAACCCTATGTGTTGATGTAAAACTGTATTTACCAGATATAATAGTAACCTCCTAAGTATATTTCAAGAACATTTTATTCTCTGTTGGAATAAACTTTTTCACCAATGTTGGAATAAATTATTGAATCCAAGAGTAAATGTCACCTCGACTGTCCTGGGTGGGGGGGAACTACTGTAGCAACTGTAAATGTGGCACATTTAGGAACATATCCCAGAAAAGTGTTAACATGCCATGTACAAACATCTATAACAATATCAGCATCTTGTAGGACTGACTGTAAACTGACTATATTCCAATATGTTCCTTAGAATAGATGCTAAGACACAAACTAGGAGGCTATGGTTTGAAAAGACTTTAGAATTGATTTCACACAAGGACTCTGGTCCCAGATTCCCTGGCTTGAATGCACAACTGATGAAGGACAATAGGAAGGAGGAAGAAGAGGAGTTGGAGGGCAGGAGGAGGAAATGGAAATGCCATATATTTAAGATTAATATCATTTAATTAAAAGTATATCTTATCTCATTTACTTAGGTAGTTACCTAAGGTTTTTATTTTCCCAGATTGGTCTTCTATGACTAAATAAGAAATGCTTAAATGACCAGACAAGGAACTAGTCAAATAAATACAAATGACTTTTTAAATCTGAAAGTAATAAATAACAGATAGCGTAAGCATGATATGACCTTTTTAAAAAATATTGGGTGATATAAGTAGAAGGCAGGTTAATAGCATAATTGTAGGGTAATGAATGCATATATAATTCTTTGAAAAACTTACTTGGAATGAATAGCCCTGCAGACTTGTCATGAAGTAAATCTAATTGTTTATTGAAATGATGGGAAAATAATGAATAAAGTCATAATTCACAACAAAGATAATGACATCATGGAAAACAGGCAGCATATGACTATAGCTAATAAGTCATGTTATAGAAATTTCACAATAAAAAGTTAATAAGAAAATAAATACAATGACTATAGTTAATTTGTATGTGGTTTTTGCATTTTAGGAAGGTAGTGGAGTTTTCTCAAGTATACTTTAATTTTAACATATTTAGAGAAAGTGATGTTCATATCTTATTGTTGGTGGGTGTGTCTGACATGTTTAGTAAAGGAACTAAAGAACAAATATAATGTGTTGACAAAAATAGTCACACTTTGATGCATTCACATGTCAACAAGGAGCTAAAACATGAAGCATTTAAATTCATTGTTGGATATACTACTCGTAAGATGTGTAAACATAACAACATCAAAACTTTTCTGCGTTTAACTGAGCTGTGAGATGCATATAGTCTCATGCACCCCTTCATATCTACATCCGCTTTTCTATTGTCAGTCGCATTTCCTGTCCTTGGAGATGTATTTCATGTAACTATCCCTGCATGATGGAACATTGAGAGCTTTAAGATACTTCTTATCAATTCACAAGTTACCGACAGCTGCTTACTTGGGCTCTGGATTCTTCTGTCTCAAAATACCTATTTTCCATTTTATGGTATCATTGTTTTTTTGTTCTAATAAAATCAATTTATTTTAAAGCTAATTTACAACATTTACTATAATAAAAATCGTATTCCATATAATTCTTTCTTTATAGGATACACTTCAGAGCCATACATTTGGCCTAATGGATAGGGGGCCTGCATCCCACAATGGTATATCTGGATATGATACCTGTCAATCTCCAGTTCCTAAATCCAGTTTCTGTCTAATGCAGACCATCAAGGCAGCCACGCTGGCTCAAGAAATTGGGTTCTTGAAACCCACATGGCAGACCAGGATTGAGTTCCATGTGCCAGGATTCAACACAACTGTTGCAAATATTTGGGGAATGAACTGAACTGGAGGATGGGAGCACTCTTTCCCTCTCCATCTCTCTTTCTTTCTTTCTCTGCCCCTCAAATGAATCAATATTTTTAAAAAACAAAGAGAAAATAAAAAAGTATATACTTCAGTGATGTTTTTATATTCATATAGTTGAGCAGTTATCACTATTATTTAATTGCAAAATGGTTTTGTGACCCCAAAAGGATATCATATATTAATTGGCAATCTTTTCTCATTATCCTCTGCCTCTAGTCCCTGTAAAACATTCATCTTGTTTTGGATTAGCTTATTAGACATATTTCAGATTAATGGACTTATGCAATTGTAGTCTTTTCTGAATGTCTCCATTCACTTAGCACATCCCCAGGGTTCATTTATATTATAGCCTGTATCCCTCATTACATCTTAATTGTCCAATAATATTTCATTGAATGGATGTGTGTGTATATATATATATATATATATATATATATATATGATTTATCCATACATCAGTTGGTGGATATTTGGGTTGTTTCCACCTTTGGGTTCTTAACAATGCTGCTATGTGCATTAGTATACTTTTTTGTTTTTTGCTGGACATGTGTTTATTCTGTTTTTCTATACCTAGGAAAGTATACGATGAAATTCTCTCATAATACAGATTTTTCATGAAATGTTGTAAATCCCCTTGTACCAGTGAGTGTGAGAGAGGTGGTTATCTTTTAATGGTTTCAATTTTCATTTTCCTAGATTAATATTTAAATATCTTTTCATGTGCTAATAGGTCATACGAATATTTTCTCTGGAGAAATACAGTTGTCTTCTTGTTGAACTGCAAGAGTTCATTCCATATTCTGGAACTAATTTTCTAACATGTTATATGATTTTAAAATATTTTCTACAATACTACAGTTTATCCTTTCATTCTCTGATTGATGTCCATTTTTTAATTTTTATATTTTGTTTGACAGGCAGAGTTAGACAATGAGAGATAGAGAGACAGAGAGAAAGGTCTTCCTTCCGTTGGTTCACCCCCCAAATGGCCACTATGGCTGGCATGCTGCGGCAGGCACACTGCGCAGATCGAAGCCAGGAGCCTGGTACTTCCTCCCGGTCTCACATGTGGGTGCAGGGCCCAAGCACTTGAGCCATCCTCCACTGCTTTCCCAGGCCACAGCAGAGAGCTGGACTGGAAGAGGAGGAACCAGAACAGAATCTGGCACCCCAACCAGGACTAGAACCCGGGGTACTGGTGCCTCAGGCGGAGGATTAGCCAAGTGAGCTGTGGCGCCGGCCTGATTGATGTCCTTTAAAGTACAACAATTTAAAATTGTATGTACTTCAATTCATCCAATATTTTGTTATTTGCACTTTTGTTGCCATAGAGATTAATTGACTAAACCAAGTCACAATGATTTACTCCAGTGTTTTCTTTTTAAGAATTTTATAATGCTAGCTCTGCTTTTAACATTAGATCTTTGATTCATACCACTTTAGTATTAGTTTACGGTTTTAAGTAGGAGTCCAATTCCATGCTTTTGTATGTCTGTATCCAGTTGTTCTGGGGCTGTTGTTGAAAAGACTATTACTTCCCCTATTGAACTATGTTGGCATCCTTGTCAAAGACAATTTACCACAAAGGCAAGGTTACTTTATGTGCCGTTACTTCTAGTCTAGCTATCTTTTTCACTTATACAGGACCACATTGTAGTAAGTTTTGAAATCAGGAATTTTGAATTTTCCAACTTTATCATTCTTGAGATAATTTTGGCTATTCTGTCCTATTTAATTTCTGAAGCAATTTGGGGATCCATTTCAAAATTTACTGGGGTTTTAATAGAGTCTATGTTGTATCTATTGATCAATTTGGGAAGATGTGCCACACTAACAAAATTAGATCTTTCAATCACAAATATAAGATGCTTTTTCTATACATTTCTTTAATTATTTCAAAAATGTTTTATAGTTTTTCATGCACAAGTCCTATGTGTCTTTATATATATTTATTTCTAAATATTTCAATATTTTAAAGCTATTAGAAATGGGCTTTTTCTTAATTTTATCTTCACATTGTAAGACTGATTTAATTTGAACATAGTGCTCACTTCTGAAAATCTACAAAGCTTTATAAAAACATAGTTTAAAATTTCCCTTAAATAAAATACAGTGTTCAGCAATACTCTTTCTTATACCTATTATATTGTTCTAAGTTCATTACACATATTTGTGTTATTAATCTTTGGAACCACATTACCAGCACCATTTTACAAATAAGAAATAAAGAGGTTAGTGATCCTTTTTTTGTGTAAACAATAACAACTGTCATTGTCCCTTATATCTCTTATGTATGCTCCTTTATTTCACTAATAAACTTCCTTTCTATCTCTCTAGTATCAATGATAGTTTCATTGCTTTTTCACTTCTGCTCCCTGGATTCTCTCTCTTTCCTGAGAGGATTCATTTTTCTGTTTGTGTTGATCTTGTTATTAACAGCTTAAGAAGCTTGAGTGTTGACTGCAACTCTGTTTCCTCAGGTAGCACTGATTAAGGACTGGGTTTCTGAAAGGGGAGATCCTGGACCTCCATAGGGAAGCCTCTTGTCGACAACAGCACCTATAGGAAGATCGTGAGCTAGGAGCAAGTCATGGAAACAAGTGAGGATAAGAGAATCATGAAGTCTTTATTCAGGGTTTTTTAATTTTCACTGAATCTTCCTTTTCTATATGGAACTTCACCATCACCCCATGTCCTGTTGATGTCCCTTTGCTTTGCAAATAAAATCTAGACTTCTGTGGCAGTGATGAGTAGATATTCCCATTTCTCTGTTCCTCTTCTTGACACAAAGTTGTGTCTTGAATTCTCCCTCCCAGTTGTCAAATATAGTATATAGTGAATTGCTATGTAGCTCAGCCAGTCTTGGCCCATATAAAACACCCACCACTTTTTTTGACTGATATTATTGGAAAAGTACAAGCTGAAAATCATCTCCAACATCAAACTTAGTCCCTTTATGATATCCCAGAGGAGAATCATCTAATTCCTGTCTCCTTAACCAATTAGACATAATAAGAATAGGAAATCAACATCCGCTATTATATAATACTAGGAGTTGAGGTTTATTTATTTTTAGCATTGCCTTGATATTAAAACTTCCAACAAATACAATTTCATTGCTACGTTATTAATAGGAAATGGATAAGAATTCAGTTTGGAAATACATTTGTATATAACCTGATCCTTGGATATTTAGCAAAGACTATGAGTATTCCTTAATAATTATTCATACTGGGGAATCCTAAGAAGCAAAATATTTTGATCAAAATATTTTTAAAATATGTGTTTCTGCTTATTTTCCTCTGTGCGTGCATGTATATTCACTTTTGCATGCATATTTAGTTGTTGCACATAAAGTAGTTTTTCATACTTAAAGAAAGAAGGAACACTGTCAATGAATAAGCCTTTCCTTGAATGAGGCCTGACAAATTATTGGCCCCAAATCTAGATATTATAATTATTGCTTAATTCACTAGAATTAGAAAGCGTTAAGAAACCTGGCATGTTTAGCTTTTATTACAACTAGGAAAATCTGACAACTGTACTGCATCACCACATGGCCATACTCAAGTGGTGCTGACTGGCTTCCATTTTGACAGAGCACACCTGCAGATGCACTTGTTCTTCTAGTATATGCCTGCACCCTTATACCAGGCCTAGCACAGGTTACCTGACTGGTCCCAGTATGTATTTGGATTGAAACCATCCTTGTGATCATGACAAAAATTTGGAAAATTCAGTCACCAAACCAAATACATTAAGTTTTTCATGACTTTTGAATTTTATAATTTGCACGTTTATTATCCCTATACAGAATGCTTGAATCTGTGATTATCATAACTGAGTGTCAAGGAGGTTGTAACAGTGGCTGTTATTATCTTACCTTTGTATTTCAACTCATATGTTCAAGACACATCTGTTAGCTACATTTCATTGTATCTACTTATTTTATAAGGAAAAACACAAAACAGTGGTTGCATTTCATCCTGAAATGGATAGTAAATTTAAGAAATATAAACTGTTAACCATATGTTGGCCTACATGAGTCTAATAGGAAGAATATGTATTTCACGGGTCAGACCCTAAAGCTATTTGGAAGAAGTTGTCATCAACTCACACACCATGTGCCCAACAGTCTAAATATTCTTAATAACTATTTCAGATGTGAATATGGAGAAATCAGTGCCTGTTTACCTTTATTTGGTGTTTAAATTAGCAGTGACTTTTATTTATTTTATTTTTAAATTTCTGCCTACCCAGGATCTGGGGAATTCTCCACTGTGCAAGTTAAAATGTGTTGAGGTTTAAGTAATAGAAAACTTGAGTTCAAAGGCCTAAATAAACATGGGTTTATTTTTCTTACATTACAAGAAGTCTGGATCTTGTTTTTGCTGGCATCGATTCAGTGGCTCAATATTATCAATGTTTGCATCTTTGTAATTTTCCAATTCCTGTCACAGTAAAAAGATGATTACTATAACTCTTGACTTCACATCCATGTTCATAGTAGGGCAAGAGAAGGAAGAGATAAAACCAGTTGAAACACTTTAGTATTAGGGAAAACAAAACATCCCCAGTAATCCATCAGTGTAATTCAACATGTCTCATTGTCTAGAAATATTTAAGATGACGATTTTGAACTAAAGTTCAGAAAAGAGGAGTGGAATGAAAATGTTTAGCATTGGGACCAGTGTTGTGGCAGGTGGGTTAAGCTGCTGTCTGCGAAGCTGGCATCGCATATGGTTGCCGGTTTTCAAGTTCTAGCTGCTCAGCTTCCAATCCAGCACCCTGTTAATGCACCTGAAAAAGCAGCAGAAGTTGCCCAAGTGCTTGGGCACCTGCATTCATGTGGGAGACCCTGAAGAAGCTCCTGGCTTCAGCCTGGTGTAGCCCTAGCTTATAAACCAAAAGATGAAAGATCACTCCCTTCCTCCCATTCTCCTTGTAATTCTGTCTTTGAAATAAATAAATCTTTCAAAAAATGTTTTGCATTGATGGTTAAGAAAAAAAGAGACAAGAACAGATGTTTAGTTATCCAACCTATTTGTATACGCTCATCAACTTATGTGTAAATGATAGGGATGCAAAGATCACTTACTACACAAGAACACTTCAAAAAGTTCATGGAAATAAAATTAAAAGATGTTTGGTTTGGCACAAAATTTGCATATCCATACTTTTTAAAAATAATGCAATCCATAAACTTTTGAGGACATACTCCCCAATATAGAATTGGAAAGTACCATAACTGACTTATGCACTCATTGTTGCTGATCAGATGATTCCACTGCACACTTCTAACTGGGTCATTGCTAAGGAGCAGAGCTGTAATATCCATTCCAACACCAATCTCATTGAAATGCTAAGACTAGCAGCATCCAAATTATAATAACAATGTTTGGAGACCAGAAGGTTGATGAAATTAGCATGAGCAGTAGGAGCCAGTACTCAGAGTCATTGACATAGCCTGATGGTGTGGTGGTCCTGGTTATTACTCACCTTTCATTGTTCCTGCTCATTTCCTATCTCTAATTCTGTAGGCTTCCTGAATAGTCTGTGAATTCTAAATATTCTTTTCTTAAATCCCTTTTCTGTCCCATGTGTAGAAGAGAATGCAAACAGAAATTGGCATATATGGTTGCTGCTAACCAAAGATATTCAGAGAAATAAGAATTCTGAATGTGTTATTTGGAGCTGGTTAAAACTACTAGCATCTTTTAAATCTATTGAGAACTCTAGGATGAATGTCTGGCAATATGAATTAATTATATCATTAACAGTGGTTATCTGGAAGGAAATGGCCATTGCAGACAAACTTGAGAGAGTGAATGGACATAAAAATTGGAATTAAATACATTGGGGTATATTTTAGATGCCAATCATATCTCAATAAATTGATTAAAATGAAATGGTAAGTAATTCACTCCACTGGGACTACACAACTTAAATAAATACATTAGTAATTTCAAATATTTTCATTGTAATTGGGTGGTTGTTCAAAGGTATACAGAAAACTACAACATTTCTGTACTGTCTCTGAAAGAGTCCATTATCTCTTGGAGCCATTGGACTGATATAACCTAAACTCAGAGGCAAAGTTTGTTCCCATCAGTTGCCAAATTGTGATGTCAACAGAATTCAGCACCTCATAAGAAATTTAGGGCACTCATCAAGAAAGAATCAGCCTATGATCTTTGAGAAATAGACTTATTAAAGTCTAAGATAATAGTGAATACCAAAACAATTTTCAGTCTTAGAATTCTCATGTAGCAAAAGTAATCACTCTCTAATCTATTGAGGCTGTTTCCCTACTTTGGCTGAGAATCTTGAAAAGTTTGACAATAGATATATTGGCATTCTTGGTTTTGACAAAATGTTAAAAGACTTACAAGTAACACATTTGGCTGGATGATGGTACGAGATTTGGAAAGAAAGTATAGATAAAGCTCTCAGAATTGATTCAGAGTTTAGAACAAATTGTAGCCTGCATCACGGCTCACTTGGCTAATCCTCCGCCTGCGGCACCAGTACCCCAGGTTCTAGTCCTGGTCAGGGCACCAGATTCTGTCCCAGTTGTTCCTCTTCCAGTCCAGCTCTCTGCTGTGGCCCGGGAAGGCAGTGGAGGATGGCCCAAGTGCTTGGGCCCTGCACCCTCATGGGAGACCAGCAGGAAGCACCTGGCTCCTGGCTTCAGATCAACCCAGCATGCCTGCTGCAGCAGGCATTTGGGGGGTGAACCAATGGAAAAGGAAGACCTTTCTGTCTCTCTCTCTCACTGTCTAACTCTGCCTGTCAAAAAAAAAAGAAAAAGAAAAAATTGTGTCATACAGGAATATTTACAAAAATACAGCCATTTCAATGGAGTTTCTTAATAATCAGAGCTGAAAGCACCCTTATGGCAATATCAGCAAGTATTTTTCCAGATAGCTAGGAAACGTCTTGATAGAATCACTGACAGATTTAACGTGGTAATAAGAATGTTGGACTATGTATAAACTCAGCTGCTTCAGTCCCCCATGGTAAGGACTCGCCCATAAAATCTACTGCTGATTCATCTATTTTTCTGGAACAATATAAAAATTGATACCCAATATATCAGTGTTCAACCAAAAATACCAAAAGCCCAATAGGATTTGGCTTCATTCCCCCATGTTGGAAGCAACAGTTTACCTTCTTGGAAGAGTCACATTGTGGATTTTCTTTTGCTGTTTCCACTTGTAAGACATGCGTATTAAAAGCAGTAATAGGGGGCGGTGCTGTGACTTCATGGGTAAAGCTGCCACCTGCAGTGCCAGCAATCCCATATGGCTGCCAGTTCGAGTCATGGCTGCTCCACTTCTGATCCAGCTCTCTTCTGTGGCCTGGGAAAGCAGTAGAAGATGGTCACATCTTTGGTCCCCTGCACCCACTTGGGAGACCTGGAAGAAGCTCCTGGCTACTGGATCCTGGCTTCTCATTGGCACAGTTCCGGCTATTGCAGCCAAATGGGGAGTGAACCAGTGGATAGAAGCTCGCTTGCTCTCTCTCTCGCTCTCTCTCTCTCTCTCTCTCTCTGCCTCTCCTTCCTGACTTTCAAATGAATAAATAAATCTTTTTTTTAAAAAAAGCAATAATACCATCTTTGCCCTAGGAACTCTCTTTACGAATAAGCAAGGAAACACGCAAAGAAATATGAACAAATAAAAGAATGAATAAATTAAGGCCATGTATTTATGTACATCGATGTTGTGGTCTTTTCATGTACCTATGACTCAGAAGCAGCTAAGAATAAGAGAATGGTTTATAATGCCTTCTCTATGGCATGACTGTTAGATAACACCTCATGATCAAGGTGAAATGTTCCGACCACAACTGATTTATGGTGCTGTTTTTTACATAGTCAGTATTCACAGAGACAAAAATTAATGTACAGAAGTGGGAGTGTCACCTCACACTTTTATAATAATGATCTTAAACAAAATGTTTGCTTCTTTTTCCCATGACTCTAGATTTTTATAGTTCAATGGTTTTATTAAATGAGAGAGAAAACTATCCCTTGCTGAAGAAAAAAGTCTCCAATGAATTCTATTACATTAGAAGCTAAATCATCACTTGTCATTTGAGGTTCTTAATGCCACCAGATGAACAGAACAACAACAAAAAAAAGTTTAACTATATTGTCTGAGATGATTGATTCTGACCATCAAGGAGAGAGAGGGTTGCTAATGTACAGTGGAGACAGGAAGCAACATAACTGTAACCCAGGGTTTACTCTTTAATATTCCAGAACAGTCATGTTCAGTGCTAAGAATTAATAAATTTTAATGGCATTTCTATGCACGTGGGTCCAACAGAGGCCTAACGTCCTTAAAACAAAGGCTTGAACCACTCTGCCCTAAAAAGAGCAGCAACAGGCTGAGAACTGCTTGAAAACAAAAGGTTAAAAGGACTGATTAGTTGAGTCATAAATACTAAATATGAGCTATGAACAGCCGTAGAAATTAGAGCTAACATTCATATCTTTTGCCATACAGGAGTATGTGTGTGTGTGTGTGTGTGTGTGTGTGTGTGAGTGTGTTGGATTGTTTGATTGAAACTCAGCCTGAAATCATAATCATTTTATTAGATAACAATGGACATAGATGATCTGATGCTAGTTTTTGCACCATTGTATTCTGAAAGGTGCTGAGTTTCACAGGAAACTATGATGTCACTGAACAGTTATTTATGAGGCCTGTACCCTGAGTTGTTATTTCAGGTGGATCACAACAATTGCACTGAGTCTTCAGCATTTCCATACCTGATTCCCTTGTGACCAACAGCATAAAAATATAGATTATGTAGAGACTCACAGGAAAAAAACTCCAGGAACAAAAAACACTTTTTTAGGGAAATGAATCCAAATTGTTAGGCTCTGACCCATTAGAGCAATGGATCAGAAATAGTTGTAGTAGCAACTTCATTTGTGTTATTTAATATCTTAATAATGTTCCAATATATGGACTGCCTTGTTGGACTTTCCAAGAAGTAGACACATACGAAACTCATAAATGGAGAAGTTTAAACTGAAAAATGTGTTCAGAACTCACATCAGGAGTATGTGTCTGGCACAGTAGTTAAGATGCCCAATGGAGGTTAGAGAGTTGGGGTGGCTGATGTTTTTCAAGTTCCAGCTACTCCACTTTGATCCAGTTCTCTGCTAAAGGGCCCAGAAAGCAATTGATGATTTTTGTGTACTTGGGCCCCTCCCACACAAATGGGAGATCTGGATGGAATTCCAGGCTCCTTCCTTCAGCCTGGGCCAGCTCTGGCATTGTGGTCATTTGTAGAGTGAACTCCCAGATGGAAGATCTTTGTCTGTCTCTGTCTCTCTGCCTTTCAAATAAATAAACAAAACTTTTCTAAGGAACCATCATTAGTTTTTCCAACCATATGACACTGATGGAGATATAGACACACTGAGAAGAATGCGACTGACTTTGTAAATAAACTCATGCTTTGTTGCATGACAATTCTCCCAATTTTTCCTTGAAAGTAAACATTAGAATATTAATAATTTTGGAAGTAGCAATGATTAAACATTATAGTAAATTTTTTCATTCCCCTCTTTTTTCAGGATTGAATGACTCTGGGGGCCCAGAAGGGTCTGTGGCTTGAGCAGAAAGATACTCTTGCTTCACTCCTTCATAAAGGCCTGGAAAGTCATTGACTGTCCTTTACTCAAAATCTTTCATGACATCCTGTTTAAGAGGATGTATGTGTAGGTATATACATGACATAGCAACTAATGTATTAGGGACTTGCTCCTGAAGTTAGCACTTAGAGTCACTTTGTAGAACAGCAATGAATTTTCCCCTAAATAACTTGAAAATGATTAGATACATATTTGCATGCAAGCAGATCTTCTTAATATTTCGTACTTTTATGAATATTAATCAAACAAAAGAAATTTTATCCTTACTTTCAGAATCTGGACTACACATTGCACTTAATTCCAGGACCAGATAAGATTATCCAGCTAAATGTTTATAAAATGGTGAAATTGAAAGAAATATATATTGTACTATAATATCCTATAATTTTCAAAGTGAACAAGTTAAGGCACACAAATAAAGAACAAGCAAAATAAAAATTCATCAGTAACAATGCTTTCTCTTTGTAGGAATGTTTTTCCATTTCAATTGGCACAAATATAAAACACTTTTCTTTAACTGAGTATCCATATTGATTTTACTTTATGATCCATGCATCTTCTCTTTGACTTCATTCCCATCACGGAGTCTACAAATAAGTCAAAATCTATCCATTCTTTAGAGTATTTTCAATTTTCATGATGGATCAACACTGTTTTGACCAGAAGACCAACTATAATTCTCTTCTTTGTCTTTTTTGACAAGTAATTGAATTACCTCTTTTTATATACACACACACACACACACACACACACACACACACATATATATATATATATATATAAACACTCATTAATCTGCACTGTTCTTTTAAAAACCTGAGGCTTAAGATTTTATGTTAAATGTTGACTGACCCTGCATCTCAAATACCCTTTTATTTTACTGAAAAGGTTCAGAGGATGTTACTCAAAAGTGAACTCCACAGCTCACAAAAAATGTGGTTATAAAGATAGCGTAGATGCCGGAGTGAATCCTGAATTAACTAGGCATTTTTGAGAGTTCAGAATATTTTGCATGTTAAGTACATCTAATTAACCTTGCAGGTATTATATTCCAGTCGATTCAGGGAAACTCACAGACTCGTACAGGAAAATCATTGCCACACTGTAATGGTAAGTTTCACACTTACACCGCTACCGGCAGTTTCCTTTTCAAGAATTAAATACACACAAAGCTGCATGTTAGCATCCACTTGAAACTTTTCCAATATGTGGACTTTGCCCTTCTTGTCTTTTCACCTTATACTTCCAGTGAGAATCGGAAATGGAGACTGTTAAGATTCATGAAAGAAAAAATTCTTATCATATTCTCAACTACAGACATTAGGAATATATAGCATACAGTCTTATGGGACTTGGTGTTCATCAAAGTCACTCCTCGACATAGCCATTCCCCCATTTCTGCTCTAGAAAGCAATAATCAATTTTAATTTTCAAGAACAAAATTTTTATATTAAAATTTTTACTCAAAAGTTAACCTTCCAGTAGATTTCAGCCATCACTTCATGCCTTTAACAAGTTCTTTCTTAATATTAATTCCTAAATTTAGTTAGAAAAAAGTAAACAAACATTTGGAAGTTTTGTCTCATTGCACTGTGTACTTTTAACAGTCAATTTGGAATTTCAAATCAGGCTTAATTTTATAACACTCTTGACTTATCATGGATTCCAGGCCACAAATGCAACTATTTCCCCAAAGTATTATAAAATTGAGTTCTACACAAAAAATAATTCAAAATAAGTATATTTCATATAAAAAATGCATCATGAGGGTCAGCAGATTATGTTTGAGCCCCTGACAACCCTATGGGAGACCCAGGCTGGCTCAGTCCTGGCTTTCACAGGGTTGTGGGGAGAGAACCAACAGATGGAAAATCAATCTCTTTCTTCTCTTGCTCTTCCTTTTAAGTATATTAAAATAAATAAGTGCGTTTTTAAAAAGTTGTAGTAATACCTCTACATTTTTAGTGACAAAATAAGAACAACTCCTGGGAAAGGCGCAGTGGTACAATGGGTTATCCACCTCCACCCCACCCCCCCGTGGCACCAGTGTTCCATATGGCACCAGTTATAGTCCCGGCTGCTCCTCTTCCAATCCAGTTCTCTGCCAAAGCCTGGGAAAGCAGAAGAAGATGGCCCAAGTGCTTGGGCCCCTGCACTGTGTGGGGGACCCAGAGGAAGTTCCTGTTTCCTGGCTTCAGATAAGCCCAGCTCTGGCCATTGTAGCCATTTACGGAGTGAACCAGCTAATGGAGGACCTTTCTCTCTGCCTCTCCCTCTCACTGTCTGTGACTCTACCTCTCAGATAAATAAAATCTTAAAAAAAGAAAAAACAAACAAACAAAAGCAATTCTCTGTCCAATTCAGTTGGCCAAAAAAATGTTACTAAGACAGTCAAGAAACTTAATCACAAAATGCAGATTTAAGTAAGTAAGCAGCCTGTCTACACAGTCCACGTGGGAAATGAGACAATTCTCCATAAAGAAAATGCAGACTTCTGCACATAAACAGAAACACAGGCGAACACTTTTTCACTACTGACTTTGTTGTTCTCAGTGTTTCTTCCATTTTATTAGAGTTTCAAGGTTGCTATTTTATTTTTGCTTTTGTCCTGGTGGTTCTGTTTTTATTTTACTGTCAGTAGGGGATCTTAACCTCTTTGATTATCCATATGTTAGTCTCAGAGCTAATATCATTTTTTCCTTCAGTTGTCACTTGAATATATCTAAGATTAAATATGAGGCTTATATGGCTTAGAACCAGTGAATTCCGCAAATAAGAAAAGATACAAAACTCTGTAAAGCTGAAAGTGAGCAAGAATTTTTCTCCAATCATAATGTGGAAAAATACTTTATCTCTTCAAATTTTAGACAAAAAGAATCTCTAAAAAAGGAAACTGTCTTTTTAATGTCCTTGGCAACTGTTTTTTTTCTCCTTCACTAGCTGTTCTTCCAAGACAGATACAGTGTGCACATCACCGAAGTAAACACCACATTCTGCAGATACCATATTACACACACAGCAATTTACATGATAATTTTTTTCTTGATTGCAATTTACTCTTTAAAAATGCAAATTGTATAATTACTGCCAAAAATGTTCTCCATGTGTGACAACAACAACAAAAGATGAATAAAAGTGCTATAAATTTTGCAGAATAATGGGCTTACAGATGAAAAAAAAGGATGATTCTATATTAGACAAATCCATTACAGATAAAAAATAATCTAGGCTCAAAATTCTAGGAGGTAGAATTTTCCACATTGTTGCTGATCACTGCTCCCAGTGCAACCCGGATTCTTCCACCATTGTAGCAGATACAATGGTTTTCTTTTCTTTTGATAAATTATTGAAGGTATATCAATTAGAACAAATCAATGTGAGAAAGCCTAAAATTAAGCATTGAATCTTGTAAATATCACAAGATGGACAAGAAGCATCAAAACACTCCAATCTACATTCACAATCAATTGAACACTTGCATTATTTTTTGCTTCATGAAGTTGAAAGGACTAAGAAGTGTGTTAATCAAAAATAGTTTTTGAAATCAAACAGAAATAACATAATTCTGAATCTATCAGTAGCTAAAGGAACCACAAGGAGGTCTTTACTCCTGATGAGATGAATTTTCTCTCTCTGACAAGTGGGAATAGTAACAGTAATTCTAATTTTACAGTATTATTGGGAGAATTGAAATAATGAAAATAAAACAATGTGACATATAGTAAACACTGAAATACTATCTATAATTATTGTTTTGTAACGCACAAAGTAGTATAAGAAATTTTAGATGCATTCTGCATTTTCATAATTTTTATATGGAATTACTGCTGATTAGTTGAAAAAGGACCTTCAGTTTTAATGAGCAATATGATGATTTTTAACAGACTTTGTCTTGACTATTGAGAAACAGTGTTGTTGTTTTTTCCTTCATTCTAATTGTTGAATTCTTTACTTAGAGTAAGTTAATTTTATGAATATAAAGTTAACTGAAAACAGATCTTTGTGAAAAATAATGAGAATAGGGAAGAGAGGAAGAATAAGGTTGGGCACATGGGCGGGAGAGAGGGTAGGGTGGAAACTATCATTATGTTCCTGAATCTATATATATGAAATACATGAAATTTGTATACCTTAAATGAAATTAGAAAATAAAAATAAAAAAGAAAGTGAATAAACATAACCATTTCTCCCTCTTATTAAATTAAATATAATAATAATGGATTAATTATGTAAGACAAGGCTATTCTGACTATGGAAAATTTATAACAGGCCATCTTGGAGCAAATTTATGTTGCATGTATAATTAGATATTAAAATACGACTTAACTTGGTGTCACTTTCATGTGAAGGAAGGAAATCAGAGGTGCTCACAAATCATTGTGTTTCTAAATCCCCTACACTAGACTTGCAAAGTTGGGGGGAAGTTCAGGAATACAACAAAGAGCTCTGTGATACTTTTGAGAGCCATCATTTCTAGCCTATAGGTATTTAGAGAGTTTGAGAAAGTAACTGGAGATTAAAAAAGAAAATTCTATGGAGAGAACTGCTCGGTGGGTGTCAGCCTCCATTTTGGCAGAATGATGGAAATGGCATCTCCTCCTCAAGTCTACAGAAGAGGGCATCAAACTTCCATCTGAGGGCTTTATGTACATATTCTAGAATTTTGCACAGAAGACTACTGGTGTTTGACACATAGCTAAGGGAAATAGGCCCAGAGGCTTGCATTATGACATACATATCTGGAGTAAAAGGAATACATGAAGGAAGATCTAAACGTTTGTGGACAATGAACTTAAAAAAAGAGTATTTTGGTGAATAAAAATTGTGAAACTCATGCATACACTGGGAAAAAAATTGCACCAAAATAAATTTAATTTTATGTGAATTTTTCCCCAAACTTTTTGAAATTCCTTTATATAAGATAATATTATTATTACTCAAGTCTGTTTTGAAGAGAATTTTGTTTCTTGTAGCCAAAATATCAGAAATATAACATTATGTAACTCAGAATTTGGTGAGATAATTGATGAGATAATTGGAATACATGAAACACCATGAGAAAATATCTTCAGAAAACTTGAAAGGGCACTGGATAAATAGTGGTTATTTTATTTCTGTTTGTTTTTTGATAAAAAGCAGGGAGAGAAGAAAGGAAAAGGACATAAACTGAAATATTTTGAGGATGTTTAAACATGAATGCTCACTGGCTCCTCCCCGACAAGTTTCAACTCACGGTTTTATTTCCCATGAATTAAGTGGGATTCTTTCAGAGCAGCAAAACTTATGAGTAACAGGGAATAAGGAACTTCTGTTGAGAAGAGACTTTATCCAGTCATAGAAACCAGCAGGGAGATCTACACAAGGCTATGGCTCTGCGTCTTATGCTGAGCCTACAGTTGCTGCAGATCCCTGAGGGCAGCATTTGGAGAGGAAAGTAAGACCTGAAGTGCATGGAAACAAAGAAACAGGGTCGGCGCTGTGGTTCAGTGGATTAACGCCCTGGCCTGAAGTGCCGGCAGCCCATATGGGCACCGGTTCTAGTCCTGGCTGCTCCACTTCCGATCCAGCTCTCTGCTATGGTCTGGGAAAGCAGTAGAAGATGGCCCAAGCTCTTGGGCCCCTGCACCCACATGGGAGACCCGGAATAAGCTCCTGGCTCCTGGCTCCTGGCTTCGGATCGTCGCAGCTCCAGCTGTTGCAGTCATCTGGGGAGTGAACCAGTGGATGGTAGACCTCTCTCTCTATCTCTACCTCTCTCTGTAACTCTGTCTTTCAAATAAATAAAATAAATCTTAAAAAACAAAAGAAACATTAATATCCGGTTAGTGAAGCTGGAAGCAGCAACACCTGGAATCTGCTCCTGCCCATACTCTTTCTGTCTCCCAAACTTGTTGCTACAGGTGACCTTCCAGGGTCGCTGCTGCCTTTACACACGGCATCAAAACAGTGAAACTCTAGAAGATGCAGTGTGAGTTGGAGGATCTCGGAGTCTAGACATTATCCTGCACACTAACATCATAACTTTGCTGATTAGAAGATTCAAGCCCGATCAGTTAGGGAGTAAAAGCAGCTACAGATTCATTCCCAATCACCAAATCACAAACTAACTCTTGTGGCCATCTCTAACTCCCAGCCCTACGGGAAAGGGCATTTTTGAAAGTATATCTTTGCAGTTTAGCTAAGTTGACATATTATAACGTCATTGCAGAGAGTATAGTTTTAGTATTATTTTATAGATTTTAAATATTAGGAAGTTTCAAATAAATCATCAATATGTATGACTTCTTTAAGTCATACAGTCATAGACAAAAGTAGCTGACTCAAGTGCCAGGAATTGGAACCCCTTGAGCTCTCATGTGGTCCCCTGTCCTCATCAATTTTTTTTCATCACTTCTTAAAATGAACCTCCTTTACCAAAACTGTGTCAGTTATCATTTAAAGTCATTAGGAGCTGAATATCTGTGTTCCTCCAACACCAACATATTTATTGCAAATGACAGGATTTTATTCTTTTTTTGTGGCTGAGTAGTATTCCATAATGTATAGCAGATGAGAGACGAGAGCTGTCTTTTCTTTCTCTACCCTTGAAGATGCAGTAAGAAGATAATCAGTTATAACCCAGACAAGTGCCCTTCCTAGAGCCATCCAAGCCTGCACATTGACCTTAAATTTCCCAGCCTTCTGAATTGTAGAAATATTTTGTTTTTTAAACCACCAAATATATGGCATTTTTAGTAGAAGCTCATATTGTGTAAAAAAACTGCAAGCCTTTGTTTTTGTTTAACCCATTAAGCTTGGATTCTAAGGAGTTTTGAGTTTAGGACTTCCCATTGCAAGGGTTTGGATTGTTTGTCTGGGATGGCATTGTGGTTGAGAGGGAAAGTTATACCTATTTCAGGAATATTATCATATAAGTGTTTTTAAACTCATGAGTATTCATAGACTGATGCAATTTGAAGATGAAGGACAGTTTGACCACAGACGGCAGTAGAAAGTAGTTTGGGGACAAATGTCAAGGGATCCCAGATGCTACCTTATTTAGTAGATGGCAATAAAAAGTTGAGGCATTTTAAAGAGGTGAAGGAAATGACTGTGACTACATTATAGGGAAATTAGTCTAAGAAGATGTAAACAATAATGAATTAGGTGGGAGTAGAGAAAGAGTTGGGAGGTATTTCTTGTGACTCAGTCATTTTTACTTCCCTACCAGTTTTTCCTTGAAGACCAATCAGGTTACTCTTATGAATATTGGGCTTTATGTTCTTTGCATCATTTAGATATGTCCCAGAATTTGAAGTTCTGGATTTATTTATCACTGTGGATGATGAATGAAACCCTGAGTTTTCCTTTACGTAAGAAATAAATTCAAGCTGATATTCAAGTTCATATCCAAACTCCTAAGGCAATTTGGTTGCCAACACTGTTCTGGAAATGTTGCAAGCACTACTGTGCAGCATTTTAGTGCTCTTTCTTTCAATCTTGGACAGAAATGATAAAAGTAGTATTTTGTTCATTTTACTGTAGAAGAGGCCATTAGAACTTCATGTCTGAAGGAGCACATACTTTCGAAATGCTATAACATCTCTATACACAGCAAGGCATCAGATTTATGAAGAGTTAAATTGTGAGTTAGGGGGTATCAAAGAAATGATAACATTACACTATCACCAAAGAACTATGAGGTCTCAGTTACATCCTTTACATAACTAATTAGAAAGGGAAATTGTTTGAACTGGGGGGACTAGGCTTTTAATTACTATCTGAGAAAAACTGGGCTTACTCTGAATAATAATGGAGATGTTGTTTTTCATTAGAAATCCCAAAATCACAATGAACCAAGGGAATATTATTCCACTAATTATATTTCAATTAATACAATGAGAATCAGAGAACTAGAAAGCAACACTGGAACACTGGTGAATATCATCAAAATGTCAAATGAATTCAGGACACCCAACTGCTCAAAATAGATATTAAGAAGCAAATACACAAAAAATTTGATTTACATTAAATATTACCGAAGACTAATGCTCAGTTGAGCAGGAAAGCTTGAATGATGATTGAACTAAACCACACATCTGTCTTTCATCAGGGAGAGAAATCATGTCATCTTTCTACTGCACACATATCTACTTTGATTCCATTGAGAGATTTAGTGTTCAGTGACAGAGCTACAACTAAAAGGTCAATAGACATGATTACATTTAGAACCCTTTAGTGCATAGCTAAATAAAAGAATGGCCCAAGCTAGGATGGGTTATCTCCCTGGAGGTCCTTTGCATTGCATAAGTCCCTGTTCATTTTGGGGGAATAGTACCTGCAGAATTCATCTCTCCACAGAAGAACCCATTTTCAGGCAGGACAGAGCATAATCTTAAAACCAGTGACCAATTTCATTTATCTTCGCTTTTGTGTGAACCAACCTATGAAAACTGAACTGCAACTTTCCACTCTTAAGTCTTCTTGCTTTTTTCTATCCTCCCATCTGGTTTGAACCACAAATCCTAGAGCATTAGTTGTTCATAATCATAATGCATTAGTTAGTTCAAAGAGCCACAGGTCATGTGATTTAAACCATGAAATTCATTTTATTATAGTCTGGAGCCTGGAAAATACCAGCTAAAGTTCTCATCAATTCAGTTCTAAGTAAGGGTTCTCTTCCTGGCTTGCAGGCAGTCACGTTCTCATTGTATCCTCACATGGGGATAGATAAAGGTCCCATTTCTTCCTGTTCTTATAAGGACACCAACCTCTTGCATTAAGACCTTAAGATTTCATATGTCCAAACATCCTATCTTCAAATACAGTTAAATTGGGGGTTAGTGTTTCAACACGTGAAGCTGATCAAGGACACAATTCAGTGCATAGAACACTGGAAGTTACTTTACTTCTTCTTCTTCTTCTTTTTTTTTTTTTTTTTGACAGGTAGAGTGAGAGAGAGAGAGACAGGGAGAAAGGTCTTCCTTTTTCATTGGTTCACCCTCCAATGGCTGCTGCGGCCGTGCACCACGCTGATCCGAAGCCAGGAGCCAGGTGCTTCTCCTGGTCTCCCATGTGGGTGCAGGGCCCAAGCACTTGGGCCATCCTCCACTGCACTCCCTGGCCACAGCAGAGAGCTGGCCTGGAAGAGGGGCAACCGGGACAGAATCCGGCACCCTGACTGGGACTAGAACCCCAGGGTGCTGGCACCGCAGGCAGGGGACTAGCCTATTCAGCCGCGGCGCCAGTGGAAGTTACTTTACTTCTAAGCCTCAAAGTGCTTATGTTGAATATCAGGGTGATATAGGCTCCAAATAACCATTATCCATGTAAATGAGTTAATACATTCTAAAAACACACAGTGCACAACAAATCTAAGCTTCTCCTTATCAAATACAAACTGGTTGTATGTTCATTCTATTATTGGGCTCATATTTTTCCCACAGCCCTGTCTTTGCCCTCCCGTTGCCTTTCATCTTTGGTTAGCCTCTATAAACCCGTAATTACCAGAATCATACCTCTGAAAGCCTGCCTAAGTCCTCTGCTTGTCCCTGAAATTCTTCTTCTGTGTTCTGATTTTCAGATATGGCCTCAAAAATACAATATACTTTAAAGTTATGATAGATAGATAGATAGATAATTAGATAGAAATCAATATATAGATTAAATCTCTGATGTCACCTATATAGACTTTCTCAATATACTCCTATCCAGTGACTACTTCCGAGTAGTGACTTCTGGAGTCAGATTCCAGAAAAAGAAACTTTTTCATAATAAAGATGAAAAAGAATTTAATTCTGATACTCTGTCTTCTTACCTGGTCCTCTTGCTTTATAAATTTCATCCAATCACCTGCTGCTTTCAGCAGACCTCCAGATCAATGTTTCTGTACTGCAACATGAAGAAAAATGGTGTTTATTAATTGTTCTGAAGATACTTTTGGGTAATTTTTAATGCAATGTTTTATTTATGAAAAAACTTAGTTCATCGGGCCGGCGCCGTGGCTCAACAGGCTAATCCTCCGCCTTGTGGCGCCGGCACACCGGGTTCTAGTCCCGGTCGGGGCGCCGGATTCTGTCCCGGTTGCCCCTCTTCCAGGCCAGCCCTCTGCTGTGGCCCGGGAGTGCAGTGGAGGATGGCCCAGGTGCTTGGGCCCTGCACCCCATGGGGAGACCAGGAAAAGCACCTGGCTCCTGGCTCCTGCCATCGGACAAGCGCGGTGCAGCCATTGGATGGTGAACCAATGGCAAAGGAAGACCTTTCTCTCTGTCTCTCTCTCTCACTGTCCACTCTGCCTGTAAAAAAAAAAAAAAAAACTTAGTTCATCATATAAATGCAAAATTATTTTCTGTTTCCATAAGTGGTATACACTGTTCTGTTGTTTCTTTTACCTTTTCTAACAAAGCTCTTGTGATATCTAATATAGCAACTATTCTATGTTTTCTAAGGTATGAATAGTCTCATATAATCCTCAACAATTCCTGGTGGGCACTGAAACCTACCCAAGATCATCCAGCTCTAAGGTGATGAAGCCAGCATTAAGATTCAGTCACAGACTGTCTTCCAAGGCTATATTTAATCCCTGTGCAGTATTGTGTGGATCAAAGTCCATAGTGGAGCCATGTAGCCCATATTGATGGGGTTGGTCCTGTTGATTCCATCTCCCTGGGATGCGTGCCAGCTGTCATATGCGATGTTAGTCCCTGAAGAATGAAAGTTCCATATTGCTATTTAATATGCTTTTCAGGAAGAAGATTGTATTTGCTAGAAAAGTATTCTCAGAGCATTGTCAGTTTTCTGGTCAATGGATTAAATCGAACCAAAAATAGTGATTTTAAAATCCTCTCCCCAAATCCTGTATCTCCGTGTCATTTTTTTTTTTTTTTTGAGAAACAAGAGTCCTGTAAAGATGATGCTAAATTAAATATATTCAGATAATGACTTGATGCCTGTATTTGGACTTTAAATTTAGGTGATAAAAACAAGATGCAGAATTTACTTCACCTTTTTTATTTTAACTCATGCATGAAAATGAGAAATTCACTTTCTCTTAGACCTTGGACAGACTGACTTCAAGACGGTCTCAGCTCCACCAGTGATTGGGCCACAAGCTGCTTGGGAACTGAGGCTGGCATGACCAGAATAAGGGAAATTCTTCTTTTGTAGAAGTTTGGAAAAAGGGAAAAGGAGAGACAAGGTGCGAACTGCATCTCGATTCAGCTTTTTTCAGAGCTTGCCTCACTCACTAGTATTCCTCAAAGATTTGATATTTGCCTTTTTGTTGGAAGCAATGCACACAATTGTAAAAGAGGAAGAATCGTTAAATGTTACACAGGGAAAACAACGCACGTGAAGGCTGCCTTTTAGCATGTAAATGGTATTTTAGCCATTAATAGAATGCAAATAATCACCATTGTATGAAAAGGAAAGGAAAGCAATGTAATATGGTGGAAAACAAGTTAGTACTAGACTCCTGCAGCCTTACAGAAAGTCTAAGCTCCCTGAGTCTCAGTTTCCTATCTATGAAACAGGGGTTCATCTCAGGATTCTTAGGAGAAGCAACAAAATGATAACTCCAAGTTGTTCTCAGAGAGTGGCGGTCCAGTGTGGGCTGAAAGCAGGGATTCAGGAGCTGGACTGTGTCCCAATCTCAGGATTCAGTGAGTAGCTAACTGCAAAGTGCTTAGAACAGTGCCTAGATCAGTGTGAGTACAATGTTAATTTTTGAAAAATACCAGAATGTTGACTAATCAGTCATATTGATCGGTTCAAATTCTGAAAACAATATTAGATTTGCTTTAGGAAATGCCATCTCCTATCACGAATGCAGTTTTAGTGATATGGTCAATCCAGGTACTACAATCAGTCCTGGGCTACGTAAAGATGTGACAAAATGGGCTAATGTAACACTATTTTCCTGGAAAGTGACTCACAAGCATATTCACACAGACTGCATAGAAATGTGTTCATTCTGACAACTGTACTCTCAACTAACTGATATTGATATTTTCTGCTATTACGCTTATGATAGATAGCAGTTTGAACACAGACAACAACCACATTACACAGGACCTATGCAGTTACAAAAATTAAGGTAATGTTATACAATTTTTTTCTGTTTTTTGTTTTGAGTATGACCCATCAGATGAGATCAGGTGTCAAATTTTCCATTTACGCTCATCTCTAGAACTTAAGAACTTCCAAACCCCTTCTTTCTATCAGAATAATTGAAAAGAACACAAGTACTAAAAGTTCTAAGTTTCCTATATCTGGATCTATACAGTAAAATGTCTCATTGCTCTTTTTAATTCTTTTTTTTTAAATAAAAGATGCCAATTGACTTTAAAAATTTTTGAAAACTTCTAATTTTTTAAATTATTTATTTGGATGGGAGCAAGAACGGGGGGATGGAGACAGAAAGGGAGATTCTCCATTAGCAAGTTCACTCCCCAAATGCCCACAAAAGCCAGGACTGGGACAAGCTAAAGCAGGAGCCAGGAGGTCAATCTAGGTTTCCAACATGAGGGGCAGGGACAAACTTATTTGGTCTATCACCTGCTGCTACTCAAGGTGTGCATTAGGGATTGGACTTGAGCTGGAACTTTAAACCAGGGACTTCAATATTGGTTGCAGGCACCCTAGGCCATGGCCTAACCACTGTGCCAAATATTCATCACTGGTTATTTTAACTTTTATATAAAGAAGTAAAAGTAGCAAAGGAGAAAGAAGCCACATTCAGAAATATAACATGCTGGAATTTAAGCTTGTTACATTAGTTACATATATCTTAATAAAACCAACACTGTAAGTTTCCTAGCTATATCACAAATAACTTTTCCATTCAGAATTATTAAAAATTCATAGTATCTACACTATTTAATAAACACATTTTTGGTTATTTATAATGAAAGTGGATCTAGCCATCTTGTTGATGATAAATATGAAACTATCATGGATATTATTTTATTCTTCTATTACAATAGTAAAAGGGAACTTAGTGTGATAATAATCTTTTAAGAAAACCCAGGAATGCGTAACATCATTTTTAGATTTGGAAATCATGTTTTCTTTTCCTTGAATTGTTAGAAGCACCCGCACGGGAGACCAGGAGGAAGCACCTGGCTCCTGGCTTCGCAGCACACTGCCCGCAGCATGCCAGCCATAGCGGCCATTTTTGGGGGTGAACCAACGGAAAGGAATACCTTCCTCTCTGTCTCTCTCTCTCTCACTGTCTAACTCTGCTTGTCAAAAAAAAAAAAAAAAACAGGAATGATATGAAAGGAAATCTATATTACCCATTCTAATCATGCCTAGCTGATTCTGACCCATGTCTTGGATTTCTCCCTGAAATAGAAGAAATGTAGATACACCCAGAGATTATCCATTCTGCAAGTACGCATGAGATGATAGCACCACAATGTTGTTTGTAAATCTTTTCCAAGTTAAAGGTCAGCTCTTACTGTGTCAGGATACAGGGCTAATGGAATCAAGGTCCATAGGCATCTCATTTTGGGGAAGTTTGTACCAACTGCTCATGAGAGATCAGATAAGCACTGTGGAGTGATGTTCAGAGCAGTTTTAGTGCAGCTGTCTTCATGTGTCCATTCTTAGAAGTAGCATATGGTGCTTAGATCACTTACTACTGCTAAGGATTTCTCCAGATTCAAGCATGTATCTGCAAGACAGTACACATTTTTCCAGTTGGGATGAACTTCTAAGGTCTAAGGAGCCAAACCTTGCAAGAACAATTCTTTCAAAAAAGAATCTAGGCCCTAGGACAATGAATCTCAAACTGGCTTGAGTATTAGAAAAGACAAACATAATTTTTAAACCTGCAAATATCCAGGTCCCAGTTGTAACTACTTAAACTGGATCATCTGAAGGTGGGGTTGAAAAGCTGTAAACTCCCTCCAGTGATTCTGTGTTGCATACCAATTTAGGAGACTACTTGGAGAAAATCAAGGTGTAGAGTTAAAGAAAATAAAAATAAATACAAAATAAATTAGCAACAGAGTTAAGAGGACTCCTTTCTAATCAAGTGTTCTTTTTTGGTTCCAGCAAATTTCAATGAAGATTAAAAATCAAACCACTATTTAGCAAATTGCAACTGAAAAAGACATGAGTATATATTTCAGCAAAGAAGGGCAACAGAAATCAAATTTAAAATCCCAATGGGAGGAAATCACCAGGGTCAGTGAAAGTTTGTAGCCAGGGGAGATTATGTCACATATTTACATTATTATTTAATTGTATGTTAAACAGGATTTGTAAAATGAACTACAAATCCAAATC
Organism: Sylvilagus floridanus; assembly: GCA_949820135.1. Lineage (NCBI taxonomy): Eukaryota > Metazoa > Chordata > Mammalia > Lagomorpha > Leporidae > Sylvilagus > Sylvilagus floridanus. The sequence goes on along the minus strand of OX463228.1, from coordinate 34,790,336 downwards.
CCCCCACAGAGGCAGAGTGCTAAAATCCTTCATCTCAGGTTGACAAGGATTAGAGATTTGAAAGCCCACTTCTCCTTTTACCATGTCAAATTATAAAAGGGAAAATAAAATGCTGATTTGGGTTTCTAATGAAAGGTAACTGTGCAGTTATTGGAAACACACTTTGCCTCAAATGCAGATCTTGTTACAGCACAGAGCTAGTCCTGCGTCTTCTTACCTTTGGGTTGTGATGGGGAGATTGCTGTTTACTTTCATCTGGTTTTCATTTGAAAAATCCCATCTGTGCTGAGCCTGAAAGAATTGTAAAAATACTAAAGTTACAAGCATTTAAGTAAGGTGAACAGAATTTCCTGGGTTTACTTTGCTAAAATGATGTTTAAAGAAGATTTGGTGATGTAGGCTGTGAGACCACTAAAATATACCTGCTATACCTAATTATGTGTCTGAGATGAGATGCAAAGCAGAGCTTCAACTCCAGAGAGGGGGGGGGGGGAATATCCTGGCAGCATTATGCACTTAGAATAAGTATGGACATTTTCAAAAATGAATGTATTATACTTAAACTAATTATGCAAATCTTTGGATAATAGCATATTTATCTGCCATTTTATATTGTAATCCAAACACTCATTCCTACTTGCATAAAAGATGGAAATGATGGAGAGGAGGAAAGAATGTTTCCATATTTCCAAAAACTAAAACTAAATAAAATAAAATAAACCAGAAAGTTCCTCTTTTACAGATCACTCGCAAAGGATCAAGTTTGCAGTGAGAGAACAACGTCTGGGCTAGTTACTCTCACATTTGCAAAAGAAGTGTGTCTCAGAAAAAAGAGAAGATATGAAGGAAAAAGTTAGATGTGAATGCACAGAATGATATCTTGGGATTCAACATTGCAGAATTAAACCTGAGCATTTGATTAAACATGACTTCTGGGCAATAATACTCAATATCATTCTGCGCTCCTACTTCAGATATATCATTTCTATTAACAGAAGTAATTCAGGCCAGATAGTTGAAAAGATTATGTTAACACCCCTAAGATACCCATTCCAGGGTCAAAGTTGATGACAAGTAACTATCTGTTCTTTGCTCAGCTTTTGGTTGATCACTTATTGTTAGACCAACCATTGGTACAAGAGACAGTCTCTCTGTGCAGCTAATTCCAAATGAGCTATCCTAAATCTCTGTACCTACCAACAGTTGCCTCCATAGAACTTTGTAAAACTGCAAACACAATTAAAACTTCTAATAGAGATAACTCCATCTCTAACTCTTGCCTTGTTGAACACTATAAAATTTTCCTGGCTGTTGTGGGCATTTGGAGAACTAACCCAGTGGGTAGAGATATCTCTTCCTAACTCTCTCTCTCTCATCCTCTCCCTCTCTCTTCCAAATAAATAAAATTAATAAAAGATGATTTAAAAATTATCTGCAGTGGTGTTCTTATTATTCATAGATGAGATTAGCATTGAGGATTTCCTTCTATGGATACTTTTTCTTAACAGTCAAGCTCAGTTGTGTCATGGGCTTCAGCTAAACTTCCATGACCTCCTGATTCTGATACATTCTGCTATGCATACTTCCCCATGAAGCTTTCACAGTGACATGTGCATCAAAAATAAAACTTATCCTGCCTTATGTTTACTTCAAAATCTGTTTCTCCTCCAGCACTGTAAGATTCTTGAGGGCAAAGATGATATCATATTTGATTCACAAATCTGCATCAATAATATTTTGTAAAAGTAATTTGAATTAACAGTTAAGGTACATTGATTAGGGAGTTATACAATTTAATATAATGAATTTGAAGAGCTTTTAGGTCTTCAAGTATACATCAGAACGTTCAGAATTTTCATTCTTTCCATTGTCTTATCATTTGTCTTACATAAATTATTTCATATGCAGCCTGAATTTCTTAAACAGATTATTTAAAAAGTATTTATGTTCACCGTAAAAATCAAGCTGAAAGTCCAGAGTATTTCTACGCTTCCCCTGTACCTACACATGCATAACCCCACCCACTAACATTCCCCACCAGATGGAATATTTGTTACAACCCATGAATCTATATGCATACATCCTTGTCATGCAATTTCATAGTTCACACTAAAATTCATTCTTGATGTTGTATGTTCAATGATATGTAAATACCATTATAGTGTTACACAAAATAGTTTTAATACCTCAGGGGCAGGTACTGTGACTTAGAAGGTAAAGCTGCTGTCTGCAGTGCCTGCACCCCATATGGGCGCCAGTTCAAGTCTTGGCTGCTCTACTTCTAATCCAGCTCTCTGCTATGGCCTGAGAAAGCAGTAGAAGATGGTTCAAGTCCTTGGGCCCCTGCATCCGCATGGGAGGCCTGGAAGAAGCTCCTGGCTCCTGGCTTCAGATCAGTGCAGCTCCAGCCATTGTAGCCAATTAGGGGAGTGAACCAGCATATGGAAGACCTTTCTCTCTCTCTCCCTCTCTCTTTCTGCCTCTCCTTCTCTCTGTGTGTAACTCTGTCTTTCAAATAAATAAATAAACCTTTAAAAGAAAATCCTAAATATCCTCTCTGCTCTGCCCTTTCATTCTTGTCTCCCAACAACCATTGATCATTTCACTGTCTAGATTCTTTGGCCTTTTCCACAATGTCACAAACATGAAATCATAAAGTATACTGTCTTTGTAGATTAGCTTTTTTCACTTAGGGATCTGTATTTAAAGTCACATCGTGGCATGGTTTGATAGTCCATTTCTTTATAACACATTGTTATGGATATACCACAGATTCCCCTACTGAAGGACATCTTTGTTACTTCCAAGTTTTAACAATTATTAATAACATTATTTAGCAACAGCTGTGTGCTATTTTTGTTTCTTTTTTCCTGGTGAGGAGATGTTTTCAACTCATCTGTGTAAATAGCAAGATGTGAAATTGCTGGACCATATAATAATAGTATATTTAATTTTGGAAGAAATTGTCATAATGACTTCCAAAATGTCTGGGCCATTTAGCATGTCACTAACAATGAATAGGATTTTCTACTGCTCTATATCCTTGATGGCATTTAGCATTGTTATTTAGGCATTCTAAAAGATACCTAGTGGATTCCCATTGGTTATCACTTTGATTTTTAATTCTTTAAGGACACAAGATATTGAGCATCCTTTCAGATGATTTTTGTCATCTGTATATTTCTTTTCAGATTTCTGTTCAAATTTTTTTGTGTGTTTTTAATTGGATTATTAATTTTCCTATTATTTGCTTCATTTTTTTTTAATTTGGAAAATTTGTTGAAATGTCTACCAAATTTTAAATCAAGAATCTGCCTAAACACAGATCTCAGAAAAACTGACTAGCAGCTCTAAAGTTTAATTTTCCATTCTAATGTTTGCAGTCTGGCCCCATTATTTCATCTAAACTCATATTTTATTGACAAATATTGTATAAAAAAGAGTCCAAGCGAATAGAAATTTTAGTGCTGGATATCCTGCCCTCCAATAACCTAGAGAGACCAAGATATAATAAAAAAGTAGACCAATACAAAGGCATGATACAGTATTCCATTCACTTTTTTAAAAAAAGTTATATAAATTTTATTTTAAAATTAAATCCCAAAATTGTGTAATAAATTCAATTGCTACAGAAATATATGTTCTAGCTATGTTTTTAGTAAAATAATTCCCAAGAAATAACCAGGAGAAAACTTTGTTCATCATAGGCACTCTAAGGTTTATAATTAATATTTGGAGTAATTCTGATAAAGTAAGTCTAATCAGTGAAGCTTCCTCACAGTTGTCTACTCTATGCCTTAGATCTATCATCTTTAGTTTTCCAAACAATGTTCCTGCAGGGTAAGCCTGGTATTCCTACTCTGACTCATTTTTGGTCCAACAGCTTGTTAGAGAATTAATATGGAATTCTCAGTAAACATAATGGTCATGTTATGTCCAGCTCTGCAAATGGAAAGGACAGAAAATAGCAAATGAATTTAATTTACATAATACAAACAACTTTTCTTCTATGGGAAGTATCTGTTAAAACACGACTCTGCCCAGCCAATTTGACTTTCATGCAAATCCAAATAAGCAAAATGTCAGGGATTTCTGGAACCCAGAAATTTTCTACATTATGGAATTTAATTTTTAAGGGAGGCAAAAAATTATTCTGCTAATAAAAATTCCTATATAAGCTGCAGCTTAGGGAACACTTTGCATGTTAAAATAAGCTTTACTGGTTAATAGTGGGACTATTATCATATGCAAGGAAGAGTTTTCAAGGTATTGATCATTCTTTCACAATGTGAGCATTATTGTCAATTGACAATTGAAATGTTTTGTTTCTGTTTCTGATTTTTTGTACTTTCTAGCACATTGTAGATTTAACACCAAGTATTAATCTTGACGAAAGGAAATGACCGTCCTGTGGGTAAGACTGAATCTAAGCAACTCTAGACCTCAAAGCTGAGGTTGTTCAGGGAAGGTCTATATTTCATGAGCTATCGATACATCCAGTTGATTTATTCTGCACTGTTTTTGGAAGCAGGCGTTTGCTTTGCCTGCCAATCAATGATTTTTTTTTTTAATTGAACGTTTAGGATGTTTGGTGGAGTATATGGCACTTCTCCTCAAGGGAATTATAATAGTGATGGGGTATCTTGATTAATTTAACAGCTATCTAAATTAAGAACTCCCATTATCTGTGGTCCAGTTCATTAGTAAAGCAGTTCTTACACCCCTCAAAATCTCTATGTGTGAGACATTTTCATTGCCATTTTACAGATGAGGAAGTAAGAGCTCAAAGTCCGTTTTTGTAGATAAAATGCCAGAATTCTGTAGTTGAATGCCTTGCTCCAGAATCCAGTGGAAGTGATTTTAATTACTTTCCTTAAGTCAGTTTCTCTTAAACTTCTGTAAGAGGTTTTCTATTCCTTTCCTTTTGTTATCACATGAAATAACTTTATTTGTATTTGAAGTCTTTAATATTTGTCAACAATAACCTTAGTATATTTTTAGGCCATAAAATCTTTAGGATAAACAAGAAAAATAAGTGAAGAGAATTACAAATATTTTAAAATGCTCAACATGTACACATGGGACATTTTTCTTCACTGAACTTGTCAAGAACCTTAAAGTTTCATAACTGGATATACACTCTAAGGTGAATCAATGTCCATAATAATACCTACAGTAGTACAGGATTCATTTACAGACACTTTTCTTTATAAACATTATTCCCAATGAAGACATGGATGAGAATCATATATTTGTCTTGAAGAATTAAAAACTATTTATGGCAACTTAATGTTAAGTTTGTTTGAATAGTTTTAATGAAATAATCGAATGGATAAAAGACAGTAAGCTGAATAGAAACTCGACATAGAAATAAAGATACCAAGTAAGCTTGGATGAGATCCCCACAACCCGACACAACTCAGAAGGACCCTGCACCTGCATGTGTAGCTTAATGCTATGTTCTCTATCAAAGGAAGTAATGGTAAAGTATATTGGCTGAATATTCTACCACTTGATCTGTTTTTTAAAGAGTACCTAATTAAAAAGTAAGCAAGTTAGTTATCAATAAATATTATTAAAGATACTACTAAATGATTGGCAAGCCATGCTTTTGTTATGCCAAGAACTGTATTCTGCTTAACAACCCCTAATTCCTCCTTATGGTTAGGCACTGTTATTATCCCATTTTACAAAGAGCAAATTGAGGCAGTTAGCAGCTGAAAACCAGCCAAATCTGTTGGGAGTTGAAGATGAGGGGAAGCATATCCACGTGTAGGGCAAGGGTTATATGAGAAATCTCCCTACCTTCCTTTCAATGTTGCTGTTAATTTAAATTCCTACACACATTAATTCTTAAAAAGAAAACTTAGTTAAGGTCAATTAGCAAGTAGCAGAAACTTGATTCTAGAATTCATGCTGTTAACCTTTACTCTATGTATCTCTTCATAATGAATTTTTCAGATTATTCAAGCTAAAAAAGTAGAATGGTGGGAAGATAACTTCTTTGCAAAGATCAAATACAAGATAAGTTACATATTTTGCAGTTTTACTTTCAAGTCACAATAAAAATAATTTATTGAGACATATATAAAATGTTATGTCCCTAAAAATTTATCCAAGCATCACAGAAGTATATATGAGGATACCTGTCCTGTTTTGTAGCCACAAAAATCTTATCTAAGCATTTTTGTGACAACAAAATAATTGTTTAGCCATATTGTATGTTAATTTTTATTTTCAAATGAAGACATGTGCCTTTTGCTAGGTTCAATATCTGTGTTCCTACTTATAACTGCAAGGTTCAGAAGATGGAAGATGGGGCGGCACAAATGATGTGTGGGATCATCTCAGTTCTCCATTTTCTGAAAACAATGCTGTCTGGAAACTGTAATGAAGACTTGCAGAAGATGTTCCAGCTACTGCTGTGTGCCATTTTCTGCCTGCCTTCATATTTATTGCAGAGGTATAGTTAGTGGAAAGTGCTCGACAAATCCAGGGAAGGTATCACTGTTTCCATATTACACTAGAAAGTCATGACAGCTATATTACCAGTCACATGGGCCTTGAGATGGGTTTGGACATGCTTGACTAAACCCCTGAGTTTATGTTGACACTCTTGCCTTTGAAAATTACTCATTTATTTGTGTTATCAAATCAGTCCAAATTCTTGATTTCCATAGTATCTTTCCAGTTGAATTTGTTTACATAGATCTCATAATTTGCACACAAATCAGATTGGTTATCATTAACCCACTCTTTTCTTTGAGATTTCCAAATCTGTGGTTAATTTCCTTAGTCATAAAGAGGAGTCAGTTTTCAAGAATGGCATCTTGTTTTATTTACACAAACAGTCATGTTCCTTATAAGAATTTCCATAACACTTCCAATGGGAAATGACTACTTTCTCACCCAATATTACTGTCAAAAATTGTATTCAGAGGGTGAGGTTTCTAGGACTGGGGTTTTAAATAATGTATAGCACATGTGCATACCATAAACAAAAATAGATTTGAAGTATATGAATCACATTTTAGGGTTTTTATTGTTTTCTTTCTTTTTGAAGAGGGAGAAAGTAAAATAATCCACGTTTCAACTTGAGAGAATTAAAGGTCTCATATAAGCAATTTGGTTAATTACATTTAATCACATTGATTCATGCATGAGGATTGGCACATTTCCTTTGTAGAGCAATACACTGTGTAACGATGCCCCCTAATCATGAGGAATCCATGAATGCATGGGTTCTGTGTGGCCATCTTTCTGTCTCCTACTTACTGACTGGGAAAGGCAATCAGACAGTTCTGAAGGACTCATTTCAGACCTTGTTTCCTAGTCTTCTCTCCTGTTCTATCCTATGTTAACGATAGAAGACAGACCAAATTTTTGACATGAATGTGATGCAAAAAATGTGTTGTTAAATACACTCTTTAAAGACATTCCAGTGGTAAGTGCAATCACATTGTGGTTTTAAAAAGTACTCTTTCTCAACAGTTTCTAATTTATTGACTAGCAATTGGCACACTCACTTTCTTTTTCCTTCCACCCCTCCATCTCACCCCTGGAGTCCCAATTCTTTTCAAACTAGTTTGCCACAGAGAGAGATACAAACATTTTGGACTCAAGTAAAACTGAGAAAGATGGTGGAAAGTGCTTGGTGGTGAATTCTTTGAATGTTATAATGGGAATCAGATGAGCAAGTGACATCCCTATGGCTCCGTCACTGCAATGGCAAAAATCTGTTCTTAATTTTTTGGCTGCTTAGAAGCAAAAATAATATTCAAGTAAAATGGGTTATAAAATCAGTGTGTTGGCCAGTGTCAGGTAAGTGAGCCTTTTTATCACTTTTGATATCTAAAAACACTCATGTACATTAATGAAACACTGTGATTCCTAGCAGGAATCCAGACACTGGGACATCAAAATAAATAGAGAAGAGTTAGTGTCTTTATTACTCAGATGCTTTGAGGGGTCATGGCCATTGCTAGTACCTTATCCAGTAGTTTATTATGTGCCTTAAATAAAGAGAATCAAGTATGGGGACACTTCTTTCTTCTTCAATTATTATCTCCAAATGAGCTGAAAGCATATCTTTTAAATTGCTTTAAAAATTTATTGGCAAATTTCATAGTTTTTCTAACACTGTTGTCTATTGAAAGTCAAGTCTAGTCTATAGCAATATTTATATCTCCAGTCTGGCTGTTCATCTTAATGCTAGCGCTGTCTTGGAGCCGGAGAATAAATGCTTTAAGCAAGCTTTTAGATGAAAGTCCTTATGGCAAACTTCTTCCAACTCAACCCAACATGTCTCTCAGCTCTTGTACTTGAGTAGGATCACACACAGCCTTTTGAGGATGTAGTCGCTTCAGTATGTGCTATCCTTATGGTTGAGTCAGCAACCAGGGAGCAGAAGCTGAACCATCTGTGCCATACTCTGTAGTGTTGCAACAGACTGGACAGTTGATAAAAAACAGATATTTGTTTCTTAGAGTTCTAGAGTCAGGAAAGTCCAAGACTATGGTTCAGGCATTTGGTCTTCTTACTACATACTCACATGACGGAAAGCAGAAGGGCAGTAAACTGATGCTATTGTAAAGTCCAGTTTTCAAAGGTCATAATCCCATCAACAAAGGATCAATCCTAGTGATCTAATCAACTCGGAAAGGACACACGTGTTAGTACTATCATATTGGCAACTTGAATTTTGGAGGGGACAATTTAAAACCATAGCAATCTGCTATAGTGTACCATGGACCCCATAGAAACTAGTTATCCATGCACCACCAGTGGCTCCTTTCTGTTCAGGTGTCTTTTGCTAGAACTCATTCCCCTAGTTCAGTTAGGTGCAGAAAAGTAAACAAGGTCACTATCTAAACGTATATCTAATGTTAGGAGGAGATAGTATTCTTCTTTAGTGCAGAATCCCCCCATATTTGTAAGTGATTCCTAGTCATGGGGTCACCTCATATCTAGCACCCACTTTTTGTAGCAATCAGAAGAAAAATTTAGCACTTCCAGCTCATGCCTCTCAAATCTGAAGATTCTTTCTCACTTTTCCCCTTCCCCTTACACAGTATGGGAAGATAGATACTGGGGTAAGGACAAAGGCAGAACTTCTGAGACTTGGACTTGTGGAAATGTAGCATCCCTAATTTGGAGCATCACCCTCGTAAGCACATGGATTACTAAACAATTATCCTGTGCTTTGAAATTGTTCTTCAATTTCAGGACATCTACAGAGACATTTCTAAAAATTATGTTATGCTAGACTGATATACCTATTCCTACAAAAAATAAATTCTTTATTTTAATTGTCATTTATTAGAGAGAAAGAGGAGGGAGGGAGGGAGGGAGGGAGGGAGGGAGGGAAAGAGAGAGAGAGGAGGAGAAGTGAAGAGGAGAGGAGAGGGGAGGGGAGGGGAGGGGGGGGAGAGGAGGGGAGGGGAAACTGCATCTTGTTGAAGCCAGGAAAAGGGAAATCAATCCAAGTCTCCCATGTGGGTGACAAGGAATCAATTCCTTGAACCACTACTGCTGCCTGACAGGGTGTTTATCACCAGGAAGCTGGATCAGAAGTACAGCAGGACTCAAACCCAGAGACTCCATGTACACTGCAGGTGTCACAGACAGCAGGCTGGATGCCCACCCAAGAGTAGTAATTTTCATTATTGGAGCAAACTAAAAAGTACAATAAAACTCTGCATATTGAGTTGTTTAGTAACTAGATGATATATGAACATGAGATTCTTTCACACTCTGTCATTCCTTTCATTCCTCCCTAATTCCTTCCTAACTATGCATATTCCAAGTTAAGGAGAAGAATAAGTAATTATATTATTTGGTTGAAGTATTTAATTTCCAAGTCTAAGCATAAACAAAGGTCATCTGGAAACCCAACAAATCTTTATGAAATCTCCTGTACCGGAAATAATCAAAATTCAGTCTTAGCCATTTACTCTAATGTGACAAAGACAGCAGTAGTAAAAAGTAACACATGGGAATGAATATAGAGATATCTTTCCTCCACAGAGTTGAAAGCTTTATGATAGCTCCATGGTGTAGCTTCCTATGGAATATTTCATTTAAGATAAATATTGTTCATTTTCATACCTCATGGATTTGAAATTCAACAAATTGATGCACATGGGAGCTTATTCCTGCACTGACAATATCAGTGATTAAGGGAGCCAAATCCTGGACTTCTTTGGAATTTCAGGCCAGGGAGCCTGAGCTGTATGAGTTCTGCTTAAAGCCTAGTATCATGGTATCTCTCTGTGTCTGCTCCTGCTTAAATTCAAATTCGTTTATCCTAGAAAGACCTGACACATTGAAGAACCTCAAGTTGCATGGAAATAATTAAGGATGACTTACTGTAATCAGTTATGTCATATCCAGACCTTATGAGGTTGGTGAGCTATGTGAAATAGCACCGCTGTGTCCTAGCCACTATGATTATCTGTATGAATGGTTACTTGACTGTGCCACTCCAAACCTCAAAAATGTAAAAGCTACTTTCATTCAAGTCACATGTGTTCAGAATTCTCCAATGTAGCATAAAGTTACTGTGAAAGTCAGAGCTATGTGCACATTCCTCATTCTGCCCATTACAAACTACACCCAGGAATTCTTCACCTGTAGACCATGTCTTGGGCTTTTCCTGTTTTATATGTTAGAAGTGATACTGAAATGAACCATGTCCCAAAACACAGAAGGAAGCTCTGACAAGATACATGTTTGTCTTCTGCATCATTTGTCTTGAGAATTTTTAAATCTTGGCATGTGAAAAAGAGCAGCTGAAGGCACATGTGATAGATCTATAACACTTTTTGAACACTGGGTAAAATTGTCTGTAAGACACTGAACCATGCATATGCTGCTAAATGAGATTCTTTTCTGCTTTCTTTGAAATGCTGAAAGAGAATTTGACCATTACTTTTAAAATATTCTCTTTGCTTTTAAAATGTTCATTTCAAATACAAAAAAAGCGATGTTCTGTTGTAAGAATAAGTTGTGATACTATTTTTTTTCTGAAATTTGTGTTTCTAAATCCCCCACATTTCATCTGTATCTTAGGAAAGATAAATAGGTCCTACATTTGTGCAGTTGCATCTGGTGTCTCACTGTAAAAAGAAAGTTGCTGCCACCTGACAATGAGAATGATATCTATTTTTTTTTCTATTAGTTCCAGTTCTCCTGGCAACTGAAATGCAAGGAAAGAACCTGGTGTGCACTGATGAAGCCAGCGTTCCCATCAGAGCTGAACAAATTGTCTTTCTCGCTGGTGCCGATTCCTTCAACAAACTCTGGAACTTGTCAAGGACAAGGAGGGTCAAGAATAGCTTTCCCATTTTAAGCTACATGACAAAACAGTATAAAGTGTCCCTTTTCAGCAAGTCTGCATGAAGTTTATTCCTGTCATTGGTGCAATCAAATCAAATCTGTTCTCCAGAAGTCAAGTGTATTAGTTCCATTTTTCTTCATAATTCAGGAATTAGAGAGCCATCTACTGGTCTAATCTTCCAAAGTGGTTTTCTAAAACAGCTAGGGAGCTTTCCTGAATAGGCTAAAATATAAAATCAGAAAATTATTAACCTTGCCCATTACACGTGGGTAAAAGAAGTAAATATCTTATTTTCTGATGTTAAAGAATAAAATAGAAATAGAATTTCCATCAAGCAAATTGGAGAAAAAGGAGACTATACCAAACAAACTACACAAAATAATAATTTATATTAATTAAGCAGTTAGCTAATCAACATGTAGTTATAGAAAATGTATCAAATGTTAGTTTTTTCTGGAATAATTATGAAATACGTTGTCATGGCAGAGAAAATATATTGTAATTTGAAACAGAAGAAAAAATAAATATCCATGATATATAATTTTGATATCAAAGAAAGCATACATGACTTAAACATTTGCATTATAATTTTCACACTTTTTAATGTGATGATATTGCATAGCACAGTATCAGTTTTGCTATCTGAAAACTGAAGAATATCAGATTCAAAAACATATGCTAATAATATGCTGTAAATTATTAAGTGTTTTAAGTTTGTTTGCAGGGCATAAAATATTGGAATCATGAAATGCAAAAATCTAAACATTGCAGGAGGAAAAACGAAGGCCAACAAACTTAACAATGGTCTTATAAAGGAGGTATCAATGATGGATATTTTGCCCATAGGTGCAAGTAAAGTTAGTTAACTTTTTTTAAAGTACCTGAGTAGTCTAACACAGGCTGTAAAAACCTGAGGGAGAAATATATTACAAGGTAAGATTTCCCCATGGATGCAAGCATTTAGTTTATAACAAAGTGCTTGAGGGATTGGAGAGGATGAACTAAGCTGAAATTTATTCTCTAGTTAGCTGAACATAGGTTTAAAAAATAATTTAGGGAGATAATAGGAATTCAAGGAAATTTGGGGGGAAAAAGGGGTCTAGAGAGCATTATGTTGAAAAAAGAAAATTAAAAGAAGAGAGAGAGAGACCTTTGAAAGAGTTGAACTAACTTGTAGGGCTGAATAAAAATAAAATTAATGATAAAATATTTAGAAATTTTGAAGTTGTATTAGCACTAGATCTTTCAGGTCAATGTTCTCATTATAGACATACAGTATTTTCCTGTAACTCCTGAACAATGAAATAGACCTCTAGGAGAACATGGCTTCTTTGCTCAGAGACCACTGTAGAGCAGAAATTAGCAACGCACCTAAATAAAATGTCTGAAATTTCTGACACTTTTTTTTTTTGCAAAGGGAATTCTAAAGCCTGCCTTAGCTTCAAATAGTAAAGGAATGAATTGGTTTTCTGCCATGTTTTCATTTAAATAAGTTTACTATGTTTTCTGAAAATGCAATTATAGTAAAAACCTACACCATCATTTTCTTTTAAGTATTTCATTACAGAAAATGAGCAATTTAGCTTTTGTTACATTTTAGACAATAAAGTAAGTTAATACTCGGTAGACTTGTACAGTATTCAAAGTTTTTCACACATTTCGTACCAATGAAGAAGCATTTTTTCTGCAGTTTTGCTAATATTTTAAATCTTCCTAATCACAATTTATATCAATATTAATAATAGAGAGTTCAATTTGCTTAAATTCCTTAATTCCATATCCTGTTTCATAGCAGATCCATTACTTTGGCTAAAACATTAAGCATCCACAGACTTTATTTTTGTAACACATAACTTAAAAATAAAATTCACTTTTTCTCATTTTAATTTTAAAGTTCCAGCTTACATGATACCTTCCTGAAACAAGGTGATTGTGAAGACGGTACAATCCTGAAGGTGACATGCACTACAAGTTCCTAAAGAACACCCCACAGGCTGGCGCCACGGCTCAACAGACTAATCCTCCTCCTTGCGGCGCCGGCACACCGGGTTCTAGTCCTGGTCGGGGCGCCGGATTCTGTCCCGGTTGCCCCTCTTCCAGGCCAGCTCTCTGCCGTGGCCCAGGAGTGCAGTGGAGGATGGCCCAAGTGCTTGGGCCCTGCACCCCATGGGAGACCAGGAGAAGCACCTGGCTCCTGCCATCGGATCAGTGCAGCGCGCCGGCTGTGGCGGCCATTGCGGGGTGAACCAACGGAAAAAGGAAGACCTTTCTCTCTCTCTCTCTCTCTCTCTCTCTCTCTCTCTCTCTCTCTCACTATCCACTCTGCCTGTCAAAATAAATAAATAAATAAAAATTTTAAAGAACACCCCACACTCCACTTATTTATTGAATCAATGCCTCCTATAATGAACTAAACTCATGAGTACATCACTGCTTTTATTCCCATTCCAATCTTAGTTGCACTGCAAAATGTCTCTTTTGCACCTAACAATCTGTGATATGGCTCCAGTGAAAATCATTTCCTCCTTTTAAACCCTTGAAGTTGTAATGGGTCCCTTACTTAGGATACATCTATTAACCTTGCATTGTAATTATTGTCGTCATTGTTAATGGATTCTAGCATAAAATATTTCTCAAAGTAGGCATCATTCTCTATGAGTTGTCAATGAATTGATGAATCCTCATGCTGTCACAAAACACAAACATTCACTCACATCTGCATGACCTATATCAGAGATGTTACTGGAAAATACAAACAAGGCACAGCGCCCAGTAGAAATCCTGCCAAGTTGACTAAGTCATATATCCTGGGTATAGAGTCATTATTGCTGACTAAATGGTCTAAACACCCCTTGCCAAAACTAGTCAGACATCAAGATGAGTGGGGAGCTTTAAAAATTAAAAAAAAAATGAAAGTTGTGTGTTGGATAATACTTTAAGCATCACCCCAAAAACCCAGTGCTAAAGGCTAAGGTCTAAAGTCTTAGTTTAATGGTGAATAGATTAATATGGAAACAATCCAATTACAGTGCCTGAAAGTGGGGCTTTGAGTAAAGTGTTAGATTGGAGTAAGTGGTTTGGGTAGAGCTCTAATGAGTGCATTATGGTGGCTTAATAAGGAGATCATATAGACAGTAAAGACAACCATACTTCTGGTCTCTGTTTCCTGGCTTGCCATATGGTCATTCTTCCACAAATGCTCCTCCATGACCACCCTCCAACCTCATCAGATATCTAAACCAATGAGATTATGAAATTTAACAATTATGAGCCAAAATAAAACCTTTCCCTTCATAAGTGGTTGTCTTAGATATTCATAGTGATGAAACGCTTATTAACACAGAGCATTTCTCTGGCTCCTACTTCAGAAGTTCTGAATTATACCTAGGATTGAGTCCTATATGTTTCATTGTTATTAATTCCTTAGTTATTCTTATGCAGTTATGCTGGAGCTAGTGTCTGGAACACTAACTGGGCCAAAAAAACTTATCAAATCAACTGAATCATTAGATACACAATACAGAATTTGAAGGTATTAATTCCTTCATCTCTCTAACCTAGCCAACCACAATTCTTTGTAAAGGTTTAGAGCTCCAACACAATTTAATTTTTTCTTTGTGTTATTTTGTATATAGTATGCCATACCATTGTTTGCATCCTCAAAGACCATTTGAGGTGGAATAATTTGTACAATCAGCATTCTCAACATTGTGCTAGAATTCAGGACATCCTGGCAAAATCTAAATTCCCAAGTTTCTTCAGAATGTCTAATACATGTAACCTGATACTGATTTAATTAATTATTTTTTTCTTTGACAGAGTTAGAAGTGAGAGAGAGAGAGACAGAAACAGGAGAAAGGTCTTTCTTCCATTGGTTCACCCCTCAAATGGCCGCTACGGCTGGAGCTACACCGATCTGAAGCAAGGAGCCAGGTAACTCCTCCTGGTCTCCCATGTGGGTGCAGGGGCCCAAGCACTTGGGCCATCCTCCACTGCCCTCCCAGGCCACAGCAGAGAGCTGGACTGGAAGAGGAGCAACGGGGACCAGAACCCAGCGCCCATATGGGATGCCGGCACCACAGGTGGAGGATTAACCAAGTGAGTCATGGCGCCGGCCCCTGGTTTAATTAATTATTAAAAATAAGTTTAGAATTTGAAATATGGACATCAAAAAATCATGGGGAACTTTTTGGACACACACACACACACACACACACAGAGAGAGAGAGAAAGAGAGAGAGATACAGAGAGACAACTCCTATCTGTTGGTTCACTCCCAGAATACCTTCAACAGCCTTCAGATGGATTCCAGAGCTTGTAGTGAGGAACTTCATATAGATCTCATGTTCATGGCAGGACACAATCCACTTGAACTTCTCAGGGTCAGCTTTAGCAGGAAGTGGGATTCACAAGCTGAAGCCAAGCATTCTGATATGAGATGTAGGCACCTTAATTGACATCCTAACTTGTAAATCAAATGCCCACCACTTGGTACATACTTTACAGGGATAAATGGGTTATGGGATTGTAGTTTAAGATATATTATATATAGCCTTAGAAACCTTTGGAAGGCCCTGACAAAGTATGTTAATTTTTGCATCAAACCACTGGAATTAAAATCAAATTTTTCCATTTACTTGTTGCAATCATCATCAAGATATGTAATCTTTCTATTACTCAGTTCCCTCATGTGTTGTATGATAATAATCATATTATCTACATCTTTGTTCTGAGACTGGATGGCATAACCCATGTAATATGCCAAGAGTCTAGTAAATAAATATGAAGTACTTGCTAGTTAGTGCTAGTTTAGTACAACTATTGCTATGGTTTAATATGATTTGTCTTCTGAAATTATGCAGAGCTGAAATCTCCCCACTATCCCCAGCTTCTGGTAACTACTCATATTCTATGAGATGAATTTTTCTCTTCCATATATAAATGAGATCATATGGTACTTATCTTTCCGTGCTTGGCTTTACCATAATGAACTCCAGGTATAACCACACTATCACAAATGACAGGCTTTCATCATTTTTATGGATGAGTAATATTCCATTGTGCATATTTTCCATATTTATTTATTTATTTATTTGTTTATTTGTTAATATGTTAAAGGTTGTGATACAAAGAGAGGCAGACAGATATCCCAACTGCTTCTTTCATTCCCATATGCCCACTCTGGCTGTGGCTGAGCCCGGCTAAAGTCAGGAGTCAGGAATTCAGTTCAAGTCTTCAATATGGAAAGAAGCGACCCAACCATTTATCTGTTAAGCCATTTATCTGTTGCTTCCCAGAGCGTGCTGGAAATCAGAATTGAGAATGGAGCAGGGATTCAAATATGAGATTCAGGTGTCTCAAGTGATATCTTACCCATTGCAGAAAAAGCCTACCCGTATGAACCACACATTTTTCATCACCAGATGGACAGTTAGGTTGCTTTCACATCTTGGCATTTGTGAATAATGCTACAATAAGCACGGGGTTGCACATGTTTCTTCAACATACTGATTTCACTTCCTTTGGATATACACCCAGTAATGAGATTACTGCATCATATGGTAGTTTTAATTTTATTTCTTTGAGAAGCCTCTGTACTGTTTTCCCCAAGGGCTGTACTCATTCACATTCTCACCAACAGTATGCTAGGGTTCCCTGTTCCCTGCTTCTGTCCGGTACTTGTTATCCTTTATCTTTCTGATAGTAGCCCTCCTACCTGGGGCTAGACACTCTCATTGTGATTTTGATAGCATTTCCCTGATGAATACGGATACTAAGATTTTTTTTTCTCTTTCACATACCTGCTAGATATTTGTGTGTCTTCTTTTCAGAAACATGTTGAAATCTACTGCCTATGTTTGAATTTGAATTATTTGGTTTCTTTTTGCTAGAGTTGCTTACTTTCCTTAGCTATCTGGTTTGTCAGATGTATAACTTGCAAATCTTTTCTATCATTCTGTTTCTTTTCTCTTTATTTTGTTGATTGCTTCCTTTGCTGTGCAGAAGCTTTTTCATTTCATGACAACTATTTTTCTGCTTTTGTTTCCTCTGTTTTAGGGGTATGATCCAAAAAATCCTTGCCGTCCAATGTCCTGAAATATCTACCTTATGTTTTCTTCTAATAGTTTCAAAATTTCAGGTCTTGCATTTAATCTATTTTCAGTTTTTTACATGATGAGATATAGATCTATGTTGATTATTCTGCATGTGGACATCCTGTTTTCCCTACACCATCATTGAAGAGACTGTTTCTTAGCAACTTGGTCAGTTGGCTATAGAGGTATACATTTACTTCCAGTACCTCTATTCTGGTCCATTGTTCTACGCTTTTGTTTTTATGCCAATGTTATACTACTTTAACTACTGTAGCTATTTCATATATTTTAATTTCAGGCAGTGTAAATTTTCTTGATTTCTTATTTTCACTCAAAATTGCTTTGGCTCTTCATTGTCTTTTCTAGTTTCATACTCATTTTAGTAACATTTCTCCTAATTCTAAGCAAAATGTCATTGGTGACAGGGTTTGCCTTGAATTAATAAATCATTTTGAGTAACATGCACATCATGATGACATTGATTCTTCCAATCCATGAACACAGGATATCTTTTCCTTTCTTTTTGTCTTCTTCAGCTTCTTTCGTTAATGATTAATAGTTTTCATTGAAGAGATCATTCACCTCTTTAGTTGAATTACTCCCAGGTAGTTTATTTTTTCAGTGGATTGCTTTGGGATCACAGGAAATCTGTTTAATATCCCTTCTTATTTCATCTTTGTAACAGAAAAAAAAATCTGTTCCAACCCCAAGATTATCTGGAGAAAATATCTGTGCAGAATCAGGTAATTACAAGTACTGATTAAAATGTTATCTTAAGATAAATTGTTAAAAGGAATTTTCAATGGAAAAAGGTTAAATATGATCCAGGCTTTTATTTCTACCTCTGATTTTAATCTCTGATTTCTTCATTGTATGTGATGGATAAATCCATCTGTGAGAGCTGTAGTCTGCACATCTCAGACAAATTTTGGTTTCTGTGCATTCTGTAGCTGTTACACCAATATGTGGGGTTTTATTTGTATATATCTATGTCCGAGAAAGTGATCTCAGTATGAGTAGTTAAATGTTAAATTATTTGTTCAATATTCCAAGTGAGGTGGCAGGTAGAGGTCAACAGCATCACCTGACAAGTCCTCACAGTTAAGGGTAAATTTACAACTCCTCCCAGAACAAAGAAATAAAAATAAAGTGTCACTTACCCTACATTATATAGTCTGGCTTATGTATCTCAATTCATACAGAAGCAGAAGCTGTTGAGCCAGCGAGAGAACCTGAAAGAGAGCATCTTACATTTTCATAAATGGAGAAAGCTGAAATTTCCCTGTGTGCATCCTAATAAGGAGACACAGACCCTTTTGCATTTAACCCAATCACACATTTAAACAGATGTTTATGTGTTTGTTATTGACATTACATTTTAATCATGCTTCCATTTTTCGGTCTAAAATATAAAATTCCTTCCTCAAACACAAGGTAAATCTCTGAGGTTTGAGGAGTAAACATTTTTAGAAATGTGACAATATATGCAAATGAAGTTTCAGTGATCTGTCCAGGACAATTAGGAGGCTAGAAGAAAAATGAAAACAAGGATTCTGGAAGTTGATGTTTTAAGAATCAATGGCTTTGGATGTTTCTGATGCTACTGATTTTCTGTTGAAAATATAAAATGTTAGAAAAGAAGCGAGGTGGGAAGGACACTTGGGTCATTCCTAGAGTTTACCAGCTTCCCTCTGTGTGATTTAGACAAGCTTATTTATATTTTAAACTTGAGCCGGGGGCCGACAACATGGTTCACTTGGTTAATCCTCCTCCTGCGGCACCAGCATCCCATATGGACGCCAGGTTCTGGTCCCGGTTGCTCCTCTTCCAGTCCAGCTCTCTGTGGCCCAGGAGGGCAGTGGAGGATGGCCCCTGCACCTGCAGGGGAGACCAGGAAGAAGCACCTGGCTCCTGGCCTCGGACTGGCTTAGTGCCAGCCGTAGTGGCCACTTGGGGAGTGAACCAATGGAAGAAAGACCTTTCTGTCCTTCCTTTCACTATCTGTAACTCTGCCTGTCAAATTTAAAAAAAAAAAAAAAAAAAAACATGAGCAGCATGGAGGGAAGATAATAATCTGATAATCTAATAATAATGATAATGATATTCTGATAGGACCTAACTCTTAATGACTGTTAATTATGTATAGGCATTGTTCTGTTGTTTCATTTGCTTGGTTATACAAAAAACTATAATCTTCAAAGTAATAATAAACGCATTCAGTCCCTCAGGAAATAGGACTGAGCAAAGGGGATTTTCTAACAAGAAGAGCTTCTAAAGTGAAGGAAATCCACGGTAAATCTCTATTGAATCTCTACCAAATAAAGACTAGCTATTTAACAAGTAGAAGACCATCACCTTACCTTTGTCTCTCCCCCAGTGATTACTCAGCTACTCTTCTGAGGATCTAATTTTAGTTTGTTGACTCAGCAATTGTACTGATAGTGTGTGCAGTATGCATTTGCACAAACCATTTCCTGTGTCCACATGTACTTCACATTTCTCACTTGTCTACCTACTATGTTCTGCTTTGTTCTCTCTTCAGTGACCAAGTCAGATACTGGCTCCTCTGTGAAACTTTTCATCACAGTGGTAGAAAGATGATATCAGTGAAGCTTGACTTTATACATGCTCCAGGCCAGTCTATGCGTATCTTTAGTAACAAATATTTTGTATTTTATGCATCATGTATTTTTTCACCAATTTTTATTTTTCCTAATTATTACATTAAAATAGTGTTACTGTTTTTGATTAATGAGCTTTCTGGCATCCACGTGAATTTAGTGCCACAAGTGAGTACCTCACCTTGATCATTGGCCATGCACAATATGTTTACTACATGAAAGTTCAATTTATGTTAACTTAAATGGGCCCAAATTAAATACTATTTCTGGGTAGATCTGTGATGGTGTTTCCAAATGAGGTTAACATTTGAATTGGTGGACTCACTAATTCAGACTAATCTCTCCAATGTAGTAGGCATCATCTAATCCATTTACAACCTGAATTAAACAAAAAGCAAAGACAGGAGGAACTGTCACCTTTTGCCCCTGCCTCACTACTTGAGCTGGGACTCCTCATCTTACCTTATCTCATCTGATCTTCTTCCTATGTTCTTACTCTAGAGTTTACACCATCAGCTCCCCTGGGTCTCAGGCCCTGATACTCAGACTGAATTGCATTGACCACCATCTTTCCTAGTTCTCCAGCTGACACATCATGGGACTTCTCAGACTCCATATTCGTGTAATCATATGAGCCACTTCCTTATAAGAATTCTCTCTCTCTCTCTCTCTCTCTCTCTCTCTCTTTCTATCTCTCTCTCTCCTCTCCTCTTCTTCTCTCCTCCCCTCCACATTCAAATGAGGGAGCATTCCAAATGTTTGCAGAAAATGGAATTGAAAAATATTGTAAAATGTCCATGCAATTTCTAAAGCCTCGTCTATATTACTCCTCCCTTTTATTTTGTATAAACTCATTTTCATCCATATTCCACCCAATATTTATGTATGTAACCATTACCTATGGACATTTATTTCTTAAAAACATTTTTGAAAAGGATACCACATAAACTTATTTAAGGGAAAGAATTTTAATTTCCCCATTTCACAGATTTGAACACTGCAACTTAGGGAGGATATGTAATTATCCTATACCACATACACGCTAATGAGTGGCAGGCAAGGGATGTGGAACTCAAGCTATCTAACCAGGAAACCTCCTTCTTTTAAATGGGATGCTGTATTGAGTACATTTCTAGGTAACCCTTGATGGAAGGAAAACCTAGACTGGTTGTTTCCACTGCACTTGAGCTAATATTAAAGACTGTAAGAGCTCTTCCAGCTGGAGGAAAGTGAGTCTTGGGGCCCCCTAATTTGAAGATTTTGAAACCAGTAATTACAGGGAAACTTAGAGGTGAGCTTCTTAAGGTGGTAGCCACAGTGCTGCGCCCTAACATTCCCTAATCTCTAGCACAGAAATCATGTAATTGTAACTTTCATTGACAAAGGGACATTTGAGTAGCTACTATATCTTGCTTCCCTGTATTTCAGAGTAACTTGCTCCTGCAAAAGTATTAGGTCTGTATAACTTATTGGCCAACCTGACTTCAAGTAAAGTTGTTTCAATAGATCATGAAAGTCTTCCAACCTTGCAAGACAAGGAAGACCTTAATTAAAATCAATGAAGAAAAAAATCTGTAAAAACAATTAAGCACTTAACTTGACTCCTTTTAATTTGAGGTCTGAAGGTCTTCTGGGGAAATTACTGAATTACTGGGACGACTTAATTTGACTGCTTTGAATTAACTTTTGGCCAAATAAAAATGGTCTTTTAGATATTGTATAATGCATAACACTAAAAAGCATTACAGGAGTAATAAAACCCAAAGATAAAAGAAAACATTTACTTAAGGAAGCTGCTAGTTGCAGGAGTCAGCTGTCCTCTAAGTTTTTTGTTGTTGTTGAAATATTTAATAGGGTGCTTGTTCTAGAAAAAGCTAATTGGAGCCATATTCTCTGAGAAATACTGGAAATATTAATACAAATTATTCCCTAGGAGTTTTCTATGCTTTGGCATCAGACTCTAGTATTCAGTGTTCACTCACTGAAATAAAGAAGTCAATGAAAAAAATATAATCATTATATGATTTCTTTTGAAATTGCTGTTAAGAAACATAAAGTCATGAATATCTATGGATATAGCATCTATTTGGTAGGCACTGCTATCCCTAATACATGTCTTATATTGAATTTACTTTGGGAAAACAGCTCTTCATTTCTCACCTCCATGGGACACTTGGGTTAAGTTCCTTGCATTAGCTTCAGTCCCAGCTAAGGGCCATTGAAGGAATTTGTGGAGCGAATCAGCAGATGAGATTTCTTTCTTCTCCCACCTCCCCCCCCCCCCGCGCCCCCGACAATTTCAAGTAAATACATTTTTAAGACTATTTTTAAGAAGTGTTATAGGCCGGCACCGCGGCTCAATAGGCTAATCCTTCGCCTGTGGCGCCAGCACACCGGGTTCTAGTCCCAGTCGGAGCGCCGGATTCTGTCCCGGTTGCCCCTCTTCCAGGCCAGCTATCTGCTGTGGCCTGGGAATGCAGTGGAGGATGGCCCAAGTCCTTAGGCCCTGCGCAAGCATGGGAGACCAGGAGAAGCACCTGGTTCCTGGCTTCGGATCAGCCACAGAGGCCATTGGGGGGGGTGAACCAACAGAAAAGGGAAGACCTTTCTCTCTGTCTCTCACTGTCTAACTCTGCCTGTCAAAAAAAAAAAAAAAAGAAGTGATATAAATATTTTTCAAATATTTATTTATTTGAAAGAGTTACAGAGACAGAGACAGAGAGAGAAGGATCTTTCATCAGCTGGTTACTCTCCAGATGACTACAAGGGCCAGGGCTGACCCAGGCCAAAGTCAGAAGCCAGGAATTTTGTCTGGGTCTCCCGCTTGGGAGACAGGGACCTACACACTCGGGGCATCTTCCATTGACTTTCCCAGGCCATTAGCAGGGAGCTGGATCAGAAATGGAGCAGCCAGGTCACCAATTGGCACCCATATAGGATTCCAGCATTACAGGTGGTGGCTTTACCCATTACCCCACAACTCTGGCCCCACGTAAACATTTTTAGGAGGCTTGTCTTCTCTCATCTCACTTTCAACAGATTGATACTATGAAAAAAACATATGCATTTCCCTAGGTTACTTTATTAAGAAATAACTACTTTTCATTCTTTAAGAAAGATTTCAATGTTTTGAAGATGATTTGAAGGCATTTCAAAGCAGAAAAATTGGATTAATAAAAAGGTTTGTTTTGATACAAAAAATTTTGGAAATGCATCTGTAATTTCTCCATATAAATTTTCCATATTTTGAATTTCTCTGTATACATGGATTTCAAAAAATTGCACCAAAATAATTTTATTTTCATTTATATAAACTTTTTTGAAGTGCTTTGTATTTGAATTATTTGAAGAAAATTTTTTCTTTCACCTCAAATTTGAATGTCTATAACCACTGAACAGATCCTTTTGAACTTCAACTTTTAAATTTTATGAGACACTCTCTCTTTTGAAAGCCTGAATTAGGGATGGCTTGAGTTTCCTCTAACTTCATATGCTTCAGAATGTACTCCTCAAGGTGATGGTACTTGGAGATAGGTACAGTGGAAGGTAATTAGGTCATGAGGGTAGAACCCTCATGAAAGAATTAGAGCTCTTGTAAGACGATACAGAAGAGGGCTTGCTTCCTTTTCCTAATCAGACTTTGAAGAAGATTCTCTCCAGAACTCATCCATGCTAGTGCCTTGACCTCATATTTCTCAACCTCCAGAGTTGCAAGAAACAACTGCCAATGGTTTAAAACAACCCTATCTATGTATCTTGTTATAGGAACCTCAAATTACTAAGAAGTATGACTTATTCAAATAGAGCGCCACAAAGTTCAATAATTATCTGAAATGTCATAACTTATTTAGAACTGATGTTAATGTGACCATCTGACAGACTGTATAGGCAGACAAGGAGTGGACAGAGTTCAAGGTAACACTGTTGACTAATGGATGAAGACCATTACACTGAAACAAAGTATATTTAAACCATTAAAATATTGATATTTAAATCAGCATGCACTATTTTCTCTAATTTCTGAGATCTATGAAAAATTGTCAGTTAAATGACCATTAAACCACTATTGAAATGGATTTATTCTGTTAATTAAATCTACTCTTAAATGTTTATTCAAGGATTTAAAAAAAGAAAAGAAAAAAAGAGAGTCAGCCAAGTTAATGATATCCAGTTGTGTGAATTGTTACTTTCTTGTTTGAGTCAGTCTTGCATGGACAATCCTTTAGAAAACCTACGCTTTGACCCTCTGGTTAATGATGAACTTGTTCTGCAGTTGTTTGACTCCCTTTGGCTTTCCTTTTCCATCTGTAATGTGTGACATATCCCCACTGAGTCACTTTTGACTTTAAATTATGAAACGATGCCAAAGCTCTTTGCAAAAATAAAGTCTTCTGTATATGATTCATAATCAAAATAATGATGTTAACCTCTACAAAGTCTCCTAAAAATAATTATGCTTTATAGACTCCAAATCAGTACAGCTGGCTTGAGTTTCAGTTTTAAATCCACATTAAGTTAGAAGCATTTGATCAAGAAAATTCAGCTCAAAAGCACTAGACAAGCTAGGAAGGAGATGGAATACCCAGTGAAGAAAAAAACACCAGCAAGGAATCAGAATGTGGTTTTCAGGAATTCCTACTCATAAACACAGGTCTACACCCAAAAGCAGGTAAGAAACTCCTTGTTAACCCCCAAAGAAAGCATGGATAAAACCAGAGTAGGTCCATATCCTTAGAAATAGCCATGGCAATAGTACTCATTTATGGAGGAAATTGTCAGCACCAGAGACCAGCTAAGCTATGCACATGTATTTTGTCAGCTATTCCATATAACAACTTTAGGAGTTAGAGATTATTAAATTCCATATTTTACAGAACAGTAAACTGAAGTTTAAAGAGGTTAAGTAGCTTTTCCACAATCCAAATTAGTTTGTGACAAAACAGGTATTTATACCATGCTTGGCTAGTTACCAGAAACATCTACAATATATAACTACAAGCTCCATAGTCTCCATGTAGTGGGTAGCATATATTTAAAAATAATAGTTTTGTTTATACTGGAGATGAACAAAACTGTATTGTTAAAGCAATGCACACATTAAAGATTTCTTTGTTCTCTCTCTCTCACTGTGTATCTCCCTCACGCTGTCTCCCAGTTGTTTCACTTACTTCATTGTGATGAGGAGAATGACAATCAGAGCAGAGAACATTTCTCACAAATTATTTAATTACACTAAAATATGTCTGAGGACTGAAATATGATTCCAAGAAATATCAAAACTGCTCAGGTATTCCAAGAACATCAAAACTGCCTGGCTAGAGGACGCAGGACTTCCGGCTGTCAGTGACAGCACCAATATAATCAGCATAGGCAATGATAAAGATCGGGCCTACTTACGGAGGATACAGATGGTAAACCCAAAGGCAGCTATAACCTCAGGCTCATTACAACTAGGTACTGAAGGGATCACGGATGCTTTCCCTTTCCTCTAACCGTACCCAGCCCCAATCTTTCAGCTTGCCTTTTGTATATTTAGTTTTCCTTTTGATAGGAAGATGACTACCAACAACTTCAGAATTAATAAATATTTTCCCCCACTAACCATGGATCTATTTCAGGGATGAAATACCATTGATCATATGGTCAATTCAATTTGTGGGTCAGTTACGACCACAAGACCACTGGAGAGGTGCAAGCCCATAGGTGCACCACAGGTGAAAGCCCTGTGGAGGTGGAGAACAAAGGGCACTGGGGTGGTATTTATTACACAAGTGGTTAGTTTCCTTTGAACTATATATAATATCTCATTTAGCCTCACAAAAAAGTCTATTTCAAAAAATTGAGATCCAGATATCTTAAGTATTTGATTCATTATAGTACACTCAGTGTCACCTTCAACATATGTACATGATCTCAGCTACAATATGATGACACCTCTAGGAAAGACAAATGTCATTTATTTATTAAAGAAGTAGAAGGTTTTTCTACTTCCACACTATAGCTATGCAGATCCAAGAAATTAAACTAGATACCCAGAAATAGGGAAAATTTTCCATTTCCTTTAAATTTGACCTGGGACTTCTAAAATATTCTTCATGGCCAGACCTATCTAGAAGGAGAATGAATCTGACTCTGCCTAGAGCTTCACAGACTCTAATGGAAATCTCGCTGCTGCATTATTATCACATAGGAAAAGGTGAAATGCTCATCATTCTGAGTTCTGCCTTCCCGATCTACCTGACAGAGACTGATAAAATTAGACATATTGCCATGCAAAGCTTTTAGAAAAAGAAATCCCATTTATAGGAAAGCGCAGGATAAAGTAAAGGATATAGTGTAGCCTTCTTCAATCCTTTCCTACCTTTCGTGGATTCAAGGATAAAGACTTCACTCTGATAGAGAGATTTTCAAGCACATGGGATTCTCTGAAGTAGGAATAGTAAATTTAACAAAATGGACCTCTGGCTATGAATGGTTCTCCAATTATTTATCTTGGGAGGCAAAGAAAAGGGACAAGATTCTGCCCTTCATATAAGACCTTATTTTAATAACTTCAGGCTATTTGATTCAGAGCAGGATGGGAGTGCTTCTCCCTTAATGCTTACCTACTTCTTGACATAGGAGAGAGCAGAAGTACTGGTTGATTTCTAAATCTCCTAATGCATGAGTTCTTTCTTAAATGATTTCCTTTTGAGCGTTTTCATCTTTAAAAAAATTACCCTTTAAACTCTGACACTCATGCTCTTGCCTGCCATATAAATGTTTTGTATAATTTTTAGTACAAGATACTTGTGGACATACATTAGTCTAGTTCTTTATTGCTTTCTAGGAGAAGCTTTTATCAGGAGAATCTTAGCAGTTATCATAATCAAAAGATGATAGTCTAGTAAGTAAATATAATTGTGAGGTTTTACCTGGAGTGCAGGCAACAGTTCCTGATATCTAAAATGATTTTATTTCTGGGTGTTCAGTCAATTCATATCACTAATATTTATTGGATGCTTTTGAAAAACTGGGCAGCATTTTTGAAAATCCAGAGGCCACTGATGAAAGACATACAGGTTTTGTTCAACTGCTAAGGAGGCCAGCATACATCCCATGCCTGTGGAATTGTGAAGAATAGATAGTCTTAAGTGACTATCTACATATTACAATTTCCAAGAGCATTCCAGAAGTCAGAATTTTAACCTGAAATATTTGGAAGCACCACAGTATCTTGATTTTTGCAAAAGTACTCTCCAGAGACACCCAGAGTGCTAAGATTTTCGGAGACTTCTTATTATAGAGGTATCTCTATAAGTCTGAAGTCATTCATGTATCATGTGAAATCCTAAGTATCATGTTAATGACTATTTCATCGACAGATGTTGCATTTGGTTTCCAACACTTATGAAGGTTGGGAACACTGAATGTACCTGTTAGTACTCTTCAGGTAAAGACCATTGACTGAGCAATTAAGATGCTGATGAATCCTTTTTAACCAGCTCCCACATCATAGGTATTATTTATAAAGGGAAATCATCTTACTCTTTATCCTATTCAGAGTTAATCTGAGAGTTAAGGAAACTTTTTAAGAAACATTAAATTTTTACATGAAGATTATAAAAGGATTAGGTAAGTATTAATTTCCTCAGATCCTCTTCTCACCAGAATCTAAGACCTCTTACTATTCATCCTTGAAGGATTCCTTAAACTCAAATGAATTTTTAATTTTTTAGAACACAACAACCCAGGAATGGCACCTGTGTGCATTACCTGTATAACTGGGCAGTTTCTCTTATTGGACAGAACCTATCTTATATTATGAAAATATAAAAACAGTAAAATTCATTTTTCCTCTAATTTACCTTTTTTTGAAGGCAGAAGGACAGAGCGACAGGTGGACCAAGACCTCTCATCCACTGGCTTACTTTCTAAATGCCTACAACAGCTGATTCAACCAGGTTGAAGCACAGAGCCCAGAACTCAATCTATTCCCTCCTGGGTGGCAGTGACCATACTTCTTTATCTACCACCTGCTACCTCCCAGAATAGGCATTAGCAGGGACCCAGAATGTCAACCCAGGCACTCAGGAATGGGATCCCATTTGGCATCTTAACCACTAGGCCAGATGCTACTTTTGAATACCCAATTCTCATTATGTGGGTCTTCTGAGCTCTCAATTCCGTTCAATTGGCCAGCTTCTTTCCCTTCATAATCACCACACGGTCTTAATTAGCAATATGATGTCATAAGTCTTTGTTTCTGCCCTTCCTAAATCTGCTTTTCTCAGAAATATCCAAGATATTTCTCCCAGTTCATAACCTCTACACATTTTCTAAACATTATTCTACTATAAAATGTAGCACACTTACAGGGAAGTTCATGAAATATAAAAGTGTAACTGCATGAAATATTACATTGAAAACATCAAGAAATAAAACAAGGCCTTCTCCCCTTAAGTCCCCAAATGAGTCTTCTCAACTATAACCTTTTTCTCACCCTGAATGTAATCAGTGTGTTACTCCTACTACGCTGCTGTGCTTTATAGCTAAGAATGCCAGAGCTATAGAACACAACTTTTACTCCTTCTGAATATTTTATTGGCATTAAAATATAGTATTATTTTCTGTCTGGTTTCTTTTGAACATGAATTGTTACAAATGTCTTTTAGATACATGGGCACACGTTTCTCTAGATACAGATATAGAATACAGATCTCTAGTACAGATCTGGAATGAATGGGTCGTATAAATGCATAAATTAAAATTATTAACTAAATGTGAAAATGGTGCATAAAAATCCCTACCACTCAATATTTTCACCAACATCTACTATTCGAGTTTTTTTTTCCCATTTTTAAAAATATTTTTAGCTATTTTAGGGCATGAATAATGGGATACCATGGTTTAAAATTGCAGTTCTCTGATATTGGGTCTATGTTTAATGGTTTATTTTATTTTCATCTAATTGAAAAGCAGAGAGGTAGAGAGGTAGAAATGTAGAGAGAGAGAGAGAGAAGGAAACTGAGTGCTTCTACACACTGGCCCACCCCCCAGTGCTGACAACAACCTAAAACTCCATCTGAGTCTCCTGCATGCATGCAGCAACCCAGACACCAGAGCCACCATCTATCGTCTCCTAAGATATAGTAGCAGGAAACTGGACATTACCAGTTTCTGGAAACTGTCCTTTTTTTTTTTTTTTTTATAAAGATTTATTTATTTTTATCTGAAAGTCAGAGTTACACAGAGAGAGGAGAGGCAGAGAGACAAAGAGGTCTTCCATCCATAGGTTCACTCCCCAGTTGGCCACAAGAGCCAGAGCTGTGCCAATCCGAAGCCAAGAGCCAGGACTTCTTCCAGGTCTCCCACACGGGTAAAGGAGCCCAAGGACTTGGGTCATCCTTCATCGATCTCCTAGGCCATAGCAGAGAGCCGGATCAGAAGTGAAGCAGCCTGGTCTCGAACCGGCATCCATATGGGATGCCAGTGCTTCAGGCCAGGGCGTTAACCTGCTGCGCCACAGCACAGGACCCTGGCAACTGTCCTTTATGAACATCCATTTCTCTTATTTGGTGTCTCAATTTATCATTGCATTATAGGATTTCTTTATATTCTGGGTAACTTTTGTTGGTTGTATTTGTAGTATTTGTCTTCTCCTATGCTGTGGTTTATCTTCATCTTGTGGTTTGTTCTCTCTACTCCTTGCCCTCCTCCCCCGTGCAGCAACAAAGGTTCTAAATATGTTACCAATTAATTATCTTTTCCCATTATTATGGGTGCATTCTGCATGCTGCTTACAAAACCTTTCTCTACTCCAGAACGTGAAAGGATTGTTTTCACATTATACTCTCAGAGTTGCACCTTCATGTCTTTAATATTATGAATCTGGTTCTCCTGTATCATTAGGTTTCTAAGCCATCTGAAATTTATCTTCTGTCACATGGTAGGTTTCTCCTGCATTCTGAATATCAAATTACTACCAAACTTTACTGAAAATATTGATTTCTGATCACTACTTTGAAATTCAACTTTAAAAAAAAAAAAGATTTATTTTATTTATTTGAAAGACGGAGTTACAGAGAGAGGTAGAGATAGAGAGATATAGGTCTTCCATCTGCTGGTTCACTCCCCAGATGGCAGCAACAGCCAGAGCTGTGCTGATCCAAAGCCAGGAGCCAGAAGCCTCTTCCGGGTCTCCCACAGTGGGTGCAGGGGCCCAAAGACTTGGGCCGTCTTCCACTGCTTTCACAGGCCATAGCAGAGAGCTTGATGGGAAGAGGAGCAGCCGGGACTAGAACTGGCGCCCATATGGGATGCCGGCGCTTCAGCCCAGGGCTTTAGCCTGCTTTGCCACAGTGCCGGCCCCTGAAATTCAACTTTTTTCTCAAATCAAGTATCACTGTAGATAAGGCTCTGTTTATGTGTTATGTCATGATTGTATGTGTTCATACTTTAACACTACACCATTTTAATTTTAATAACCTTATACAAAATTATATAAGATGCTTTCTCATTTTTATCTTCTAGAGAATCTCATCTGTTCTTAGATATTTCAATTTCCATATTACGTTTTGAATGGCCTTGCTAGTTTAAACAAATGCACATATTTTCACATGACTGATAAGTTTTCATTATAATTGCATTGAAACTATTGACAATCTGGGGAAAATAGATATCACTACATTGTTGACTTTCCAAATCTATGTAAATAATGTATTTTCTTTGTAATTATTCCTCTTATCTTTGATAATGTTCTATGTAATTCTATTGAAATTTCTTTACAAAGATTTGTTTCTATTTAGAAATATTTTGTAATTTGTTCTTGGATATTTGTTATTTGAGTGCAGTTGTAGATGGTATCTTTCAAATTTCATTGTTGGTTTGTGTCAAGAATTTAGAAATCAAATAGATTTTTGTTAACATGACAAATTTGTCACCATAGCTAAACAAACACTAAACCTTGTTTTGATTCAATTTGAATTATATTAAATCTTCAAAGAATTCTTATGATCAGCATATTCTGTAATTTAATCAAACTAGGCTAAGCAAGATAATTTTTAAAATGACCCTGTCTATTCTGAGTCCATCTTGATTTCAATTTCCTCTTCAGTTTGTTTTCTCAAGATAGAAGCTTTCAATTGTATTCATTTATTTGAAAGGGAGAGAAAAAATGAATCTTATATCCACTGGTTTACTCCCCAAATGGCCACACTGAAGCCAGGAACCTGGAACCCAATCCATGTCTCTTTTATTGGTGCCAGAGACCCAAGTAACTGAGCCATCTCCTGCTGTCTCACAAGAGCCACAATAACAGAAGCTGAAATGGAGACAGGAGCCAGCACATGAATGCAAATATCGTATATGGGATGTAGGTGCCCGAAACAGCAGTTTAACCACTATGCCAAACACCAATTCTCCTCAAGCTTTGAAATGTAATGTTACCCATGTCTGTAGAATTTCAAAACACCATTGAGAGCCGGCGCCCTGCTCAACAGGCTAATCCTCCGCCTTGCGGCGCCGGCACACTGGGTTCTAGTCCTGGTCGGGGCACCGGATTCTGTCCTGGTTGCCCCTCTTCCAAGCCAGCTCTCTGCTGTGGCCCGGGAGTGCAGTGGAGGATGGCCCAAGTGCCTGGGCCCTGCACCCCATGGGAGACCAAGATAAACACCTGGCTCCTGGCTTCGGATCAGCGCAGTGCGCCGGCCACAGCATGCCGGCCGCGGCCATTGGAGGGTGAACCAATGGCAAAAGGAAGACCTTTCTCTCTGTCTCTCTCTCTCACTGTCCACTCTGCCTGTCAAAAAAATTTTTTAAAAATTAAAAAAAAAAAAACATTGAGTTTTTTCTTTGGTCCATAGGCTATTTACCAATATCATTGCCAAGTCAAAATATCTATATAGTTTCTTAAAATGTATTCAAATTATTTGCACAGAGGCTACAGAAAATTATCTATGTGTTGTTAATCCTTTAAAAGTTACTGGGAAATATTTTATAACCTAGTACATGGTCAACTTCAGTAAATATTAAATGTGCTTATATCAATTGGCTTTTGCTATAACAAATGTCCTCAATTTTCTATGATTTGCAACAAAAACGAAACCTTTATTTCTTCACTCAGATTACACAAAGACCTAACATCAGTCCTGGGTCTGCTCAGTGCTGCAGGATTTCATTGAGCTCCTCCTATCTTCTCATTCTGAACTTTGTGATGAATTAGCAGCACCTATCAGGCACATTGTCCTTGTGGCAAAAATGAGAAACACGTGAGTATTTATCAAACCATGTAAGCAAATTATGGTTACTTTTTGGTTGAATTGTGCCTACATTTTCCACATTCTCTTGGACAAAGTGAATCAACTGACCAATCTTGAAATTGGGACAAGGCCTCATATTCAGTCTGTCTGGAGACATAATACAGCTGAAAATAATAGTCTTAAAAGGATCATATAATCTACCAGTAAAATCTACCACAGCAGTTGAGAGCAATGTCTATTCTAATTTTCATTCTAGAATCAGTATGTGTTCATTATCCCATGCTTATTAATTGTGCTGTTCAATTTTCTCTATCTTTGTTAGTCTATGTGCATGACATAACAACAATTGAAAGAAGATAAAATGTATACACTTGATAAAATAGCCTCATTTATATAAAACAAAAGTTACTAGACATATTGAAGAATTAAATAAATCCATCATCATAATGGAACATTTCAACAATTTCCTGTCTCTGGCTAAACAAGAAAAAAAGGAGGCAATTTCTTGTCTTGCTGACTAGTAAAGCTGTAGTGGCTTGCTTTTGTATAAATTTTGCAAGGCACCTTTTATTTTTAAGAAAAAAATTGAGGAATCATAAAAATATTTAATTTATGAATGTAGTCCTCTGCCATTTAGCTATTCAGACTATTTCAACGAAAAAGCTTGTACTGGGAAATGTCAATATTTTTTAAACTTCAAAAATTTTCATTATTATGTTTAGAAAGGATTAATGAATCTTAAATTGTTGTCAACACAGATTCTGTTTTATGTTGTCATTTTGTCACTTGTAGCACACTTATTTGCAAAGATGCATATTCTCTCTAAAAGGTTAAAATTCACAAAGGAAGATGATTCAAACAAAAGTGAACAAAAGTTAGAAGAAAGTTAGCATTTGCCTATGACAAAGTACAAGGATGCACTGTGCCTTGACTAAGATATTCACAGCCACTTTGTAAATGTTGTCCCATTTCTTGAATAATCAGCTTTATTAAGTAGCAAATAATTTAAATTTATTTTTGCCACAACGCAAATAGGGCTATATTACCAAGTAAATAAAATTTCATATGCATTTTTTAAAAATTAAAATTATTAATACTTGTAAAATATTTTCTATTTGAAAAGCACCAAGCTAAATTACTTGCATGGATTTTCCCAAGCAAATTCTCCAAATAATGAGTTAGAATATTTTGTATATGAGGAAACTAAGATAAGGAAATGTCAAGGAAGTTGCCCAATGTCATAACATGGTAAATGCTGGGGCCAAAATTTGAAGCCAGGCAATCTGAATTCAGAACCTATGCCCTTACCAACTGTGCTGTATAACAAAATCCAAAACTTTAAATAAACGTCTGGTGTCTGTGAGCCATTGCATTGCCATTTTCTTTCTTCTATCAAAATGGGACATTCTGTGGAAAAGTTTGAGAAATATCCAAACTCTAATCAAATGTTGGTTCCTATGATCCTGCCACCACTGCTTTCTTTTTATTCTTGACCCATAACTCAACAGCTCTAGTTTGTCACCATCCCAACCCCAATCCATCTTTTACATGGTTTCCAGTACAAACTTCAGCATGTTCAGCCACTTTGTGCCATCATTCCTCACATAAAAATACTGCAGTAGCTGTCTCTCCAATTTTTGATCAACTAAAATTCCATACTATTTCACGTGTCATTTTTCCACTTGCTTCTAATCTTTCTTCACACTCTTGCTTCTTCCCATGAACTTCTGATTTCTATGAATTTAGTATAATTCCACAGAACACTTTTTTTTTTTTATCCTGACCAAATGCATCCAGGAAAATGCAGAGTGTAAAGTCTCATTTTGTGATTTTGGGAAGGAGTAGGACTCTTGTCAATACTGATCTGATCTTCCTTTCAGATCCCAACTATCTTCCATGAATAGAGATCTCATTTTCAAATGGTATGTGAATCAGTTTAAGACAATCTCAGTTTGAAATTGCAATGCATCTTGGGAGTTAGGTATGAAGTGTTTCTGAGTGAAAAGGTAAAGGTTTTCATAAGCACGGGATCGATAGAAAATGCATTTATGAAGGTTTGAATCTGTTTTCAGAAGCTGAGGAAGGTGAAAACCTTGATTTATGAGCCAGGCATTAAGGGTGAGTTATGGGCCATAGGAAAGACAATGCTAGCCTTTTTCTTTTCTTTTTACTTTTTTTCCTTTGCTTCCCAAAGCAACCAGATGACTGTTGCTGAGCACACAGATTAGTTGCACTTGGGTTAAAAGACTGACTTTATCTCACATTATTTCTAATTACATCACACAATATTTTGATTTTTAATGTGAGATTAGAACCATGAATAATGTGAACTTCAGTCTTCCATAGTAATAGAAAAATTGTAGTTAGTTTCATGAAACTTAAAAGGAAAGCACTATGTGATAAGTGACAGGACAAAGATATCATTACCAAAACCTTAAGAATATCAATCAGGACTTTCTCTGCAGAAGTGGGTATAATATGTAATAATTAAATCATCACTTCTAAGAGTTTTTAAGTTCTTAACCTGAACAGGTAGAGCAATTATAAGACCAAAAACTCTTCCATGAAATGAATCAATGATAATTCTACTTTGCCTTTTAAGACACGCACTTGTTTGAAAATATTAAAGACACACACCCAACAGAACCAGCTGCAACTCATAACTTCTTAAGTATATAAATGCAAACAGAAAAAAAGTGTATTTGATACACAAGATTTTAGGATCTTATTATTTCATGTTAGGATAAAGACAGGATTAAAGAAAGTCCTCCTAAATTCTGTTTTTTCACAAGTTTATTTTTTAATGTTTTAAATTTTGTGATTTTTTTGTTTTTAATGTATTCAATATAGTTCATAGATACAATTTAAAGCATGTTTTGAGACTTCCTTCCTCCTCCTCCCCTCTCTCCTCCACCCTCATTCTTTTTTCTCCTTTCTTTTCCTTCTTCCTCCTTTCCTGCCTTCCTGCCTTCCTGCCTTCCAGTTTTCAGTTTTTGAGACACATATTTTTCAAGATTAATTAATTTATTTATTTGAAAGGCAGAGTTACAGGGAGTGAGGCAGAGGCAGAGAGAGAAAAGTCTTCTATCCCCTCCTCCACTCAACAGATGGCCACAATGACCGGAGCTGCACCAATCTGAAGCCAGGAGCCAAGAGATTCTTCCAGTTCTCCCATGTGGGTGTAGGGGCCCAAGGACTTGGGCCATCTTCCACTGCTTTCCCAGGCCACAGCAGAGAGCTGGATCAGAAGTGGAGCAGCTGCAACTCAAACTGGCCCTATGGGATGCTGGCACTGCAGGTGGTGGCTTTTTCCACTACACCACGGCGCCATCCCCAAGACAACGTATTTTTAACATACATTACAGTCAAGGGCTTAATGCTCCACCAAATAAAGAGTTCCACAAGTAAAAAGACCCTAGTTTAGTGGGAATATATGCACAGGCTGTAAATAATAATCAAATAGAAAGATGATCATTTCATCCATATACAATAAATTTTAAAATAATCACAGATTAAAACTATAGTAGTATAACATTCTTAACCATTGGTTTGAAAAAGCTATAAAACAAAGTTTGGAGGACCAGCAGTGTAGCACAGCATGTAAATTCACTGGCCGTGATGCAGGCATCCCAAATAGGTGCCTTCATGCCCCAGCTGCTCCACTTCTGATCCAGCTCCCCACTAACAGCCTGGGAAAAGCAGAAGAAATGTCCCACATGTTTGGGCTCCTTGCTTCTGACTTTGGCCTGTCTCAACCTTGATAGCTGTGGACATCTGAGAGAGGACAAGCAGGTGAAAAGTCTCTCCCTCTAAAAAATAAAAACAATAATAATAATAATAATTTTTTGAAAAGCAGAGGTTGTTGGGGGGAAGTGGGCAGAGATAGAGGTCTTCCATCTACAAGTTCACTTCCCAAATGGCCACAATGGCCAGGGCTGGGTGAAGCCAAATTCAGGAGGCAGGAGCTTTATCTGGTTCTCCCACATGAGGACAGGGGCCCAAGCACTTGGGCATTCTTCCCATGCTTTCCCAGGAGCATTATCAGGGAGATGAATTGGAAATGGAGCAACCAGGACTCAAACTGGCGCCCATACTGGATGCCGCCAAGGCGGCAGTTTAATTCACTATGCCACAATGCCAGCCCCATAAATAAATCTTTTTTTAAAGATTTACTTTATTTCTTTTAAAATACAGAGTTACAGAGAGAGCTAGAGACAGAGAGAGAGGTCTTCCATCCTCTGGTTCACTCCCTATATGGCCGCAATGGCCGGAGCTGCGCCGATCCGAAGCCAGGAGTCAGGAGCTTCTTCTGGGTCTCCCACTTGGGTGCAGGGGCCCAAGGACTTGGGCCATCTTCTACTGCTATCCCAAGCCACAGCAGAGAGCTGGATTGGAAGAGGAGCAGCCAGGACTAGAACCGGCGCCCATATGGGATGCCGGCACCTCAGGCCTGGGCTTTAACCTACTGCGCCACAGCACCAGCCCCCATAAATAAATCTTTAAAAAAATTTTTTTTGACAAAACTATACTCGCAGAAATACTGATACACCCAGGCACTTCTTTCTAGTTTCGTTTTGCTTTTCTAATTTTAGTTGCCACATATAAGAGTGAACATGCAGTATTTGTCTTTCTGTGTCCAGTCTGGTCATAATTTCATTGAGCCAGTTGAAAATAAATGATATTTCTTATCACGTAATAGAGAAGAGAGTAAAATTCATTTCAAAGTGCATTTTCCTAGTTTATAGGAAACTTCCGGGACCCAATCCATCTAATCAGGAGATGCACAAGTATATTGTATAATCAATATTAAGCAAAGTGAAACAAAGTCAGATAGTTTGGGGAAAAGGCCATGCATCAGGCTTTGGTCTAGGTCCCAAATAAAGTGAATATCTGGCCCTCCAATATTGTCTCCCCCATCTATCATAGGACATAACAGGTAAATGTGAACTTGACACAAAGATATTGTGTTGCCGATGTGCTGCTTTACAAAGCATGTCATATTCATAAAAGGGAGAATGTGTCTTTCTCA
Source organism: Sylvilagus floridanus (assembly GCA_949820135.1). NCBI lineage: Eukaryota > Metazoa > Chordata > Mammalia > Lagomorpha > Leporidae > Sylvilagus > Sylvilagus floridanus. The sequence goes on along the minus strand of OX463228.1, from coordinate 34,753,014 downwards.
GATTGTAGGTGGAATTGCATGAACATACTCAGTTCCTGCCAGGGTTATTAAGATTTTTTTTCTGATTATTTTTCAATGGTAAAGTGCCGGAATATTTTTGGACAATATTCACTTTGTCATTAAGTGTGATTCATTTAAGAGGAGAAAGAAGGAGAGGCAAGGTTTCAGTGCAGCAGCAGGCAACTTGGTATCAGTGAGAAGGAACACAGTATTTGGAGTGCTAAACTGATTTGTATTGGCACAGAGCCTCTACGGAGTCAGTTATTTCTTAGACTTCAGTTTTATCACCTTTACTACAAGCAAAATGGGAATCATAGCCCTTATAATTTTTGAGAGTTCTCATAAGGATGTAAGAACCTAATTTGTGGATGTACCTTATATGCATATTTAATTAGTTATTTCTAATAGAGTATCACAAAATGGAAATTTTTTTCTTTTCTTTGCATATTTACTATTTAAGAGGATGACAGAAAGAGAAACAGAGCACCAACTCACTACCCAAATGACTGCACTCACTGGGACTAGACCAGGTCTCCAACGAGGGAGCGAAGACCCAACCCCCGAGTCATCACGGCTGTCTCCCAGCACCTGCTTCAGCAGGAAACTGGAGTCAGGAGCTGGAGTGGGTATCAACCCCACATACCCCAGTGTGGGACACCAGGAGCTTCCTAGCTAGTAGGCTAAATACCGACCTCAAGGAAACATTTTTTTTGTGCCCAGTCCCCAGTTTGTCCTCAAGAAAACACTGAACTGCATTTATGGAAGCTGCCCCCTCTTCTCCAAAATCCCTGGTTACTCTCCCCGATCTGAGTCCCCAGCTGCCTTTTCTTTCTTGCTCTTCTATTCACTTTAATTTCCTCATTCTCCTCCTTGGTATCTATTACTGTTCTACTTAATCATATTGCTTGCTTTTTTTTTTTACTTTATTGATATCTTTTTATATAGAAAGCTTTTATTTAATAAATACAAATTTCATAGGTACAACTCTTGGACTGTAGCAGTTCTTCCCTCCAATACTCTCCCTCCCACCCCCAAACCGTCCCACATTCTACTCCCTCTCCCATCCCATTCTTCATTAAGATTCATTTTTAATTATCCTTATATACAGAAGATCAACTCAATATTAAGTAAAGATTTCAACAATTTGCACTGACACAGATACACAAAGTATGCAATGCTGTTTGAAAACTAGTTTTACTATTAATTCTCGTAGTACAACACATTAGGGTCAGAGGTCCTACATGGGGCACAAATGTACAGTGACTCCTGTTGTTGATTTAACAATTGACACTCTTATTTATGACGTCAGTGATCACCCAAGGCTCTTGTCATGGAAGCCTCTTGAGTCCACAAACTCCAACATTAATTAGACAGGGCCATAATCAAAGTGGAAGTTCTCTCCTCTCTTCAGAGAAAGGTGCCTCCTTTGATGGTCCTTTCTTTCCACTGGAATCTCACTCACAGAGGTCTTTCATGTAGGTAATTTTTTGCCACAATGTCTTGGCTTTCCATCCTGAAATGCTCTCATGGGCTTTTTTTTCTTTTAAAGATTTATTTATTTACTTGAAAGTCAGAATTACATAGAGAGAGAAGGAGAGGAAGAGGAAGAGAGAGAGAAAAAGAGAGAGAGAGAGGTCTTCCATCCACTGGTTCACTCCCCAGATGGCCACAACAGCTGGAACTGTGCCAACCCAAAGCCAGGAGCCAAGAACTTTTTCCAGGTCTCCCAAATGGATGCAGGGGCCCAAGGACTTGGGCCATCTTCTACTGCTTTCGCAGGCCATAGCAGAGAGCTGGTTCAGAAGTGGAGCAGCCAGGACTCAAAGCTGCGCCTATATAGGATGCCAGCATTGCAGGAGGAGGCTTTACCTGCTACGCCACAGCGCTAGCCCCTCTCATGGGCTTTTAAGCTAGATCTGAATGCCTTAAGGGCTGATTCTGAGGCCATAGTGCTATTTAGGGCATTTATAATTCTATGAGTCTGCTGTGTGGCCTGCTTCCCATGTTGGATTTTTCTCACCTTTTAAATTCTATTATTATTAGCAGACATTTGGTCTTACTTATGTGATCCCTTTGACACTTAATCCTATCTTTATGATCAGTTATGAACTTAAACTGATCATTTTAACTAGTGAGATGGCATTGGTACCTGCCAACTTAATGGGATTTGGAGTACCCCGGAAAGTTTTTAGCTTTACCCTTAGGGGTAAGTCCAAGAGAACATGTGCCAAACTGTACATCACCTCCCTCTCTTATTCTCACTCTTATTTTTAACAGGGATCAATTTTCAACTGGATTTAAACACATAAGAATAATTTCTGTGTTAAGTAAAGAGTTCAACTAATGGCATTAAGTAGAAAAAGAAAAAACTAAAAAGAATAAAATAGTAAGCTGTTCCTTGACAGTCAGGACAAGGGCCAATCAAGTCATTGCTTCTCACAGTGTCAGTTTCACTTTCATATTGTTTTCAATTGAATGAAATTCTCCCTAGAAAATACAATGACAACTCTTACACACTTAAAAATTATGAAGATAGTATGTTAGCCTCACATAGAATTGTTTATCCTCATTCAAAACCCAGAGCCGGACGTCCTTTCTCCCTCCTTGGTCCCTGTTAGCCCATTTTCTTTGGAAAATGAAGTTCTGGAACCCTAGGAACTGAATTCTTAACTGCTGTTCAGCTGTTGAATTACTTCTATGTAAGATTTATCCAACCCTGTATTCTTCTGAAGGAGTTAGGTGACATCTGTTTGGTGCCAGTTTCAATCAGTTTTGTTTGAGGTAACTATCTTCCTTGATTAATATAATGAAATGAAACTAGCTATAAAGTGCATAGGGAATTAACATTGGGTCTATACTGATTGTGTATGTGCAATGTCAGTCTCTAGATAAAAAGATGCCTGCTACCCCAGTGAGATTGGCCCCCTACAGAAATGGAGACCCTGTCAACATTCAGAGTGCTTGCAGAATATCTCTTTTGTTCACATGAATTGTTAAACTAACAGTGTAAAAACACTAGGCTTATGTGATGCTATTCTATTATTAAAACTGGGTTCTGCTTTTAGTATCTTGTTGCCTTACATAGTCTTTGAATATCCAGAGTCTTAGAAAAAATACAGTTAATATTGATGTGACCCAGACCGGCACAGTGGCTTAGCGGGTAAAGCCACCTTCTCCAGTGCCGCCATCCCATGTGGATGCCACTTTGAGTCCCAGCTGTTCCACTTCCGATCCAGCTCTCTGCTATGGCCTGGGAAAGCGGTAGAAGATGCTCCAAGTCCTTGGGTCCCTTTCCCCGAGTGGGAGACTCAGAAGAAGCTCCTGGCTCCTGGCTTCAGATTGGCACAGCTCCACCCATTGCAGTGATCTGCGGAGTGAACCAGTGGGTGGAAGACCTCTCTCTTTCTTTTTCTCTCTCTCTCTGCCTCTGCCTCTCTGTAACTCTGCCTTTCAAGTAAATAGATAAATAAATCTTTAAAAAAAATTGATGTGACCAAAGGGTGAGTGACACTTTTCTAAAGCAAGAAAATTCTGAGACTCTTGGAATTATCATAGCATTGTATATTGACTGTAAAATATGTAGATATAACCTCAAACAACATGGGGTAAACTAAACATAAAGCCCAATTTAATAAATGTACTTGAAATTATATTTCAGTGAATATTGAGAATTACTCTTGCCATATGCTGATTTCAAGGTTTATTTTTCTTAAAGTGAATATTTCAGATCACAGTTATGTAAGCAGAGGCAACACTCTTACTGGCTGCTCAACCTGGCTCTGGATGGTGTTAATCAGTCTTTAAAAATCAGTGTTGAAACATACACATGCATAAATCACATTTGATCAAAGAATAACAATTAGTACTGAGCCCCAAGGCCAAAGACTAAAAAAATAAATAAAGTATGGTTTGAACCAGAAAATTTGTGCAGCCAGGTTACAAGAAACTATATACTCTTACACTTATACATCATTTTTCATAAAAATTTATTATGTATTACTAACAGTAGAATCTACCTCATGGTAAAATTAAAAATAATGCGATAAGACAGACATTTAACCTGGAGGTTAAGACATTGGTTAATACTGCCATATCCCACATCAGAGTACCTGGCCCAATACCTGGCTGGTTCCAGCACCTGATTCCAGCTTCCTGTTAATGCAGATCCTAGGAGGAAGCAAGAGGTGGCTCAAGTAATTGGGTCCCTGAACCCACCTGGATACTCACTTAGGATAGCTGTTAAATGCCACTTTGGATGACCATAACCAATTAAAGGAAGGCCACATTTGAGTCCTAATTCTGCTCTCCATTCTTGCTCCCTGGGAGACAGCAGGCAGTTGAGTCCCTGCCACATGCAAGACCCAGATTGAATTCTCAACTCCTGGCTTCAGCCTGGCCCAACACTGGCTGTTTTGAGTTTTTAGGGAGTGAATCAGTGGATGGGAGCACTCTGTCTCTCTGCCCCTCAAATGAATAAATAATTTTTGAAATAACATAGTAGTAACACTTCTATAGTCTTCCTGCAATGTTTTGTATGTGTCAGTTTAGAGATATTTGTATACAACGTTAAGAGCAGAATCTTTCTCTAAACGAAATATAATGCAGAAGATCAATCTATTTTATAATATATTACAGCTATAGATGTTATGATGAAAGGAAGCCAGTTGAAGTAAAGTCAAAAGTAACATAGTCTTGAAGAAACTTCAAAGACTTTCTCTTAGGAAAACCATAGGATAGGATTCTATCTAGAGTGATTTCCAAACCAAAGCATTTGAAATTTTTTAAATCATAATAATGGCTCCATGAGCATGTGTTGTCTAGGAGAAAGCTGAACCTGTGTGACAGATGGAAGTTGGCTAAGTTCTTTTGCCAGAAATACTGAGTTTTCTAAATCCAAAGTGTATCTATTTTCTTATACATCACTTTTGTTCCCAGGAGAAAATAATAATTACATTCTAATAAAATCAAGATTACTGTAAAAGAGATGTTAGTACATACAATTGTGGAATGGTCAAAGACAATTAATTGGACACATGTAATTATTACAGAAACACCTGCAAATGCTTTGGGATCTGAGAAACGCTCACAATCAAGATTCTGCAAGCAACCCTATAAGACTACAGCCATTCAGATCATTTAAAAGTGGGGAAAGGTGTTTTTTTCTGAGTTGAGCAATGTCGAATTATGGCTAACTACAAACACTGCATAATGTAAGCAGCTGATCTCATGGTGCAGGACCTGGCTGACTTCACTGGTTTATGTACCGTGTGGACTCTGCTGGCCACGGGCAAACCTATACTTTGTTGAGTAGCAACAAACCCTGTAACTTCCAGTTAATAAGCATTTAAAGGCCATCACTTTGTGGAAAGAAAGAAAAATGATACCTTTAATCCTTTGCACTTAATATAACTGGAGGATTTTAAAATTTTATTCTGGTACATTCATCCTACCCTCTTATTTCAAACCAATATAGTATTTTGGTGTGAAGAGATAAACAAAAAAAATTCAATTTTCTTGTGAGAAAGATAACCTAAAGGCATAATTTAAGGATCCTGATAAACTGTGTAGTGGGTGGAAAAAAAAAGAGAATCTAGAACTCCTGACCTTGAGTTTTTGTTTTTCAACTGCTTAGTAAAAATGTGTACCTGTGATATTATGAATGTGACTAGCTGAAAGATTTAACATTATTTCAATTCTTTAGTTGGAAAGTACATGTTAAGTACCAGATGACATTTACATTGCATTGTTTTCTTAGGTTGTTTCTTTTTAACAACATTAGTAAAGTAAGGTTTCTTCAGTATTAAAAATTAAATTATTCAACATATATTTGTAAAAGCCCAATTGGGCAGGGCTAGCACTGTAGCATAGTAGGCTAAATCTCCACCTGCAGTGCCAGCCTCCCATATGGGCGCTGGTTCCTGTCCTGGCTGTTCTACTTCTGATCCAGTTCCCTGCTGCTGGCCTGGGTAAACAGTAGAAGATGAGCCAAGTGCTTGGGCATTTATACCCACTTGGGAGACCAGACGGAAGCTCCTGGCTCCTGGCTTTGAATTGGCCCAGTTATGGCCCTTATGGCCATTTGGGGAATGAACCAGTGGATGGAAGACCTCTCTCTGTCTCTCTCTCTCTTGTTGTAACTCTGCCTCTCAAAAATAAATAAACAGGCTGGCGCCATGGCTCACTAGGCTAATCCTCCGCCTTGTGGCGCCGGCACACCAGGTTCTAGTCCTGGTCAGGGCACTGGATTCTGTCCCAGTTGCCCCTCTTCCAGACCAGCTCTCTACTGTGGCCTGGGAGTGCGGTAGAGGATGGCCCAAGTGCTTGGGCCCTGCACCCCATGGGAGACCAGGATAAGCACCTGGCTCCTGCCATCGGATCAGTGCGGTGCACTGGCCACAGCACACCGGCTGTGGCGGCCATTGGAGGGTGAACCAATGGCAAAGGAAGACCTTTCTCTCTGTCTCTGTCTCTCTCTCTCTCTCTCACTGTCCACTCTGCCTGTCAAAAAATAAATAAATAAATAAAACAAATCTTTTAAGAAAAAAAAATGGGCAACAGGCACCATGCCAATAGCTTGAGAAACAATGAAGAAGGAGAACTTGAATCTTCACCAATCAAAAACCCAATGGATAAGGATAGATAATCTAAATAAATCTCAAAAATTATGAACTAAAACAGAGGTGTTTGGGAGGTCAGAGCTGTGGCATAGCAAGTTAAAGCTACTTCTGTGCCAGCATTCCATACGGGCACTGATTCAAGTCCTAGTTGCTCCACTTCTGATCCAGTCCCCTGCTAATGCACCTTGGAAAGCAGCAGAGGGTGGCCCAAGTCCTTGGGCCTGGAAGAAAATTGCAGGCTCCTGGTTTCAGCCTGGACCCACGCTGGCCATTGAGGCCATTTGGAGAGTGAATCAGTACATAGAAGATCTCTCTTTCTCTCTCACTCTCTCTCTCTTCTTCTCTCTCTGTAACTGCCTTTAAATAAATAATCTTTAAAAATAAGTTGTTTTTCAAAAACAAATCACCTATCATTCCCAGTGTTTTCCTTTCTGTTCTATTTCAAGCAGTTTACTAAATAGAATAGGTAAGTGAATTCTGGAGCCTTGGAAGAGAATCAAGTCTATTATTAATAGTCAAGCTCTCAGGAGGAACTCTGGGCATCAGTAGGACCTAAGAGGTGAAGAACTGTGTGACACATGTAGGGACATTTAGCCCTCATTTCCTCCAATTTGCCCGGCACCTTAGCACAGTGCAGAAGACAGGAGGAACACTTGGCCTGGGAAACCGTGTCTCCTTAATGTGCCGTGTGATGATTTCTAGTTAACCTAGGAATGCTCCAGAGCTGTTGGGGTAAGAAATCTCAAACATAACTAGGATTAATTTCTCATCATCCAAACAAGATAGAGGTTCATGATCACAATTAAACTGACATAGAAACAATTGGGATGTATTTTTTATATCTGAGATTGAAATGCTTATCTATAAAACAGAAACCTATTCTTATTTTAGGCTTTATGAAAAAAGTAATGTGTGATGGCTGAGCCTCCACCTGCGGCGCCAGAATCCCATATAGCCACCAGTTTGTGTCCTGGCTGTTCCTCTTCCAATCCAGCTCTCTGTTATGTCCTGGGAAAGCGGTGGAAGACGGCCCAAGTGTTTGGGCCCCTGCACCTGCATAGGAAACCCGGGGGAAGCTCCTGCCTCCTGGCTTCTGATAAGATCCACTCAGGCCCTTGCAGCCACCTGGGGAGTGAACCAGCAGATGGAAGATCTTTCTCTCTGTCTCTCCCTCTCTCTGTAACTCTACCTCTCAAATAAATAAGTATCCCCTCCCCCCAAAAAAAGAAATGCAAACAGGCTGATCAAAGGAGTGTCCCTGTGTAGGTGCTTAATTAAGCTGAGGACTAGGAGTATCAAGAGTTACATAGAGAACACTGTTCAGGCAAACAGCAGTTTTACAGAGCAAAACTCATTGCTTTTCCATCTCTATGGCCCCCTGTTGCCTCACATGAGTAGTGTGATCACATTACTTGGCAATAAATTGCCATTTCTGCAAGAGTAAAGTCACACTTCTGTACTAGATGGATGGGACCCTTGAGGACTTGACCACAGTGATAGTTAATTTTATGTGTCAACTTGACTGGGTGAAGGAATATCCAGACATCTTGCAAAACATTATATCTGGGTGTGTCTGTGAGCATTCCTTTGGAATATGCTAGCATTTGAGTCAGTATACTCAGTAAAGATCTAACCTTGACAAAATAGTTAGGAATTAGCCACATTATAAAGGACTCACATATAACAAAAAGAGCAAATTTCTGCTCCCTTCTTGGTCTTGGGCATTCACCTTTCTCACTCTTGGAAAAGTCTCCAGCCTCTGGCATATGGGACTGATTTATAGCAGTGGCCCCGATGGTCCTCAGGCCTTTTCTTAGCACCAAAATAAACATACTTTAATGTCATTTTCATGAACTCTTTGAAGTCCACGTGTACATATGTGTAGAAGCACAACATGCTCTAAGGTCTTATAACCTGAGTCTCATTTTTATGCACCTCTGTGTAAAAGAGAGTGCAGTTACCTAGTTGCCTGCATTGTGCAATTCATTTATCTTGAAAACTGTCCACGTTGCCACTTTGAATGTGCCCTAAAACCCCAGTGGCATTCATCAGAGCAAAGTGGCTCAGGGATTTGCATGCAGGAACCTGAAAGCGTGTAGAAGCTTCCCTTTTAAAGTTTCCTGAACTCTGTGTGTGCATCTAAAATCCAGTCTTAAAACAATGACTTACATCAGGTGTCAGGGAAGTGCTCTGGCCTTCTCAAGATAGGGAGGTAGAGACCCTGAGGTAAGCTGACTCCTCTTGCCCTCATGAGTCAGAGAAATTAGCCAAGAAAACAAATGGATTTCCTCTTCTTGCCACATGGAAACCATAATGAGGACATTAACACAGCCATTAGGAGGGACAGACTTGCAAAAGCACACAGGGATGACAGCTTCTAAGAGTCAACTCTCAAGCTTGAGCATTTCCATCAGGTACTAAAAGGGGGAATAAAGATAAAGCTTTCATTTGAATAAATTCAGTGGAATCTCAATGATGAAACACCAGTGTCACAGCTTTCCTGTGGGAAGCAGCTGCTTTCGTGAAGTGCCACTCCCTCCCCTCCAGGAATTGAGAGCTCCTTTCTCTACTTTTCTAAGAAGATTTATAATGTATATCCATGTATTGTAAATGAAAACGACACAGGAAAATATTCTGTTGGCATCTCTTTGCTCATTTCTTCTCCATAGCCACCCCTCCCATCATCTGTGTTGACAAGACCGATTTGCAGGAAGGTTTAACATTACAAACGCTCTTTCATCAGCTTAAAAATTGAGAGGAGTCAATATTTACATCATGTTGCTGATCATCAAAGTACATATGCTGCTTTCTGTCCTAATAAATAGCTGTCACTCTTTCCTCTATCAGAGCTCGGCTGAGAGCATGTTGGCATGCTCAGTGGTCCCTGCATTCCGGGAACAATCTAATATTTCAGGTCTCTGGTGTGACAGCAGGTCGATTTCTTTCTCTTGCTCCTTCATATTGGTTTCCAATGACAGACCCTATAAAACCATTTAGGTCTGCTTTAAAAAAAATCCATAAGCACACTAGGTTTATCTGTCTCCAGAAATGCATGAAATCTAATACTTAATGAGAGAAGATAGGCAGTGTGTTTGTTACCTACTTTGCAATGCAATTTTCAGGGCAAAATGCTGGATGAACTCACTGTGTTTGTATTTCTTACCAATGAAAGGCAATGAATAATACCAAACTGGAGAAATAGAAAAGTCATCCATCCTTTATCTGGAGAGTTTATTACCATGGTTCACAATCCTCCGTCACTTTGGCAAGTGCTCTAACCAGCTGTTGGATAAGTGTCACTGGGGTTTAACCAAGGCACAGTTTTTCCAATGGACCCACATTGCCCACACAGGAATTTCAAGATAAATTTACTTGCTTTATTATTCATAGGTTTTTGTTGGTGATGGTTTTTACCTTTCAAAGTCACTAGCATGGTTTTGGGGCACAGAGATTTCTAGACCGGAAATAAGGGTGTTTTTTTTTTTTTTTTTTTTTGACAGCTTGCTTCTCACACTACAGAATGCCAGCTTCTCAAAGATCCTGGTAAGTACACCTTTTCAAAAAATTAAACCAAAGAGACATAATGAGAAATGATTGTGAAATTACAGATGTTTGAAATATTGGAAGGAATGTCTGTTTTGCAAAGGTGGATTAAGAACTCCAAGGTTAAGAACAAGTGAGGGTACGATCTCTGCTCCCTAATTAATACAGTGTTTCTCGAGACAAAAAAAAAAATGTGATACTGAAACAGACGTCAATTTCCTTTCTTTCTTTGCTTCCCTTGGGCTATGCAATGAAGACATTCAGTGGATGCAATCAGCAGAGACTCTAGAGTGGGATTTGTCAATAGTGCTGTGGTTATCAGTATGAATCCTGCTAGCACTGTGTGTGTGTGTGTGTGTGTGTGTGTGTAGAAGAGAGATCCAGACCAAATCTTGGCTTGATTAATTCTATTTCAAAGATTCAATGATGAATTATTGTTCTAAAGAGATGCCCCAATTCAGTAACAAAACACCATAATATATTGCATGGGCTCTTTGGCTAAAAGATGCTTATTAAATCTCATTGTGTGATTAGTAAAACCAGATATGTGCTGCCATTTCAGAATCTATAGTTTAGGAATAGACTTCATTTCCTGATGTCCTCTGAAATACATTTCTGAAAGCTTAGTCCTTATTATGGTTTGCATAGTAGTATCTCCTCCAAAATTCAGGTTGGGGCCAGCATTGTAGCACAGTGGATTAAGCCACTTGTCAGCATCTCATATCAATGTACCAGTTCAAGCCCCGGTGCTTCACTTCTGGTCCAGCTCCCTGTTAATGTGCCTGGGAAAGCAGCAGAAGATGGTTGAAGTACTTGATTTCCTGCCACCTGTGTGAGTTACCCAAGCTGAGTTCTGATCCAGGCTCCTAGCTTTAGCATGGCCCAGACCTTGCCTTTATGGTTATTTTGGGAGTCAGCAGATGAAAGATCTTTTTCTCATTATTTCTCTCTGACTCTTCTATCACTCTGCCTTTAAAATAAATAAATACATATTTAAAATCATGTTGAATCTTAATCCCTATTACCATTTGATTAACATTGTGACCTTTGGGAGCTGATTAAGTGCCAATGTACTTAGCAATCACAAAAATTTCAAGGCAGAAGGGAGTGTCCTCTTGCCCTCCCACCATCTAAGAATATAGCATTCTTCCCACCTGGAAGGTGCAAGAAGGAAACACCACTGTGAAAGCAGACAGTGGCTTCACCAGATACCAATTGACCTGGAGCTTCCTAGCGTCCTGAATGGTGACAAATAAATTTCTATTGAATAGATAATTACTCAGTCTGTGCTACTTGTTACAGCAGCACAAACAGGCTGACAGTATCCAAGCTGAAGTACAGTAAAGCAACATTTCTATGTGGCTGATGACAGCTTTTGCCATGGATTTGGGGTCAGCAAATGTTTTTTAGTACCTGGTTACAAATGACATCCAAAGTCATTTCTTATGCCTAAACAACAGCAGTGCTGAAACAACCCTAGTGAAAAGAAAATTCTAAACACAGTTGCGCAGACATTAAAAATTTTCAAGTGGAAGTTAAAACATTTCAAAATCATCAATGATAAAAGACGTATTAGTGATTATGTGGATGCATAGCCAATACTTAGATAACTGATTAACCAGCAACCCGATCCTGTATTTTCTTAGCTAATTAGTTTCTTGTATAAAACAGGATAATGTCTTTTTTCCTGCATGACACCAGAGAGCTGATTTTCTGTTTGCTTTGTTGTTGCTGTTGTTCATGTACTTCCGCTGTAAATGGCTTCTTTGTGTTGTTTTAGCTTGACGGACTGGATTAGCCATTATGTGATGAGTTTTATTATTATAGTTTCTAAAGTCAGAGGAAATGAGGTAAGTGATTAATGGCAGAATAACTTAAAACAAGATGGAATTGTGTGGAGCCATTGAAAAATAGATGGGGAATGCTGACACCCAAGCAGAATTTGGTCCAACTCCAAGGGTAACAATCTTATCGAAGGTACCACAGAGTTTTATTCATGATCCCACATAGAGGGACTCTCAGTATTCAATCTTAGCCACCACACAATACTTTGAAACAACAGGAAGTTCTCAGCCCTGGCGTGTGATCCATCCTGCCTCAGAGGGAAGCCGTCTGTGCTCCAGGGCTAACATCATTTGTATATATCAACTCCTCTTTATTCTGACTTTCTCAAGTTAGAGTTTAGTTCACTTCCACTTTGTAGATCTTCTTAGAAACCAACTACGTATATGTCAACAGAAGATAATCTATTTTTATTTTTTATAAGACTAATATAAAAATTTATGAGTTGATACTGGTCACAGGATCAGAAGGCTCAAATTCTTATTCTTGTTTTGGGTTAATTTTGTAGCGTTAATAGAAGTGCCTCCATTTGAATTGTCATCTACCCTGAGTTCAAGACACAACTGTGTTTTGATGAAGATCAGTCAGCAAACAAATGACTGATTTCAGATGAAAGTGAGATTGACTACTCAAGTTGATAAGTAGGGCTCATAGCATAATATCCCAAATTCTTACATATCTGGTATTTTAAATTACTAAATATTTCTGAATTACCTGAACTTTAAGTGTGAAAATACTGTGTCTTCTAGAAAGCATAACCTGTAGTAGACAAACATCTTGTAGAAGAAAATCAACATTCAAGTATTTTCCTCCAGGGAGCCTGCATCATGATACAACAGGTTATGCCATCATCTGCAATACAGCCATCCCTTATGAACTGCCATTCAAGCCCTGGCTGCTTCACTTCTGATCCAGCGCCCTGATAATGTGCCTAAGAAAGCAGTAAAAGAAGGCTCAAGTGCTTGTGCCCCAGACTCCCAAGTGGGAGATCCAGATGGTGTTTCTGGCTCCTGACTTCAGCTAGACCCAACCCAGGCCATTGAGGCCATCTGGGGAATAAACCAGCAGCTGGAACATATCTCTCCCTCTCTCTCTCTCACTACTTCTCAAGTAAATAATATGTTTTCCTCCCTAGTAACTCACTGCTTCCATCCTCATGATCTGACTAAATGGACAACATTATTTTTCAGTAATGGTACTAATATTAGGGGAAAATTGCTTGATGTTCTACACACACATTTCCTTGAATCTTCATGAGGACAATCATGTAGATTGCATTATTGCACCCTCTTTTACAAATGCAGAAACTAAAATCTTAGGTGCTTTGGCCAAGTGCTGGTGATAGAACAGCGTTTCTCTAGCCTGCCCTTCCTGGTTGCCTTCACCTCACCCCACACAATCCACACTGCTCCTCAGGTAACAAAACGAATGAGAGCAAGCTAAAGTCCTTTCCTAGTAGAAATTCTTCAGGCCAGAGACAAGGATAATGTAGATTAACCATGTGCTGGAAAGGCAAGTTCAGTGGAGAAAGAGATTAAGGAAAAACCTAACAAGAATATAAACTTCATATTCACCAAGGATCACTAAGGAACACTCACAGATGTGTGAGGACTCTCAAAAAAAAAAAAAAAAAAAAAAAAAAGACTAGCTTCTCCAGCATAAAACCAGAATGTTCTACTCATATCTGTGAAATAGAACAAATGTCTTATTTGTTTTTCTTATTTTTATAGATTATTCAAAAATAACTTTGCAGTTTGAAAAGAGTCGATCTATATTCTTCTCATTGCATCAACTGTTATCAGTTCATGGGCATTTGATTCAGTTTCCCTTTTGGTCTCAATTCCTGATGGGAAACTCAAACGCTGAGTCAGATGCTCTCCAGAGAAAGGCTGGCTAGACTTTGTGGTATGTATGTGCCACCTGACTTGTTTTTACAATAAAAGCCTCCGTGTGACTTGGGAGATATGTGTTAGCCTCTCTCTAAAGAGCCCATGGGCCTCAGAGATCAATATCACAGTGAACCATTGAGCATTGCTGTGCTGTGCATCAGGGGGACAAGACGTACCTTTAGAGGAAGAAGGCTTACAAGAGACCAGAGGAACGAGACGGACATGAACAGACAGTTGTCATTTGAAGCGTCTCAGTGATAGATTATCTGGCTATGAATATGAGTATGTGACAAAGAGGAAATTCAACACTGGAGGGATGACCCATCTCTGCTGTAACTCACTCCTTCCTACATGTTTATAGAACTGCATTATTGCACAAGTTATGAAATTGATACTGAAATTGCATGCATTGTGGCCAAGTAATGACTGTCATAAAAGACATAAATCTGGTCTTTTTGACATGCTTTCAACCAGAGCATTTTGTTAGGGTATCTTTGGTACAATTTTGATGTTAAAAAGAGATACATAATGTAGAGATCTATTACACCAGTAAGTAAGTACAACTGTCCTCTACCCTCCTGCTGCTGATGTATGTGTTTGGTGAAGAATGAAAAAATCAGAATCTGAGGTCAGGTTGTAAAGAAAAATATGTAGTGCACAATTTTTAAATGATGTGCTCTCTCATGGCTAATTGCATATTCAAATTTATAGTCATTAGTGCAGGTATTGATTCAGTTAGGGCTTCTGATAATTCATTAAAATATAAGCTTTGAGGATTTAAAATATTATTAAATCTATAAAATAACTAAGGTGCTGTTTTTTACAGTAAATGGTTCATCTTGCTTTCCTATGAAATAATTGGAATATCTGATTTTTTGTGCTGGGTCACAGCTGATTTGTCCTATAAAATATTCTCAGCACCTACCCTCAGTTTTCTGTATCATAAATCTTTTCTGTTTATAATAAAATTCTCAAGCCATAGCTCTTAAACAAGCATGCATATAAGTATAAGCAATTATTTTACCAGATAGATAAAACGAAACTATTTTATCTTCTGTATTTTTTGTTTATTTAGTGGAGAAGCAAAGGGTTTATGAAAGAGAGAGATAAAGAGAACTCTTTCATCCCTGGCTCACTACCCAAATGCCCACAATGGCTCCAGTTGGGTGAGATCAAAGCTGGGAGCCAGGAATCCAATAAGTGTCTACCTGCGGTTGGTAGGAACCCAACCACTGAAGTCATCATTGCTTGATTCCATTGTCTACATTACCAGGAAGTTGGAGTCCGAAACCATAACCAATATAAGATGTGACTGTCTCAACTTCTAGGTCTGACTCCTAAATTACTTTTAAACTATTAAAAAACAAGTAAATGCTAATCCTCCACCTGCGGCGCTGGCACACCGGGTTCCAGTCCCGGTCAGGGCACCGGATTCTGTCCTGGTTGCTCCTTTTACAGTTCAGCCCTCTGCTGTGGCCCAGGAGGGCAGTGGAGGATGGCTCAAGTGCTTGGACCCTGCACCTGCATGGGAGATCAGGAGAAAGCACCTGGCTCCTGGCTTCGGATCTGCGCAGCGTGCCAGCTGCAACACACTGGCCATAGTGCCCACTTGGGGGTGAACCAACAGAAAAAGGAAGACCTTTCTCTCTGTCTCTCTCTCTCTCTAACTCTGCCTGTCAAAAATAAATAAATAAGTAAATGCTCTGAGGGTACATATATATATTACTTTTAGTTTGGGCATCCAAATTTATTCTATAATCCTCGAGATATATGTAATATATGGAATATATGGAAATATATATGTAATATATGGAAACAAGGGTCTAAATATGAAAATTCAGCAAGTACTTGAATTCAAGACACTCTCATTAAGACCTAACTGGGAATATCTTAAGTATTTATTTACAAAAATTGGTTTCTATGCCTCCCATCAGAATTGAAAACATAAGTGACTCCTTTTAACTTAAGCTTTAAAGCTATTAAAGTAGATGACTAAAAATATTTTTAGAAAGATAAACCAGAAAATTACACTGGTGAGGAAAACAGAATGATAAGGATTGAGATGGGAAAGAAACCTTTCTTATGTGTCTTCTTGAATCATGCAAATACATCATAAGTCTATAAACTGAGATTTTAAAATTGATAATGGAAACATTCATAATCCTTCTATACTCATAAACTATATATTGCCAGGAATGAGATTTACTGAGGTTGCTCATTATTTTTAAATTTTTTTCATTAATTTTTGCTGTTGTCTTAGAAACTATATTTTAATAACACTCTTCATTTGCAAAAGAAATAACACCCTGAGTTAGTGAAAAAACATAGATACAATGCCCAATATGAATATCCTGTGCTAAAAATGGTTACTGAGAACTTGAAATGTAGCTATCTTGGATCAAGATGTGCTGTAAGTATAAAATGCTCAATGGATTTCCAAGATTTGAACAAAAGATAGAATGTGAAGCGCCACATCAATGATGTTTCTATTGATCATCTGAAAAGTTTCAAGAAGTTCTTGGAAGAACTAAATAAATGATACAGCACATTTTCCATGAGGTTTTTGAAATCATTTCATATACTGAATTAATGATGTATATTGGATTAAATAAAATGTATTACTAAAATAAATCTCACATACATCCCTTTATTTTATAATACAGCTACCAGATCATTTAAAATTATATGTGTAAGTTTTGATTTGTACCTCACCTTATTTTTCTAGAATGTTGTTCTAGACAGAGCCAGCAAGTTCAAGTCATGCCTCTCTTTGTAAATAAAATTTTATTGGAATACAACCACATCCATTCATTTATATATATATATATATATATATATATATACCTGTAATTACATATAGTATATGATAGAGTTGAGTAGCTGCAAAACATGGCTGGCAAAACCTGAACTGTAAGCTTTTCCTAGAAAACATTTGTGAACGATTGGTCTAAACTTTAAGCCTCTAAAGGTGACATTATTTGCAATTAGTCTAAAATGCATGCATATTTTTAAATGGCTTAAAAAATCCAAAACTCCCAAAGAAGATATATTTTTGAGTAACATTGTTGGGCATTAGTAGTGATTACATTCCAGGAAGGAACCCAGCGATAAGAGAGCTCAACTTCTATAATGGTGTAAGCATGCCTCTCTTTTGTTCCAAAGGGAGCTACTATCACTATGTTCAAAAAGTCTACCACATACATATTCTTGAATAAAATTGCTAAAGACAAAGGCATCCAGTGTCTGCTAACAATCTGTGCTAAAATGTTAGATACCAACAGAGAATGATCTCTCAACAATAAGCAAGTAAACATTCATATACATGTGATATTCATTTAATTTTATCCTTTAGCAACTCATAATAACAGAAAACTGCATAGCCAGCCCAATCTCAATAGATTGGTCACTTTTCTGAAGTACATTTGCTAATTTATATTATAATGGTATGCATTTATTTTTACTGATTTGATCCAAGTAGCCAATTTAATGATTTGATCCAAAGTCACTTTGAAGATAATGTTAATTCTGTGGACTCAGATTTATATAAATCTCTGCTTGTTAAATTATTGCTTTCTTGGTGAATATAGCACCAAGGAAAAGCTTCTCTCGTGGATGCCTGTTAGATTTTCATTAGCATGATAAAAATTATTCAACTTATTATTATTTCTCCTCATTTTGGCTGAAAGTTAAATTTTTAACTCAATACCAGTATCATTATAAAAATTTTCATTAATTGTGAATTTACCCAGAAACTACAGCAAGCAAAATAAATGAGCAAATGGGAAAAAGAAGCATTGTATGTAAGAAAAAGGTATTGCCACATAGACAGCTCCTTTTTGGTTTTGGTAATTCTATGTCAATAAAGAAAACCAGAAATGGGTCACTGAAATAAAATATTAACACATGTAAGAAAATTCAATGTTCCTGTATTTGATGGATTGCAATCTTTGATGATATGCCTCTTTTTCTCCAAGTGCTTTCATTTAATCATATTTCATTGAATTATTTTCTATTTGATCATGATATATTTGCTTGGATTTAAACACCAGTTTTGAAACTTATTTAATGTGAAATCCACTGTATGACCATGATTTTTATACATTCTCAAGAAATCAAGTTTTGTTTAAACCAATTAATTATACATCTTTTGTCCAAATTAAACATCACATGTACAACTCTCTAGAGCATCCCAATCATTTTGAATTCTTTTTTTTTTTTAATTTATCTTCCTCCTTAACTTAGTATAAATTCCAAGCTTCCTGATCACCAAGATAATACCAGTAGACATATTTACTTATTCACTCGGCCATTACCTTTTTACTAAGAACCAGGTTTTGTCTATTGGGTATGAACCAATAAATCACAATAGCTATTTCTAAGGTGATTTAAATCTAAAATAGTTTTGCTCAACATTTACTTAAGATATAAAAATAGACCTAATTTTACAAATGGAAATAAATGAGGAGTCATTACTGAATGCAAACTAGTTCTTTTTTCTTTTCTTTTTCTTTCTTTATTTTATTTATTTTTTTTTTTTTGACAGGCAGAGTTAGACAGTGAGAGAGAGACAGAGAGAAAGGTCTTCTCGCTATGGCTGGCATGCTGCGCTGATCCGAAGCCAGGAGCCAGGCGCTTCCTCCTGGTCTCCCATGCAGGTGCAGGGCCCAAGCACGTGGACATCCTCCACTGCCTTCCCGGGTCACAGCAGAGAGCTAGACTGGAAGAGGAGCAAGCGGAACTAGAACCCAGGGTGCTGGCGCCGTAGGCGGAGGATTAGCCTGTTGAGCCACGGTACCAGCCACAAATTAGTTCTTAATCCCTAGACTACACTGGTTGTATTTTCATGAATACTTGGATTACTTTAACAGAATTCCCCTGTCCTACAGTGTGTCTGTGGCAAATGTCACAAATTTGTTTCCTTACCAGCACTTGTTCATGTGGAGTTTTGGGTGAAATGTATTGGTCAAGGAGCAACCCCTACTTAATGAAGGGGAGGGAACAGGATTGGCAACAGAAAGTGAAACCACAAAGGCCCAGGGCAGCCTGAGATAGCCAGTAAGGAGCCCAGGAGCACATATTTCTCATCACAACATCCTGCACTGAGTGAAAATGCCTGGGTGTTTCTACTCCCACCTCTCTCAGGCCCCACATGAAGGCTGCCTCTGGCAGGGTAGGGCCTCAGTACATTTCCTACTAGAGCATGGGTGTTGCTCTCTGGTGAACATCAATATACATTACAAAGATCTGCGATTGTTGTGTCTCTTAGCTAGATCATTCTATTTTTACATGTTCATTGGCTGGGTTGCTTACAAACTCTGGGATTCATTTCTCACAGTCTGGATGCTGGGAGTCTGAGATCAGAGTGCCAGAAAGTCAGGATCTCCAGATGACTTTCCTCCAGCGTCTAGATAGTGGGCTCCCCATTACATCCTCACATGGCGGAAAGAGAGCAAACTGTTTGGTGTCTTCTTGCAAGAGAACATCCCAAGCATAAGGTCTCGCCTAACTAACTCCCAAAACTCTATCTCAAAATATCACCTCCATGGGAATTACAACACAGCATATGAATGGGGGCACATAAACATTCAGCCTGTAGCATCATGTCCTCTTTGTTCATCTACAAGCCTGAATCTCAGATCTCCTTGCCTCCAATCTTCAAGCATTGTCTATATATGGAAGATGTTTATATTCTTACTCCTTCCAACACCAGGCTATCTGCAGGATTGGCTGACCCAAGCTGGATCTGTGGCAGCTCTGTCCAGTTCTTATTCTCATGTAAAGTCCACGTGGTACCTGAATTAAAACACAATCATTGGGTTTGTAGCAAGCTGACCCCGAACGCAAAGAGGTACCTCCACTCTTTTGCTTCTTTCTTTGTGTCATGATGTACAAAACACAAAGGAATCTATTTTACTATCAGGGAAATTTCCTAGCATGTCTTTAACCATTGAGCTTCTAATTTTTCTTTTACTAATGTGATAACCCCTGGATCTTTCTTTTCAAGAACTCAAAAGAGTCAAAAATATTTGGGAGAATCCATGCAGATGGTTTCAAGTTTCAGAGTATTGGATTTTTGATTTTTTTTCATTTATTGCTATTTATTAAAATGGCCCTTGATGTAACGTACCTGTCTTTGTAAATTAAATTGCCTTTGGGTTTATTAATAAGCCCTAGGTTTCATCTTTCCCCTCTGTGCCTCCTTCACCTCTGATAGAGAGAATGAGAACATTTTTGTATGCATCTTCAGGGCCTTTTAATTTGCACCTTATTTTCAATTCTAGTTTACTCCCCCAGCTTCTCATCATCTTTATTCAGCACAGCAATGATGCCTAGAAACAGCTTCCCAGAGTCTTATCCTTACATGTACTGTTTACTTTTTTTAAGATTTATTTTTTATTCATTTTATGGGCAGACTTACAAAAAGAGAGAAAAGACAGAAAGAGAAAGAGAGTTTTTCCATCGGCTGATTCACTCCCCAAATAGCCACAATGACCCAGGGCTGGGCCAGGCTGAAGCCAAGAGCCAGGAGTCTTTTCTAGTTCTCCCATGTAGCTGTAGGGGCCCAAGTACTTGGGCCATCTCTGGCTGTTTTCCCAGACGTTAGCAGGGAGCTGGATCAGAAGTGGGACTCAAGGGGCCGGCACCTTGATTCACTTGGTTAATCCTCCGCCTGCAGTGCCGGCAATCCATATGGGCCCCACTTTTAAGTCCCAGCTGCTCCTCTTCCAATCCAGTTCTTTGGTGTGGCCTGGGAAAGCAGTAGAAGATGGCCCGAGTGCCTGGGCCCCTGCACCCATGTGGGAGACTGGGAAGAAGCTCCTGGCTCCTGGCTCCTGGCTTCAGATCAGCGCAGCTCTGGCCATTGTGGAAGACCTTTCTCTCTGTCTCTCTCTCTCACTGTCTAACTCTATCTGTCAAATAAAATAAAAATCTTAAAAAAAATAAAAAGAAGTGGGACTCAAACCAGCGGCCATATGGGATACAAGCAGGGGCTTTACCTGCTATGCCACAAAATAGATCCCGGTACGGTTTTCTTCATTCATCACAGTGCCTGATGCTTCATGTCCAGACACATATTTCCTTCCAATTATATATCCTCTAATTTGACCAAGGCTTAAAGTTTTAACAATTTAAAGGCTACCTGTGCCATCTGCTGTCTGTGTTCAGCCTATCAATAATAATGGACTCCCCATTGCCAGCAAAGTTGTGAATGATCTAGGTCCAAATGTCATTCTGTCTCCTGCTATCTGTGACTGCGTTCAATTCTACATTGCATGTTGACTTTTCAAGGAATGTGTTGAGACAGCATCTGCAATGTCAGATATTGTTTAAAGAAAAATATGTCTGAAAGGAATGAGGGGGAAGGAGGAATGGGTAGAAGAAATCAAAATCTAATGCAAAGCTGAAGGGAACCTCAGCCATCCCAGTAGGAAGTTCTAGAACTCGGCTTTATCACTCCGCATGTCACATTCAGGGGCTGCTACTGTCTCAAGAAGAGCGTGAGTTTTGCAGGGCAGCTCTCAGCAATGGGCCTTCACTTTGAAGTTATTGAGTCCTGGAAGGTACCTGATGACCACGTACCCTGCTAGGCAACAAGTCCATCCTTGAAGGGAACCTACAAGGGCACTCATGAGCAAGCAACCGTGTAGAACACACACACACACACACACACACAGGCACACACACCGAGAAAATAAAGCTAAAATCTGACAACTTAATCCATAATGAGCCAAGAGTGTCTCATTTGCCCTGTCTCTCTTTGAACTCTACAACATTGCCTTTCAATATTTGAGGTTTAAAATGACTGCCAATCATTACCTGGTAGACTGAAGAATCAGCAAAGTGATTAGGTTTTTGACTGGAGACATGAATAAAGTTGTCCATGTGGATCGATGTCACCCTGTCACTATTACCCAACATGACAGTGATCACTACTACCTGGAGGGTGTCTGCTCAAATGTCACAATTACCATAGGAACAAGGCTGGCCAGAGTGCTTCTCCCGAAGTGCCCCCAGTAACTATTGCAAGGTGCCGGTTACTTGTAACACAGCAGACTGAGCAACTTAATTATAATAAACTTGCAAAAATTTCCAAAAATATTTTTGTGATTCACTCAGAATTAACAATCACATATATTGATTTCTCAGAGCCCTTAGAAAACAATTTCAGGTGCTGGAGAGAAACTGGGGATGAGTGAAAGAGTAATTTTACTCTTCACTGGGTACAGATAAGAAGTACTGAGACTACTGATCTAACTCAAGATGGTGTGGCTCTTTCTTCTCAGGTGTACTAAAAATCATTAAAACAGCAATTTCTTCAATGGACTATATGCTAAGCACTTTATATAGCTAATCTATTTTTATTTCAGAAACAATATTAGGAAATACACGTGGACATGGAGGCTTAGACCCAGAAAGGTGTTTCCAAAGGTTGTTGGGACAGCACAGTGTGATCGCTGGCCTGTATGACTCTAAACTATTTCTCAGCCCCTTGATCAGACAGCTAGTGAGATTAAAACTTTTGCATTTGGAGCAGAAAGTGAAACACATTAAGATTAAATGGTACGTTCACATTCATTTTCAAAATGTTAATCCTTACACAGATCCTTTACTTTAGGTGGAGAAGCACTTTATCCTCTTCTTACAGATGAAGAATTTAAGGTTCATAGGATCAAAATGACTCATAGAAGATAACGCGGTTAGTCATCTGAAGATATGGAAATTGAATCCAAATGTGTATGTGTGTTTTTTATTCCCATTCTTTTTTTTAAAAGGCAGTCACCAATGATGCATAGGAAAATATTAAAATGTAAGCTTTTAATAAAATCAGTAAGTCCAAATTGCATATTGCCAACCATACTAACAATCTTCCACAAATAATGAATTTTGTTTGAGGAAATTAAAACATGGCTTACTGGAAAGGGCATTCAGCTGAGCACTAATGCCTGAATTTCAGGCATGGTTTCTCTCCCAAATTCCACTACCTTGAATCATGGCTTTTCCCTTGAACCCCAATAATCGACTGCAGTGCTCCTATCCCGTGCTAAGAGTTCAGTTTCATAGTTTCCAAATCCTGCCATGCACTCCTCATGAATACCTAGCAAGTTAGGTGTGACCATTCCCATTTTCTAGATAACAACAATAGAATTCTAGCAAACTACTTGTTAATGCCAAAGAATACAGCTACTGGTTAAACGCCCATATTTTGAAAACCACAGTCATGGGTTGGCATAGCCACCAGCTCAATCCCTAATCAGCTGTGTGAACTTGGAAAAGTGAATAAACCTATCAGATGGTACTTAAGATTTTCTCTTTCTTTATTTTAACTTAGTCAAGCCTCTCTCTGTCATTAAACCTCCAACTATTTAATTGCAACTCCCAACTTTAGGGGGTTGCCTCAGAAATTAATCTAAATATCAGCAAATTCTATGTTCCATAAATGGAACTCCTATTTCTAGATTTTTTAATAATGATCCTAAGCATTCCAATTAGAAATATCTTAACAAAACTGGTGGCAAAGTGGAAGTGAAGATCTTCTGGAAGAGGGAGCAGGTAAAGTGTTCTGCATTGTCATACACATTTGATAGATACCATGCTCCACTGACAACCCCTATCCATCCCTATGTCTCCCTGAACCCAACAACGGTTTCTCATTTTTCATTGGGTTTTAGCTTCATTTTCCATTAAATGGGCTGTTGGAAACCCTGACTGGGGGTTGAGAAGCCAATGAAAAGACAGAAAAAGAACACTTATTTGAAAGCATTGGACATTGTGGAATTATTTCCTTTCTGCTTTTGTTAAAACTTAAAATTATTTACAAAAGACAAGGCTTATAAAGTCATTTAACATTTGATTACTTGTATGCAGCATCTTGAATTCAGAGAACTTTATTTGTGGAAATGGAATTTTAAGTCATTATAATCTCTGATCATGAGAAGGAATCATGTAAATATTTTAGAAACAGCTGAAAAATTGGGTAAAATATTGTGTATATATGACATTCCAAAATTCCAAGTCAATCTGCAAAACAAATTATTGGTCTATTAAAAAGGGCTTGAGCTTTCAAGTCTTAGGTTTGAGTTCCAGCTTTAACATTCAGTGATGTGTGACTTGGGTAAGTTACGCAATCTCTCTAAGCTTCTCCAGTGATGTGTGCATAATGATATTTACGTATAAATATTTGCACCAGGATGAAATGGGGTAACATTTATAAAGTGTCTCACACAGAATATGACACAAATGAGACCCCTAGTACTTGTTGATTTCCTTCAACAAAGAGACACAGAAAATCTAATTTCTGGTGCTTCATTTCCTGGTGAAGGAGAACTGAACGGTGCTATTTATGTCGGTGAGAAAAATACTCCTGGCTAACCTTGAGGAAAATGGAGTGTGTTCCTTTCTGTTTAGAATTGTCTGTGCCAGGAAACACTGGAATGATCCATTTGAAATAGGAACTTTCATACCTCAGCTACTGCCCAGAAATTACGGCACCATTTCTGGGAAGTTTTGAAAATGCTTTGAACTTGCTTTCTAAAGTTGCCTTGCATTGCATACTGCATGGGTCCTCTGCACATCCATGACTTGGCTAGAGCTATTGCTGGCTGTGCCAGCATATTTTCAACCTGATCAAGGCACAGAGCACTGAAAATTTCATGAGATTCTTTTTGTGTGCAATTTCCAGATTTATTGTAAGCTGTTCAGATCCCAAGGGATTTGTAATTGAGAAAAAAAAAGAAGGGTGTACCAACTCTGACGTATATCATTGAAGTGCTTAATTTGGACTGAATTAAGGGCCAAGTGTGGTTGTGACTTCTTATTCCTCCTTAGGTGGAGAAAAACTTACATAGTTTCATAGAATATCCTTTCAAATTTAACAATAGTAGAAATTTCCTAGACTGGAACCCAATAAACCTGGAAATACTAATAAAGATTTAGAATCTTGTTATGGACTGATCAAAATTAGATACTATCCTGTCGTGCAGTAACCATAAATTTGCTTGCTTTTATGTCATTTTAATGCACTACTATCCAAGACTTAAAAAGCTCAGTAGTTGCTTTATAATTATCAGCTATCTGTTCAATAAGGTGCTATTGCTTCTCTTCCTAAGGAGCTATTCCTTCCATTCCTTGTCTATTGTTTGTTTTTTATTATTTTTACTTTCTATTTAATTTGTTTGAAAGAAGAAGAGAGGCAGAAACAGAGAGAAATTTCCCATCTACTGATTTAGCTGATACAGGCCTAAGCTAGGAGCCAAGAACTCAATCCAGGTCTTGCACTTAGGTCATCATCTTCTGCCTCTCAAGAGGCAGGAAGCTGGAATGGAGAAAAGAGTCAGGACTTGATCTCAGCCAAATCCCTTTCTGCTTCTGTACTATTTTATGGAGTTGTATACAACACATTCAATCACCAAGAATAATATAGTTTGTTGTTACCTTTCAATCACTTTCAGAAAATACTTTTTTCCTACCCTACTATATTGATCTTGTAACAACCAATCCCTTTCCTTGTATTAAGTCTTATGCAAGTATCAATCAGAGTTCCTATACAACATGACATATGCAATATGCCACATTAATATGGTCAAATCCCAAGCAAAAGAAAAGAAACATGGTGATTTTTGGTGATTTAGTTAACCTAGAATAATAGTACTATAGGAAAAAATTTGGCTTCTCTCAGACTTAAATTAATAAAATTTATTTTACATATGAAGACATTAATGGTAAACATGTACTGAACTAAAGCCACACTGGTGGAGAATTAAACATCAAATTTCAATCCCCAGATTGTGTTGACTGCACACTTTAGAGTCTTAGATAGGGTCATAAGCACAGAAGCTCCAGGGACCAAGAAAGTGACATATCAGTAGATTAGACCAGGTCAAGAATGGTGCTCAGTGATATTGTTTTCCTGTGCTGGTTACATAGTTTGGAGTCAAGGAGCCTCTGGTGAATGCAGAACATTTTTCCCACGTAAGAACTGTCTCTGCGCCTGGCTCCAGAAATGTAGATCCAGAGTTATTACTTTGTTCCATTTCTTAACAAAGAGCCCACAAAAGCAGATTTTTGTGTATGTACAATCTCTTGCTTTTTAATTTTTGGCAACTCATTTAAAGGTATGCTAAAATAAATAGAAAACATTTCTAATGTACATAGAGCCGCTGTTTTTCAACTTCTGTCCATAGAGGGAACCTCTGACCTACTTCCATTTCCAAAAGGAAGAAGTACTAATGTGAAAAAAAAAAAATACATGAGCACATTAGCTCAGCTTCATGAAAGGGTGAGCCTTTAAGGAGGAAATGTAAAATAAGTCTGTATTATCATAAAAAAATCTTCTCTTCAGTCCTCTTTGTGTTATTTCTTTCCTTGTGGTATATTGTTTTATTCTATTTTTGAAACAGTGATAAGACTCATACTCTCTGGGTCTAGAATTCAGAAATTATTTTGGCCAATGAATGATAAACAAGTTCCTGAGGCTTGGCTTACACATGTAAGGCAGCAGAGAAAGAGTTTGGGCCAGAACATTAGAAATCACTTTTTCTTCTAACCAGACGGGCACTTTTCTTGAAAGGACTTCTGTTTTTTGCATTATATAAAATGGGCAGTGTGAATTCATTATGCACATATAAAAAGACTGCACAGTGCTGGTTAGCCATTGCAGACTTTGCCTTCAGAACCTACCACTGGAGTTTATGAACTTGACCAACTCTGGGGAAAGGATTCTGGGACTGTTAGGAACACAGCTGTTACTGTTCATTCCTTGATTCATTTGGTCAATGCTTAAGATGCACCCACAAAAATCAACTTATGAGGACTGCAGCCAGGAGGAATAGGAAATGGCAAACTACAAAAGATCTCACGCATAATAAAAATTTGATTTATCATAATACATATCAAATCTAATGATTGTATCTAGGCTAATTATTTGCTACAAGTTTACAAGTCCTTTTTCTTGCTTTCCTCAAGGACTTCTGTATTGAATATTCTTGGCAAACAAACAGATGTATGTAATAAAATTATAAGTAAACCTGTAATTTTGAATTAACCAAAGACAAAAATTACTGAATTTGTAATAAAAGCCATAATTTTCAAATTTTATTGTTTGATTTAATTAGCTATTTGATATTTAGATGGCCTGTGCTCTTTTGTTTTCACTTTTTCCTTTTCTATCAGTAAACACATGCTTTCCTTATGTAATCACTTGAAGACTCCTGTTGTTATCTTAATCAATATTTGCATATCCAGAAACCATAGAATGATGATAGTTCTCTTGAGATATATGATTTAGACTTCAAACTCTGTATAGCCA
Source organism: Sylvilagus floridanus (assembly GCA_949820135.1). NCBI lineage: Eukaryota > Metazoa > Chordata > Mammalia > Lagomorpha > Leporidae > Sylvilagus > Sylvilagus floridanus. The sequence continues at coordinate 34,725,817 of OX463228.1, read as the reverse complement.
TTTGTCCTCAGACATATTTCTGGATATATTTGGTAATTCTTTCAGAAGGCTTTTGTGGTTTATTGGATGCAATATATTCACAATCCTTTGCAATTTCTGAAGGAAACAATGAGAGACAATAAGAAGTGTTTTTTGACCTAGGTAGGTCTGAAGGATTAGTTTTTTTAATTAATTAATTTATTTGAAAGGCAGAATTACAGAGAGAGAGAGAGAGAGAGAGAGAGAGAGAGAGTCTTCCATCCACTGGTTCATTCCCCAAATGGCTAAATGGCTGGAGCTGGGCCTATCTGATGCCAGGAGCCAGGAGCTTCTTCTGGGTCTCCCATGCAGATACAGGGGTCCAAGGACTTGGGCCATCTTCCACTGTTTTCCCAGGCCATAGCAGAGAGCAGTAGAGCAGCTGGGACTTGAACTGGCGTCCATATGGGATGGTTGCACTTCAGGCAGCGGTTTTATCCAGTACGCCACAGCACCAGCCCGTATAGGATCAGTCTTAGAAAGTCGAAAATGGACAAAGTTTAGCCTCAAATTTCCAATGAGATTTTTGCCAGTAAGATTTTTTCTAACTTTCTGGTCAGCCAAATAAAGATCTATCACATGGTGCCAGGGGCCAGCAATACTACCCAGAGTAGAACTTCCTTTCTTCTCAATCTGAATATTTTCAAAGGAAAGAGTCATACAGTTATAATGTGTTATGTCTCACTTTTAGTGAGTATATATTTCTTTTTGTAGAAAGATTTTATTTAATAAATATAAATTTAGGCCATGTTATGGCCTTGCTTCTTTCTAAAAATCATTTAATTATTATGTGTTTGAAAGACAGAGAGAGATAGAGAGAGAGAGAGAGAGAGAAAGAAAGAGGGATTCCATCTGTGGGTCAACTCCCCAGATGTCTGTAACAGCCAGAGTAGGATGAAGCCAGGAACTCTATTTGTATCTCACACATGAGCGCCAGGTACCTATATACTTAGGCCATCAAATACTGCTTCCCAAGTGCATTAGCAGACAGCTGGATCTGAAACAGTTATCTGTCTCTCACAAGCATTAGATATGGGTTGCAGGTATCCCAACCTATGCCTAAACTTTCTGCATTATGATGTGCATGCCCAGCCTTGTTTCTTTCACTACATAATGTGTGTGAGTGACCTTGCGCATATTCTGTTTCAAATATGGGGCTCTGTAAGAGAATTATGTCTTCCTTTCAAAAGCTCCCTATTTGATTGCAATATTATAAACATTATTAGAGAATTAAGTTGCTGCAACATTCAAAGTGCTTAGTAGCATTTTAGCAATGACTCTGTTCTAATTGACTGGAGACTACCCATCCAATTTACATAAGTTCAAATATCACTTATACTAAAAATAGCCAACATGTATCAAGTCCATTTAATGTGCCAGAAACATTTTTAAATACAAGAACATTTTAAATGTTAATCATGTACTTGTTTTTCTGTGTTTCAGGAAGACATATAACACATCTACTTTATGATTTCCCAGAGATTCTAATATTGATAAAAACAGAGCAAAGCTGGCTAGGAAGGTTACAGAAAGGGCACTGAGTTCATTTAGAATCCACCCAAAGGTGGGGGAAAACACACATTAAATAAATGTTTGACAGATCTGCACTTGGCTGTCACAAGTGTGGCAATTATTATCCAATAGATAAGCATTCAGAAACACTGCTAGAAGGTTGATATCTGATTAGCCTGCCATCATATTTAGCGTTCCAATTCACAGCCTCAGCAGGTGCAATACAAGAAGGTATCACATATCCAGGACTCATGTGCTAATGGACAAGCTGTCATTATTGTAGCTTTTCTCTTGTGAGTGCCTTTCTCTCATGGCCTTTCTTTGGCCAGCGCTGCTTTACACGGAGAATGTTTCACGCACAGCACACCTGTTTCTTCCAGGAGACAGGTGGCTTAAAAAGGCAAATGGGCCTGGTTCCTATGACATTTTGTTAAACAATGAATCATGCAAAACAAAATCCTTTATGGCTCATGAAGCCTCACTAATAAGGCAAATGTCCTCTGTACAGCTCCTTGGGGCCTCAAATGCAAATATTGATGTGCTGATAATCACTGGACCTTAGTTTTAGTAATCGTGTCTATCTTCATTATCTCCTATTATTCTCCATAAAAAAAATCCATTCTAAGCTAAGGAATCTGATGCATAGAATACAATTGATATCAAAGGCTTAATGGCCTCACCATCAATAAATTGAATTAAATCTCTTTTAAGTGATAACGATTCTTCACAAGGGGCAACTATGGCAATAGGACATTCAGTGATGATTCCTTCACAGAGAAACTTAATATTGTTGTTACCTGCATATTGCTACCTATTCTCTTAGGCATCTTGGATATGTCTTCCCATAAATACCACAATTCTAGCTCACTTGCTTTAAGCTGAAATCCTTATTGGTAGGGCAACACATCATTAAACCATACAGTGGGGGCCAGCGTTGTGGTGTAGTGGTTTAAACCACTGACATCCTATATGGACACCAGTTCAAGTCCTGGCTATTCCACTTCTGATCCAGCTCCCTGCTAATGCACCTGGGAAGGCAGCGGAAGAGGCTCAAGAACTTGGGCCCCTGCCACCCATGTGAAGAACCTGGATGGAGGTCCAGGCTCCTGGATTTAGCCTGGCTCGTTCCTGGCCGTTGTAGCCATTTGGAGAGTGAATCATGATTGGAAGATCTCTGTGTCTCTTTTTCTCTGTCTCTAACTCTGCCTTTCAAATAAATAACTAAATCTTTAAAAAAGAAAACTATATAGCAGGGCACTATATTTCACTTTAAATAATGCTAACTAATGGATCACACCAAATGACTAATACAAATTAGTCAAATTCCTAATCAGGTATGTTGTGTCTAAAAAACAATTTTTGATTATGAGAAAATGACCTTTTTTTTTCTTTTGCTAGCCTTAGTATTCACTATTTTTCTTATTCACTTTGTTTTTGTTTTCCAACAATTCTCTAGCAGTTCCTTGAATTATATCTTCATAACACTATCAATTTTTCATTGTACCGATTGATGATAATAATTTACAATATGGTTATATAATGAAAAAGCTAGTAGGAAAGACTAAATGGAAGCAGCAATTGAAAGATTAGACTCTGGCAATGATGTGTAAGTTTGCTGCCATCTATAGGCTGGCAATTACATTCATGGGCAACAGAAACTGAAGAAGAGATTCATACTGTGAATACAGGGCTTGGATACTGTTCAACAACTAAGAATCCTGGAATTTTCAGGAAAATAAATGTGTGGTCAGTATCACTTTACTTGATTTAACTCTATGTAACAGTTGAAAATTTTTACTTGGTATGAAGAAGACCTCAGTATAAATTGCAAGTGTAAATAATATTAAGAAGGGCAGTTCTTTTAACAAAATATATTTTCCTATTAGTTGATATTGGTACTTTTTTAGAAAAGCAATATTAGACAGATTTATGCTTGTCAATTGAGAAAAATTTGGAAGATTTATATAATTTATTCTTTACCATTCAATATTGTCTAACCAATAATAAAACTCTCTCCTTTACCTTTACATACTATCTCTTTTCCCAAAAACCTCAGTTACACTTAGTATCTACAGCAACTAAATAAGAGATGAGTTTTAAAATATTGCTTTGAAATAGTGTACATGTACTTATTCACAGAATTCTCTTTCTGTCATAAATACCAAAGCCTCTGTGAATTCAAGTTTTGACAAGAGCTCTGACCTATACAGGTTTTAGCAAAACATTCCTCCTTCATCACTCTTCCGCCTCTGGACTTAAAAGGCAGTGTGGCATCCTGTGCAGAGCTTCCCACAGGCAATGCCTCCAGAAAAGAAGGCCAACTTGGTCATGGTCCAGACAGCATTTCTTCAAATATTCAAGATGCAATGTACTTGGAACAAGGCAGCTCTACACGTTTCCTACAGGCTTGCCAAGGGGCCCAGAAGTGAATGCCACCACAGGTGGCTGCCGAAGACTACCCAGAAGAACAAAATCAGTTGCTAATCATTCTGTTTTTCTCCTGCTGTTAGCACATGTTGTCTGAAAGTCTCTCTCAGTCCTGTTTTGTTGCTTTGGACTAGAAATGAATGGGTTCAAGACTTAATGTCCTCGGTTGAATTGTCAATTACTACTTAAGGACAGCAGTTTGAGTCCTTGTAGTCAGAATGTTTTGAACTTCTTAGAAACAATAAGTAGTTATCAACTAGTTGGGAAGATCAAGGAACTCAAAACAGACACTATTTATTAAAGTGTAAAATGTACATAAAATAGTGAAGAACTACAAATGGAATGCCTTTATCCACCCCCTCTCCACCTATACAAAAAAGATAAATAAAAAAAAGTGAATCCTTGCCAATTATAAGGCCATATCTGCCCATTCCATCTCATTTGCCATTATGCATATTTTTGAGCATATTTTCTCTTGGCACTTAGAATTTGCCTTTCAGCCTCCTGGTGATGGTGACGATGACTAGTATGATGGACTGTTTATTATGTTCCTAGAACTATTGCTAGTTCCATAAAAATAAGAATGGAGATCTGGGAGCATGCTTACTCTCCGCAGTTCAGTGCACACAGAATCCATTGTCTAAGCATTGCTGAATTCCATATTCAAGTTGTGCCTTTGATCCTTGTGTCTAATTCTGTCCTACATAACTCTGTGTTAAAGGACCATAGGCCTAGAAGTCAAAGAACCAAGCTCTAGTCATAGTTCTTCCTCCTAGCAAATAAGTGACTTTCACAAATCTCCCTGTGTATATAAAAGGCTTTTAAAATTGTTCTTTAAAAATGTGTTAATATAGTGAAAGTAGAGTGTTACCCTATAAATTCCTATGTAAATACATAGGTTGTTATTGATACTGTATTAATTCTGGAAATCAGTAGAATAATAGATGTTGGAGTCAGATCACCTTCACCTTATTAAAAATCACTCTTGAGGGCCAGCTGAACACACTATTTGCAAGGATCTTCTTGACTGATGGCCTGCCAGGCCTTCTTGTTTCTTGAGATCACACTTAGACTCTGTACTATCTTTAACATCCCTTAGTCTGCTTCAAATATTCCAGTGTTCTCTAACTCGTTCATTGAGGTTGGGATAAGAAAGTACTTCTACTATGTGGTCACATAACAGACTTAATGGAGAACCCAGTACAAAGCACTGCAGAGGTGAATCTATAAGGCAAAACTTACAAGGGATCTGCTCTTTGTGTCAAATATCACTTATGTTTCAGTTCAAAGTCATCACAGTCCATTTTCTAGTCCAGCCATGGGTGTAGAGACAAGTTTCTTGAAGGCTTCTAATGGCTTTTGTCCTGGCAGGTATGAACTTTTCTAAGACCAACAAAGAAGCTCTTTATTCCTATGCTAGAGCTTTCTCTGTTGTTATTGAAATCTAAAATCTGCCTGTATTGTGCATGTGTGTATGTGTTGGGTTAGTCCAATTACTGTGATACCATTTTTTAAAAGATTTGTTTATTTATTCAAAACACAGAGGTTACAGAGAGAGAGAGAGACAGAGACAGAGAAAGAGAGAGGGAGAGATCTTCCATCTGCTGGATTATTTCCCAAATGGCCGCAACAACCAGGGCTTGGCCAGACCAAAGTGAGGAGCCAGGAGCTTCTTCCAGGTCTCCCACATAGGTGGCAAAGGCCCAGGGATTGCGTATCTTCTGCTGCTTTCTCAGGTGCATTAGCAGGGAGCTGAATCAGAAGTGGAGCAGCCAAGACTAGAACCAGCACTCATATGGCATTCTGGCATCACAAGCAGTGGCTTTACCTGCTATGCCACAACTCCAGCCCCCTAAGACAGCTTTCATTCGCCCCCTTTCCACTCCATCATCACAACCATCACACAACAGTAAGGCACCATCCCTTAGAAGTAGTGAGTCTTTCCCTCAGAATCACAAGGTGGGAAATCACTGTCAAGATTTGAACCCACAATTAAATAGCACCAAATTAGGCTGGAGAGCAAGACATCCTGTAGGCAGGTAGGGCTGGAACTTTCTTTCCTTATTGATCCTTATTTTTTTCTGAAACATCTAGTTGATTTCTAGATACATTAGAAGGGAAAAATCAAAGAGACAAGTGTAAAAGCACCTTGCACGGAACCAGTCAACCTCTCAAACAACCAGATCTTTCCTGCCAACCATCCTTAGGTTCCCCAAGTGCTGAAAATTTGGAATTGCTTTAACTCTCCTGCTTGCTCAGTGGTCAGGGAGGAACAGGAGTGGAATGGAACCGATATATTCTGACTAACGTCCTCTTGCATGGCAATACTTTATTTATCAGAAAAGTTCCTCGTCATAGCTTGGATGAGGCTCTGCTAAGATTGGATATGTCTGGTTAGTGGGTCAGAGTCTATTTGCACCCCACTAGGCCAGGTCCCACTGAGAGCTCAGCTATCCTCAAAACCCAGATTACAGGCCCTTCTTGGAGTTCCATAGTGACAATGTCCAGGCAGCAATCTTCTCCTCAATGTATTATGCTGTTAGTTACAATGGAAAAGGGGTCTGAGCGTAGGTGGTACGTACAGTGACCTGGCCGTATTTATGTGGCAGTATGAGTAACTCAGTAGTCAAAAGACAAATCTTGGCCTCCACTGCCACCCCTATGCTTTGCACTGGCCATAAAGAACAAGCCTCATGTTTATAGCTGTTATTTTCTGATTTTAAATAACTTACATAGGAAATCACCAATGATGTTTATTTAAAATTTAGTTTCCCAAACCAATATGAGCATTTTTTAAATAACATTGACAATAAGGTCCCAGGGATTTGTATATTAGAATGTGATTCTGATGCAAATAATTTGAAAATCATCTATGAAAAACACTGATTTTCAGACATGTGCATCAGAGACCCATAAGATAACACAGGCAAAGCAGGCTTCAGAGACAATGATGGTGGCACCGACATTTATTAGCGGAGGCTATAATAGCTGCCAGCAATTATGTCTCATGCCCTTGACACATGGCCAGCATGGTGCTATTTACCCAGAAATTTAAGAATGATCTCCTCAGGAAAACATAAGTTAGAAGGTTTTATTACTTACATAAAATCAGTAGACTCCAAATAGTAAAGAAATTCTGACTGAACGGAGTATTAAACAATGATTATCTTTTGAGGGAACAGAGAGGAGATTAAGATTCACAAATTCTGGACTATTCTTACACAGTATTCAAGGGAGAGCCCTGAAGATGGTGGCCAACATGTAAAATTCCAGGTGAATGGAGCTGGGACTACCCAGCAGTCCAGCAACATGCCAAGTGATGGACTGAACAATCCATCAGAGTCAAGGTTGTGGAAATTTTCTTAAATCTTGCCACGTAATTCTCTCATCAGTCCTTTCCTGGTTTCATCAACATTTTATTCAATGACTCTGGATCAATCTAGAAAGGTTGGTCTGATCAATAGGACAGATGCTAGTTATGAAGCAATAAGCATGCAGAATAGGAAATGTGATGAAAGTAATAAAATGAATAGAAATTCTTGCCTCTTCTGGCCAAAAAATTTATTGGAAGTTTTGTCCACTTTCTAAGTTATTTATTTATTTTTATAAGAGATCTTAGCCAGTAATGCTTCTGTCACCTTAATAATGATTATGGCATGAAAATTCAAGTCAACTTCATGTAGACTCTAATTTGTGAGGCTTTCTTTGGAATCAAAACCTTAGCTAAATTAATTGATTTGCTACCAAAACTAAAATCATTAAATCCATAACTGCCTAAGCATTAGAGATTCACACTTTATTGGCCGGGGTCATTTGCAGCATTAAGCCACAGCCTGTGACACAAGTATCCCATATGAGTGCTGGTTCAAGTCCTGCCTCCTCCACTTCTGATCCAGATCCCTGCTAATGTGCCTGGGAAAGGAGCAGAAGATGTCCCAAATACTTGGGCCCCTGCCACCCACGTGAAAGATCCAGAAGGTTTTCCAGACTCATGGCTCTTGCCTGATCCAGTGCCACCAGAGTAACCATTTAGGGAGTGAAACAGCAGATGTAAGGTCTCTCTCTTTCTCTCATGTATTTCAAATAAATAAAAATAAATTCTTAAAAAAAGAAGCTTATACTCTAAAAGTGACAGAGAAGAACACAAGTCCTTGGAAAATAATGCGAAATAAAACCTTTATGTCTCTTTTTAGCAGATAAATATATGAAAACACACATCTATAGTATTTATAAGTAAATAGTAATAGTTTCTATTGTATTTAATTTATTACTGGACCAATCAACTCTTGAAGAGTTATATGTTAAGCAGGGGTGCAATAGCTGATATTAAAAATATTACTCTAAGATTTCAGTGGCTTAAACCAATAAAAACTTAATCCTCCCTCGTAATATACCCATGCAGACGCTCTTGGAAAATAAAAGTTATCTCATAAGAGATGCTCTGAGGATGTGAATCCTCCCCACCCTGTCCTCTTCGGATTGCTTGAGTCTCAATATTCTTTGCATCCTCTAAGAAGAGAAACCCTGCAAGTTATAGGAACAGGCAAAAATTTCTTGGAAAAGACCCCGGAAGCACAGGCAATCAAAGGCAAAATTAACTATTGGGATTATATCAAATTGAGAAGTTTCTGTACTGCAAAAGAAACAGTCAGGAAAGTGAAGAGGCAACTGACAGAATGGGAAAAATATTTGCAAACTATGCAACCAATAAAGGATTAATAACCAGAATCTACAAAGAGATCAAGAAACTCCACAACAACAAAACAAACAACCCACTTAAGAGATGGGCCAAGGACCTCAATAGACATTTTTCAAAAGAGGAAATCCAAATGGCCAACAGGCACATGAAAAAATGTTCAGGATGACTAGCCATCAGGAAAATGAAAATCTCCACAATGAGGTTCACCTCACCCCAGATAGAATGGATCACATACAGAAATCTACCAACAACAGATGCTGGTGAGGATGTGGGGAAAAAGGGACACTAACCCACTATTGGTGGGAATGCAAACTGGTAAAGCCTCTATGAAGGTCAGTCTGGAGATTCCTCAGAAACCTGAATATAACCCTACCATACAACCCAGCCATCCCACTCCTTGGAATTTACCCAAAGGAAATTAAGTTGGTAAATAAAAGATCTGTCTGCAACTTAATGTTTATTGCAGCTCAATTCACAATATCTAAGACCTGCAGTCAACCTAAATGCCCATCAACAGTGGACTGCATAAATAAATTATGGGGTATGTACTCTATAGACTACTATACAGCAGTAACAATGAAATCCAGTCATTTGCAAACAAAATGGAGGAACCTGTAAAATATCATGCTGAGTGAAATAAGCCAGTCCCAAAGGGACAAATATCATGTTCTCCCTGATCAGTGACAACTACCCGAGCACCAGAAAGGAAACCTGTTGAAGTAAAATGGACACTATGAGAAACAATGACTTGATCAGCTCTTGTGCTGACTATTGATGAACAACTTAATACTTTATCCTTTTTAGTATTTTTTGTTCTACTTAATACTATTGGTTGAATTCCTTAATTATCACACAATTATTCTTAGGTGTTTAAATTTAACTGAAAAGTGATCCCTGTTAAATATCAGAGTGGGCATAAGAGAGGGAGATGTACAGTTTGGCACATGCTCAAGCTGACTTGCCCCAAACGGTAGAGTTGGAAACGTGCCAGGGGATTCCAATTCAATCCCATCAAGGTGGCATGTACCAATGCCATTTCACTAGTCAAAGTGATCAGTTTCAGTTCATAATTGATCATAATGATAAGTCTAAGAGTCAAAGGGATCACATAAACAAGACTAGTGTCTGCAAATACTAAATGATAGACTTAAAAAGGAGAGAATGATCCAACATGGGCAGCAGGATACACAGCAGACTCGTAGAATGGCAGATGTCCTAAACAGCACTCTGGCCTCAGAATCATTCGGATCTGGCTGAAGAGCCCATGAGAGGATTTTAAGCATGGAAAACCGACACTCTGGCAAAAAAACAAAAACAAAAAAAAAAGAAAAAGAAAAAAAAAAAAAAACCTAACAAAAAAAATCAACCAGCACCAAAACCTAAATGAAAGATCTCTATGAATGAGATCCCAGTAGAAAGAATGGGCCATCAAAGAAGGAGGTACCTTTCTCTGAAGGGAGGAGAGAACTTCCACTTTGACTATAGCCTTGTCTAAATAAGATTAGAGTCGGCAAACTCAAAAGGCTTCCATAGCCTTGGCAACTCATGACAAGAGCCTAGGGAGATTACTGACTCCATACACAAGAGTGTCAATTTGTTAAGTCAACAACAGGAGTCACTGTGCACTTACTTACTCCTCATGTAGGATCTCTGTCCTTAATGTGTTGTTCAATGTGAATTAATGCTATAACTAGTACTCAAACAGTACTTTATACTTTGTGTTTCTGTGTGGGTGCAAACTGTTGAAATCTTTCCTTAATATATACTAAATTGATTTCCTGTATATAAAGAGAATTGAAAATGAATCTTGATGTGAAGGGATTGGGAGAGGGAGCAGGAGATGGGAGGGTTGTGGGTAGAAGAGAAGTTATGGGGAGAAAAAGCCATTGCAATCCATAAGCTGTACTTTGGAAATTTATATTTATTAAATAAGAGCTAAAAAAAAAAAAAAGAAGAGGCACAACTAGTTCAAAGATACTTTGGTACAGAAATGATCCACTTTCCCTGGATAAGAATTAAGTACTTGGCTTCATCTTAATGCAAGGCAAACTGGGAGGAATTTCTGACAGTAAGTTTACTTCCTAGTAAAAAGTGAGAACAGGAGCACCAAATTTTAACGTCCAACTAAGTAACTGACTCACAAACCTTTAGTTAATCCTTCAGTCAGGATGATGAATTTTGACCTCATTGATCCATATCCCATAAGAATAAAAAGCCACAAAAAAACATGAAACATACAAGTTCTAATCATTTTTGGACAGAAAAGCTATTTTCATCTGTGCAATACTCTGATCTTATACAGAAAGCCTTGTCCTTTTTGATGACAAGCAATCTTTTTCCTTCTAAAACATGATTTCTCTTGAATAATAAGTAGAGACTAGGGGTTAATAGTTGTGTAAACGCAGAGTACTTGGAAAAATGTGTTGCCATGACAATGTAATTCATATTATTAATAACTTTTATGTATTTCTTCTTTCCAAACAGGTGAAATTTAAAAAAGCTTAAAGTAACCTCTAAAATACCAGAAAACTAGGAAGCTTTCATTGGGATCATAAAATCGTCATATTTCTGCCACTTGAAAGTGATTACAAAGAGGAAAAGTTCTGTGTATCCAGCTAAGGTGCACACTGATTTTTAGACAAAACACCCTGTGTTTACCCTTGAGCATTGGGCTTAGACATGTATGTGGAAAAGTAGTTCATATTTAGGTCATTCTTCATGCTTCAGATATATTAGTGTGCATAGTTTATGTGTCATTCTGAGTCAAGAAATGGAAAGTGAAATAAAATAACAATGATGGCAATGTTCATAACACTGGGACAATGCTATTAACTTAAGCACAGAACTTACTTGAACTTCACCAATCTTTCTGATTATGTCCTCTTTTCTGCTCAGGATCCAACTCAGGATCCAACATTGAATCTCACTGGAACATCCTCTGTAAGCTGTGACAGATTTTCAGATTTCCCTTGTCTTGCATGTTACAGTTGTCTTGTGGAATATGCTCGATTTGAATCTGTCTGATGTTTTCTCATTATTTGATTATCTTGCTATTTATTTGAGAGGCAAAGAGACAGACAGACAGTCACGAAGATAGAGCTCCCATACCCTGGTTTTCTCTCCAGATGTCCACAATAGTCAGGGCTATTTCCAGGGCCAAAGCTGGAAGCTGGAACCCAATCCAGGTCTCAAGAATCCAATACCTGAGCCACCACTACTGCCTCCCATGGTCTGCATGGGCAGGAAGCTGGAGTCTGAAGCCAGAACTGGAATTCAAACCTAGGCCCACCAATAAGGATGCGAACATCAAAGAACACTTTAACCAGTAGGCCCAATGATTGTCCTTTGATTACCATTATGCCCTATTGTAAAGGATACCACAGAGGCCATGTGCCCTCTCAACACATTATAACAAGTAGTTAACAATGCTGATGTATCTTATCAGAGATGTTAACCTTGACTCTTAGTTAAAATAGTGTGTGCTGGGATTTTCCATTGTAAGTTGTCTCTTATTGCTTTATAATTACTAATGTTTCAGAGGAGGTATTTTGATCCTGTGCAAATATCCCTGTTTCTGCTTAAACTTTTACCCAGTCATTTCAGCATTCATTATTGGTTCTTGACAATAGAAAGTGTGACTATAACATTCTAATGGCTATTTTCTAATTCCTTAAATCCCTCCACAGTAAGTAATTAAAATTCTCCTGTAATGAAGGGTTGGTGCATCTTCCTCATTTATTTAGTTACTAATTTTTATCAATATGAATTCCTGTATATTTAATTGTTTGGGTGATCGTCCAATACTATAGTTATTTACTTTTGTTTGCTCAATTTGTTCCAAGCAGAAGCTTTAAATAAGCACTAATTGAAAGTAATTATGTCATGCTTTGTAGTGTGGTTTAGAGTTTACATTTGTAATGGATGAAGTGCAGTGAGGTGGGTAGTACAGGCAGAAATTATTTGTTCTGGTTGCCCTTATTCTGCTTAAGTTTAATTGGGTACATACTGGGAAGAGAATTGTACCCTATTGGAATTGCGTTAACCTCTGTTTCCCTGTCTCTGTTTGTGGAGTCTGTTTCTGAGCTTACCACCACAAAAAAAAAAAAAAAAAAAAGTCATTCTTAATAGTTGCTGCCCTATATACATAATGAGTGCTTAGTCTTAGACCTTGGTCATTGATGGATTTTAACACTGGCTATCTAGCAGATATATTAAAAATTCTCATTTCTGGACACAGAACTTGTGTTTTCTGAAACCATGTGCTCTGTCTAGCAAACTAAAGGACGTGGTTATCAAGACCAGTCATCTTTACTTGTTCACTCCAAATCCCCTTTCCTATATATCAAAGAGAAATATTAGAGTCCAAATCAAACCCAAATACCTTTTCCTCAGCCAAAAAGTAATTGTGTAACCCAAAGTATTCATTTCCAGTTAGTATTAGGGCTGGGGATCATTAGACAGTCGCAGACTTAACGGACTCCAGTGAAAAGCTTTTGAGAAGGCAGAGTTTTGTGTTGACTTAAGGCTAGACAGCAAAAATCAGTTTACTTTGTCTTTTGCCTATTTTTATTATTTATAAGATTTATAACACCGTTCATCCCTTTATATAAGAGAAATATAAAAGGACAATTTGTTAACAACGTCACCAAATTTATCAGTAATGTCACCAAATGAGAAATTTGGTGATGCTTTCCTGGAGCAGAGAAGGCCACATCTGCTAGGCTTTTTCTTCATTCTTTACATCTGCAAATATATACATTCCCTAAAATTCCTATGATACATAGACTACTACTATACCCACTTCACAAACGAGGAAGCATATTGAAAAGTTAGCCATCTGCTGATGATCACAGTCACACAGACAGGGTTCTGCGTGCAGCATTGAGCTCAGGGGTCTGATCATGGAATCCATAATTAATTTCAGCTGCAAATTTTACCATGTAGGCAATCTTGAACAAATTTCTTCTCTGAAGCTGAAATGTGGATAATGATGCCTGTTGTTCATAGTTCTATTACAGAATAATATGTGTAAAGGGGTTAGTTTAGCAACTTCCACTTGGTAGATGCTCCATAGATATTATATTTTTTCTGACTGCACTGTTAACCACTGACATACCTCCTAATCATCACTGCATGACAACTGGTATCATTGCCTGATTATTCTGTCTTATATACGCTTGCCTTCCCCTCGTCTCACCAAAGTCCCCACTTACTAAATGTAGTATAATTCTTGTTATTAGAATAAGAAGAAAATAATGGAAGAAACTCACTTTCTTATGTAGCACTTGCTAAGCATCTTTTTTTTATTTTTTATCTATTTATTTTGATTTCTTTTAAAGGCAGAGACAGACAGAGAGATCTTCCATTTGTTCCTTCAGTTCGCAAATGCCTGCAACAGCTATAGTTGGGCCAAGCTGAAAGCCAAGAAGCCAAAACTCAGTTCAGGTCTGCCAAGTGTGAGCCAGGGACCCAACTACTTGCAATATCACCTGCTGCCTCCCATGGTGCACATGAACGGGAAGTTGGACTGAAGAACAGAGCTGAGGTTCAAACCCAGGCATTCCAGCATGGGCTGTTGGCATCCCAACTGGCATCAAACACACACCCTAAATATCTGCTCCAAGTGAATATAGACTCATTTGATTTTTTATAAGATAGCTGAGTTGGACCCTATTAGTGTCAACTGAAGAAAAAGAAACTGACAGGGCCGGCACCATGGCTCGCTTGGTTAATCCTCCACCTGCCGCGCTGGCATCCCATATGGGCACCAAGTTCCAGTCCTGATGGATCCTCTCCCAGTCCAGCTCTCTGCTGTGTCCCAGGAAGGCAGTGGAGGATGGCCCAGGTGCTTGGGCCCTGCACCCGCATGGGAGACCAGGAGGAAGCACCTGGCTCCTGGCTTCAGATCGGCACAGCACTAGCTGCAGCAGCCATTTGGGGAGTGAACCAATGGAAGGAAGGAGGACCTTTCTCTCTGTCTCTCTCTCTCTCAGAAAGGGGTTAAGTGGGCTGTGAATTATTACACATGAGCTAGTTAGTAGCAGTCCTGGGGTTTGGACCAAGGAAGTTATCCTATGACCATTATGAGGCATAGGTTATGAGAGTGTCCTATATAAATGACACACTTTTTTGTCAAATTAGAGTCCAAATGCTTTACTCATTCATTCTATCTTGTACCATCTATTGAGATTTGTGCCCTATGTCAGCCCTGTGCCTGACAACCATGAGGAGAGGAGGATTGGAGAAAAAATACAAAAATAAGTAAGATAAGATTTTGATCTTTAGAGGATATTTAACAATTTTCAAAAGTAATCTCTGGGGCCAGCGCTGTGACACAGTGGGTTAAAGCCCCAGCCTGCAGTGCTGGCATCCCATATGGGCACTAGTTACAGTCATAGCTGCTCCACTTTCAATCCAGCTCTCTGCTATGGCCTGGGAAAGCAGTAGAGGATGGCCCAAGTGCCTGGGTCCCTGCACCTGTGTTGGAGACCCTGAAGATGCTCCTGGCTTATGCCTTCGAATCAGTTCAGCTCTGACTGTTGCATTCATCTGAGGAGTGAACCAGCAGATGGAAGACCTCTCTCTCTCTCTGGCTCTACCTCTCTCTGGAACTCTGCCTTTCAAATAAATAAAATAAATCTTAAAAAAATTAAGCTCAACTACTACTCCTTTTTTTAAAAAAATATACTATTTATTTGTTTGAGAGGTCAGTTACAGACAGTGAGAGGGAAAGACAGAGAGAAAGGTCTTCCATCTGCTGGTTCACTCCCCAAATGGCTACAATGGCTGGAGCTGGGCCAGTCCAAAGCCAGGAGCCAGGAGTTTCTTCTAGGTATCCCATGTGGGTGTGGGGGCCCAAGCACTTGAGCCATCTTCTACTGCTTTCCCAGGCCACAGCAGAGAGCTGGATTGGAAGAGGAGCAGCTGGGACTCTAACAGGTACTCATATGGGATGCCAGCTCCTCAGGCAGAGGATTAACCTGCAACACAGAGCCGGCCCCATACTACTGCTTCTTAATAAATAATTTGAGATGTACTCAAGAAATCTGTGAGAAAGAAACTTACTATGACGCGAGAAATAGATGAGACTTTCATGAAGCAGGTAAGATATCCTCTGGGTATGGGAAGATGAACAGAGAATTCAGCCTGTGCTGCAAATAGGAGCAACAACGTATTCAAAGTTCCAAACAGGATGGTGCACTGAAGGAAGAGGAGGAGAATGGAAGAAACTGGCATATTTTGTGAAAGGTGATGGAAGTGGGAGGGTAGAACATGAGGAAGCAATGCGACATAAACAGGCAGGATTCAGCTCATCATGAAAGGCCATGGGCCAGAATTTGGATTTTCCCTCCTTTGATGAATATGCTAAAATGTGCATGTAAGAAGAGATTCTCAATAAAATCAGCCTAGACTGAGAATCTGGCCAAGTATGCTTTGTCCTTGCATTGGCTGTAAACAAGCTCTGTAGAGCAGACCTTTCTGGACGTTAGTCAACTATCTGCTGAGGGAAGGGCTAGACTCATATTATTTCTAGGATTCCTTTCAGCTCCAAAACAATATCTATTTCCATAATTGCCCCACTTGTGGCCTTTGCAGAGGAAGTGGTCAGAGGCACACAGGGAAATATAAAACACCACTAGATCCCAACCAATGACCCAGGAACTTGCAGAGATAATTGCTAACATCCGTCATAGAGCATCAGCATTTACGGCTCCAGAGGCTGGGATTCTGCTACTGCTGCGCAGACTTGATCAACACCTCGGTGCTTTCCAAGATTTATCCCTTGCATTTCTGCAAATTGTTATCTTAGTGCCTACAGGGATCAAGTTTCGTAACTGCAAGCCACTCTATCAGAGGCTATTTGGCCCATGGTACGGCCATTCTTGGAACACGAAGTTTTATTTAGCCCTCAAGGTTCTCAAGGGAGGAGGGAAAGATGGAGTTTCTCTGTGTTTGAATGCCTAACACAGTTTTTAAAACTGGAGAGGAAAGAAAAACTGTCACACAGTGTGTGTGTGCGTGTGTATATATTTAGTAGCTATATTCTTCTCTGAAAAACACTTATGCACTATATATGATGATCAAATATGTGTTTTTCTGTCAACAAATATTTAATGAGCTATTTTAGAGAACATTCACAATTAACACACACACACACACAGGTTTGAGGCTAGATATAAAAGCTTCCTTCTTTCCAAGGAAAATGACCAAAGTGAAATGCACCCCATACCTGTAGCTGCTGTGCTGGGTGCTTAGCTTCTCCGAGGTCATTTGTAAGTAGGCATCTGTAAAATCAAGATGCCTGTGAGACTCTCTTTGCTCCCTCTACTCCTGTTCTTTTAGTGGAAAAATCTGTCAGAAAGTGAGAAAATATTAGAGAATGCCAAGAAAAATTTCTTCTTGTTCAATTCCTGTGAAGTTGAGAGCAGCCATTTTAGAAGGCTGCTCTCCTAGGGACACCAGATCCTCAGAGCAGAGGTCAAAGGTGATCTTCCATGCGCAATCAGTTCAGGACATCCAGGCACCAACATCCTGGTTGGCCTGGAGTGGCTACTCTGATCACCTTCTGGGGAAATCACAGGATTCTGATACCACATCTCCAGTTTCACTCACAAAGCATATTGGAATAGCTTTCTGGTTATTTCTACCGTTTCCATAACTTAAAAAATTCCTAGTTCTCCTTTTGGCCCTGTGTATGACTTGCTGCTCTGTAAGTGATGAAGACCTATATACACAGCATTCTTCAGCCAATCAGCAGGTGCTTCCTTTATTCCCTTGTATCCAGCTATGGAGTCCTTTCAATTTGTACCTAATGTATTCAGCCTGCTCTTCTTGCTTCTTTTGCTCTCCTTCAAGGTGGTAGGTGCTTCCTAGTTATCTGGGCTGTGTGGCTGTATATTTGGAAGGCTAAGATGAATACTCGGGCTTGTGTTCTGCTAGTTATTGCACAAAGGAAAGCGAACCTGTTTGTTTAGCTTTATCCTAGCCTTACTCTTCTCTAGTAAGTTCTGGCAAAGGGAAGGTATAATAACAATAAAATGTCAAACTCTCTCAAAAGTCACCCTTACACACATGGCACAAATATATTGCCCAAACTATGACATTTCTTGAATATCTGTTTTGTTTGCCGACCAACTTGGAAAGCCTAGTGAACCTCTATTTGTATTTCAAATCCAGGCTCAAGATCTTCCCTTTTCATGATATTGCCAGAACACATACTCTCCCCTCCTTTGGGTGGCCTCAGCACTCTCTAGACATCATGATGACTGTGGCTCATACCATGTGGTCATTAGGCATTACCTTGACTTTTTCCTAGATTGGCTCTGTTGTCCTCAAGCACAAGAATTGTATTTTGTGCCACATTTATTCCCAGATACAGAGCATATTATTTGGACGCCTGAAAATACTGAAAAGATGCTGACTGTTTGCACGAATAATCAGTGAGAAGACAGATGGATCAATGACTCATGGACAGCAATTTGGATTTTTCCTGTCCTCAAAAAGGAAATTGCCTTCAATTCAGTTTTATTACCTGTGTCTAGAGGATCTCTCTTCCTTTGAAAAGGGACAAGGATGAGGGCCAAAAATCTAGATCTTTTCCTTCTGCCCCAGTAGAGTAAGAGCCACCAGAATTAGTCCCTGAATAACTATTGCACTTCTCTCAAAACATCAATTTATTATCAAGAAGTACATCATCAATCATACCATTTCATTTCTTTTGTGGTATATTTTTGCTCAGCTAAATTAGGCCTTTGCTTCGGTGCAAATTTAGAAAAGAGAGGAAGACACCATTCTTAGTTCTCACCCTGAAGTTTCTGTTAGACCCTGCTTTCAGTAGATATGAGCCTTTGTGGGTGATGTAAGAGCAAAAAGGCTCTCTGACTACTAGAAATGCAGAGAAACAGGAAGGGAACAGCACCCCCGGGGATTCCACGGGAAGAGTGGACATGTGACCATTTATGTAATCCCCTCTCTGATCAGACACTTACTCAAACCCTGACCATGGTCCCTAACAGGTGTTTTTCCATGTCAGTGCCAAGAATCTCCTAAGAGCTTCCTGGCAGGGAAGACTACAAGATCCTTCTCTCAGATTAACATCTCCATCCAAATAATCACCCAGGTCTTTCAGAGCAGGTGTTCTCCATCCATATTTGGAGCTATTCTGTTCTTAACAGATGAAGAGTAAAACCACCTGCTTTTTTTGGCCTTAGTATTTCAATTTCAATCTCCATATCACTTTCCTCAGTGCAAAACGTCTTCAGAAATTGTCTTTTTATTGCTTCTCACTTTCACCTTTCAGACCCATTGCGCTTTATAGTTCACAGTCTCAGACATTGAACTTATGTCCCATTCTGGTCCCAGATTCTTGTAAAAATCACATAATTCTTCATGTTATTATTGCAGAAGTATGATATCTAACTTCTGTAAAATCCCAATGCCTTTCCTGGCATTATAACAAAGAAAAGTTAGCTTTCTTCATTTTTTCTGTAAGAGGACCTTCCAGGTATCTCTACACTTCTTCAGCTCTCCACTGGTCCCTTTCACAGCACTTGAACCTGACCTCATTATTTCTAAGAGCCAAGCCCTGCAAGACTGAATGTTCACAGTCTTCCTTTCAGTTCCCTCCATCGCCAGACAGATTCATCTGGGAAATAATGATTACCCTCCCATCCTCTTAGACATTAATTTATTTATAAACTCTGAAAAGTCTCTCATGAAGTTTTCTTCCTTTTTTAAGAGCTAATGTCTCAATCTAGAAGTAACAGCATCTTAGAAACTTGCTTTATGAACTTTATCTTTTTTTCCACATATGCTTTATCTTTCCACTTACCCAGATAAATCTCATCATCATATCCTTAAAAACAAAGAAAACACATTTTTTCCTCCTGACTCATTATATACCTTCACTAATATCCCTTATTTGAATACCAGGTTTTTTTTTTTTTTTTAATGATATAACTTGCTCTCTCCACTTCTCTCAATTATTCCTTAGCCTCATGCTCCATTCTCATTCACTATAATGAAACTTCCTTTATTGGAATTACCAAAAATAACTGAAGGTTAAATGTCAACCTCACTGAAGAACTTCAGCTCTTTGAACACGGTAGCATGAAACTTAGTATCTTGAAATGTTTCCCTTTCCTTGGCTTCCATGAAAAGACAGTTCTTCCTTTGTCCACCATTCCTTCATGTGGCAGAGATTGCTGCAGTTCCACTAACTAGAGGCACCCCTTCATCCTGGATACACAGGTAGGCCAAAACTGTCAGCATCTCTGTAATTGTTTATGGCCATGTGACTGAATTCTGAAATTAGAATATGATTGGAAATAGTGAGTCCTCAGACCTGTTGTATGTAAACCTCTCCCTCCCATAGGCAAATCTTACTCTTCTCTCTATTGGATGTCAAACAGAAGGATCTCTGATGACCTAAGGTGGAGAGGTGGCGTGGGTGCCATGACAAGAAATGAGGACATGTCCCAGATGATGCTGTTTAGCAGAGATTCCCTATTGGCCTTGCAGTGATTGAGTCTGAGCAGTTCTTTCTCCAAATGTACCCAAAGAATTGCAGCTATAGCTAGTGCTGACTTGTGTTTAGTGACCCCACTAAATAGACTTCCTGTTTCATCATTCTATTTTTATTTGAGAGCAGAGAGAGAGAGAGAGAGAGAGAGAGAGAGTTCCTATTGGCCAGCTCATTCTCCAGATGCTGACAATGGCTGGAGCTGGGCCAGGACTTAAACAAGGAACAGTGAACTCAAGCCAGGTCTCTCACAGGGTTGGAAGGATCCCAGATAGGTGGGCCATGTCCACTGCCTCATAATATCTGCATTAGCAGGAAGCCTGAGTCAGAAGTTGGAGCTGGGAATTGAACCCAGGAACTCTGATATAGAATGTAGGTGTATTAACAAACAGACTAAATGTCCATTCTTTAGACTTCAGTTTTAGGAACTCAACCAATATATTAGGATTCTCAAAAGGATCTCAGGTTTTTAAAAAGAGAAGAGATAAATTTTATTTGACCCCCCCATTTAAAATTTTTTATTTGAAAATGAAATACAACAATACTGTTATACCCCTTGGACTTGGCCTTTACAATGTAAAACATCAATCTAAAGTTAATACAAATTATTCACCATTTTACCACTGGACCTAACCAGTGCTGCTTCCATTCCCTGGAACTCCCTTGCCCTAAACTCTATGTAGCCATGTACATCTGTAATCAATTCTTTGTATCCTGGTTCTGACACTTCCAACTTTGCTCTGAAATAATTATTTAAACTCTGTAAGTTTCCCTCTTCATCTCTGAAAACTGGAATCATACTGTCTGCCTGACATGGTGATAGTGAAGTTTGGTAAGATAATATTCTTCAAAACAGAAAGCCTATAGTCAACTATAAATACGATTCCATTTCCTTTCATTTCTAGGGAGGTATTGTAGTAAGGATTAAATGAGATTGACAAACAGACAATGACCCTTCTACTGTGCAAACTGCTTTTTAAAAAGTATTTCCTTGGTGGTGGAGTGTCCTTCCTCAATTAAATGTGCCAACAATCATACTTCCTGCTATAATCTCAGCCGAAGCAAATATTAAAGAAGCCGTGAAATCTTGGAGAAAACACCCTGCAGTGAGTTTGCATTTTTCTCTTCATACAATGTAAACCGTTCACCATGGCTTACAAGGTCTTTCTGATACAAGAGGAGGGCTATCCATGTGCTGAGGTGCTTCATTCTCCTCCAGTGTCTCCCTGGGGTCCCCTGTGCAGTGTTCCGAGGTAGCGTCAGATACCTTTCCCTTCAGCTCCCTAACACCCTGGGTTGGACTCTGCCCTAGGCATCACCATAGGCCTCTCTAACTGTCTGTTCCTGACCTCTCTTTTCCCAGGTCCCAAGAGAGTTAAGGTCAAGGCTAACCTGTTCTGTCATACTCCAGCACATAGCCCAGTGCCTGCCTTGTGAGGTGTACTGAGGCCATATTCATGAAATGAATAAATAAATAGAAAATATATCTGTAGCTTCAGTAAGAAAAATAGATCCAACCCAGAGCAGTCTAGAAATACTGCAACCCCAAAAAATGATTCAGAGCAGAAGCAGCCACAGCTGCCTTGTTTCTCATTTAGACAATACAGTTACGAGGAAGAAGGCTGCTGTGCCTACTTGGGGATCTAGAGGAAGGCTCATTCACACAGATTTGATTTCTGGGTATTTCAGATAGTAGTCTAGTTGGGGGTCCTTCTAAATCAGGGTCACCAATGTTTCTTCCACAGGGCTAGTCAGTAAATATTTTAGGCGTTGGCAGCTACAGTCTCTATTGCAACTACTTGGCCCTGTATAAAAAAAGTATAGTATAAAAAAATAGTATAAAAAAATTAGAAATGGGCATGTCTGTGCTAAAACTTTATTTAAAAAAGCTGTGTTGGGTCAGATGTGGTTCACAGACTATCGTTTGCCTAAGCCTATTTTATGTGGAAGATTCTCAACCTATTAATGAGAATGGATGCTTCTTTTATTCCTCCAAATGCTGTTATCAACAGGCCCAAACAGCCTTTATGTTCAGGGGGCCTGAAAGACTAATTGATTCCACACTCCATTTTCACACTAGAGCATGTTGCAACTAGTAAATGTCCATTTGGAAAATTCTTCCTCACAGATATATGAGGCCACTGCTCACACAGTACCTCTGAAAAGGGCAAACCTGGACCTGGGTGGATTCTGGGTTAGTTTTTTCACCAGCACCTTTGACCTAGACCCTCTGCTTCAGCTTGTCCCGTGGTAAACTAGGAGGTTATCTCCATAACAAAAAATAGAGATCATGAGGTAGAAACTGTCCCTGTGCACCCGGAGTCCTCAGAGTGAGGAAATGATACACACAGCATCGGGCTTTAGGAGGAAGGGCTCTGTGGGGGGAACTACTCATGTGTTGCCTTTGTGGCAAGGGACAGCCTTGCTACTTTCCCACCCCAAGGCCAGTGTATGTGTGAGTGTAAGTGTGCAGAAATGAGTCGTGTCAGTGTGTGGGTGAGGGTGTGCACAGGTGTGAGTGTATATATGAGTGTGTACATGTCTGTACATGTGTGTCAGTGTGAACTTGCATGTGCATGTATGGGTTGTATGACTGTGTGTGACTATGTGTATGTGTGTACATGTCTGTACCAGTGTGTCAGTGTGAGCTTGCCTGTGCAAGTACAAGGTGTATGACTGTGTGTGATTGTGTATGTGTGTGTGTTTCTGTGTCGTGGGGGAGGAAGGTATGTCAAAAGGAACCTTGGTAAGGTCTGTAATACATTCCCTGTGTTAAGGACACAGAATGCATAGGGCAAAGCTTGTGAACAGCTAATCCACAGTGTGGGCTTGGTTCTGACTCCAACTCCGAATCTCAGAGCCACCTGGATTCACAGATCAGGAGACAGATATAGGGCAGGGCTCCTGTCCTGGAGCCCCTGTTCCCTGGGAGTCTGCCAACAGAGAAGTGTCAAAGCATTCCTTGTTCATTTGATGTCAGATGAATCCTCCTCTCCTAAGGGACCTCGTATGGCATCTTCTTTAGATTTTGTCTATCGACTGCTTGAGAAAGAAAAGGAGATGCCACAGAAAGAGGAAGCAGGTGAACGAGGGAAGATCCAGGCTGAAGAAGCAGAGCTCGTGGGGAACCACCCAAGGTCTCACAGCATTCTAGTCCGCATGATCCAGGGAGGATGTTGCATGACTGGGTGAGCTGGACATTCTTACCTCCCACTCCTGCCCCTACATACAGACACACTTAGAGCACTCCTGCCCCTACATACAGACACACTTAGAGGAGAAAAACAGCAAAGAACAAGCAAAGCAAGAAGTGAGCAGGGGAGAATAGAATGCAGATACCATCTGTGGTCTCTGAGTCAGTCAGATTCAGTTCTGAGACGAAAGAGGAAACATGGAACCCTTGTCAATTCAAGGACTGTATCATTCAACTACTATTTTGGGACTCTATGACTTTATAGGACTAAAAATCCTGAGACAAAGTACAGAATCTGTTAAGTTTTTATTCTGGAGCAGGGGAAGATTACTTCCACTGAACATTTGAATGAAGTTTTGAAGATGTTTGGGTAAGATTTAAAATAAACCACAACTGATTCTAAGCATAAGCTATGCATTATTACTGTACTATTATTACACATTTATTTGAAGAAAGAGGCAATCATCAAATCAAATAATTCCTGTAACACTGTGGTAATCAAATATATGGAACATTTATTCTGCAGCAGTGTATTAGGTGTCAGTGAGACTATGAAGAATTGAGTATTAACCCTACTCTCAACCAAGGCTAATGAAACAGCAGAGGTGATTAAATATTTAAGTAAAGAATGTCATAAGCTATAGCCAGCGATACCAGCAATCCATATCAAAGTCCAAGTTTGAGTTCTGGCTGCTCTGCTTACAACACAGTTCCCTTCTAATGTACCTGGAAAGACAGCAGATGATGGTCCAAATAGTTGGGTGCCTTCCGCCCATGTGGGACACCTGGGTGGAGTTTCAGGCGCCTGGTTTCATTGCAGCCATTTGGGAAGTGAACTGCTATGAAAGATCTGTTCTCTGTCTCAGTCTCTCTTTCTCTGGGTGTCTCACTCCACCTTTCATTTAACAAAAAAAAAAAAAAATGCACTCTACTACAATCTTTAAACTCTTTGAAGGTCAGAAACATGTATTTGTTCATGTCTAACTAGGATGCTGACTGGAACTATACATAATGACTGCTCAAAGAATAGCTGAAAAACGAACAAATAAGTGTTATGTCATACAAGAGATTTTAAGATTGTTTAAAATATAACGCAATGGAACTCACGGTGTTATAGCACAGTTCCCTAAAAACAGATGTTTGGTTTCAATGACATGTGATTTTTATTTCTAACTTGTAGATAATGGACCAAAGGAACCTAGGGATTTTGCATGATAAAAGCTCCTATTAACAGCCATTTATACAAAGTTGGCCTTTAACAAAGAGATCTTTTGTAAAAAAAAAAAAAAAATTCCACTCCTAAAATATTATCTCTCCTGTTATGCCATTTTTTAGAAAAAAAAATGGGGGTGATTATGAAGTGCATTTCATTAAAGAATCACTGGTTATCTTATCATAATATTTATTCTCTGTTCATAAGTTTGTTTTTCCTTATTGCTGAAGAAAGAGTTCAGGGACTCAACTTCAGGGAAAGAACTGTTGATTTTTACACTGAAAGTACCATATATAATGTTCTCTGTAGTTCAAATGAATTTCCTGGCTTGTTAGAAAAAGTGTCAACCCCAAGGTTTCTGGTGAAGTTGATTGTTGATGTTGCTGGTTACAAGATAAGGCCTGATGGAAATTTAGTCCCTCGCATCTTACTACTCCTTTGCAAGCTCATCAATGCAACACCTAACATTTAACTCAATTTGCCATCTCAGAAGAGGTCCTGAGAAGAGAATTCATAAGGGAGGAAAATAGGATCCAGTGAAGAGCAAAAGAAAACCAATCCTCCCCAAACACCTCAGTGCAGGATGGGGTGAGGAGAGTGAGCTCTGGCCTGACTGCTGCTCCAAGCCAAGGGGGAAAGGTCTGAAGATAATCACGCTCATTTAGATGCAGCTGGAAAAGTGAAGTCAGGTCAGGAAGGCCTGACTCCAAAGAAAATAGCTTTGTGAGACTTCTCTGGGGAATCTCTCATCTGCTCACAGCACTAAGCGATGTCTCTCATACATCTGCTTTTCAATTAACAGATGCCAGGCACAGGGTAGCCGGGAAAAATGCTTGCTTGCTTCTGCTTCCCAAGGACTATAGTGTCCTGGACTTCAGAATCTGGCAGGCCTAGGCCAGGACCACGAGTTACATTCTTAGTAAAGTAATGGATTTAGCCAGTGATGTAAAACTTCCCATTCAGCAGGAATGTGTCCTCAGCTGGCCCTTGTTTCTCTATTAATGACAGATGCAGAGGTATGTTTATGTATAATGACAATTCAAAGGTGTACTTATACTTTAAAAATATTTTTTGTTTAAGAAGCACACACATACATAATAATACTAACAACCATTGGGGACTTTTTATGCTCTATGCATAGTTCTAAGTGCTTTTATTTGTTTGGTTCTTGTAACTACTCTATGACATAAGACTATTACTCATTCACATTTTTCAGATGTGGAAATAGAGAGAGAGGAGATTTAATACATGGCCAAGGTCAAAAGCTATTAAATGGTAGAGCTGGCATTTGAACACAGGTACTTCTAGCTCCAGAATCCATCCTTTTATTCTCTACATTTAATATCATTAATCACAATTTTAATGTCAGGCTTCTACACTTTATGCCAATGAAGTTTAAAGAACCAATAGTAGGGGCCGGCACTGTAGTGCAGTGGTGGCCTGAAGCACCGGCATCCCATATGGGCACCGGTGCAAGACTCGGCTACCTCACTTCCAATCCAGCTCTCTGCTATGGCCTGGGAAAGCTGCGGAAGATGGCCCAAGTCCTTGGGCCCCTGCACCCATGTGGGAGACCAGGAAGAGGCTCCTGGCTCCTGGTTCCTGGCTCCTGGCTCCTAACTTCGGATCGGCGCAGCTCCAGCTGATGAGGCCAATTGGGGAGTGAACCAAAACTGATGGAAGATTCTCTCTCTCTGCCTCCCCTCTCTCTGTGTAACTCTTTCATATAAATAAATAAATCTTTGAAAAAAATAAAAAATAAAGAACCAATAGTAGTAGGGGCCAGCGTTGGCATCTCACATAGGCACAGGTTCAAGTCCCGGGTACTCCACTTCCAATCCAGCTCTCTGCTATAGCCTGGGAAAGCAGTAGAATATGGCCCAATTCCTTGGGCTCCTGCATCCAAGTGTTAGACCTGGAACAAGCACCTGGTTCCTGGCTTCGGATTGGCATAGCTCCAGCTATTGCAGCCATTTGGGGAGTGAACCAACAGAAGGAAGACCTTTATTTCTGTCTCTCCGTCTCACTGTCTATAACTCAAATAAAATAAATAAATGAAATAAAATCTTTAAAAATTTATAGGAAAAAAAATGAACCAATAGTAGCAAACATAACCAACGTGTCCTACTTTATTGATCTGAGATATGAACTAAATTGCATATCTTAATTACCAACTAATATAACTGTTGGCATTCTCTTTTCTCCAAATTAATCCCACTCCCCAGGAAGCATGCTCATACAACTCAGTCTTTGTCAGGGTTATCCTGTGGGAAGAAATCAAAGGCTGTTAAGACTCAGTGTTTCTAAAATCTTCACCAATTGCTTGTTCCTTCAGAACAGGATTCTCATCTTGCCCTGCCACCACCATGGAAAAACCTGAGCATCATAATCAAAGGACAGTGGCCAGTGACAAGGACATCACCATGTGGCAGCATGTAAGAACCAACTGGGACTAATTGAGAGTACAAGTTGAAAGTCCTCAGTTATTGTCATGAACTTCCTGGAGGCAGCTGGCTGGTGTCAAGTCCAGTTTTGCTTTGCTCCTTCCTGTGCTGAAGTCACCACATCTCTCAGGGAGTGGAGTGATAATGAGGAAAGACTACTCCTCACGCTTCTCCTCCTTTTATTACGGTACATTATTTAAAATTTATATGCAATGACAGTAATGACAAAGTGTGTCTATAATACCGAATGACTGACTTAAGAGAATCAGCAATTCCCCATGATTATCAAGTCAGGATATGGAGCTTGGGTCAACATTTCAAGCTACTCAATCACTTTCTGTTCAGTTATCTTATGAGAAAGAGCCATGGAGATTAGTGTCTTTTATTGCTCACTAAAATTACTTGGGACTATTTCTGTTTTCAGATGGGTTCTATTAATCATAGGCTCAAAAGAGAAAGGGAAAGGATGGTGGTCTGTGAAGTGTTTTATTCGCAAGAGGCTCCCTGAGCCCGTGCCATTGAACCTGACTTCTCCAGTTTGCTTGGGTTTCTGCTGACTAGGACATTTGATGGGAGGGATTATATTTACCAAAGTATACAATGGCTTATTTTGAGATCAATCTTTGAGACTACAAATAATTATTTTGAGAGATACTAATTTATTTTTAGGAGGTTTTGAGTTTTTGCTTCCTAGATAGTAAGTATCAGCTATTGCTAAAGGGGTAAAATTGTATAGAATATACTGTTAGGTGAAAACAGAACCAGATGAAGACACTTCTAAAGGGTTTTAGACACAATGGACAGAAAACCTTAATAACTAATGCTTTGACTTGTCTTGATTTCCTAAGGACTATATGAAATTTTTAACTGGACATTGTGCTCAATGGATCACCCCCAGCCACACTCTGCCCTCCTACTATTAATGAATGATTTTTTTTTTTTACTTTCTTTTATTTAGGCAATATTTATAATCTTACTTTAGAAAACAAATTGAGAAATTACCTACCCTTTCACCAGTAGAAAATCTAAGACCCAGATAAGTTGTGAACCTATGTTTTGTCCTCATAGGGCAGGTGGTTGCTTAGAGTGAGACTCTAGGTCTATGGAGTCCATCAGCATGCAGGGCTCTCCCACAATGCCCCATTGCCCGCTCTCTTGCACTGATTTTATTTATTTATGTAAAGCAACTTTACATGAACTATACATAGGATATATAGCTGCAAGTGTTTGTCCTATTATTTCCATAGCCAGCCTGTGGTTTAGAAAGTGTAGTACTGCGGCCGGGGCCATGGCTCAACAGGCTAATCCTCCGCTTTGCAGCGCCGCCACACTGAGTTCTAGTCCCGGTTGGGGTACCGGATTCTGTCCCGGTTGCCCCTCTTCCAGCCCAGCTCTCTGCTGTGGCCAGGGAGCGCAGTGGAGAATGGCCCAAGTGCTTGGGCCCTGCACCCCATGGGAGACCAGGAGAAGCACCTGGCTCCTGCCATCGGATCAGCATGGTGCGCTGGCCGCAGCGCACCAGTCACAGCGGCCATTGGAGGGTGAACCAACAGCAAAAGGAAGACCTTTCTCTCTGTCTCTCTCACTGTCCACTCTGCCTGTCAAAAAAAAAAAAAAGTGTAGTGCTGGAAGTGGTCAGGATGCTCAGCTCAATGGCTCATGAAAAGCAGCTCATGTAGAGACAGTAACCAGAATGCTTAAAAGTGCATTCGATCTATTCACATTAAAAATGAACTTACATGCATTATAATACATGTTGAGCTTTACCCTTGTGAAAGCAGGAGACTTATCCTGGTTCTCATAGGATAAACAAGAGACTAGCTTTTTGTGTATTGAAGGTGTAATTTAGCAGTTAAAAATGTAGACATTAAATTCCTATTCCACTTCTTGAATAAGTTATAAAACTTTTAAAGCCTCAAGTTCCACAATTAGAATAAGAGAGAATAGTGTGTCACTGGTATAGTATGAGAATTAGAAATCATGAAATACAGTAGGAGTAGATTGCCATTATTATCATAATCTCCATGCTAGACCTGTGGCTTTTTTTTTTTTCTGGCTTAATATGTAGAAGTTGGAAGTTTCCATTGCCACCCATACAACAAGGACAATATCTGAACAAATTGAAAATCAACAACTGTTTTCAAATGCATTAGGGAATTGAGGCCATGGAGAGAATGCTACTCTGAAAACTCGAGAAACAGAAAAATATGTAAGATGACAGTTTAACAGGAGCAAAAACTCTTAAATGGTATCCAATATTTATAGAAACGGTTTTAACTGTAATTGATGAATTGATGGATATTCATTGTAGACTAGCATAAGTCTTAAAAACACTGAAAGATCCTGGCTGGCGCCGTGGCTCAATAGGCCTCCACCTAGCGGCGCTGGCACACGGGGTTCTAGTCCCAGTCGGGGTACCGGTTTCTGTCCCGGTTGCCCCTCTTCCAGCCCAGCCCTCTGCTGTGGCCCGGGAGTGCAGTGGAGGATGGCCCAGGTGCTTTGGCCCTGCACCCCATGGGAGACCAGGATAAGCAACTGGTTCCTGACTTCGGATCAGCACGATGCTCCAGCCGCAGCAGCCACTGGAGGCTTAACCAATGGCAAAGGAAGACCTTTCTCTCTGTCCACTCTGCCTGTTAAACACACACACACACACACACACACACACACACTGAAAGATCCCTGTACTAGGAGAGACCCTACACTTTCTTCCAGAAACCCCATGAAATTTCAACTTTGAAGAAAATCCTTTGTGCTTCAAACAGCTGGGGAAGAAAAATAGTCTGAAACACATCCAGAGCTTTCTTGTTCTTTTTGGCAAGGTCTTCCCTTAAGGGAAACTGCTTATCAGAGCTTAATCAATCTGATGTTTCACCAAAACCTAACCAACCTGTGAGGACAGAAATACTCAATTCCAGTCCACTTCAATCTTCAGTGTAGAAGAAGGGAAAGACTCAAATGTACCCCTATCAACCTTCTACATGAAGGAAAGTTAATAATGGATTATGGCAAGCCTTAAATCCAATGAATGGTAGCTTTATTAGTAAAGGAGAAAGGGATTTAAATACAGAGACACATAGGGAAAGATACTGTATGAAGATAAAGGTAGATTGGAGTGGTGCGTCTCTAAACAAGGAATGTCAAAGATTGTTTGGAGCCCCAAGAAACTAGGGTGAAGCAAGGCAGGATGTCAGCATAATTATGCTCAAAGCTTGATTTTGGAGCTTTAGCTTCCAAAAATGTGAGAGATTTAATTTCTGTTTTAATCTACTCAGTTTGTGATACATGGTTACTTCATCCCCAGAACTGATCAAACTAAAAATGAGTTTGCCCATGATAGAAATATGAATGTAAGATGTGCTTAGAAGGATTTGAGAGTCATAATTCTTATTTATTTATTTATTTCAATAGATACTTATTGGGTACCATTGGGAAGATTTATTAAACTTTTACTTATAACATTCTCAGTTTTGATGATGAAATGGAATTAGAACATAATGTAAATTTTGGGAATTTTTTTCACAGAATACTCATATGACTTTTTACTCTTTGAGGGAACAGATATGGGGAAATAAAGGAGAAACCCATATCCTAGGGACTAGAGTTCAGCTACTTCTTGACTATGATTTTGTTAAAAACATAAAATAAACCAAGGAGTGGGGGAGGAACAGCACTAGCTAGGGTACACCGAATTGAACAATGATTTTGATCACATATGTGAAAAATTCTTTAACTATAAATAATGAAAATAGAATTGGGGCCAGCACTGTGGCACACCATGCAAGACATCAGAATCCCATTGAGTCCTGGCTGCTTCACTTATTTTTTTAACTTTTATTTAATAAATATAAATTTCCAAAGTACAGCTTATGGATTGCAATGGCTTTTTCTCCCCCAAACCTTCCCTCCGACCCGCAACCCTCCCATCTCCGGATCCCTCTCCCAATCTTTTCACATCAAGATTCATTTTCAATTCTCTTTATATACAGAAGATTAATTTAGTATATATTAAGGAAAGATTTCAACAGTTTGCACCTACACAGAAACACAAAGTATAAAGTACTGTTTGAGTACTAGTTACAGCATTAATTCACATTGAACAACACATTAAGGACAGAGATCCTACATGAGGAGTAAGTGCACAGTGACTCCTGTTGTTGACTTAACAAATTGACACTCTTGTGTATGGAGTCAGTAATCTCCCTAGGCTTTTGTCATGAGCTGCCAAGGCTATGGAAGCCTTTTGAGTTCACTGACTTTGATCATCTTTAGACAAGGCTATAGTCAAAGTGGAAGTTCTCTCCTCCCTTCAGAGAAAGGTACCTCCTTCTTTGATGGCCCATTCTTTCTACTGGGATCTCATTTGCAGAGATATTTCATTTAGGTTTTGGTTGTTGTTGGTTTTTTTGTTTGTTTGTTTTTGTTTGTTTGTTTTTTTCTTTTTTTGCCAGTGTGTCTTGGCTTTCCATGCCTAAAATACTCTCATGGGCTCTTCAGCCAGAACTGAATGCCTTAAGGGCTGATTCTGAGGCCAGAGTGCTATTTAGGACATCTGCCATTTTATGGGTCTGCTGTGTATCCCTCTTCCCATGTTGAATTGTTCTCTCCCTTTTTAATTCTATCAGTTAGTATTAGCAGACACTAGTCTTGTTTATGTGATCCCTTTTACTCTTAGACCTATCAGTATGATCAACTGTGAACTGTAATTGATCACTTTGACTAGCAAGATGGCATTGGTACATGCCACCCTGATGGGATTGAATTGGAATCCCCTGGCACGTTTCTAACTCTACCATTTGGGGCAAGTCAGCTTGAGCATGTGCCAAACTGTACATCTCCTTCTTATGCAGCACCCAGCCAATGTACCTGGGAAAGCAGCAGAATATGGCCCAAGCCTCTGGGACTCTACTACCCATAGGAAGAAGCACCTGGCTCCTGGCTTTCGATCTACTCAGCTCCAGCCATTGCAGCCATTTGAACTAGCAGATGGAAGATCTCTGTTTCTGTCTCTGGATCTTTCCCTCTCTCTCTCCCTCTCTCTCTCTCTTTCCGCCTGTTAACTATGCCTTTCAAATAAATTAGTAAATCCTTTAAAAAAAGAATTGAGCCAAAAGTAAACTATTATTCTTCCAGTTGAGTTTTTGGAATAATTGCATGAATTAAAAAACAAATTCTATCCTTTGACAGTTTTAGAAGAGATCTCTGATTGATGGATGTTAAAGTTGGAAGACATGGTCATTATTAGGTCACACCAAGTGGCTGGGCTAATATGTTTCCCCCTTGATTGTAATAATGTTGCATTGACACCCAGGTAAACCCTAATAACTTTCTCCACAAGACAAATTATCAAAAATGCAGAATCATGGCAGCTAACCAGTGAGAAGAGATAGGTCATTAACAGTGCTTCTGTTAAGAGGTACAACCACTGCAAAGGAGAACTTACCCAGTAGCATACCATCTCTTCCAGGGAGTACAGGCAACAAATTGTAATCTGTGTTTTACTATGACAGCAACTTTTGTGGGTCTGTTTACTTTTAGGAGCATTTTGGTCAAATCAATTCAAGATACTTTGGGAGCTTTTGGAAAAGCTAGTCATTTTCAAGCTAGAGCCTGATAACATTGTTAGCATATATCTACAGTGTGCCCAACTGCAGACCTTACAGATTTAGAATCGAGTTACCACTGGCTTTGAAACTTTAGGCAAGTTACTGCTTCTTCCAGTCACATATTGGCTCAATTGAATATATGAAAACTAGGAAAGTAATTGTGCATTTCTCAGAGTTATTGGAAAGATTAAATTTATTACATGTAAACTTAAGGCAGTATTTGGCCCTTACTAAGCACCTAATAAATGGAATGTCACAATGATGAAAAGTATGATGATGATGATGATGATGGAGGCTGTGACAATGGCTCCTTACAAGCATTAAAAAGATCACTTAATCTTCCAGGCTCATTTCCGTTAGCTGGAAACTTGGAAATAACACTATGTACTCCTAAACAATGTCTTTAGGATACCTTTCCCACACAATGCGCAGAACATTATAAAATGTAAAATTCTATTTAAGGGAAAAATACTATCCTGTAATATTTTTTTTTCCTTATTGGGTTGTGAACCAATCTGACAATATGAATCAGGTCTCTTAGAAGATGGGTAGCTGCTACTCAGACAAATAATTATGCTACCAAGCAAGCCCAAGATTACCAGGTTTGCTGATATTTGAAATGAAAATAGAAATACATATCCCTGCACAACCCTCACCTACCCACAATGCTGAGTTTAAATGTTGGTAACCAAGTAAAACTGAGAAATAAACAAAACAAATTTTGGTACTTTTAATAAGTCATGTGCTTCTGGGATTTTTTTTTTACAGCAACAAGAGCTAGATATGCTTTATTTCAGGTATAAAACAACACAGCAGTAGGACAACTCCAGTCCCCAGGGCCACCTCCCACAACTCAACACACTCACTTGGCCTGTTTGGGTGTCACAGCAGCCCAATTGATTCCCCTACTGCCTTTAGAAAGTGTGCAAGAAAGGTGGGCAAGTTACATCCTGGCAAATAAATCAGTTTAAACACATGAACATCAGAGGACACAGGAGCCTCACTTCCACCCAGCAAGAGGGATGACAGGCGGCACCCAGGCCCCGGAAAGTCTCCCCAGCACAGTATACCCCACCCAGCGAGGATGTGCAGGGCCAGCTTTTCCCTCCTATCTGAGCACATGGCCTGGAGGCAGGGCCTACACTGGTGCTCATCCAGGCCAGTCCATTTGCAGTTGTAGGACCCTGTTCCACAGCTAAGTTTCCAATGTTCACTTCTTCACATTGAGTTAAGAGGAGTCTCTAACAAGACATCGAAGGAAATCATGGAGCCCAGAGGCTGGCCTCAGCACACACTGCCCCTTTGGCTGCTGTCTGTGCAAAGCAGGAAGGCACAAAGGAAGAGAGAGGCCCTCAGAGACTGGATGAACTGGGAGGGAATGGCACCATCTCAGCTGGACACTGAGACAGACCACGTGGGAAACCTGCCCTGCAAAGCTCTCTACCCAAGAAAGACTGACACCAGGAGGGTCAGGAATGACCCAAGGAAGCACATAGAGAAACATACTGGCTATAAGTCACTTGAGTATATAAGAAGACAGAATTTAAAACCAAGAAGAGACCACTCACCAGAAAAACAGAACGTTCACTGGCACCTTGACGTTAGATGTAGGAACTAGATTATATAATCTCTGACCCATTTTAGTCACTAAATAAATATTGATGTAAGGGATCACAAACTTCAATATCCACATTATGATATCAGAAAAAATCCTAAGGAAGATAAATCAAGAACATGCCAGTACACTAAGAATAAGTAAAATATTCTAAAAGATTTTCTGACATTGCTTTGTATTATTCTCCCTCATTCATTCACTCAAAAATATTCGCAAGCTCCATATTATGTGCTAAGTGATGAACTAAAGATTTCTCTAGGTTACATTCAACATATACAAAAGGAGCAAAAAAGCCAGCATAATTGAAGAGGAAAGACTTAGAAGAGATTTGGCTGTATAGGGCCTTGAGGACAGTAGAATGAACTTTACTGTTTGGTTTTCATTTGTTCGTTTTTGCTTTTCTAGGATATATGGGAAGCCACTGGGAAATTTCGGATGTTGGGATGACTTGGTGAGACAGGCTTTAAGAGAAGCACATTTGCTCTTTGGCTGGCACTAACCATTGGGACAACATTGTAAGCAGAGCACACAGGTGAGATCATTTTGCAGAAGGCAAACGGCAATGATGGAGGCTTGAACCAAGGGAGTGGCAATGCAGGTGGTAAGATGTTGATGGATTTTAAATTTACTATTAATGTAGAGCCATTGATATTCGTTGGTAACCTAAGTGTGGAGAGTAAGAGAAGGAAATGAGAGAATGAAGGAAGTCCCTAGCACTTTTGGACCTGAGTAGCTGGAGAGCAAGAATTCCCTTTTACTGAGATGGAAAAGACTGCAGGAAAAGCAAGTTTCAGAGGTGAAACCAGTTTCAACGTGTTAAATTTGATACGCCTATTAGTTATCCAAGTGGTGATGTCAAGAAGGCAGCTGGATATATGAGTCTGGAGTTCAAGGAAAAGGTCTGGGCTGGAGATATTAATTTGAGAGTTGTCATATAGTTGACATTTAAAGCCATGAAGCTGGATGACATCATCAGGCGGTAAGTACAGATGCAAAGAGATCCAAGCCCAAGCTCTGTCTCCCCTCTCCCAATTTAACCCATGTTATACTACAATCTAATAGAGATAAATAAGCATTTTACACTTTGCAATCTTTTGTGGGCCCAAAGAGAATATTTTAGTGTTTATGGATGTAAGCAATTTGGTGACACAGCGTTCTTTAGTCTAAAGCAAATGTTATGAGACTATGGCATATGGAGAAAAGATGAAAGTAAGTTTGCTTATTTTAGAATAAATTTATTTTCCTGTCTCCCTTGACACACAAATGGAGAGAAGGGAGTAATATTTTTCCTAACCATTCTTAATCTCTGAAATTGTAAGCCATTAGCATTGTACTTGAATATAAAGTGGATGCTTTCTGAGTTATAGTGGTCTTTTAAGAATTGAAAAGAAAATTGTGGCAGGTTTCCATGTCTTTAATTTTTCTGTCACAAAGGTATTTTAGACTTGGAACTTGAATATGATAGCTTTCAAAAAGAAAAATTAAATCTCGCCATCAGTACATTAAAAACTAGGTCCTTGTTTCATGTTAGTTTTAATTGAAATTATTAACCCAATACAAACGTTGTCTGAATGAACTTCATTCAAGCCAGTTTTAGTCTATCTGGATGACTAAAAAAGAAAATAATTAAATTTCTTATGGAAATTAGCAATTTTCTATAATGAATAAAGGGATAAGGTATTGCCTCCTAACCTTTAAGTCAGCATAGTTGGCATTCTATTTAGCCTTTTTCTAATTTTTATTTGTATTAAGAGCATGTAATTTTAATACTCACAAAGTAGCAAAAGTTAAAAATGTGAAACCAAAACTACAAAACTAGCCAAACTACAAAAAGTCTTCTTAGTACATTAAAAATTAAAAGCATTCCTGAATTCTGAAATTTAGTATGGAAGATTTTATGTGATTTGATCAAAACTAACAGAGCAGTATCTCATTACACTATAATACTCAGAGCATGAGGTGAGGAAGAGAAAAATCTACGACTCTCTCCACTCCCCCTCAATTACTTGTGTGGAATAAATGTGACTCCCAATCCACTTGACAAAACTCCCTAGACAGAAAATGGTGTTGATCAGCAATGTTCCTTAAATCATGCATAGAGCTAAAATATACTACAGGAAGGTAATGAGAGCAGAGATGAAGAGCTAACGAGATGGAGTTTTTATAGGCACAGCAATGTGAATCTGTTGAAATACGGTGACTAAGTCTATTTTGAAGTTGGAAATGCATTAACTCCTCCCCAGGAACTCACAGGAACCAGCGTGTTTACAGTAGGTGCACGCACCATCCCTCATTTCCGTCTTGCACCAGCGGCTGAGGAGGGGGCAGGGGTTGATGTGTCAACAAAGCCATCTTTCATTTCTTGAACCTTCAAGGTTTGGAGTGTGAACTTGGACTTGTCAATCCCATCACACCTCCCTGAAATACAGTAAAAATATTTACTTTGTTTATATTTGATTAGCAGTCATACCTCCGCTTTGCTCACACTTCATCAGGGTCCCTTATGGATTCAGAAATGGAGGAGGGCCTAAAAACCACCTTCCTCACATGTGAGGTGCTCAGATCCTCAGTTAACATGGCCTGTTGTTGATTTAACGAGCTATTTTAAGTCAACACTGATAGGTTTGGCGGCCTTCTAACTCTCCTCCTGACCAATGCTATGATATTCAGGTTTATTGCCGTTTCTTTTTTGTGTATTGGGAGTTTTTTTTTTAAGAAGGAGGAGGCATGTTTTCTTTTTCTTTTATTTGCTTATTTGAAAGTCAGAGTTACAGAGAGAGAGAATTTGGGCTGGGGAGGGAGAACAAGAAATCAATTTTCCATCTGCTGGTTCACTCCCTAGATGGCTACAATGGCCAGGGCTGAGCCAGGCTGAAGCCAGGGGCCAGGAGCTAAATCTGCATCTCCCACATGGGTGGCAGAGCCCATTCACTTGGTCCATCTTCTGCTGCTTT
Organism: Sylvilagus floridanus; assembly: GCA_949820135.1. Classification (NCBI taxonomy): domain Eukaryota; kingdom Metazoa; phylum Chordata; class Mammalia; order Lagomorpha; family Leporidae; genus Sylvilagus; species Sylvilagus floridanus. Next base: position 34,688,615 of record OX463228.1, on the reverse strand, counting down.
TCCCACAGCATTAATAGGGAGTTGGATCAGAAGTGGAGCAGCCAGAACATGAACTGCGGTCCATATGGGATATTGGTGTTACAGGCAGCAGTTTTTTTTTGTTTGTTTGTTTGTTTGTTTTTGACAGGCAGAGTGGACAGTGAGAGAGAGAGAGAGAGACAGAGAGAAAGTGTTCCTTTGCCGTTGGTTCATCCTCCAATGGCCACTGTGGGTGGCGCACCACGTTGATCCGAAGGCAGGAACCAGGTGCTTATCCTGGTCTCCCACACAGATGCAGGGCCCAAGCACTTGGGCCATCCTCCACTGTATTCCTGGGCCACAGCAGAGAGCTGGCCTGGAAGAGGAGCAACCAGGACAGAATCCGGTGCCCCAACTGGAACTAGAACCCTGTGTGCCGGAGGATTAGTCTATTGAGCCACGGCACCGGCCTACAGGCAGTTTTACCAGCTAAGCTACAATGCCAGCCCCAAGAGGCATGTTTTCAAAATCTATATTTTGCTAAGAATACAATTCAAATACTCAGCTGTATTTTTTGTTGTTGTTGGTATTTCTTACCAAGGTGATTTAAGAGTAAAATTATAATCCCTTTTGTATGGCAGCTGTCTTGGTCACTTAGAGCTTCTGTGACAGAATACTGTGTACTGGGTGCTTTAAAAAAAAAAAAAAAACAAATCTACGTTTCTACAGTTCTGGAGGCTAGGAAGTCCAACAACAAGGCGTCAGCAAATCTGTCCCTGGTGAAAGCTCTCCTCCTGGTTTGTAAACTCAAGTCTTCTCACATCTTCACAGGGCCTAAAGCAAAATCAACGCTCTCACATCTCTTTTCTTAGGGCACTAATCCCATTCATGAAGGCTCCACCCTCATAATTCAATTACCTCCCAAACCCCTTATTCCACAACCTTGGGAGCTAGGTAGGATTTCAACATAAAAATTTGGGGAGGACACAATCGTTCAGTCCGTTTCAGCGGACCATTTTGCATTGTCAAAATAGGAATGACTTCAGAGTTTGCAGTGGTGAGAAGAGCAGAGGCTTTAAAATGAGCCATTCTTGCTACAAATCCCACCCCCACCACAGCCTGACTCAGCCTGCCAAGAGACGGCCTCAATTCTTCACTCACGCAAAAGAAGAATTATCCCCAGACACAGCGGTGAACCTAAAGTCGGATTTATTCAGGTTGGAAACCTCGTGCCAGAGAGGCAAAGAGGGGGGTTCCAAGAGAGGAAGGCCCAAAGAGGCTGGTGGTAGTGGAGTTTTTCAGTACAATTTTGAAGGAATAAAAAAAAAAAAAAAAAAAAAAGCAAAAAACAAAATTTGACAATCACGTTGGCATTCAGTTACCAGGCGGGGACAAAACACATCAAAAGGCTTGATTTACAATTCTCCATCCTGTCTGGCCTGCTCTAGATAAAACAAAAACCATCCAGAAAGGTGGGATAGGTAACTTGTTATAATAAGCTGTGAGCTCGGGAAGAGCTCCCTTGCTATCCTCATGATACATTTGGTGATTCCAAAGGAAGGAGGGCAGGGTAGCCTGTGTGTTCTTGCTGAAGACAATGTTTTGGGGAAGGAAGCAAACATTTTAGACCCCAAATTCCATTGGGATCCCCTGACTACCTATTACTGCTATTTCACCTCTCTGAGCTCAATAGCTCACTATAGTTTCACTGTTAAATAAGAAAAAGTAAATCCCCTGGAGACCATGCTGGTTAGTGCTTAATTTATGATACCTGCAAGGCGAGTTAACATAAGTGTTGGCACATAATAGGTGCTTGGTACCTTTTAATTCTCTCTCTTCTAGCATCCTGGTCTAACTCCTCAAAATAATTCTTCATCTTTCACGCCATATGTTTCATCATGTTGAGTAAGTATTTATTGAAAAATGGCCCAGGCCAATAATGTAGCCAGTTATGGTAAGAACTATCCCAAGCATTTTACATGGCTAATCTCTTATTGCTTAAAATTCCCTCTGAAGAATATACAAACACCTCATTTTCAGAATGGGAAATTGAGGTTAAGAATATTTAAATATCATGACAAATTCATAAAGTTTGCTAGTAGGTATGTCTTTAAGGACCTTATAACAGAATACAAAATAACTCGTGCAATGCAGGGGTGTCCAGATAGAGCTCTGCACATTTGGGAAGTGTGCAATCCTGATTCTCACGCTTTTGAAACAAGCCCCACCCCCCCACACACACTGTGTTTAATTTATATTCACACTGGAAGGACCTATAATGGAGACGTACTTGGAATATAAATTCATAAAAATCAAGAACATGCAGTGATTCCTCGGCTCAGTTTGGGTCATGATAAATTGGGCAGTGTGATTAAATTCATTTGTTTCTGCTAATACTAAAGCTTCTGTTGATGAACATTCATTTGATTTAACCAGTGTGGTATATTCAGCAGCATCTCACTGAATTCTATTCCCATGGGCTCTTCTGCGCAGGAAATGAAGGAGACAACAATTCAGTCCTCGTGGGCAATGTTGATAATCCCCATCTCTCCATGGAGATCATCAGCCCTCATCATGTTACTGAAAATTACAAATATAAAAAGTGTGACTCCGTAGTTCATATAAAAATAGGGATTTTCCTTTGTTCTCTTTCTTTAGATATACCCAGATTCTAGTTGAATGTTACTAGAGTTTCTGTGAGGGTATTTTAAGAAGGAATTAGCATCTGATTAGTATACTGAGGAAAGCAGGTGGCCCTCGCCAATGTAGCTGGGCATCATCCAACAAATTGAAGAACAAGGGCCAAAATAGAACAAAAATGTAGAGGAAAGTTGAATTCCCTCTCTCTGACTCCTTGAGCTGAGAAACAAGTCTTTCCAGCCCTTGGACTGGGATCTGCACTGCAGACTTTCTTGATTTTAAAGATTGCTGATTAATTTGATTTTTATTATATGAGCATTGCTATGTTTTCTTCTTGCAGATGGCAGATTTTGGGACTTCCCAGCATGTACAATTACAAGAGTCAGTTCTTTATAATAAATATCATTGTGTGTGTCTGTGAGTGAGTGAGACACAGAGAGAGAGAGAGATGTTATGGTCCTCTGAAGATCCCTAATCTATTTTCAATAAATTTTAATAAAATTGAATGAGAAAGCCATTAAAAGAAAGAATCAAAATATCTTATACTTTAATTATTTTATCAAGCTCCATCCTCCCCAAAACTATATTTCTTATTCTGTGTAATAATAAATGAAATATGTATCCAATGAATGATCAACTGATGTGAAATTCTCACTGTGATTGTCTTTGGAAGACTTTGAGGACTAGACAGTGTGTACTGAATGGGTTGTGCGTCTTTGCTTCTCTAAGGATACGCCCTAAGTGGCTCCTAGAGAGAAACCTTCCAGGTCACTGCCAAACAAATGGCTTTCCCTTTGCAATGTACCAGGTGTCTAACTCGCCCTGGGCCTTCACTGTTGGCCAGGCTTGCCACACACAGCAAACACCAACTGACTGAGTGAGCTGAATTGCTACAGTCCAGATGCCATAAATTTCAGTTCGCTTTATATTTCTCTGCTTATTTTAAAATCATCACCATCTAGTTTTCAATGATAACATTTAGAATGAATCTTACTGTTAGCATGATATTCATAAAATATTTGTAAGCTTTCACAATTAGAATAAAGTTAAACCTGCAAGTCACCAGATGAATAGAATCACAAGTTGCTTTTAAAAAAAATAGCTGTGGTTTCTAAATATCCTTCTTTACAGAGGTCAAGAGATCAGAATTTAGAATCTCAGAGAAGAACAGATACATAATCACTGTGATGATTTTAATGAGCAAAATCATCAGCTGGAGAATGACAGGGAAAATTGGACAGGACCAGACTTGTCTTGACATTCTGCAACCTTTGCTAAATAAAATTATTATGCCATGTCCCATTCATCCTTCATCTCTCAGAGTTTTAAATACTTGAGACAGGATCACATTGTTTTCCTCTTGCCAAATCAGCTTTTGGATTGATTTGTTCCAATTTGCAATCAGGCACAATCATCTGATTTTTAAATGAAATGATGTCCTCAGATCCCCAGTCCCATGATGATGCCTGTTCTGAGCCCTGAATTTCACTCAAAGTATAATCTTTCTAGATATGCTTCCCTTCAAATATGAAAAGATCTCATCACAGAAGCTGGGGATCCTAGTTTTGACAAAGTGAATGCAGAGAAAAATTACTCAAAACTGCAGTTCTGGTCACAGACTAAGAGTGAGAATTAAAACTTGAGATTTGTAGAAGAGAAAGCAAGTGTCTGGAGCACCAAGCTCTTTGTAGTCCCATGTGATTTACTTCTAGAGAGGCTTGGAGTCATTTCATACTTATGCCAGGTCCTGTGAGCAGATCAAGCCATTTTGAGGCTGCAAGGTAAATTTTCAGCATTTATGAAGCCTGTAGTCTAAAAAAATAGTAAATAATAAAAGATAGCAAAGTCCAGGGTTTTGTTGTAAGAAACTCTTATTTCCAAGTCAATGCAATGACCTTTCTGTGTCAGAAATTCCAACTTGACTTCAGGCAAACATCGTTTTCTTTCTTTTTCCTGTACAAGCTGCATTGCTAAGGTATCTTCACTTTGTGTCCATAATATAACATCTCATATATATATATATATATATATATATATATATATATATATAATTTGACAGACACAGAGAGAGATAGAGAAATTTAATCTGTTGGTTCACTTCTTGATTGCTCTTCACGGCCAAGCTCTTGCAGGCTGAAACCAGGAGCTGGGAACTCAGCCTGAGTCTCCTATATGGGTGGCAGGGATCCACCTACTTCTATCATCACCTGCTGCCTCTCAGGATGTGCATCATCAGCAAGAAGCTAGAATCAGAAGTGGATCCAAGACTCAAACTCAGGCTCTCCAAGATAGTCTGTGGGGTCCCTTTGGGACTGGCTTATTTCACTAAGCATGATTAGCTTAAGATTTAGACAACTTGAAATTTAAATACTGCCACTTGATGGATAAATCAATTCACCTTATTTACAAAATTTAAAAAAAAAACAATAGTTACCTTATTTACAAAATTTTTAAATATCTGTATTCCTTGAGGTGCTTTTTTGATAATAAATCAAGGCAGTGTTCGTAAAATTTTCTACTTTAAGTATAAAATAAAGTCTGAATTTACTAACTGAAATTACTGTAGACATTGAAAATTGATGGTACCTTGCAATTATTATTATAATCAAATAATGTAAAGATAACTCTAAATATATGTATTGCTTCTTATCTTGCATATATAAGGGTCTTAAGACAGTTCTTGGAAAATACATATTATGTAAACACCATGCATGTATTTCAATTTTTGTAGTAAAATAAGCATCTAAGCATCTTTAAATTCTGTTCTTTATGAACTGATTGAAGTCTCCTTGAGTATACATGTGTGTTTGTGTGAGTGTATGCATGTGTGTCTTTTCATCATAATCTTTGAGAATCTAAACTTAACATACCAAATTTCTAATTCTTAATTTTAGCATAAATTCTAAATTAAATCTATTTCTCTGGCTGTGAGAAGAAAACTAAACCATAGTGCATTTAAATTCTAGCAATGTACTGTCTATAGCCCCAAGTGGAAATTAAGACAGGTTAACTGTAATAGGGGCATGTGTAATTAGGTGTATTTTAATCACTAAAAACTCCAATGGTTTTCTATAGCATCCTCTTGGCTTTATTACATTGCTCCATGTACAACATAAATTGCACCTGCTTCTATAAAAAGTAAATCAATATTCACAAATTAAAATACAAGCATATGTTAAAGTTATTCATTTATGATCTAGTCTAAAAATAAGCTATATTCTAAGCACAAGTGCAATGGATTAATTCCCAACAAAGACAAATGCCAGAATCTTGCTTTAAGGAGGTGTAAATATTATGGAACAAGTTGGACATTGTACCTATTCTAGTGTAAATGGCCAAATTCAATCTGAAGATATATTAGCTGCACATTTGAACTTCTGTGATAAGGAATGATGTGATTCTGCAACCCAGAATAAAATAGCAATGAAGATAATGTATCATAAGTAAATCTTGGTCATATCATTCTCCCATTAGTGTGGAGAAGTGTCCATCTCACTGGCATGAAATATTTTAAGATAATTGTTATATTTCCTTGGCTTTATATAAAATTATCAACAGGTCACTATGTTATCGAATTGTTCTGTTTGAGTGAAAACAGTTCACCTAACATAAAAGTTAGCTTACATTTATTGTTCATTCAGTACAAGTTGAATATTGACTTATCCTCTCATAACTCTGTGTATGGCAAGTACATGTCAAAAAAAAAAAGACTGATGGTAGCCTAGTATACATTCATTCTTTCATTAATAAGTATTAGTTTCTACTACATGCTACAAATTTTTCAAAGTTCTGAGAACCCAAAAATGGAGATAGCTCAATCTTTGCCTCCAGCAAATAAAGGAACATGTAGTTATAGTATAGGCATTGTTATAGTGCATGCATAACGACATGCATGCATAAATAACTACAACACATACATAAGTATATTAATGGTAATGTGATAAGTTCTAAAATATCAGAATGAAGAACGATGATGGTACGGAAGAGATAGTGTTTAAGCTTAGAGAAATAATGGAATGCTTTTTAGTGGCATAATCCACTGGGCAATGCATTACAATGACCTCTTTAACCAGTACCATTTTTATTTCATCTTTGCAGCTATTTATAACCCTAGTACTACTATTCTTACTAACCTTATTTACTTTATTTCTTATTCATTACTTATTCACAATATATTTCTTATGTATCACCATTACTTAGTTATTATCAATAATAACAATCATGAAGTGTCCACGCTGTGGCAGACATAGATAACTTCTTTCCATATATCATCTATCTTATTCCTGGATATCCATGAGATGATGACCATGACTCTATTTCAAGAATAAAGATTATAGAGATTAAATAATTCTTGCAGCATCACTACTCAGGAGGGGGAAGGCCAGGATTCAAAACCTGGTCAATCTGACTCCAAAATCCAGAATCTTAATGTCAAAGGTATGGAATCCCCCACTGTATATCCATGGATATTACTTACCTGTTCTGACTCACTAACTAAATTGGTAACTCCATTTAATTTCAAATTTTCATATTAACCCATAGCCAAATATTCAAGAGCTTCAGTCTACCAATGGCAGGTTTCAAGATCACTACGAATTTCGAAAGCATTGCATGTTCACATTCAACATGCTGCTGGTGGTTCACATTCGCATTTGCTCACTACCATTTCAATGAAGATCTTCCCATACAGCGTATGGTTTTGATTAACTAGGAACTAAAAGAGTGACTAAAAAAGTGACTTCTATTATGTACTGGAACTCTAATGGAAAGTCCAATGCTAACGAAATAATTCCCTTAATTAAATGGGCCACAAGATATTCCAGCTTCAAGAGTAGCAAAAGAAAAGTTAGCACACAAGCATTTGTAATTAAATCAAGAGTCTAATTTTGCCTTGTGCTCAAAGGATTAATTTTGTTATTAAAAAGGCATTTAAATTTAGTGAGACAAAAGAAACAACCTGAAAGTAAGGTTAAATATTAAAATCTCTCTCTAGCATATCCTAGTCTTTATTGTGTTGGCCTTGAGAGTTTCTCAAATGAAAGAAATAATGCAATTCTTCCAAAATGCAAAAGAAGAAAAAGCTTAGAAAAGTAATCATTTACATTTAAAGTATATGTAATGAACAGAGAATCTTTATGACTATTAATATCAGTCTGTTTGGTACTTTCCAACTTGATGATGGCTTCAGCTGTTTAACCCTCAATTTGCTCATACGTAAAATGGGTGCAATCAATTCTACCTTGAAAGATTCACCGGGCTGCCATAAGAATTAAACTAGACCTATTATTGTAAGATGTTTGGAAACAATAAGAAATTGACAAATTCAAGATATCTGTACTTTCTTATTGTTCCAGTAACTCCCCGGATATTTAGCCTTAGAAGGAAAATATTTTTGTAAATTTTAATCTTATTTGAAATTTCTTAAACAGAAATGAATATACATCTTGCCATATCATACCTTCATCCTTTTCCACATCAAATATCCCTGTTTCTCTCTTTTGCTCTATGCTGAAATAAGGTTTAATGTGTACCATACTTCTCAAGGATGCTTTCTGTTTTTATTTTCCCAACAGTCCTCTCATAATTTAACTTTTTATATATTTAATTTATATTAAAAGATTAAATATATCATCATGAACTTTGTTGTAAAAACAAACAACAACAAAACAGCTGTTTCTTCATCTTATTTCATTCAGCCCTGCTTCCTAAAAACAATCACATTTATTCTTTTCTGGTTTATTGATTTCTCACTCCAAATTTTTTTATTTATTTATTTGAAAGTCAGAGTTACAGAGAGAGAGAAGGAGAAGCAGAGAGAGAGCGAGGTCTTCCATCCCATGGCTCACTCCCCAGCTGGCCATAACAGCCAGAGATGTGTCGATCTGCATCCAGGATCCAATAGATTCTTCCTGATCTCCAGGGACTTGGGCCATCTTCTACTACTTCCCCAGGCCATAGCAGAGAGCTGGATTGGAAGTGGAGCAGCCAGCTCTCAAACAGGCACCCAGATGTTGGCACTACAGGCGGTGCCTTTACCTGCTATGCCACAGCGCTGGCCCCTCTAAATATTTTAACAAGGCGGTTGTATTTCTGCTTCTTGATGTTCAACTTTAATTTTCATCTGCTGGCTTGCATTAAGGAATGCAAAGTTTATAAATCTTCTCCAGATATTCTGTTGCACTCCATCCCAAATCCTGGACATACATCTTCACTGGTCCATCATATTTTCCAAAACTTACACTATAACTTGCTTGGATAAATAGTGTTGATAGTATTATATAAATGTTATTAAAAATTATGTAAGGTGGTTAATAAAATTACTTTTCTTTACTAAGCAGTGCATTTTATTTTTGGTCCCTGGTGTTATATAATATTTTATTTTATAATAATGCTTAGTTTTCATTGCACTTGCCAGTGAACTCTCCCATTTCAAGAAGGATCCTTTGGACACAGCCAAACAAATCAAGGATTCTACAAAATCTTCTGGAATAAATTCTGTGTTAAGTTTTCTGATTTTCTTTCATCAGCACTAGCTAAATAGTTACTGAGATTCCCTTTGTACCTACATCTTTTTTGCATTATCTCTCTTCTTTCTTGTATCCTATATATTTTAACACTTTCTTAGCCTAATTTCTTGGTGCTGGTAGACAAATTTTGCTGTAATCTTTTAGGAGAAGATACCTAGCAGAGAATTTCCAGGTCCTGAATAATGAGAATATATTTAATTTTTCTCATAGGGTGCATTGATTGCTTGGCTGGGTGTAGATGCAGATAAGATATCAACCTTTTGTGGAAGCCTACAGCATTGATGTCTAAAATTCAATTGGAACACAATTATCATTTCTGTATGTATGACATTTGTATTATTCTTTCTTTTCTCCCTGGAAGTGTGGCATTTCATTATAATGCTGTGACTTAATATGCAGCTTGTGGGGGCTGGTGCTGTGGTGCAACCGGTTAAAGCCTTGGCCTGAGGTACCAGCATCCCATATGGGTGCTGGTTCTGGTCCCGGCTGCTCCTATTCCAATCCAGCTCTCTGCTATGGCCTAGGATAGCAGTAGAAGATGGCCCAGGTCCTTGAGCCCCTGTACCTATATGCAGGAGACCCAAAAGAAGCTCCTGGCTCCTGGCTTTGGATCGGTGCAGCTCCGGCTGTTGCAGCCATTTGGGGAGCGAACCTTTGGATGGAAGACCTCTCTCTCTGTCTCTACCTCTCTCTGTAATTCTGTCTTTCAAATAAAGAATGTAAATCTTTAAAAAAAAATAAGCAGCTTGTGCCAGATACCAAGTGAACAATGTTAATCTCAGGATACTGTACTTCACCTTTGAATTATCATTACTATGATGATTTCCCATCCTATTTTCTATTTTTCCTATCAACCCTAATTTTTGGATGTTGGGCTCCCTAGACTGGGTCTTTCATTTTCTTTTAATTCTTCAGTAATTGACATTATTAGGTCTCTTTCCTGTACTTTCTGAGATATTTCTTTAGCTTACATGATCAGACTTTAAATAAGTCTGTTTTTGTCCCGACATTATCCCCATTTCTACTGTTGTGCCATGAAAATTAGCCAGTTCTCTCCTATTGATTGTGTTTGTAGATGTGGATCTCCCACTGAAGGGCAGGTGTTCCAGTAAGTACATTCTGCTTGGTAAGTTACTACATCCCATCTGCTTCCCAGCACCCAAAATACTGTGACTGTTGCTCCTCTGCCATCCTCTCTGACCTTGCGCATTTATTCATTTTCAAAATGAATCCCTTTTAAAATAATTTTAATGAAATGCCATGATGGAAGCTAAGCACGTTTTTAATCCATCAAATTTTCACTGGACGTGACCAGAAGTGTATGAATCATTCATGTCATACTGTCATTTAAAGCATTCTAGGGACCCTCATTGCCTGAACTGCAGAATGAAATCCATACTGCTTAGCATTGCATGAAATGTTCTTCAAAACCAGGGTCCGGTTTCCCTGGCCCATTATCTCTCCAACGATTTCCACTCAATAAGGGTAACTTGGAGATGCAGTAAACACTCCGTCACTCCCCACATCCAGTTGTTAACCGTGCGTCTTCTGTGAAGCATCTCCTGACTTCCCTTCCTATTTCCTAATGTAAAAACAAATACACAGTGATTTGTTTCTGTGCTGTTAACATGACAGGCAAAATCTGTCATATTAATTTCCTTGATATCATATTGTATGAAAATTAACTACAAATCCATTTATCAGCCACTGCCTCTTCCTCACTCTGTCTTTTATCCTTGGTGAGCTACAATTTAGGTCCCCAGGCTTTTAATTTTTGTATTAAATTCTCTCAACACAGTGTATAATAGAGCTTTATATTTCCTGAACATCTGTGCATTATGCTGTATTATTCTGTAGGCGTGGATTTTTTAGGAAGCTGGACAAATATTTGATGTTGAATTGTGCATTTTGTTATTATAAAATATGCATTACTTAATTATATGTATTATATAATTAAGCACACATTGTAGAGTATGTACAGTGCTAAACCTCTAAGAGCAGTTAATCTTCTTGTGATATTTTCACCTAGGAGTAGAAATAGCAGCAAATATTTCAAATACAATAAAAGTGAATAGCTTCTTCATATTGTTTCAAAGTCTCTCTCATACACAAGCGCATGTAGACACACACACACACACACACACACACACGCATGCACACATGATTTATTATTTCTGTTATTCCCAGTCAGCCTGGCATTGTACAGAAACAGAAAGAGCACTTAACTTGAAACCAAATACATAACAGTTGTAATGTGAGTCTGTGACTAAGCTTCCACATCCGTACAACAGTGAAATTAATATTGATTTCATTAGTATTGAAGGCTAAGGAAGTTAAGTTATGGTCTGATGCTCTTCCACTTTGCTGTAAATTCTGTGATGATAAGGACTGAGTCAAATTTATTCTCTCCTAGAACCACAGCTTCTAGTGATCTCTTAATAAATATCCATTGCATGGATAAAGGAGAGGATGAATTAACACATTACACATTAGTTCCAAGTATGGAAAAAAGAATAATTACACATTTATTTTGTAAGCTTTTACATAATATTTCTTCCTACCTAAACTCATTACTTCCTATAATTTTCCCTATTCTCCCTCCACATTTCTTCCCCTCAGCCATTTCTTTTTCTTTTTTGTCTTCTCCCTTCTTCCTTCTCATTCTCTCTCCCTCTTCCACTTCCTTCCTTCTTTCATTTCCCCCTTCTATCCTGATAATTCTTCTCCTACAATTATTCCCACTAAATAAATTAATTGGTTTACAAAAATCCAATAAAATAATGAAATATCATCAATATTGTTCCAGGAGGGAAAAACAGAAGAAGTGCTAGACATGAGAGTTATTCCTTACCAATGTCGTAATATATTAGCCAGACTTTAATAATTATTTCCAGATACTAGATGTGATGTCCATGGTTCTATCCCCTGACAAATTTTATCTCATTGTATTTGTGCTCTCTGATTATATTTCTCTGATTGTATTTCTGATTATATGTCAATAAAAATGTTTTCTTTTTCATTTTTAAGGAAGAAAATAAATACTCTAAGAAATCTAAATTCCCATTTCCTTTGGAATCTTCCTGTGTATATTACAATTATAAGGTATCCACTCTGGACCAACATATTATACATGCAGCAATGCTACAGGCTAGATGTCCTTCCACCTGTGTTGAACAAATAACAAGAAGACTTCATACAGTATGTTAATAGTAAGTGGTGGAATCAGTATGCAAATTCAGCATTTTCTACAAAGCTCACATTCTCACCGCCACACCCGGCTCTCTCTCATGACAAACTCTCTTGACAAAAGCAATCTAGCTTCCTTGCCTGAACTTCTCCTCCACTCTTGCTTTGGCACAATTATGGTTTCAGTTTCTCAAACACCTGGATAGAAATATGTTGCCAAGTAACATTAAAAAGATAATAACTTTCCCCATAGTTTTCATAGTAGATCAATGTTGACGCAGGCAGCAGCTGTTGCTTTCCATGGGCCATGCAGAATGAAGCCAAAACTGGGGTGAGCTGGGCCAGGCAAGGTCTGAGGGTGTGGTCTGAGGTTTCAAAGCCCTCCGCACAAAGAGATACTCAGACATATGACTGCCAGGACGTTTTTAATGCACTGTGGCCTGTTAGGGTGACACTAAGAGATATGTTGGAGAAGCATTTACTTAGGAGAAAAGCCCCAGGACTTCATAACTTATTACTCATCTTATTGTCTAAACCCTGGCTTTTCATTTCATTTTGCTATGCTCATTCCCTCATATCCCACATCTCTGTTTCTCTCCATTCCCACTGCCATTATCAAGTTCAGGCCCACTGTACCTCTTATTATTATTTTTTTTAATTTAAAAACTGGCAGTTCATTTTACCACTTCTCGTTTAGTTATCTTCTTAGTTGCCTATTGCTTTTGTAACAAACTTCCACATATTTAGTGGTTTCAAACGACACAAATTTATCAATTTACAGGTCTGGAAGTCAGAAATCAATCGGTTTTACTGGGAAAAAAGCAAGACATTGATAGTGCTGAGTTTCTTGAGAGGTTTTAGGAGAGAATTGATTTTCTTGCTTTTCCTGGTTTCTGGAGATCACGCATATTTCTGGTTTCTGATGGCCTCCGTGTCAAAGCCAGCAACACAGTCAGGAATCTTATGCTGCCATCTCCTTGGCTCTCCAACTTCTGTCTCTGACTTCTACTTACAAGGACACTTGTGATTGTATTTCACCCACTTGGAAAATCTCCTGAACTCAGTATTCATCCTTAACACGATAACACCTGCAAAATCCTTTTTGCCGTATAATATGGCATTCCCAAGTTCTGGGCACTAAGACTTGAACATCTTTTTCTTTGTTTTGTCTCCAGTGTTTTAACTGCTGCTGAGCAACAGGACTAGGTCTCTGTACCCACATCAGATGTGGATGAACTAGTGCTACTCTGCCTCAGAGTTCACATTTAGAAACTGAGACATTAATATATTTTGTGAGCAGTGTTGCTTTAGGGATATTTGATCTCATTGGTATTTCTGGAAAACACTTTCTAGTCCATTCTGATGTAGGGTAACTCTCTAATTTATATCTCTAATCTCTAATGATTGGGCAATTTTTGGATTTACATCTCTAAACTTTGCTGTCTTTTAAGGTCATCATTACCCACATGTAACTATTTATATTTCACCTAACTGAAACTATATAGGATGGAAAATGTAGCCCCTCCATCACCTTTCAAGTGCTGGGTGGGTCACTACCACATTGGGCCATGCAGATATAAAACATTCCCAGTTCCATGGACTTCCTATTAGAATTTGCTTTTAAATGTTAGCAGCCAACATTAGATTAATCTGCATACAATTCCTGCTCTTGGAAGTCCAAAGCACTCAAACATCAGCGTGTGGTTTAACTAAATGTCTCTTAGTTACCAGTAGTCATTTCACTCAACAGACACAAGGGGAACTTCATCACGTTGCTCTTTCTCTAAAATGGCACCTAAGAAAGAATATAAGCACAAGCATGGCATATGCTTTGACTCTGCTTCAAAACAGAAACATTATGAGCATTTTCCAAATCAGGCTTATAAATTGACATTTTAAAAATTCACAGAGTATTTTTCTATATAACAATAAGTGTGTCCTGAATTTGAAACATGGCCTTTATAGACTGGCCTGCATTTCACATGTTTGCACTTGGGGCTTTCTGATTTTGCTTTGTTTTTATATCTGCATTTAATGCATGTATTTGGTACTCCTAAAGAGTTCTTGCCAAGCACAAATTTATCTCTTCTGATTCAAAAATTAAGGGTATGCTAGACAATGTAGAGGAAAAAAAAGATTTTTAAAATAATTTTATGGGTTTTGCATTTTTTGCATTTGTATAAAACAGTGCTTTTTTTCTTCATACTACTTGTTGAACACTTTACTTAGTGTAGGGCTAACCTTATGATCATTAGGTAAACTGAAATTAGATTTCTGTAAAAATTAAGAGTGGGAATACATGAAATTTGAGTAACAAATAAAATTTAATAACTTCAGTAGTTCTCATGTTAAATGCTCCCAAATAGGTGCTGGAGCTGTGCTGCAACAGGTTGAGCCACCGCCTGCAAGGCAAGCTTCCCATACAAGCACTGGTTTGGGTCCCAGCTACTCCACCTCTGATACATCAGGGAAAGCAGCCAAAAATGGTGCGCAACCTACATCCCAGACACCATCCTAGGCTCAATCCCCCCTTGCCACTGCTGGAAGCCAGGTGCCCACGTGGCCCAACCACTGGTATCAGCTCCACCTCCATCCTAATGGGATTCACTGCTCCTGCTTCTCGGCCTGCGACCCTTAAGAGAACCTGTTCCTGAACACCTGGCTCTCTTTCACTCTGTCTCCTGATCTCTCTCTCTCTCCCTCTCTCTCTCTCTCTTTGTTTCTTGATCTCTCTCTTATGCCCTCCTTCTCCCTCTTTTCCTTCACCCCTTCCCTCCGGTCTGTCAGGTTTCTCCCAATAAACCATTTTCCTTACTCCGGAGTTTGGTGTGGTTTGTGGCAGCCTTACAGGCCCAATTGGTCCGCAGTGTCGATTAGCCCTGTTTTCTCTTTGTTGATTTTCTGTTTAGTTGACCTGTCCATTTGATCTATAGTGTCAATTAATTCTGTTGTTTCTTTGTTGATTTTCTGTTTATTTAATCTGTCCATTGATGAAAGTGGGATGTTGAAGTCTTCCATTACTATTGTATTGGAGTCTAAGTCTCCCTTTAGATCCATTAAAATGTTTTAAATAGCCAGGCACCCTGGCATTAGGTGCATATTCATTTATTGTAGTCACATCTTACTGTAGAATTGATCCCTTAGTTATTACATAGTGCCCTTCTTTGTCCCTTTTAACTTTTTGTGTTAAAGTCCATTTTGTCTGACACTAGAATGGACACACTTGTGCATTTCTGCTTTCCATTAGCATGGAATATCTTCTTCCACCCTTTCACTTTCAGTCTGCATGTATCTTTGTTGGTGGGATGTATTTCCTGCAAGCAGAAAATACATGCATCTTGTTTTTTAGTCCATTCAGCCAGTCTGTATCTTTTTATTGAAGAATTTAGACCATCACATGCAAGGTTATTACTTACAAGTAATGACTTGCCCTGCCATTTTTCCATAAAGATACTATTTGCTTTGGATTTCCTCTGTACTTTTACTGGGAAAATTTCTGCCTTCACATTGTTTCATAGTGATGACTATCTTTCTGTGTTTCTGTATGTAGCACATCCTGAATCATCTTTTGTAAGGCTGGATGAATAGTGACAAATTCTTTCAATTTCTGTTTGTTATGGAAGGGTTTATTTCACCTTCACTCATAAATGAGACTTTTGCTGGGTATAGTATTCTGAGTGGACAGTTTTTTGGTTTTTTGTTTTTTTTATCTTGAGACTTTGACTTTCTCCCTCCATGCTGTCATAGCCTGTAGTGTTTCTATGAGAAGTCAGCTGTAAGTCTAATTGGAGATCTTCTGAAAGTAGTCAGGCATTTCTCCTGTGTGCATTTTAGCATCATTTCTTTATGTTTTACTGTTGAAATTTGACTAAAATGTGTCATGGTGAAGATCTTTTCTGGTCATGTCTACAAGGAGTTCTATGTGCCTTGTGTACTTGGACATCCCTTTAGTTCTAGGGAAAGGGAATTAGGGAAGTTTAATGTAATTATTTCACTGAATAGGCCTTTTAATTCATTCTTTACTTACACACCTTCAGGAACTCCTAAGACCCGTACATTGGATCAGATGATAGTATCCCATAAATTTTCATCACTGTTTTTTAACTTTTCTAATTTCTTCTTTTTTTTTTTTTTTTTTGGGGGGGGGGTGTCTGTCTGAAATTTTCCCAAAGATTTGTTTTTTTAACTCGGATAGTCTTTCTTCTGCCTCACCAACTCTGTTGTTACAGCTTTCCATTGTATTTTTTGTTTGAGATATTGAATTCTTAATTTCTAATATTTCATTTTGATTTCTCATCATAATATCAATTTCATGGGAACACTTCGCATTAATGTCATGTATGGATTTCTTTAATTCATTATTTTGCTACTCATTGCTTTTGTGTAATCCTATGATTAATTGTTTGAATTCCGTTTTAGGTATTTCATCAATCTCTTCATCTACACATTGTAATATTCAAGTGTTGTGTTCCTTTGGGGAGGTGGGGAGTCATGTTGTCTTCCTTATTCTTGTTTCTTGAATTTCTGCATTTATTTTTGGGCATTTGGGGAAATACGTGTTGATTTTTTTCCTCTGGTGGCTTTTATGTTTGTACCATATCTCTGTGGCTTAGTAGAGTGTCTTCTCTTTCAGGGAACACACAGGCCTGTGCTGGGTGTGGCCAGAGAGTTCTGGTCAGTGCTCTAGTTGCTGGGTGAGCACAATAGAGCTGCTGCAGCTGCTGCTTATATCCAAAATGGCACCCACCCTCTCATCTAGGCGCCAGGCATCCTCGTGGTGGGGATGGGGAGAGAGAAATGCGCTCCTTTTTCCCCCTGAGTTAGCAGGTACACTATCACCCACAGGGCTCCAGGCTGGACTCACTTCAGGCTCTCTTTCCAGCTATAACACCCATGGCACAGGCTACTGCAGTCTGATCTCATCTCACTTTCCAAAGCTGGCACTTCGATGGCTCTCAGCTGCTGGATTTGTGTGTTGTGTCCATGTTTGTGCTGTGTGTCCACAGCTACGACACGGATCCATGGTGTCCTTCTTCCTCCCATAGAATTCTACTTTAGTTTTCTCTGTAATTCCAAATTCCTTCCTCTTAATCTGTAATTACTTCCTCCACTTTCCTTTTTTTTGTATTTAGCATTTTCCTCTTGCCTAGAAAAGTATGCTCTTTTCCTATTAGACCATCTTGGAATCTATCTTGATGGTTGCTTCCACTAAAGCAACTGAGGAATCAACTAAAGTTTAGAAAGGTGAAATGACTCCCTCAAGGTTGTCCTGTTGCAACTAAACTATTAAGTGTAACTCCAACTCCTTTATTCTTAACCACTATTCATGTTACCCAAGTAGAAAATTGAATACTAAGAATCGCATTTTTAGGGAAAAGCATAGCTTGTCTTGAAAACAGCTGATCTCCTTTGTTCAGAAAAATTGTCCTAAGAGGCTGTGAGCACTTCGAAATGCAGGTAGGGAGAGAAATTTCTCTCCATGAGCAAGTAACCAGAATTGCGGAGTAGCCCCTCTGATTCCAGGGGGCTGTTTTTGTAACATTTTTTCTTTTTTAAAAAAAATTATTAATATAAACATCTTTCATAAATATAATTCTAAGGTAACCATACTTCCCTCCACCCCTTCAATTACCCTTCCTCCCTTCCTTCCCTTTTTTCCTTTAATTTTTGAAATAACATAATTTTAATTTACTTTATAATTATAGGCTTAATGCACCACTAACCATAATGCTAAACTAGTAAAAAGTAGAAAGACCACTATTCCACAGAAGTATAGCTAAGGGCTAAACACTACAATCAGATCATAAGACATTGGTTTTATTCTTATATGTTGTATGGGCTTTTTGCTTTGTTTTGTATTCTATATTTATTACCACATGTCAGAGAAAATATATGATATTTATCTTTTATGATAAGCAACTTCTTTTACTTTGATTTTTTTCTCTCATTCCTGGTCTTGAAGATCCCAGAACAGAATGCCAGCTCTCATTCAGTGACTTTGAGTCACTTCTCTTATGTTATGTCAGTAATTTGATTCTTTTTATAATTTTGATTTATTTATTTAGCTTTATTTGAAAGGCAGAGGAACAGAGAGAGGGGGAGATAGATGGAAAGAGAGAACATAAGAAAGTCAGAGGTATTTCCCATCCACTGGTTCACTCCTCAAATGTCCACAACAGCCAGGATTGGGCTGGGCAGAAGCCAGGAGCTGGGAACTCAAGCTAAGTGTTCCACCTATGTGGTAGAGACTGAAACAGAACTGAAACCTGAAATCTTGGAGACGCAAACTATTAGAAAGTAGGGATTCAATCCCAGGAACTCTGATATGTAATGTGGGCATCCCAAGCAACATCCTAAGAGAGGCACAAAATGCTTGCCCCACTACATTGATCTTATTGCCACGTCTTTGCACCTAGGAGAGAAAATTGCTAAGATAGTTTTTGGTATAGATTTATTTGACTGCAAAAATGGGTGGGGCAGAGCAGATGACAGACTCTGTGAATCTGAAATCTCCTTGAAAAATGAAATTACATTTTCCTTTAAAACAGAGAAAAACTCAACTCTAGGGCCTAAAGTTAGCAGAGGGTCATATTCTTTCCAGGCAAAACCCTGGAGGATTGTCAATAAAACACAGTGTCTCTTCTGGGGCTGGTAAACAGCTCTGCTGACATTGTCTCAGCACAAGTAGACATGACCACTTCCATAATGAAGGAAACTGTCAGCTAACACAGTATTACCATTCACCCAAACAAAGAAATATTTTTTGGTTGAGTTTTAAAAAAATCTTTTCATCATAGGTTCGTTACACAAAGCACAGTAAGTCCTCTTCTTTTTCCACAGGTCAAGGATTCCACATATCAGAATAATCTTACCAAGCTTTCCAAAGTGACACTTGAACAAAACCAAATCCATTTACAAAACCAGTTGGAAACCTCCCCTAACCTAAAAAAGAATAGTATCCACAAAGAGAAATAGTGTAAAAAATGAGTCTCTATCAAAAATACTCTTTTATAAACTGATTTAACACTTACACAATTTGATTGAAAGCAAATAAAAGATTTTTTTTCTGACTTTCTCACTCTTGCTCAAGTTCTCTAAGCAAGTTCCCACGTCAGATTTTGAGTACTGCCTATCACATCAGCTTCCAACAGATTTTGTTCTCTCACATTCACACATCCTCTCACTTTACTAAGACCTCTGAACTAGGTCTCTCCAGAAAGGCATTCTCTGAGGACCATACCTAAGCACTTCCTTGCCCTGTACATTTCAGTCCCTCATCCAGCTCAACCTTCCTCAGATCTCACTGCCTAGTAAGATCTGGTTCTGTTTGTTGTGTATCTCCCTGCTGACTCAGCTCACTCCGGCCATTTAAGGTCTCTGCGATACTTCTTAATCACTCTTTGCTGTCTCCAAATAACTAGAATAATCTTGGCATGTTATACACATCCCCTCCACTTTAGAGGTGAATTGGTGGAAGGAGTGAATGAATGAATGATGTTAACTAACTGAAAAATGATCTCTTCTCGCTGCTATTTCGTATATAGCCATACTATTGTTGGAGAAATGGCTTCACATATTTTTTCTTTGAAAAATATGGACCTTTTATCTCTATTTTTCCTCAGTTATGCTTGGATCTTAAGATTTATTTTGTAATTGCTCTTTCACTTCCGCTTACACATGTCGTACTAGCTCTCTCCTGGTACCGGATGTTAGTATTAAAATGCCATTATTTAACTCTTGGCATACAATCAGTTTGGTAGGGCAACTCTAACACAATGTGGGTTTATCGAATGCATAATAGACATTTGTTAATAATAGCTGTTTGCCAATTAAGCTGTTATGGTGATCTATTCATAAAAATAGTGGTTATAACTTGTAGACCATGTTTTATTTTACAAACATTAAAAATACAAAATACAGAGTAATGTTTTTCATTCTGAATATACAAAGTACATATTTTATAAAATTGCAAGTATGGAAAATAATCTTTTTCTAGTTTCAAAATAAATTATACTTGAAAGCTAGGTCTACTTAAGCATCTTGCAGACTCGTAATATTAGCATATTAAAAGATCTGAGAGGTCCATCAGTAAGGAAAGCATTTAGTTCAAGTCAGAAGTTTGTCTGCTTATGCGTTGCTTCCTTGTATGTTCACGTTTTACATAGCAATTTACATATCCATTAGAATATATTTTAGAAAACACTTTTTTTTCTGACAGGCAGAGTGGACAGTGAGAGAGAGAGAGACAGAGAGAAAGGTCTTCCTTTGCCATTGGTTCACCCTCCAATGGCCGCCGCAGCCGGCACGCTGCAGCTGGCACACCATGATGATCTGAAGCCAGGAGCTAGGTGCTTTCTCCTGGTCTCCCAAGCAGGTGCAGGGCCCAAGCACTTGGGCCATCCTCCACTGTACTCCCTGGCCACAGCAGAGAGCTGGCCTGGAAGAGGGGCAACCGGGACAGAATCCGGCACCCCAACCGGGACTAGAACCCGGCGTGCCAGCACCGCAGGCAGGTGGAGGATTAGCTTATTGAGCCATGGCACTGGCCAGAAAACACTTTTCTAATATCTGTCCATTGCTTGCTTACAGCTCTAATGTCTTACTTAAATTTAGTATCATTTTTCTCAAAGAAAGTTCAACCTTTCATGATGCATTCTTTTTGAGGGAACTCAGAATATTAGTCAGTGAGTGACTAACACAAGCTTCACGGCAGCTTAATACAAGAGTCAGCATTGGAGTCACTCAGATAATTTCCAAGGTTGGTGCAGCAGTAGAAGCTTGGAGCTAAAGTATAGCTGTGACTTTGGGATGTTAATGTGCTGAGTGGTTGTAGATCAGTTCTCTACTTGGCTCTGCTCTGTTCTCTGCTCTGGGAGAAGGATATGTATGGAGTTTGTCAAAGCATTTTCTTATCCTTTGTCTTTGATCGGGTTCCTCAATGGGAGACAACAAAAGGAGATAGAAAGAAGAGTTTGGAGTGGAAGTGGATCAGCTCTGTTAGGACCTGAAACAGCATCAGGTTATCCCACTCTTGGTGTTGTCTCTCTTTGATTTGTACAAACCCTGACTCTACCTGTGAAAAATATCTTTATCAAATTGGTACTAATACTCAGAATGTGTGAACCACCTCTTTTCTTCTGGTATCTGGATGAAAACAGGTGACTTGCTTAGGATTCAACAGCTACAGAGGGAAGGAGCCAGAATTTAAGCTCATATCTTTCTGGTCAAAGGTTTGCTCCCTTTATTACTACTCTGTTTTTTATCAAGGCTGAAGATACTGGTGTCTTAGTAAATTCTGAATACTAATTTTTATTTGAATAGCAATAGCAACTTAACATACAAAAAATAAGTCATTTCAGTCATTAATAATTGGTGAGTGTTTATTATATACCAAAATTTGTTCTAAGGATTTTACAAACATTAACTTCCTTAAACATCGCCAGAAACCAATGGGGTAGATATTATTATTTTAGATGAGACAGGGTTACTATGAGTTATCATATGAACAGCAAACAGGATATGAACACAGAAAATCTGAGGCAAGAGACTGAACTTCTAATCACGCAGTGTTCATCTGTAGCAATCTCAGTGATCATCCATGGAAAGTAATGCTATCAGTTCACCCATTCTACATTAAAATACCCACTTTCCTCTTCCTCCAAGGTACACTGGATTAATACTTCAAGTAACCAAGAATTTGCATCATGGGAAGTGCCTTTCACTGTAAGGAGTCTAAAAAATAAGAGTGAAATTTCTGTACTCCATCAGGAAGTATAATCACTTGGGAATAAATGACAAATGCACAGGAAAAGTTGGAACACAAGAGAGAGAAGATATGTCCATGTTATTTCTAAATTTCATAAAATGCAAAGAGCAGATTTCTAGCTCTGATCCTGGAAAAAGATGTCGAAAAGCGTTAATTTTCAAATGACATTTTAGGCCCTTGAATATTTTTGCCACCTGTCATCTTGCTTCCCTTCACCTGTATAAATGGCATTCATCTCTGTTGACATCCTGATTATAATGTTATCGCTGCTTTTCAGTTATTTCTACTAACCCATGACAGGTTTCCTTATTCACATGCCATTCATTTGACATTTATTTGCTTTCCTTAATTTGTGTTTAGATATGAATTCCTAAAATCTGCCTTGATTATATGTTGCTGCTTAGCTGATATCGTTCCACTGCTTTCAAGATTATTCTCAATAAAAATTAGGTAGTGATATCTAGCCACTCTTTTTCATAATTTTTACAGACACATGAACAAAGGTATTATCACAGAATTCTCAAATGTAAAGTTTGGCTGTAACAGAATCATGTACTAAATTCATTTTCTACCAGTATACATGGATTGTCACCATACGATGATTTGGGGAGTTCCAACGTTTAGGAGAAGCAAGGTACCTAGTTTATCTTTTGATAAAGTTTCTCTCATGATGACTAATTGTATGTATCAACCTGACTGGGCTACAGAATGTCTAGATATCTGGCTATGCATTATTTCTAGGGGTGTCTGGGAGGGTGTTTTGGATGAGAGCAGCAGATGGTTTTCACTAATGTGAGTGGGCATCATCTAACCCATTGAGAACTTGACCGCCACAAAGACACAGAGGAAGGCTGAATCCACCCTCTGACTGACTGTTGAGCTGAAATAGCCATCTTCTCTGTGGCGCTCCCACTTCTCGGGCCTTCATACTCCCACGGGAATTTGCACCACGAGCTCTCTGGCTCTCGGGCCACAGAACTACACCACTGGCTTTCTTGGGTCTCTAACTTGCAGATAACAAGTCAGAGGATTCTCCAGCCCTATGATCACACGATAAAATATTGTTTAACAAATCTGGGTATAACATATATTTATATCTATTATGTTGTCCTTTTGTTTCTGTTTGTCTATAACAATTCAATGTGATTTTGAATTGACTTTCCAAAAATTGAAAACAAAAATATATGGTGGCTTTTGTGGCAGGGGGTAAAGGTGGCTGGGAGGAGAGAACATGGAAGGAGCAACAAAGAAATAACTGGACAGAGTCTGAAAATGGGTGACAGTAGGGAGACAGGATGTCAAACCTAAGACCTGGACACAACTAGATACAAGATGATGAGGACTGGAGTTTCTCCCCTTGAACAATTTTAATGAATTATCTTTAAAAACACATAGAAAATTCACTGGGCAATATGTCTGGCATACAGGAGGTAGTAAATAAATGTGTTTAATTTTGCTATTAAAATTCTGTGATTATAATACAAACTCTAAAAAATGCCATAGATATATCATGTTGAACCACATGAAAATGCCACATTTTAAGTGAAAAATGACCAAGTATAGATAATCCTATGTGGTTCAACCAAATGCTCTTTGTTACAAGTACATTATTATGTTCATAATTGTGTATCCCAGCTAAGGACAATAATTGTGAAGAGTGAGAACCTCCTTTGCTGAAGAAAACCTATGTGTTCTTTCCTGAATATTTGAGTATATTCCCTTGCTAAACTATTCAGCCTTACAAAGAACCAAATAATCTCTAGCTGTTACAAGGAAAGAGAAAATGTCAAACTCCTTGCTGGGAGAAATATAAATATATATAGCTTTTTTTAGAAAAAGAAACAAGTAAAATTATTTTTAAAAACTTAAAATATGTACAATTGCCCCTTGGTATCTGTGGGGAATTAATTACAAAACCTTTTGCCAAGATCCTTCATGTAAAATGGCGTAATATTTGCACATAAGTTACACACATCCTCCTGTATACTTTAAACTATCTCTCAATTACTTATAAATACCTAACACAAGTACTATGAAGATAGTTGTCTTACAATATTATTTAGAGAATAATTACAAAAAAAAATCTGTACATGTTCGGTAAAGATGCAATTTTATATAACCTTTCCTATCCAGGATTAGTTGGATCTATGGATGAGAAACCCACAGATATGGAGGACTGGCTATATAACCTTTTTCCTAGAAATACAAATCCTGAAAACCTAATCTTAGCAATAAAGGACTATGTACAAGGAAGGTCATCATCACATTATTGATAGTACCAAAAATGTCTGAAAACAAAATATATGTCATTAATTAAATAACTACATAAATAAATTAGATGCATCTGTGCCATAGACTATTACTACACATCCATCCAAAGAATTAGAAATAGCACAGTTAAGTGGAAGGGATTTCTAAAGTATTGTTAAGTGAGAAATGCAAAATATAAAAGCAAATCTGTAGTACTATATATTTTTATAAAATAATGACAATAAATTGTATATGTCTGTTTAGAGTTATGGTCAGAAAATCATACAAGAATCCTTTCAAGACAGTTTTGATTACAGGGATGCGATGTGGCTAGAGAAGTAGAGGGAAAAGCAAAATCAAGCAATTGAAGAAATTTTAGAAGACAACGTTTAAAATTAATGAAATACTATATCCACTGATAGACCTTGAACAATTTGCTGTTGTTCTTTTGGTTTGTAGTGGGATGCAAAAGAAAAGATGGACCAAGTACTTGGACCCTTGCTTCCACATGGGAGACCTGGATGAAGCTCCTGGCTTCTGGATTTGGCCTGGCCCAACCCTGGCCATCTGGGGAGTGAAACAGCAGACATAAGATTTCTCTCCTTCTCTTTCTGTAACTCTGCCTTTCAAATAAATAAATATTGTTTCTTAAAAATTAGGCCCAACTTGTATCTGAAAATGCAAATTTATGCTAATGAATCAGATATGTATTATGAAATGATATATCAGCTATAATAAAGATATAAAAAGTATGAAATTTACCGAAAACATTTTATGAGGTTTTGTCACTAATCCAAAAAATATTATACCTTTCCAGATGCATGTGGCATATGCAACATGCCTTTAAAGGGAAAAGAATGCATACCCTTTGAGTAATTAGTAAATCTTTATATATGCACTCTTGGCTGAATATTTCTTTACATTGTAAGATTTTAGCATAATTGCAAAACTCCCACCTCTGCCAGCACTTAGTGTGTTATTTCAGCATATGATAGAACTCTAAATGCCACATTCAAGTAAGTAGCATGAGGGTACTTTAATAAGTACATGAGAAAATGGAATTAGCATTTATTTTGGTGCAGGAGATTTTAAATTCATGTGGTTTTTCACAATATGCATTTTCCATTAGCTTTTTGAAGGCCTCTTGTATTTTGTTTAGAAATCCATCACAATTTATGATTATATTGTTACAAAGTAAATACTAGGAAAGATTCAAGTCTCATATTAAATGAGGTACATTAGTTAGAGGAAATGGATGCATATGTGTCCAACACATCTGGTTCTTCATGTTTTTTATATTTATTTTAAATGAGTTCTTAACATTGAAGAACTCATTGTAAGTCTAATTAATGACTGGTTCTTATAAATATCAAGGTACATTCAGGCAAAGAAAGGACAGCTCAATGATTCTCAAATTGTGAACTACCATATCAACAAGTCGCAGTATACCATATATCACAAGGATGCAAATGTGGGTTATTTTCCCTCATATATGAAGTTACTGATAGCAGACAATCAGTAGGGCAGACAATCATCCTTGGAGCGATCAGATTTCTGGATGTGTTTTGAAGAAAGGCATTGACAGATGAGGACAGAAATAGTGTCTCCCTCTGGAGCAAACAGCAAATGTGCTTCAGTCCAGTGTAATAAATACAATATCCCACTCCAGAGCTTTCTTCTCAGGAGATTATGGCTCCCCAGGCTCAGTTTCCTTTCCTAAAGTGCAGCCTACAGCATGTGCAGGCAAAATCTATTTTCTTCGCATCACCCACTCAGAATTGGGTTTGGAGAATCAACACAAAAACACTTCTATTCTGAGTACTGCAATTGTTATTGAATAACAAATCAGCTTCCAAGCAACTATGAAATTGTGAGAGCCTAACTTGGTCACCTGAAAATAGGGCAGAGTCTCAAAGACACTGCACACCTCCTAACATTGACATTGTTTTTTCTGTCTAGAAAAGAATGCAGCTGACATTTCTTTAACTATATCTTCCTGGAGAATCAAGATTCCATGCCATGCAGTTTAACTGATTCTAATGATGTGTGTCCCTTTTATCATTCTCTAATTTACGCCTTTCCAAACTTTAGACATCATACTTTTGTCATAATCTTAATGTGCTGAAACCATTCTGGCATTTTTAAAGAGTAAATTTGTGTTCTAAAATATAAAATATATTTATTTTTAATAATATATTTAAAAGGAACTATTATTGCTAAGGTTAAAAGCCTGTATTGATTGACATAAATAGTTAGTAACATGAAAATAAATTAAATGACATCAGCAGAAAAATGTTAGTGTACCACCTAAAGTCATCTAGATTATCTCTTGGGAAATGCAACTCCAGGGTATGCTGCTGTGGATGACTGGCACTGGTCCTACAAAGAGAGCCAGTAACTCTTGGGAATCTGGTGGTATCTGGGGCAATGCAATTTAACATATCACCAGGCATGCTGAAGCTAAGACTTCTGAAAAATAGAGAAACAAAGAGTGTCTTTTCCAGTCCTATGCAATTTCCCTCAATAGAAACAGAAAACACATTTTGTTTAGAGTTGATAAAAACAGGTAGTTTTGCAACAAGCATTTGCGTAAAGCAAATCAGGCTCCTAAAGCAGAAGGGAGGGCTGTGGTCATTTGTGTTATCCGTCTCAAAAGGAGGCAGTGAAGACCTTAGTCATTTTTGTACCTCCAGTGCTAAGCACACAGGAAACAGGAGTTGAGTGGGTAGAGTTCAATGCATAGACAAAGTCAAACTAAAGAACCCAACCACTGAAATTATGCAGAAAGGAATCAGGAGGAAAAATGGCAGAACTGTTTCTCCTTTTGAATCATGTGACTGCTGGAGGAGCACATATGATGATCAAACCAATGCTAGGGTGTGGCATGACTTGAGAAGCACAGGAACAGCACAGACAGCCAGGAAGAGCAAGACCGAGAGGCTCTGGTGAGATGTTTCCTTCTCTGTTTCCCTAGTCTCTGCAGCAGCATTCAACACAGCATTTCACTGCTTCTCACGTGGCCTTCTGCACGTGGCCTCTGACTTGACATTCTAGTCTCCTATTTCCTTTGTCTCTGGTGGGTTGGTTCCTTTTCATTCCATACCTAAATACAGGCTCCACATCCCACTGCATGCTCCTCCCTCTGACCCATCTCTGTTAGAGAACTGATTCTCAGTCGACATCCTCACTTTCACACAGAGGAACCCCTCTTGCCTGAGCTCTCTCTGGATGTCTGATCTATTTTCCAGGCTTCTCTGCAGAGGACTCTTGATATCACCCCAAACTCAGAACGTATACAATTTAACTTTTACTCTTCAATACACCTGCCCCTTAAAATTACTCTTACTTTCCTATTTCTACAAAATGATTACTCAATACTCAAGATGTCATCTTCTATACCACGTTTGCTAAATTCACTTTATTTTACCTATCCTCACAGCTGGTAACCCTTAGCCAATCTAATTTTATTCTTCCTACATCTACCTTTTTCCCCATATAACTAATACCAGACCTGCTTTCTGCTCAGTATCAGACACATGTGATTCCTCAGCACTTAAAGTACAAGATAAGCTGAGGAATTGAAGATTTAAACTTTTATTTCACTTTAATTAATTAACTTTTTAAAAGATTTATTTATTTGAAAGGCATAGTTGCAGAGAGAGAAGGAAAGACAGAGAGAAACTAATCTTCCATCCAGGGATTCACACCAAATGACCATAATGGCTGGAGCTGGGCCAGGTTGAAGTCAAGCCAGGGGCTTCTTCGAGGTCTCTCCTGTTGGTGCAGGTACCCAAGCACTTAGGCCATCCTCTGCTGCTTTCCCAGGTGCACTAGCAGAGAACTGGATCAGAAGTAGCTGGATCAGAAGTGCAGTACCCAGGTCTTGAACTTGTAGCCATAAGGGATGCCACCATGCCACAACACCAGTCCCTCACTTTAATTAATTTAGATATAAACAAAAATGAAAAAATGATTCCTGTTCAAATGATAATATTGTAGTAGATTTCTCATGTTCAATATAATATACAAAGGTACTTTTAAAGGTTTATGTAAAATGGAATTAAAACTAAGTTTATTTTGGCACAAAACTTTCAAATTATATACATAAGGACTCTCCAAAAATTCATCAAAAGTATGTATTGTGAAAGAACTATGCTTGTATTCCAAAAAATTTTAGTGCCAAAATGAACTTATCTTTTTAATTCCATTCCCCATGAACTTTCTGAAGTACTCTCATATTGCTAAAACTAATTTTCCATTTCCTTCTTAATATGAATATGACAAAAATTATAAATTATACATGCGGTTTGCATTATATTTCTTTTAAGCAATATTGTTTTAGGCCATGGCAAGAGTAAGCACAATGGGATTAGCCGATCTGGAATGCCTAATGGGTGCCAAATTGCAGGCTAGGCATTCTATAACTTGGATCCTATAATCTTCAAATTATTTCTAACAATTAGGTAATGATGTTCCTCAATTTTAACGTGAAAAACTGAATGTAATAAAGAGAGAAAAAACACTGCACAAGGTCACAAGTTTAATGAGCATAGAGTAAGAATTCAAATTCAGGTCTACAGACACAGATCTAGTCCATTTCCACTTGGCCCAGCTGTGAGAAGTGTACTTGCACTGTTGTACAGACTCTAGGGGAGGCTGTCGCTACTAACTGCAATTCAGGAAGTCCCGGCTTTGTGCAGCGTGGTTGGCTGACCAGCCCGCAGCTGCTTTGGCATTTCTGTTCATGATACATCCCATGACACTCCATTCTCGTGATACTCTCATGCTTATGTGATCCAACCCAGCTGTGTAAACCCAGAGCTGCCTACCACCTGGGCTGGGGGAAGTGATGCAATGCTGGCTCGCAGATGCATGCCCAGAGCTCTGACTGAGGCAGCCCTGACTGATTGCTTCTCAGTGTGGTCAAGCTCAGCTGCTTCCAGGCTTCATCCATCTTCCACCTTGGCAGAAACGGGTCCTAGGCCTTGATGGGACTCTCCTGACGTAGGACCTGCTACCTCTGTACCTTCAGCTAAGAACAAAGCTAGGAGAAATCCTTTTACGAGCCACCCCAAAGAGAATGCAATCTGGTTCTTCCTGGGGCGAGGGTGAAAAATGTCTCAAAGAATGTCATGTTCAGCCTACAGTCCAGTGCTGGTCTGACAAGCAGACACCCCTAGATATTGGGTGAAATTTCACAGGAGTGCCTTTTGAAAACACTTCTTTACCAGGTTTTCATAGGTTAGGTTAAACTTTTCCATCTCAGCTGCATACTTTCTGGGCTTTTCCATTTGATGATGAAGGTCGAAATTCCAGGAATTCTGGTAATAATTTGCTAAAAGTAATAAAATTGTTATGTAAAAAGTAAAGTCTTGTGCTCTGTTGTGGTGTAGTGCTTAAAGCCGCTGCCTGCAGTGCTGGCACCCCACATGGGTACCGATTTAAGTCTCTGCTGCTCTTTTTCTGATCCAGCTCTCTGTTGTGCCCTGGGAAACCAACAGAAGATGAGCCAAGTACTTGGGCCCCTGCACCCACATGGGAGACCTGGAAGAAGCTCCTGGCTCCTGGCTTCGGATCGGCCCAGCTCCAGCCTTTGCAGCCATTTGAGGACTGAACCAGTGGATGGAAGACTTCTCTCTCTCTTTACCTCTACCTCTCTAACTCTGCCCTTCAAATAAATAAATATTAAAAAATTAATAAAATCCAATAGCAATGTGACATTGATAACCAGCATTTATGATTCTTATGACCATTTAACAAATGCTTTATAACACTCAGTTCTGCACAATTCCATATTACAAATACAATTATTAGTCTATTTTAAAAACATATACAAATGTGTTATTAAGCCTTTGCCCAAAGTGTCACTTTTCAAAGGGTACCATCAGAAACCAAATCATGTTCTTCCTATTCTTAGTCTCATAGCCTTTTGTATAATAGAATTATTAAGCATGTTATTTTCTTTTATTAAAATTTTATGTATTCATTTTTGTTCATTTAAAGGCAGAGTGACAGAGAGAGAGAGAAAGATTCCATTCACTTGTTCTCCCAAGTGCGTGGTAGCAACTCAGTACTTGAGCCATCGTCTGTTGCCTTCCCAGGTGCTTTAGCAGGAAAGTGGACTGGAAGCAAAGGAAGAGGCAGAATTTGATTCCAAGTACAACAATATTGGGTGAGGGAGTCCCAAGTGTAGTCTGCCCCAGTGTGTTTGTTTTATAAATCGCCAATAAGTGTTGACAAATATTTTGCATACTCAGATTCATTTCTTGTTCTGTGCTTTGCCAGTTAATTATTTTCTTTTTTTGTATCTTTTCAATTCCTGTTTCGAGACAAAAAATAAGCCTTACATTTTAACATACTCATTCACTGTCAATACATTGAACAAGCATTTAATGAGAATCTTTTCTTTGTAAAATGCTCAGCTGTAAAATTATAAGGAAGGAAACACTATCTCTACATTCAGAGAATTTTAATCTAGTCATGCAGGGGAAATGAAACGCGTAACTATTCAACCATATATACTTGGTTACCCTGTGTTTCAAAATTCAGCGGCCTTAAATATCATCTCTATGCTAATGACTCAAATGCGTGCACCCACCACTGACCTCTTTATTGAAGAATGATACATGCAAGTGCTTGCTCAATGTCTCTGCTTGTGCTGGTGTTGCTAAAGATATTGCAAACTTAACTTTGCTGAGACAAAACTTGATTCATCGCAGCCTCTCATTCTTGAGCACAGTTCCTTTCCTCATTCTTGAGCATAGTCGTGAAAGAGTAATGCCATCTATCTATTTACAAGATTTTAAAAAATCATTGAATTCCTTTTATCTCTTTTTTTAAGCTTTTTAAATAGATTTATTTACTTGAAAGGCAGCATTCCAGAGACAGAGAGAGAGAGAGAGAGAGAGAGAGCGATCTTCCATCTGCTGGTACACTCCCCAAATGGCAACCAGTTCGACTGGGACTTGAACTGGCACACATGCTGGTGTCACAGGCTGCTGCTTAATCAATCTGCTACACCACAGAGCTGGCTCCTCTCCCCTTATCTCTTGTAACTAAATCCATCAGCAGTTCCTGCCAGCTCCTCCTTAAGCCTTTCTTTTTTTTTTTTTTTTTTTTTTTTTTTACAGGCAGAGTGGACAGTGAGAGAGAGAGACAGAGAGAAAGGTCTTCCTTTGCCGTTGGTTCACCCTCCAATGGCCGCCGCGGTCGGCGCACCGCGCTCGTCCGATGGCAGGAGCCAGGAGCCAGGTGCTTTTCCTGGTCTCCCCATGGGGTGCAGGGCCCAAGCACCTGGGCCATCCTCCACTGCACTCCCGGGCCACAGCAGAGGGCTGGCCTGGAAGAGGGGCAACCGGGACAGAATCCGGTGCCCCGACCGGGACTAGAACCCGGTGTGCCGGCGCCGCAAGGCGGAGGATTAGCCTGTTGAGCCACGGCGCCGGCCTAAGCCTTTCATAATCTAACTTTTCCCCAACTTCATTACTAGTCTCCTACTTTCAAGTGCCATCATCTCCTGTCTAGAGTACCAAAGTAAGTAGCCTTCTAACTCTACTAGCATTCATATCTACCCATAAACTGTTCACATTTAGCACAAGTTTAGTCAATAGAAATGCACTTGTTTCAATTACACAATCTGAAGATTTCCATAGATGCCAGCACACATTCTAACCAAGATTTTAAACATTTTTATTACATCTCCTATGATTCCTTCTATTCAATTCCCAACACACAATCCACTCCCTAGACAATCCAAGTTTATTTCCTTCACTTTACATTTATGTGCCTGTGCTTAGGCACATATAAATCATATACTGTGTATTCTTTTGTATAAATGTGCAGACTTCTTTTACTCAATGTCGTGTTCTGAAATTCATCCAATTTTTTATGTATTGGTAGTTGATTTTTTTCTTGCTATCAAGCAGAATACCATTGTGTTATAAATAGCAATTTGTCTATTAATTCTCCCATAGATGACCGTTAGATTGTTTCCAGTAAATTGTGCTATTTTGAATAAAGGTATAATGAAAATATGCATACATGTCTAAGTCTGGACATATGTTTTATTTCTCCTGTGTAAACATGTAGCATTAGAAAAATACAATCAGATGAGTGTGTATCTAATTCTGTTGTAAATTTCCAAATATTTTCTAAAATGGCCGTGTCTCACCCATAATATGTAAGAGTTCCATTTGTTCTCCAATGCTTCATGCAGCTGGTCTTTGCTTTTAGTCATTCTAAATGATAACAAGAGGCTAACCACAGTGATAGCTTATTGTGGTTTTAATTTGGAATTCCATGATGATGAAAAGTTGTCAAACTGTTTCTGGCATGCTTATTGGCTTTTTGTAAAATTTCTTAATGGAAGTGTTCATCCATCCTTTCATTGGATTGTTTGCCTTCTTCTTATTAATATATGAAAGTTATTCATATATTCTGTATTCAAATCCTTCAAATATATTTATTATAAATATCACCAGAGTGTGCTTGGCTTTTTATTTTTTCTGAAATTTTTTCAGATGAGCAAAAAAAATCCAATTTATATCAAGTCAAATTTGCCTTTTTTCCCCCTTTCCATTATTTGTGCTTTCTGGTATATTTTCAAGAGGTTGCTGCCAACATGAAGATTATAAAGATAAGTTTATAGCACTGGATTTTGTGTTTTAGTCGATGATCTGGATTGTACTACTGCTATGTGTACGAAATGAGACACAGTTTGATCATTTTATTTCCTCACATATATTTAGTTTTCCCATTATCTTCTCCATTGCCCCTTAGATATCCAGTCCTGGAAAAGATTTTCTTTCAGTGCCGTTCATTCTCTTTCTATGCCTTTGATGTTTGTTCATATACAACACACCATCTTGAAAATAGCCTTACAGTTATTCCAGACATCAAGTACTGTGAGTCCACCAAACTTGTCTTTATTTTCAGGTTGGCTTCCATTTTAAGGTGCTTTTGTATTTTCATATACATTTAAATTTATTTTCTGGGGCTGGCACTGTGGCATAAAGTATGAAGCCACCTCCTGCAGCGCCAGCATCTCACATGGAGACCATTTTGAGTCCTGGTTCCTTCACTTCCAATCCAGCTCCCTACTAATGTGCCTAAGAAAGCAGCAGAAGATAGCCCATTAAATATTTTCCATTCCAGTCTCTATCTTGTCTCTTCAGAAATTCCAGTCAATTGTAAGTTAGACTGATTGATGTTTCCCTAAAGGTTGCTAAAGCTAAGACCGATTCCTCTGGTCTGCAGACTGGAAATTGTTTACAGATCCAGCTTTCATGTTGCTTTCTTTCAAGTCCATAAAGTAAAATTTTCAATGTAGGTACAGTTTTCAGTGTTAGCATTTCCATTTGTTTTCTTTTTACCCAGTTTCTACTGAGATTCACCACTACTTTATTCATTACGAATATCTTTCCCTTTATCCTGGAAGTATTTATATAACCTTCTTTAGAATGATTTTCTAATTCAAAATTTTCATCACTTTAGTTTCTATTTTAATTGATGGCTTTTTTAAAGACTATGGGTGGAAGAGGGCATTTAGCCTAGCAGTGCAGACACTGGATAAAAAGCCCAAATCCCATACTTAAGCGCTTGGATTCAAAACCATTTAATGACTCTTACCACTATGTGGGAGAACTAGATTTAGTTTCCAGTTTCTGGTGTCAGCGTGGCCTATCCCCAGTCAGTGTGGGCATTTGGAGAGTGAATTAGCAGAAGGAAGATCTATCTATGTCTCTCTCTCTCTCTCTCTCCCTCTCTCTCTCTCTCTCTCTCTTTCCCCATAACAAATAACTAAAATAGAAGAAACTGACCACATTTATCTTAAACCAACTCTTAGTAACAATTCTCTATTTCCTTACTGATATGGTATCTTTTAATGTTTGCCTTTTAATTTTCACCCACTTGAAAGGCAGAGAGAGAGAGAGAGAGAGAGAGAGAGAGAGAGAGATCTCCCATCCCTTGGTTCATTCCCCAAATACTTGCAAAAGCTACAGCAGGACCAGTCCAAAGCCAGGAATCCAGTACTTCACTGGGGATCCCATGTGAGTGACAGCGACTCAAGTACTTGAGACACCATCTGCTGCTTCCCAGGATGTGTTAACAGAAAGCTGGGTGGAAAGCAGAACACTCCAATATAGCATGCGGGCGTCCCAAGCGGCGGTATAACCTGTGGTGCCACTATGCTGTCCCTGATCTGGTCATTTTTATTGTGTTGTGAACAATGGGAATGATATGTTTATAGAGACTCTTGATTTTATGCTGCTTTGAAGTTTGTCTATATTAGTTTCTAGCCAGCAATTACAAGCTAATCAGTTTGAATTATAAACTAATCGCCTTGAACTGCCTTGTTACAGCAGAAGTGTTCTGACTCTGTCCTTGGTTATAAGGCAAGCTTCACAATTCTGGGACTTCATCTAGGATGTTATCCTGAGATTACATCTAAGCTCTTAAGACTGTGACCTTTATAGGATTTTAGAGGAAGTTCAGAAGTTTACTCAAGTCTTCAACTTATGCTGGAGTCAACCGCT
This sequence comes from Sylvilagus floridanus, assembly GCA_949820135.1. Lineage (NCBI taxonomy): Eukaryota > Metazoa > Chordata > Mammalia > Lagomorpha > Leporidae > Sylvilagus > Sylvilagus floridanus. The sequence goes on along the minus strand of OX463228.1, from coordinate 34,653,753 downwards.
AAACTCAGTGCCCTGTGCAATGGGCAGCATACGAAGTCTCTGCTCAGCTCTGTAAGTCTTGCTCACCAATAACAAGGCTTAATGAAGCTTCCCACACATATGGGCTGTTAAAGGCTTAGCCAAGATGTAACTGCAGTATGGATGCAGATTTGGAGTCTTCCTTTCTATAAGTATTTTCTAGGATTACTGTTTCCTGCCATCTAGTAACCCAAAGTGCCATTCTTCTCTCCTTGCAGCCAACAAAACCACGTACTTCTACTTTAATTCAGGCCAACCCGCATTACACACATGGCCAAATACCCTCAGGGGAAAAGCCGTACTCATTAATAAGTATAAAATATATTTTTTTCAGAATCAGACTCCATTTTCTGGCTGCTTGGTTTGCTTTTCGTGCTGTTAACTTACATGTTTTTCAATATCTTGTCTAGATTTGTGCTGGTAAACAGAGGGAGACGCACCACTCCTGGAATCATAATTTTGCTATGTATTTTTAAATATAGAAAAATATTATTCACTTTCCCTTCCAAAAACTTGCCAGTAACATCTCCTTTCATTTGAAATAAAATCTTAACAGCTGGTCTATATTGGTGCTTCTCTATTTTAGCTGCACATTGAACTACACAGAAAACCAACTGGTCTTTTGTTAAATCCCCAGAGAGGGTTTTAAACAATTTTCTTTGGGATTCTAACAACTAAGGTTTAAAATCCTTGCCTTATATAATTTGCCCCTTCCTCATTTTCTGACACTTTCTCCATCACTTTTCTTGCACATTGCAGTACAGTTATATAGCTTTCTTTCTGTTTCTGAAATATTTGTACTTATTCTTCCCACTTCCCCCAATTTTTGGTCCTTGTAATGTTTTGCACTCACATTTTAACTTAAATATTAGCTCCAGATAATATCTTATGTGTCACATAAATTCAATTTTATATGTCACTTTGTGATAATTTTGGGTCACAATGTTTTGGATGATATTAATAAGTATGCTGACAGATATTGAGTAAAGCAAATCATAATCCAAAATATGGATGGGACTCATACATTCAGTTGAAGATATAAATATAGCAAAAGGCCGACTTTCTGTGAGTAAGAAGAAATTCTATAGTAGACAACTCTTGGATTTGAATGGCCACACTGGCAGTCCTCGATCTCCAGCCTCCAGGTTCCATCTTATCAAAGCTTCCCTGGGTCCCCAGTCTAAGGTCTTTGAAACCAAGAAGGAGGGAAAGAAGGAGGGAAGGAAGGGAGGGAGAGAGAAAAAAAAGGAGAAAGAAAGAAAGAAAGAAAGAAAGAAAGAAAGAAAGAAAGAAAGAAAGAAAGAAAGAAAGAAAGAAAGAAAGAAAGAAAGAAAGAAAGAAGAGAAAGAGAGAGAGAAAGAGAGAGAGAAAGAAGGAAAGACCGGCGCTGTGGCACAGTAGGTTAATCCTCTGCCTACGGCGCCAGTTCTAGTCCCAGCTGCTCCACTTCCAATCCACCTCTCTGCTGTAACCTGGGAAAGCAGTAGAAGATGGCCCAGGTCCTTGGGCCCCTGTACCCACGTGGGAGACATGGAAGAAGCACCTCGCTCCTGGCTTCAGATCAGCACAGCTCCAGCTGTTGAGGCCATTTGGGGAGTGAACCAACGGAAGGAAGACCTTTCTCTATGTCTCTCCCTCTCACTATCTGTAACTCTAACTCTCAAATAAATAAATAAAATCTTTGAAAGAAAGAAAGGAAGAAAGCAGAAATGTGTCAAGAGATAATTAGGTCAAGAGGGCTTCACTCTTGTGAGTATATTCGTATCATTATTATCAGTGGAATGGGCTCCAGATAAAAAGGTAAATTCAGTTTCTTTTTCTATGTCTCGCCTGCACTTGCTTCACTTTGCTATGCTATGACACAGCTCAGAGACTCTTGAAGATGCTCTTGGATTTTCAGTCCCCAGAACCATGAGCCAATTGAAACTTTATTGCTTATAAATGACCCAGTCTATAGAATTCTGATATAGCAGCAGAAAATGAACAAACAAATACAGTATAATGTGTTTCTCATTTTATAATCTCTCAGAAAGCAATATCCCAGGACAGAAAGCAAACAAACCACGAAAAACAGTTCTCTGGTTGCCCTGATAAGCCACTGGTACATTGATGTCTAATGATGCATAGTTAAAGTTCAGAATATAAATAAAGCAACCAAGGTTCTGAAATTAACTAGCTGCATACATGGGAAAAATTGTAGCCACTCCTTAAAGGTCTTTAAATGTATATTCATTTTATACTTTTCAATGGGGATAAGGGGTACAGATCAATGTTTTCATCAGCAAAAAAGTGCCTTTTAAGTGCACAGCATTTTCCAGCAGCTTCTGCTAACACCAGTAGAGATGACATCACCAAAAGAGGGATTGTTTAACTAAAGGGGATCATTATCTTTCATTGGAATTTCTCTTCACTGAACAAGCCATTAGTCTGTCAAAGATAGGCTGAATTCTTAAAACAAACGTCTAAAAGATGCTCACTACTCCTCTTGGTGTTCCTGACAAATAGGAAGATTGGTTTCCATGTACAAGTGAGGTTTGTGCTGTTTGTTTCCGTAAAAAAGAGTAACTAGTCTTTAGAAAGTCTTTAATATCAGTTTGGTGTGTCTCCAGTCTCGTATTTCATATTTTAAGCTAATTCTATACATTCTTTTTCTCTCCAGTAATTGTGTTTCGAGGCAAGATTGCATCAGTTCCACTAATATTTATCTTAGTCCAAACACATAATAGATAAGAGGCACTGATGAGCAGCAAAATCCATATTGCTAAGGGATGCAGCCTATGCTACTGTGGAAGGCCTGGCCACTCTTGTCATTCGTTTTAAGATCAATTGTATTAAAATGATTACATTTGCCCCGGAACCTATGACGAATGATTGAAAGAAGATAAGTGTAAAAAGAAACAAGCAGATCTGCCCACTCAGTTAGAAGCAAAGATTTTCCCACTAAATTGAATGTAGCTCTAGATGGAACTAATCAGATTTTTCTCAGATTAGCATTACACTGGTAAACAGACAAAAGGTTACTTTTAAGATAAATGTTCTTAATATCAGCTCCATAGCATGGTAAACTTGATCTGCTGCATTCATCCCCACTAAAAGCATCACAAATCACCTATGGATTTTTTAAAAAAGAAAAATGAGGAGTTACAGGTTTATTACTTCAGAACTATAATTTCAAATGAGTTCTGGAAAACATCTTGGCCTAATATTTCACTGTAATGGTGCATCTATTGAAAAATTATGTTGTAACATTATAAATAGATACATCACATATTTACTTACCTGACTCACCATGGAATTCCATAAAATCATGAAGCAGTTATCTTAAACTTTTCACTAGAAATAAATATGTAGCTCCTATTGGCAAATTCACAAGTTTTTCTTTCTCCTTTGATATCTCCACATGAAAAGTAGCCTTTATTTTCTCTTCTCTAATTGTTTCTTCTCTCCTAACCTGGTAATCACAACTGGTAAAGCTAATGTGGTGTGTGTTCTTCTGTGTGTGTGTGTGTGTGTGTGCATACAAAGATTTATAAATACACTCTGTAAATAGTGTTATTTGGGAGAGCGGCAAGATGGCGGAATAGGAAGGCAGCACACTGATAGTCCGGAGAGAGACAGTTTAATAAAAGTGGAGATACTGCAGGTTCAAGGAAGAGTAGGGGAAGAAACAGCAGAGGAAACTCTTAGTGATTCACAGTGGACCTGCGTGGAGAGCGTGGGAGCCCGCAGTTCGGGACACCAGCGGCAGACTCAACACACCAGCGCTGGAACGCGAGGTGAGCCGAAGCTCAATAGCCCGAGACACCAGCAGGGAAGCAGAAAGAGGAGACTAGAGCGAACAAGGCTTGAAACCCTGCGGGGAAAAGTTCACCAGGCTAACTAGAAGAGAGAGAGGAAAAAAAGTGACCCATGTGGACATGAGTTTCTCTCTCTCCGCCCACCTCTCAAAGGTGAGCAAGACAAAGAGCAGGCGCCATTTTGGAATACGTCATAAGCAGGGCGTCCTCGGGTCTGCACCGGCCCTGAGCCTAGCAGAAAAACCTGACTCTGGGCGGGAGGGGTGAAATAACAGGAGATTAGAACCTAATGAATGTGTGGTGCTAATGAACTGAGACTGTGAAAAAAGAGACACATGCAACCTACCTAAATTGAACCAGAGATCCCAAGGTAAAACTTTGAAAACTACTAGTAGTATCTACTTAGAAATATCTAGAAATAAAAATTTATGATGTTGATAAAGTATTCTCCAAAGTATTTCTGTTATTTTACATTCCCATAAAGAATTCACTTTACCTTTCCTGCTAACTGCATGTTCTAAGCCTGATTAATTTTTGATACATTAGGAAGAAAGGAAATTCCATTTTTAAATTTTAATTAATTGTTAAAAATAGAAAGTAACAATACCTGTACATTCACTATCCAAATTTCCTGTTAGTTTTCCACATTTATTTTATTTTGCTAACAAGCTTAAAGCATTTAAAAGAAATAAAATTACTTTTTGAAAAAGATATACTATCTAATGTTTTGAAACATACGGTAAGTTAGATGCATGCATAAATAACACATATCTTGTTTTATAATTTCCAATTTCTATTAATGACATCATGTTGTACATGCCCTTCAGCAACTTAATTATTGTTTCTTTTATGTTTTTATACTGTATTTATGTTGATACTAAGCAGTTGTTGCTTATTTATCAAAACCAACTCCGTGGAATACTAAAATACATATCTGGGTTTTTTTGAAGATTTATTTATTTATTTGAAAGAGTTACAGAGAGAGAGAGAAGGAGAGGCACAGAGAGAGAGAGAGAGAGAGAGAGAGAGAGTCTTCCATCCGCTGGTTCACTCTCCAGTTGGCCACAACAGCTGGAGCTGATATGAAGCCAGGAGCCAGGAGCTTCTTTCGGGTCTCCAACTTGGGTTCAGGGGCCCATGGTCTTGGGGCATCTTCTGCTGCTTTCCCAGGCTATAGCAGGGATCTGGATCAGAAGTGGAGAAGCTGGGACATGAACCAATGGCCATATGGGATGCTGGCACTGCAGGTGGTGGCTTTACCCACTACAGCACAGTGCTGGCCCTTATAGCTGTTTTTGATAGTGATGTTATAACCACATTTTGACAGAAATATTTAACTGAGGTTTGTATATATTGTCCCCATGCATTTCCTTTACTTCGTTTCTTTAGAAATAAGTATGGAATTTGTATAATTGATATTCAAAAAGTGTATGGGAAATGCATAATATCTTTGAATTCAGTTTTTCCACAAACTTTCTGAGTACTCTTCTATGTATTTCTCTCTTTCTTATCATCCACATCCAAATTGTTTTGACAAATGTGGTTAACTCTTCGTTCTAAATATCAGCTCTCATCTGTCTTTGATGTTGTCAGCTGGTACAAGCTTCTTACCATAGTTCATGGAGGTTACTACCCTCATTTTTCACATTCTTCATAAGCACAGGTCCTCTCAGAGTTTAAAATTAAACAATTATATGGGTGTGAGCACATTTGAAAAAACCACTGTGTTTCCAACGTGGAGATTAGATTAGAGGGGAGCAAGAATAGATAAAAGGAGGTGACTGCAGTAAGCCCCTCTCTTCTGTCCTTGCCTTTGAGGTATTTCCTCTCTAATTAGATAGGAAATTCCCCAGTACCCATGGCCTACCTTTGCCTTATCAAGCTGAGAACAGTGAATTTTCCTAGTAGATTTAGCTGACTTTGAGGGAAGAGTGTGGTGTGTTTCCAAGGTGGAAACCATGAACATGGGAAACCCCCCAAGGTCTTCCCCTTCCTCTGTACCCAGTGCACCTCCTCCATCTACTTGCATTTGTCTAATCTCTAACACCTGCAACTTTTGGTGTTTCTAAAACACTTTTTTCAGTTTATAATATTATCTGTAGCAGAATGAGTCCAATAACCACTAGTTAGTAACCTATATTTTGATTATATTTTTTGCCCATCTCTGTTCCAAATTTTAATCACCATACGGAACACAATTTTGGCATTATTTATCTTTGTTTCCTCTAATAACATTCCAAAAAAAAATAAGAAGAGCAGAAATATTTTCATAGAACTGTATAAACATGGCAGACACTTACTGCATCTTTAAAATTCTTCACAGTTGGGAAAGTTGTAATGCTGTTTTTTACAGATTAAAATATTGCTTCTATATCAATACCATACACTTGATACTCTCCAAAAACCATTAGAAAACTATAGATGTCAGATTATTTCCACACTTGTCATAGTGTTCTTTCTGTTGCTTGAACAAAATACCTGAAACTGGATAATTTTCAAAGAATAGGAGTTTATTGAGCTCATTGTGGCGAGGGCTGGGAAGTCCAGCAGGATGGCCACCCGCATTTGCTCCCATCTGGTGAGGGCCTTTTTATTGCATCATAACATGGTGGAGAGCGCTGCATGGTAAGATAGCAACAGGCAAAATCAGGCCTGTCTTCCTCCTCTTTTTAAAAATAATTCTGTTTATTTACTTGAGAGAGAGAGAGTGAGAGAACTTTGCCTGCTGTGTGCTGATTCATTCTGAAAACATCCCAATGGCCAGAGATGGGCTAGGCCAAAGTCAAGAGCTTGAGGCCCAATTCAAGTCTCCTTTGTGGGTGGCAGGAACCCAAGTATTGAGCTATCACTGATGTCTCCTAGGGTCTGCATTAACAAGAAGCTGGAGTCAGGAGCTGTAGCTGAGAAATGAACCCAGACACCTTAACAGGTAGGGATGCAGACATCTTAACTGGTAGGCCAAATGCCTGGCCATCTTCTGATGGAGTCATCGATGCCATCTTGAGGGCTCCACTCACAGGCCTCATCTAATTCTAGTTATCTCTGAAAGTCTCTAACTCCAAATGCTGTTAACACAGTTTGAAAATGAAGTTTTCAACACATAAATTTTGGTGGAATACATTTAAACCATAGCAGCGGTTTCTAAGACTAAAATATTAGCAATTAAACCCTCACTGGGAAATTTTTCTATTTAGAAATATATTTACAACTGAGACCCACCAAACAGAGAATAATCTCTAGGAAAAAATATTGCTGCAAAGCAGGCATAATAAAACTTCACATTAAACATTTAAACTAGAAGCCTTTGGAATAAGAAAAAAAATTCAAATTAAATAGCAATTGGCTCCCACTAGTCTTCCTGCATTACTAGGGCCAAATCAACTGTGCTCTATGATCTAAAATGTTCTTGGAGGCTCCATGCTGCCTGTATTTGAATTAAGCATAGGCAACATGAATTCCTCACAATGTCTCCTTTTAAATAATTTTTTAATGGTTAAAAATGGGAATGCGAATTTCAATATCATTTTTACATAATGCCCTTGAAAAGACCTCCACATGTGGGCAGAAACAGGATTATTTGGAGCACACAATAGGCAACTGGATATTTCAAGCATTTATCCCAAGGATACTATGAATAATATTCTTTAAAGAAATTATGTGCTATAAAAAGTGCATTTTCTATGTATTTTCTGAAACTTTAAAATCTGCTATTTCTAAAACAAATATCAAAGCATAACAGTGATATAATTAAATGATGAGATTTGATGTTTTAAAAATGTATTAACAAATATTAAAATCTGAGATGAATTTAAAAAACTTTTCTATTCCACAGTTTTGAACATCAATCATATTTCAAGAAAAACAATGATCCATTAAATAATTGTTCACTCCCAGCACAGATAAAGCTAATGGCTTACAAACATAGCTAAAAAGGGCATGTTCCACTCACAATCTACTTTTTACACATACAGAAACCACTTTTTTTAAATTCATCACTTTCACCTCTGATGTGGTCATTAGCCTACCCTTCTCACTACTAATTCAGTATTTTTTTAAACAATTTGTTTATTTATTTGAATGCAGAGTTACACAGAGGCAGAAAGAGACAGAGAGAGAGTGAAAAAGAGAGAGAGTCTTCCATCCACTGGTTCACCCCCCAAATGGCCACAATGGTCAGAGCTGTGTCAATCAGAAGCCAGGAGCCAGGAGCTTCTTCCAGGTCATCCATGTGGGTGCAGGGTTCCAAGCACCTGGGCCACCTTTTACTGCTTTCCCAGGCCACAACAAAGAGCTGGATTGGAAGAGGACCAGCCGGGACTAGAACCAGCGCTCATATGGGATGCCAGTGCTGCAGGCAGAGGATTAACCTATTGTGCTACAGAGCCGGTCCCTCATTGAAGTATTTTTTTAAAGGAATTAGGATACAACATATTTGTAGGGTCAATTCCTTTGGGGAAGTGGTCCCTCATGTAATGCTATGCATGCACTGTCCAAGAAGTGGACCCCAGGTGCTTGGATTTTTATTGCTACAGCTGGTAAACCCTGATTAAAATGTTTGTGTCCAAAATTAGCACAGAAAAAATGAAGCTAAATGATTTTAATGTATAATGATTTCAGATCAGTAGCCATAGGCAAAGTAGTCAGCAATAGAAGACTAAAGAGGATGGTACCCAAAAGCAAATAAGTTTGATTCCATTCTGTCTTATTTTTTAACATGATTTTCCCTTTACCTATGAGGAGCAAATGTATATCATTCATATTTGGCTCTGGAGTGTGATGCTGCAGCTGGAAAATGAAACAGGGAAGAACCAAATTAATCTAACACAAATGTTAGACACCATCCTCTCTAATGAAATGGCTAGAGCCCTGTGCTTTGGGCAACTAATCTTACTCAAAATGGGTTATGAGTAAGGTTGGTGTGGTTAGTGGTTACCTATTGGTTTATGTTTCAATACAAGTTCTTCTGGAGCTGGTGTTGTGGCACAGATGGTTAAGCCGCTACCAACATCCCAAATGGGCACCAGTTCCATTCCCAGCCTCTGCATTCTGAATCCATCTTCCTGCTAATGTGCCTGCGGGGAAGCAGTGGAAGATGCCCTAACACTGGGCCTTTGCACCAACGTGGGAGATATGGATGGAGTTCCTTACTCCTGGCTTTGGCCCAGCCCCAGCCCCAGCCCCAGCTGTTGCGAATATTTGGGGGGTGAACCAGCAGATAGAAGAGCTGTATGTTGTGTGTATTTGTGTGTGTGTCTCCTCTCTCTGTAACTCTGCCATTCAAATAAGTAAGTTTTTTAAAAAAATACAAGTTCTGGGGCCAGCACTGTGGCTCAGTGAGTTAATGCCCTGGCCTGCAGCGCCAGCATCCCATATGGGCCCCAGTTCTAGTCCCGGCTGGTGCTCTTCCAATTCAGCTCTTTGTTGTGACCTGGGAAAGCAGTAGAAGATGGCCCAAGTCCTTGGGCCCCTGCACCCACGTGGGAGATACGGAAGAAGCTCCTGGCTCCTGGCCTCGGATTGGCACAGTTCCTGCCGTTGTGGCCATCTGGGGAGTGAACCAGAGGATGGGAGACCTCTCTCTCTGTCTCTACCTCTCTCTGTAACTCTTTCAAATAAATAAAAATAAATCTTTAAAAAAAAACACAAGTTCTTCCATAGCCTCTGATTCTCATTTGGAGGATTCACACTGAGTAGGCATTATTAGCATTCTCAGTTTGACCACATTCAGACAGGTTTTTTAACCCTGACTTTGAAATATAAATTATCTGGAAAATTCTTGTCAACTTTACAAGCCATGAATGTCTTTCTCAAGGACCTGGGACCCAGTGGTTTGAAATATAATTACTTTAGTCATCAAGAAATAGAGCCCCTTCTCCATATTTTTCTAGAAAGCAGGATCCTAACTTCTATAGGAGCCAGATGGCCTAATCACATGACCAACCTCCCCACCAATAATGCTTTCCCATTTGTTTCCAGTAGTTCACTCCAGCACTTAGAAACCTTGGTGTCTTTTCTTTCAGAAGAACTGAGTTCAAATTCTTCTCTATTGCAGTAGGCTTAACTAAATTCTCCCTTGCCTGCTTGACTCCATCTGCTCCAATTTTTCTTTGAAAACTTTATATCCTGAGTTAAGCTATTTCAAAAGGGAATGAGAAATAGAGGGAAAAGACTGCAGGTCCTGGTGGTCCCATTCAAGTCCTTCTATCAAACTGTGGCTGAAACAAGAACAACTCCTAGATTTTCCTGAGCAGAATTCATGTACATCTTCTTTCGCTCAATCTGGTTATGACTCAGAGGCTTCTTGTTTGGTTACACTTTGGGTTTTTCTTTCACATCTGCAGCACAAGGCATTCAAATTGTTGTACTTGGTCAACAAGTAAAGGAATCAGCAGAGCACAGTGGTCACTGAGGACTGAACATAAAATCTTGCACTTGGGATGTCCACTTGGATCCTTGTTTAAGGAATCGTCACGTAACTGCACAGATTCCTGTCTAGTCTTCTGTACAGGCAAACCAGAGGAAACCTTAAGGCCACCAGGCTGATGCTCAGAACACTTCCTGGGTCTGGATGACTCTGGAGGAAGCCAGAGGGAGATCTCTTACTGAGCTCAGTGAAGGAGTCTTCCTGTAAAGGGGGAATGAACTTCAAGCCGTGAGCCTTGAAGAGCAGTGACTTGAGAGGTGGCTCTGCTAATTGGAAGAGAAGAGGGTCTTCCTAAGCGTCCTTCTCAGAGTGTCCTCAAATTTTAGGTATTTTCTCATGTGATATTCAAAAGGGAAAGTCACACTCTCCTTCTTCTTAATTCCCTTAAGGGATCACCCTAAATGTCTCATAAAGTTTACATAACTAATGCAGCTTGCACAATATGACACATTTGTTTCCAGAAGGCAGGGAGAAATGTGTGAGGTGACCATTTTTCTTCATCATTCTAGGGTTAAGAAGGGAGATTACACCAGACCAGGGTCTAAGGATCACGGTCTTAGAGGAGTAATAAAATTGTTATCTGGCAAACAGTCATAATATTCAAAAATTCATGAGCTCATAGGCATGCCCCTGAGAAGCCACAGATAAGCAGGATAATTAAGATGAACCTCTTGGTTCCCCCATGGGCTAGCAAATTAAGGATGTCAACAGGAACTCTAGCTCGGTCCTTGGTGATAACTATAGGACAGTTAAGGAGATCACAGCAAATAAGCAAAACATGGAATTACTTCAACCATGTAATTTTTGCCTAAATGCACATATCTGGAGAAAAATAAAATCTCATCATTTATAAGCTTCTTGACAATATGGATAATTTTGTTTTGTATTGTGCTCATCCAATTAGCAGATGTCTTCAGAACATAAGGAAAATAGAGCATTCAGATGCTCATCTGATTTGGCCAGAGGCTTCCTAACATCCTAGTTAAATTGGAATTTATAAGACAAGCAATACCCTGGTTTCTTTACCCTATGAAAACAAACTTAACATCCTCTAATTCAATTTTCCCTATTTTGGGAGGTTCTCTATAAGATTTACATAAAATACCAATTTTTTTAGTTAGAAAGAAGAGAGGAAAAGGAGAAAAGTGAAAGAGGAAAGAAGGAAAAGAGACAGAAAGGAAGGAAGAGAGAGAGGGAGAGAGGAAGGGAGAAAGAAAAACAACCTGCTGTATGAAAGAATTAATGCCCTTCTCTAATATGCTCCCTTCAAAAAAAAAAAAACACTTCCTATACCTTTTTTGAAGACAGTTTTACATTAGCAAGCAGCAAAACATGTCACTGAAGTTTAAACTAAAATTTAAAAAAGCAGGCCTAAGAATGCTCATATTTAATTATGGCTTCACGTAATTAAGTGTGGCAATATGGTGATAAAACCTTTAAGTAATGACTCATAAAGAGATAAAAATGGAGCATGTGTTTAATCAGTTCACAGCCTTCCTCAGAAGCTGGCATCACTCAGGTGCTAATGAGACACCTGTTGCTGGGGACAGCAGAGAGAGCATGCAAATCAGTCAGGGGACAGAGAAGAGGAGCATTCACTGTTGCTGAAGGCAGGTGGCTCTGCCAAGATGACTGTCAGGAGGATTAAACTCTGATAAGATATTTAACTAAAAGCACACAAGCAATTCAGTATTTTAGTTAGGTAGAGAAAAGGAAGAGGGAAAAAGAGAAAAATCTTATTCCTCCATTTCAGGAATAAATTGTGGAACAATTTAATAATTGTAGGGCGATACCTCTTTCTGAAGGAGGTGGGAGGGGGAGAGAAGGAGGAAGGGAGGGAGGAGGGGAATATCAGTATCATGCTATTAGAATTGTATCTACAAAGCTCATTGAATGTGTTGAAAACTAATTAAAAAGTAAAACAAATCTGAAAAAAAGATGAACAATAATTGTACACATTTATGAGCTACAACGTGACATTTCAATGTATGCAGATAATGTGTACTGATCAAAACAGGTAATCACCATTTTCTCTTCTTTGATGTTACTTTATAATTGGATGCTTGGTACTTCATTCTTCCATTTGTTCATATAATATATGCAAAGTTTTTGTGAGCCATATTCTCAATCTTTTTAGGTTGTAATGTAGTCAAGTCTTCAATCACTGGTCTATGAGAAATTGCTTCTCTTCATAGTTTTTCAAGCAATTGTGTGCATTCAAAAACATATACTCTGCATTAGTGTTTTACCTCTTTCGGTAAATTTTTCTACTCTTCAAAAATGAATAATGAATTATTTCAACATGGTACAATGACAGAAAAAGAAACTTTCCCATTTGCATGTGGAGATTGTGCTTTATTTCTGGCTAGATTTTCTTTCATCTCATATGCTAAGGGATGACTATGGGACATTAATATTTTGTTTCCAATGGAACCGTAACAATGTACTAGAATTTCACAAACTTAATGGCCCCTTGATGAGAAATGAAGAAGACCCTAATTCCTGAAAGGTGAGGCGTGGATTTCCCAGCATTTCTTCCCTAGAAGACTTCAGATTTGTCACAGAACACCCTCTTTAACTCCTAGTGGTAGCTTTGGGATCCGCAAGGAGAGAAGGCCTACATTTCCGGGAATGGAGAGTCCCTACCTGCACTTCTGGGGAAGAAAAGTCCTTGTCAAGGTCCTGTGGGTGCCTAAAGGTCAACCAAGGAGGATCAGACCTGCCTTAACCTTTAACCCCCACGCCCTGTATCTATATAAAGGAGTCCTCCCAACCTCTGAGGTTCCACTTCCCTGCCCCCCCCCCCAGCTCTGTTGGGATGGGGGGGGGGGACCTCGCCCAGGAGCGGAATTCCAATAAAAGCTTGTGAATTAATTGATTCTTCTGCCTGGGAAGATTTGTTATGCGCCGGACACCTTGCACCTAGACTTAGTCTCCATGGCCTAATCAACCTTTGGCTCTAAGTAGAACTACTGCCAAGGAGCTATTTGGCACTGAGTTTAAAAAAACACACGCTATATTGAAGCACGCTTTAACAACATCTCTGACAATACCCTGCTATTTCTGGAAATGGAAATTTCTCATGAACTTCAAGGAGTTTCAGAAGCTTTGGAAATTTGAAGTTAGAGAAAAAAATATGGAAATTTTACTAAATATATGAGGATTTAAAAACTAAATAAAAAGCAAAAGAGCAATGAATAATTACTTTTGCCGCAAGATAAGTATAGTAAAATAACTGGAAGGTAGAATGGCAATTTAAAGCATACACTTGCTGGATATGGAACTGAGCAGTGACAATACCTACAATAGTTCCACAATAGGCATTTGTCATGCAAATTTGGTTACCACAATTGGGCAAGTGTCCTATCCCAGAGTGAGGAACTCAAGTAACTTCAACAAAGGATGCTTGTTCTACACACCGTGTTTTTTCTAGCCAAAATAAATAGGACAGTTCTCAAATGCCACATCTGATAGCCTCATTCCCCAGTCATTGAAAAAGGCAGCAGAGATTATTTGGGCTAGAAAGTATTTTATTATCTCATGCATGATGTATGATTGATAAATGGTACCAGACAATTACTCAATCTCCTAGACTTTCTGGGTGTGCAGTGTTTTGTAAAAATACTTTAAACGTCTACATCATGAGAAAGCAGATGAAGTTCTTCGTACCTACAGAAACCTTAAAAGTGTCTTGACTTCAGAAAATATTATTTTTACATTCTAAGAAACTTATCAAATCCCTTGAAAGAAATGGTTTGTGTTTACATAAAATGTATATGGAAATTTGCAAAAGTTTGGATAATTTTTTCAATTAAATATTAATTGTATAAAGTAACATCAACTTTAATAAAAACCACAATGTTATATATTAAAATCTTATATATCTAGTAGCATTAAGTTCATTTTATATTTGTACATTAATTCTATTTTTTCTGATAATAAATTTTATTTCTATAAGAACTTTTTCAGGTTCCTTTTAGCAACTTAGGGCTTTCTGCCATTGCCATCTCTCAGTGAGATGAAACAGCGATGCATAAAATACAATAATAGACTTTGCATAAGGATCAGAGTAAGAAAGTTGTGAGGGTAGAGAGAACAGACTACATGGTACATTAGTTTATAAGTGGATTCTGCCTCTTTCTAAGAGGTTTACTTTAGATTTTAACTCTGAAATTTCATAGAATTAAGAGCTCTGAAACTAAGAAAAGGAAGATAGCCAATAATTTTATTGTAGAAGGATATATGTCTTTCAAAGTGTCAAACTCTAATCACTTCACCAGGGTATGTTTCAATGAGCACTCTTGCCTTGATTATGAGGGGCTCATCTGCCTTTATAGAAATCAGACTGCAGTGGGAGAAGCAGCCTCCACACCTTGTGACAGGTCCAGTGGTTGCAAAGACTGCTCAAGGGGCTGCCACTCTCTGATAGGAAGGGCGGCGCATGTGGAAAGAGGGATCTTGAAGACAGATACTTTCCTTGGGGGTTGTTAGCAGCAGAAGGGGATGTTTGTCAAAAGGACTGCTTTTTTATATTTCTTTTTTAAATATATCTCACATTTCCACATTGCAAATTCTGATTTACAGTTTTTCAAAAGCTGGTGGCATAATCTCTCACTTTCCTGTTTTCAATTGCATGTCATTGCTTCTCTCTTGATAGGGAAAGTTTATATTTTAATAGTCATTTTGGCTCACTTAATAGGAGGTTTTTTTTTACTCATTAGAAAGTATACAATTTCTTATTATATCTTCCTTATATTGATTGTATTGTGGTGTGTACTCTTAGCTCATTATACCTAACAAATACGGTTAAGTTTCCATGTATAACATAAATGTGAACTATTAAATATATAAACATATTTTACTATTGTTTTGTTAGAGATATTTGTGACAGATTTTCTTCTTTTCCATTCCTTCTCATCAGGATTAGTTGTTCATAATGAAGTTTAACTGCTCCTCTGACTTATCTTCGTTTATATATAGGAAGAATTTTGCTTTCCTTTTTGAGAATGAGATAGTTAGATAAGCACCATATCTCCATCTATCAAATATAATTTTACTTAAAATACTACAATAAATATCTAGAAACCTGCTTCCAAAATTTTGCAAAAAATCCAATTTTGTCTCTGATACAACAGTTCTACTTGATGTTTATTATTTTCCCACTATTTTAACTATGTAACCAATTTATTAATTGACTTTCTTTCAGCAAATTAATTCTCCATTGGTTTAACCTGTGTTTGACCTGTATGCTAAACTATTTATAATTCATCTATTCTAATCAATGCCTAAGGAAAATAAGTAATTATGAAAATATCTGTTATTGGAACTTCTGGTTATCATTTTGGAGTCATGCATGAAAAGCTGGCTCCTACTCAGACTGTGGAAGTACTCAAGCATTTGTGGGGAAATACGCCAAGGAAGAGGGCACATCACTAGTTCATTATCAATACCTTAATTCTTCCTCTTCTTTAGTCTTTTTTAAAACAAAAATGTACATGTTGTTACTGACCAAGGATGTGATAGAAAATATGTTTCCTTCACGTTATGGAATTCTTTTATAATTCAAAATGTTTTATTCATACTTACTTATTTGAATAGCTTTTGCCTTTCATATTAGTAGACTATAATTGAAAATCCTTGTTTAGTATTGTAGCTCTGATATAATTAAGTTCTTCAAGAATCCTGCTTCACAAAATTAAATGCTTAATCAACTAAGGTTTTGACTACTTACATTTAAACAGTAAACTGAAGAATTGATTTAGAATCCCATTTGGCATGAGAATAGGTTTCCTGAGCAGTGTGTGACAGTCACTCCTCTGTGATCACTACCTCAAGGTTGGCAACTAGACTTCCATCCTTGATCAACTCGCTGCATGGCCAGATTTGTTCATTCAAGCATTTACCTTGTCATATTAATGAATTGATGACAGATTTAGATCAAAGATAATGCATGTTTTTAGTCATTAAAACACTGTTAGAGATTGGGGCCAGTATTGTGGGGTAGTGGGTACAGCCACCACCTACAATGCCAGCATCCATATGCACGCCAGTTCGTGTCCCAGCTGCTCCACTTCTGATTCAGCTCCCTGCTAATGGACTGGGAAAAGCAGCAAAGGATGGCCCAAGTGCTTGGGCTCCTACTACACAAATGGGAGACCTGGAAGAAGATCCGGTCTCCTGGCTTCAGCCTGACCCAGCCAGCCCTGGCCATTGTGGCCATCTGGGGAGTCAAACAAGAGATAGAAGAACTCTGTCTCTCCCTCTCTGTGTAACTCTGATTTTCAAATAAATAAATTTTAAAAACATTGTTAAAATGCTTGCAATAATATACAAGGTATCCAACTGGAAAACACATGCTTTATAATGATAAAAATTGCAATCTTTGTTACACTCTATAAACCTTGTAAATAATTAAGGTACATAATAAATGAGGCAGTACATAAGGATCTTCTCTCAAATATGTGTATATATTTATTTAGGTAAATGTAGACCCACACATACACATAAATATGAAAGTGCTATGTAAAGTTATTCGAATTCTAAACAGGAAGAGAAATAACTATTATAATAAGATCTATAAATCTTGCTAGTATTTGAGGTATATTATAAATACAAGAATCTTCTCAAATGCACACACATATATGCATATATATGAAAATTTTAGCGATTTTCTAGAATTTCAAAACTAGAAGAAATTTATTCTGCTAATAAAGTAACCTGCAATATGAAATTTCTGATGACAGAGCTATTCCCTAGCTAATGGAGAACTAGTTTCCTTTTCAGTTTGAATACAGACAATGATTTTATTTTGAGATTTATATATTTGATTTTTCAAATGGAAGAGAGAAGAAGAAACAGAGAGAGAGAGAGAGAGAGAGAGATCTACAATCTGCCGGTTCATTCCCTAAATGCCTGTGACAGATGGAACTGGGACCAAAGTCAGGAACCAGAAGCTCCATCTGGGTCCTCCACATGGGACACAAGAACCCATGTACTTGGGCATTAATCTGTGGCCTCCCAGGTGCATTAGAAGGAAACTACATCAGAGGCAGACATTCCCATATCCCACAACCCAGGTACTCTGATAGGGGACACAGGAGTCCTAAGCAGTGCTTAACTCACAGCACTACAATGCTTGCCCCTAGGCCACGATTTTTAGGGATAAGCATTTTTTTTATAGCTTAAGTTATGTGTGACATTGGGACAGTTATTTGGAGTTGTAGGTGTGTGTTATGGGTGTCTGCTTTGTAGGAGAGACATCTTTGGTAGCGTTAAGAAAACCATCACAGGATTGAAAGTTTATAAGACTTGATAAAATATTATATTAAGACTAAAATTATATTCATACACTCTCAAAAGCAATTTAAGGAAGTAATAGGCTTAAATACTTGTACTGGGGGCAGGCACTGTGGCGCAGCGGGTTAACGCCCTGGTCTGAAGCGCTGGCATCCCATATGGGCACCAGTTCAAGACCCAGCTGCTTCACTTCCCATCCAGTTCTCAGCTAAGGCCTGGGAAAGCAGTAGATGGCCCAAGTCCTTGGGTCTCTGCACCCATGTGGGAGACCCAGAAGAAGCTCCTGGCTCCTGGCTTCAGATTGGCGCAGTTCCAGCTGTTGCAGCTGATTGGAGAGTGAATCATCAGATGGAAGACCTCTCTCCCTTTCTCTGCCTCTCCTCTTTCTGTGTAACTGACTTTCAAGTAAAATAAATAAATCTTCAAAAAATAATACTTGTTCTGAATGAGCATGATTCTCATTGTAAGGAAAACCATCAGCAGATAGAATGTACAAAATAAATGATCATTGTGGTCAGCACTGTGGCATAGTGGGTAAAGCTGCCATCTGCAGTGCCGGCATCCCATATGGGTGCTGGTTCGAGTCCCGGCAGCTCCACCTCTGATCCAGCTCTCTGCTATGGACTGGGAAAGCAGTGAAGGATGGCCCAGGTCCTTGGGCCCCTGCACCCATGTGGGAAGCCCCGGAAGAAACTCCTGCCTCCTGGCTTTGGATTGGCGCAGCTCCAGCAGTTGTGGCCAATTGGGGAGTGAACCAGCAGATGGAGGACCTCTCTCTCTCTCTCTCTGCCTCTCCTTCTTTCTCTGTATAACTTTGACTTTCAAATAAATAAAATATATCTTTAACAAAAATAAATGATCATTTAATAACTATGAAAGGAGGAAGTGAAAGCTATATCTGCTTCAGAAAACAAAAAGTAGCTGAAAAAGGATGCATGTGTTGGAGAATGCTGAAAATACCAGGTGGCTGATATATGAGAAAAGGAGAAGGTTGTGAAGGGACTTGCAACTAAAATAACAACTGCATTCAGTCCAGGTTCCTCAGCTCCTTCCCTCCCCATGCCAAGTTAATGCCTCTTGTTTTTGTTCTCACACATAGAACTACTCAATATTGCTGAGAAAGAAAATGACATCTCTGGGGTTTGAGATAAAAAATGTATAGTAACATGGAATTTGAAAAAGTAAAAGACAAAATCCTTATCTACTCAGGTGACTGTTTTACCTGTTTTTTTTTTTAACATTTTCCATTTTTTGTTTTCTTTTCTTTCTTTTACCTTTTTTCTTTCCAAATGAACAAGAAGATGAGTCATATCTCTGCCCTTTGGAGTCCCTGGTTCAAGCTGTTGAGTCTATGTGTAAAACAGGGTTTGAAGAAAAACTGAGTAGAAAAGGAAAGGAAGAAATGGGAGGGAAGGAAAGGGGCGGAGTGGAGAAAGATGGAAAGGAAAAAGCATGGGACCCAGAAGAGGGGAGAAGAGGACAGGTGGGATGGGAGTTCTGATTAAATACCTCACTTCCAGAACACCTTTCTAAATCTCTTTCTCTCCTTCCAAATGTTCTCATGCTCCATCCTCCACCACGCCTTCTCATTCTTCATCACACTCTCCCCTGCTTTCCCAACTTCTTCCTTCCTAGGTCAACATTACCCACATCTTGCTACACCATTCAACTCCCACACTAGTGACTCTGCTGTTTCTTCCACACATTCTCCATCTCTCCATAATAAAAGTCCAAAACTTTTTCTGGTAAGGACTAAATGGTTTTTAATGGCTCAGAAAATTGAGGTAAAAAATATTTTGCATCTATGGGCTTTAGAGGAAAAGAGTTGAGAACATTTACACATGAATTAGATTTCATATTGTGATGGTTTAGTTAAAAGAAAAAAAGTTTTATTTCCCCCAAGACTTATTTGTGTCTTTATGACCCTTCTTTTTCTACTTGAAATAACACCAGTCTGGCAAAATACTTATATCTGCCTTTTGCCAAGACAGAGGAGGGTTACAATACAATTAAATGAAAAAAGTAAGAACGAACAAAAAGAAACCTTTCCCAAATTACAGAACAGTTGCAACATTGCTCAATTTGTTATGTTGAATGTTTAGTGACTATGAAAACACGATTACTCAAAATGGTGTTAATGTGAACGTCCATATTCATGATGTTGATATTCCTCATAAGCTGGGAGAAGTTGGGCCTTATGAGTAATTGAATGAGACTCTAGGGGCTTATATAGATGATGGTTTCATAAAGTGGTTTGGATGATGACTCAAGTGGAATGTTGCCTCCAATTTCTGTCCCATTAAGGCTCAGGGGCAATGATAATGTGCACATAAAAGCTCCAGATTGGTCCAGAATGGCTACTATAAAGAGAGTCTTTTCCTAATCATGTCACTGTTTTGTGTCTGCTGGCTTGGGTTACAGCCTGGATGTTCAAATGCAAGACTACAAATGGAAAATATTGAAAAGTATAGCATCATAAGCCAGAAGAATCTCTTAAAATGGTGATCACATCACCCCCAACGCCCAAAAGAAAAGTCTTCCATGCCTTCCCAGGCACCTAAGAAAAAACTTGCGACCTAGTTGGAGGCCCTGCGAGAATGGGCTCCCCACTGCCTCCTCTGGGCCGTCTCTTCCAGGGCTTTCTGCTCCCTACCAGGTCCTCACAGCCTTTTTATCTGCTCCAAGTGACCGCCATGCTCATTCCTAGTTTATGACATTGCACTGCATCCCTCTGTCTGGAATGTTCTCCCAAACGGACTTCCCTTGGGGGGCTGCTTTTACCACTAGAGGGTCTGCTATTTTTGTCATATGTTAAGAACGTACCACTGTCAATCTGTTTCTCATTTGTTGAGAACTGGCTATACCCAACTTGCTTGCTTGCATGCTTTCTATCATCTACCTCTTGTTTCTGTCTTTCCTCCCTTCCCCTGTTTATCCACAAACCTACCTCTTCTTTTACCCACAAATCTATTTCACTCATGATCAAAAGATTTCAGAAGAGTCTTCCAGGAATACATATTCTTTCCTTCATTTTTTCTTGAGTCTGAGAGTGTAAAAACTAATCAAACAAGACATTTTCATGTTTTTTAATATGCTTTCAACCCCACATAAGACTTCTGAACACCTTCGTTTTATTTTGCTCTCCATAGAGCAATTCAACAAAGCCGTGCCAACAAGTGAATTCCCTGGACCAACCCTGACATTTCTCTCTAAACCTCTGTTTTCTCAGTGTGTTGAGTGCACACTGCACAGATAGCCTGAATGAGCAAGAGCTTGGTCCAGCCCTGGGGGCTCCATCCAGAAATAGTTTAATTCATACCTGCTCCTGCTGCTGTTTTGTTAAGTGTTTCTTCAGACCTTTGTGATAATGATGGCAGCTTGTTTCCCCTACTGAGGGAGCATCTGGCTTTTTGTCTAAGAGGAAATACTAAGGAAGTTAGTGTACAGTCCCATTTATAATTTTCCTTTATTTGAATTTGTAGGAAATCCAGGCTTATAGTTAGAGTGAAAACCCAACAAGAATCAAACTCAATACAAAAATCATGAATATATCAGGATAGGACTCATTTTGATATTATGGCTACTTTTCATTTAATTGTATTAAAAATGTGTTCAATGTTCCATAATAAATTTGAACAAGGATACAATATGCACAAATACATATCTTGATTTTGATGCAAAAATTTTGAGGACATAAATATATGAGAGGTCTGCAAAAGTTCATGGAAATGATTATTATGAAGATACTATGCAAGGATCTTAGAACTATTTGCAGCAAAATAAATGTTCTCCTTGAATACTATTTTCCATGAACTTTCAAAAGTTACATAAATATATATCTGAGAAAGTTCACATATACATATTTACATGTACATATAGCTCTATAGATAGATAAATATGTATAAATATTTAAATATATTTCTATACATATTTCTATATACATATGTATATAGAAATATTTATACATATTTATCTATCTATAGAGCTATATATAAAATTTTCATTGATAATTATAACCCAGAAAATTATTATATTTTTCTACCAAAAATTTAGCAACTTAAAAAAAACCAATGTTCCACATATATTTTAATTTTTTCTTTTAACATTTGATACTTTCTTCACATTTTTCTAAAAACTTTTAATAACTATCTTTTTTTGAAAGATTTATTTATTTATTTATTTATTTGAGAGGTAGAGTTACAAACAGTGAGAGGGAGAGACAGAGAGAAATGTCTTCCTTCCGTTGGTTCACTCTCTAAATGGCTGCTATGGCCAGCGTTGCACTGATCCAAAGCTAGGAGCCAAGTGTTTCTTCCTGGTCTCCCATGCGGGTGCAGGGGCACAAACACCTGGGCCATATTCTACTGCTTTCCCAGGTCACAACAGAGAGCTAGATTGGCAGAGGACTAGCCGGGACTAAAACAGCGCCCATATGGAATGTTGGCGCCACAGGCAGAGGATTATCCTACTGCTCCACAGCACCAGTCCCAATAACTATCTTTTTAAGAGTTTCAGTATTTCATCAAGAAAGTTAGTTTGCTCAGAAGTTTCCATATTAATAGTATTGTTCTGTATTTAAATTCATCCCAAGGTTTTAACTAGTCAGTTTCATTTCTAAACATAAGGATACTAATGAATTTGAAATATGTAGAAAATATTTGCTCTATGGGAATAAATTCATACATAGAGTTGACTTTATTTTATTAGAAATTTCAATTGATGCAGTGGTCAAAGATTTTCAATAATGATAATCTTGGTTCAAATCATAAAGAACTGTCTTGATATCAAAATACCAAAGTATTGAATCATGTACATAGAAATTCATTTATAAACAGAAATTACTACTACTACCCCTTCGGAAACATTTAAAAAATCACTTTACAAGCCTGTCTTTATGTTTAAAACTCTTGAGAAATCTGATAAATTAAAATGTCAGATATATTTTGGTTAGGAAAGAGAAAATGATCTAATAGGTCAAATAATTGCTATTGCTTACCTAGCCAGAGAACAAAAACTTAAAATCTGGACCACATTCAGTTAATGTTGTTTTCCTTTTCTTACTTGAATTCATTGTGAGAATTTCAGCTCAGTTTTGGTAAAGAAAAATCCAAAATTTCAAGAATCAAAAAATACTATAATCTGAAGCAAGTATTGGACCTTCATATTTCTTTTGTAACAGATTGCTGGAACTAAGTGGAGGCTGCCCTTAAAAGACCTACTGCCATGATCCCAATCTTCCACATACTTCCATTATGCTTTTTGTTGAATTTAAGTTTTTGATAACCTTCACAGTTCCAATTTTGCAAAGGAAAAAAAACAAAGCACAGAGAAATACATGATTCAGCTGGTCAAATGGGTAGTCACCAGAGAAGCCAAGACAGATATAAAATTCAAAAATTCCTAATTTATACATTTATTCGCTTATAATTTTATTACTCATGCACAAAATTCATTATGAGCAGATCCTATTCTGGGTGTTAAGGCATTATGTGACACAAGACAGAAAAAAAATGTACAGCAAGTCATTTCTGAGGACATGGGGCCAGTGCTCTAGAGAGGTGAGGAATGAATACTTCCCTCATTTCAAAAAGTTTAGCTTAGTGGAAAAGGAAGACAGGACACGTCAAGAGGTTGATGGTGAGAGTAAGTGCGGGTCACCGATGCAGGAGTCTAAAGATGTGACGCTTTTTCTTGCTCATCATTTTCAACACTCCTATAGCAAAGGCTTAGTGTACAAGAGAAAAGCCTACCATTTTTCATGATCAATGTTTTATTTGATACAAGAACCTCCAGTAATGAAGTCCTGCAGATGCAGGGGATACTCTCCTTTTAGGCTGAGAACCAAGGAAAATGGACAGCTGTGTAGACATGAGTTTGGACAAAACGACTATGACCTAATGGTAGCAGACTGAGAGAGGACACTCCACCAGGCCCCTCTGCTTGAATTCTTGGTCTCCCTGGGTGCCGTTCCTTACTCCAGGGCATCTAGTGCAGGACCCCATCTGCAATGAGAGGCTTTTGATCTACTTCCTGACAACGTGGGAAAGAGAACTTCTGTATGACCAGCCCTTACATAGAAAGGTGGGGGAAAGGTAGAGTAATGTTTCCCGATTTTATAGTTGACTTTGAAGGATAGGGATTCTAGTTCCTAAGATCTCAGAGGGGGAAGAAGAAATTCCAGTGTCCATAGCCTGACATGGAAGGGAAAGTAGAACAGGAGAAAAAAGGGCAGGAGAAGGCCAAAGAAACTGTTTCTGAGGACCTCCTACTGTCCTTTATTTCAAAGTACTCAGCATATGGAAGCGCCATAATCTGGGTCAAAACAGAGAAGTTGGTGTTTGAGATGAATGTTTTTTTTTTTTCTTGGACCAATTAATTCAGAGAAAAGGCATGGTTTGGTTGGGTGTGAAGGGGCAAGGGAGGTCTGAAGCAGATTCCTGGAAGCCTCATTGCTTAGGACCTGTGTCTTGCCTTCTGCTGCCCAGTTTGGAAACAGTTAATCTAATTGTACATTTCTTATCTAATGTACAACCTTGACCAGCAGGGATTCTTTCGAAGGTTCACCAAACACAGCACATTACTAATGATATTTCCACCATCCAATGCTTCTGTTAGTGATATTTCAGCAATCTAATGAAAAAATCAAAAGCAGGAGTTTGCATCCAAACAACACAGTGAGATAAAATAAGAAAAAGTGACATAATTATAGATAAAAGTTGTCAAAACTAATACATGCTGCTAGAAGTAAAGTCAGTTATTCCCTTTGCCTTGAGAGTGGGTATTGGCTAGAGTGGATCACATTAGTTCTCGGTGCTGGTAATGTTTAGTTCTTTGTTGTGGGTGTTATTTACATTAGTGTATCTGGTTTGTAAAAAATTTCTTGTGGCAACTCCTTGGTCTAGTGTTTAATAGGAATTTGTTCCATATTAAAGTAACTGGGTTTGATATCCAACTCCTAACTCCAGTTTTCTACTAATGCAGATGCTTTAAAAATTAACATATGTGAGTGAAATTAGCATTTTGGATTTGATTATTGTTTATAGCCTGTGTCTATATTCTCACTGAACAGAGGCCTTTCTACTTTTTTGCCTGTCAAAGTATTCTGTGAAGCATTAAGCCTTTGAATATAAAGTAAATTCAAATATGCTTATAGCAAAAATTAAAGAAGAAACAGGGGATGAAAGAAAGGAGGAGGGAGAGACAGAGGGAGGAAAGTAGAATTATATTCTTAGAATTGTATCTATGAACTAATTAAATATGTTCTCTTTATATAAGAAATAAGAAATATTCTTATATAAGAATAAGAAATCTTCAAGTTTACTTCATCTAGTTTCCACTGAATCTTCATCATCTAGTCTACAATGTCACAGATCCTTTCTTTCTTCGGTTCGTTTAGTTCTTATTAATCTCGCAAAACTATCTCGAATTACACGTTGCTTCTACCATTGGGCAGTGAACTTTTCCTTCCTGTGACTGACTGAATGTCTTCAATACTTATCATAGATACATAAATAACTCCCAACATCTAGCCTTTTTTTCTAAAGATTATTTTATTTATTTGAAAGTCAGAGTTAGAGAGAGAGGAAGAGAGGATGAAAGAGATATCTCTTCCATCTGTTGGTTAACTCCTAGCAGCCTCATGGTCCTGGTCTGGGTCAGGACAAAGTCATGAGGCAGGAGCCTCTTCCAGGTCTCCCACATATGTGGCAGAGGCCCAAGCACTTGGGTCAACTTCTACTGATTTTTCTCAGGCCATTAGCTGGTAGCTTCATCAGAAGTGGAGCAGCTGGGACATGAACCAGTACCCATATGTGATGCTCACGTTGCAGACAGCGACTGTACTCACTACACCACAACACTGTTCCCTCATCTTGATATTATTTGTTTCCATCTCCTTCTTTCGTTCAACTATATTGTAATCTAATCCACATATCCAGCACACAGACATCCTTCCTCAAAGACACACGCACACACACACACACACACACACACACACTCAGAAACAAGTTTTTATGTTCTGTGTCTAGTGGTAGTCAGGTAGTTAGTCAAGGAGATTCTAACAATTCAATTTTCACAAACCAAGGAGAGTCCAGGGCAAAATCAAGGTGGTAGGGACCCAAATACTTACGCCCTGACCGGTTGTCTCTCGGGGTGTGCATTAATAGGAGGCTAATATTGGAAGCAGAGCTGGTAATTGAACCCAGGTCTTCCAAATGGGATGTGCATATCTCAACTGCTTCACCACACTGTTAACTGCTCACTACTCTGCCTTCACATTTCACCCAGCGCTGAGCAGACTGACTTTCCTATATTAGGTGTTGGATATCAGAGGACAGAGACTGGTATGTTTATATTGAATCTCCAAAATTTAGCACAGTATCTGATGCACGCTTTATGCTTTTAAAATATTTGTTGAATATTTGCCACATAGTTCTGAATATGTAATAAACATCAAAATATAAGATGTGTGGATGACATTAGAGACCATTGCTAATAGTGCTAATATTAGAGACTACTGCTAATGTAATAATTCTGAATAAATTGTTCTTTCCATTCAAATCCAACCACATAACAGCACTGAGAGTAGACCTACAGTTCAGTCAAGCATGCTCATTTCCATTTTCTAAAATTCAAGTTCCAATTTTATATTAAGGGACAGATTCGATTCTTATGTAAGTTTCTGTTTTGAATCACATAATTCTCCCACCTATCCTCCTTCAGACAGTTTATCCTTTAGAATTGTATTTTTGAGTGCTTCACAGAGAGCAAAATTCAAAAGTAATTCTTCTGCCTTGGTGCACAAACGCTTCACTGCCAGTGGACGTGGCAGTAGATTGTTGACAACGTGAAAACAGAACTACTAAGAGGACAGCTTCCAGATGCCATATATGATAAAATAACACACAAGGTGACTTGTGTTCTGCTATTCTTTATGTTGTCCCTTTTCATTACTTGTACACCTGCTTCATGATTCAATGCTAATATAAGACTTAAAACCATAGATATCAAGCTATATAAATAGAATATCATCATTAACTCATTTAATTAACAAAATATTTCTTACCACGCCCTATTCTAAGTGTTGGAGATACAGGATTGAAGGTCTAGAATATAAATCACATCATGCCAGTTCTGGTATAGCTATCATCCAAAAAATCAAAAATAACAAATGTTTGCAATGATGTAGGGGGAGGCAGCCCTAATACACTGTTGGTGGGAATGTAAACTAGTACAACCATTATAGAAACTGTATAGGGATTCCTCAGAAATTTGAAAATAGATCTACCATAAGATCCAGCCATTCTGTTCCTGAGAATTTACCCAAAGGAAATGAAATCCTCATATGGAAGAGTAATCTATACTCCCATGTTTATAGCAGCCCAAATCACAATAAGTAAGATATGGAATCAACACAGATGTCTATCAACTGATTAATGAATAAAGAAATTGTGGTATATATAAAAGATGAAATACTATTCACTCATAAAAAATGAAATCCTGTCTTTGGCAACAAAAATGGAGACCATTATGGCTAGCGAAATAAGCCATTTCCAAAAAGACCAATATCATATATTTTCCTTGGTTTGTGGTAACAAATATACAGAGTACAAAAAATTATAATATATATGAGCAATTTGGTTATTGTTTGTAGCCCTTGTCTGTACTCCTGAGGAACAGTGCTTTTTCTACTTGTTACTTGTTGAATTCTTTATTTAGTGGAGGGTTAAGTTTGTGATTATACAGTAAATTGAATGTATGTCATTGTGTGGAATGAACCCAGATGTCCATCAATAGATGACTGGATAAAGAAAACGTGGCATATATATACACTATTGAATACAACTCAGCTATAAAAAAGGAATGAAGTCATTTCTTTTGCAACAAAACAAATGCAACTAGAAACCATTATGCATAGTGAAATAAGCCAGTCGCAAACAGGCAAATATCTTATGTTTTTTTCTGATATGTGGCAGTCAATATAGAATACCAAAAACTGTACAGGAGTGAGATGGTCATTTTGAGACATGATTATCATTTTTAGACCATGTTTATACTCCTGTGGAACTGTAGTCATCCTACTTTTTACTTGTTGAATATTACTAGTAATGAATTCAGTTGTGAATATAGAGTGAATTAAAATTATGGCTTTGCAAAAACTGATGAAGAGAGAAGAGGAAAGATGGGGGATTGTAGGAGAGTAGAGGAGTGAGGAAGGTGTGGTTGTCTTCTTGGAACTGTACCTATGGAATGCATAAAATCTGTTTTTTTATATTAATTAAAAAGAGTTGAGGGACAACTGTTTAACATAGCAGTTAAGATACTGCTTGGGATGCATATATCCTGAATCACATTACCTGTGTCCAAGTCCCAACTCTTCTGTTTCCAACTTCTTGCTAATGTGCCCCGTGGGAGACAGCGATGACAGCTCAAGTAGCTGAGTCCCTGCTGCCCACATTGTAGACCTGGATTGAGTTCCTGGCTCCTGGCTTCAACCTGGCCCAGCTCTTGATGTTACGGGGATTTGGGGGAGTGGAACCAGTAGATGCGTCTCTCTCTCTCTCTCTCTCTCTCTCTCTCTCTCTGCTGGCCTCTCAAATAAAGGAATAAAAATTTTGGACAAAAAAAGAATTTCCAACTCTGTTTCCTACTATCAATGTGACCTTAGATAAAGTTATTATCCTCCATATGTCTTAAGTTCCTATTATAAAAGGAGGAATAGTAACAAAGCATATCACATAGAGTTATTGTCAATATTAAACAGAGTAATACATGTAAATATATCTGTGCCTGTTATATACCAAATGTTCAAACATTTGAGTCATTAACTGTAGCATGTTTCCTACTAAATATCACAGATAACCATCAACAAATTATTAAACTTATATTTTCACATGGCATCTTTCCAGATAACAAGGAAAAAAGAACACATGAGCTATGTCTTAATTATAATTCAAGTTTTATAGTCTTTGAAATTGGACCATAGAGTTATTAAATGGGAATCTTTTCTATTCTTCACTGCTAAGGTTCACCACAATAATTCTATCATTATCTATTACTACAAAACAAAGTATCCTAAAGCATCATGGCTTTGAACAATAAAAACATATATTTCTCAACAAAATAAAAAAGTATGTCATTGTAAAAATTAAAAGAAAAATAAGAAAGAGGAGGGAAGGCGGGAGCAAGGGAGGGAGGGAGGGTAGGGTAGAAATTATCATTATGCTCCTAAAACTGTATATGTGAAATTTGTTCCTTTTATATCAATTTAAAAAATAAAAATAAAATGTGGAAAATATAGAAACAGATATTGAGAAAAATTCTACCACATAATGTCCAGAGAAGACCATTCTAGGTAAAGAAAGAACGAAATCATGAGCTTTCCCAGGGTGCTTGTTATTGTTGATTTTCTAAGAAAGTTTTCTTTATCACAAATGAAGAAAAAATAATTACTCAATGAAGAAAAAAAATGTGAGACACTAAAACACTCCAGACCTACAATGACAGTTATTTTTCTTGAAAAATTCCAATAATAAAGGTGTTTCTTAATCTCTAAGCAGGAACGATACTCAAATTTTTAACAATCTGAATGGATGCTGGCAGGGATGTTACACAGAAGTCAGCTCTCAGAAGTATTGCTGTAAACATAACATCAATAAGTAATATAGCACTGGCTGGAAATAGCTCTGCAAGGCATAATAGCCTTTCTTTTCCTGTTAGTATCAGAGTGACTACTACTACCATCAGCGCCATGACTTTCATAGTTCTTTGCCCCTTGTATCACCCATTACTATAAAACACAAAGTCTTGCAAGAGGGAATCCAAAGGTTGCCCACTTCCCTATCCATATTATGGGGTCCCTGTCTTGATGGTACTTCCAGATAGAAATTCAAGTTACAGTCTGAATATTGCAAATTATGTTTCCTAAGTAATCAAGTATGTTACTACCAAATCTCATTATTTATTCATTGCATAGATATTTATTGAGTTCCTATGATGGAGCAGACTCTGTTCTGAGAACTGGGATTCCAGTAATGAATAAAACAATATCAAGAAGCTTACACTGCAGTGAAAGGGACCAAGAATAAACAACATGCATGAGTGAACATCAAAGCATATCTTATGTAGCGATTAGAAAAATAAGTAAATCAAGTACTGGGACTATGAAATGTTAATGGAAAATTAAAATTTTATATGGAGCAACCTTACTAAAAGGATGAGCTTAGAGTTAAACACACAAGGAGGTGGTTGTACATTTGTTTCAGGGGGTTGGAGGGAACCTCCCAGGCAGAGGGAATGGTGTGGGGCAGAGGTAAGAAAAGCATGCTGGTGCAGCAAGCATCAATATGCAACAAGAAAGCAGAGGTCCCATGGGAGATATTAGTAGGAAGAGATCAATTTCGCAAGGTAGGAAGAAATCCTCCATGTTTTGAGGACATAACGAAGTCTTAGGCTTTAATTCTGAGTCAAGCAGGAGAGCAGAAAGTTGTGTTATAAAAGGATAACTATGGGTGCAGTTTTTGTGCATTTTAGAACCAAGAATATATCTCTATTCCTGCTGTCTTTCTTTTGACAGAAGCTGTGTCATCACAAAGGAGATGATAGATCTTCATGTCTTTCTATACTCTCTAAATAGAATACTTGGGATGATTCTTGGTTTCTAAGACAGTACTCATAAAGATGTAATTTGAATCTCATACATCTATTATCATTTTCTATAAGATTTGAGCATTACTTATTCACCAAACGTTTTTGCTAGATATTTAAGGAAACACTTGATTCAGGCAGGAATTCTGAGTAAAATTAAAATTCTAACTTAAAATTTGAAAGCTTATACTTTCAGATTCCCTTTAAGACACAGAATTTAGAAAAGAAACAATATAAAAATTTGAAAAACTGCAAATGGTATATCATAAGCACTCACACTTGTCTTCTGGTGTGGATGGAGGTAAGCTTTGACCACAGGAGACATGAAAAATGGACAGACAACCCCATTCCTACAGAGGATTGGACTCCTTGGAAGTAGCCTGAAGAGACTCAGCCAAGCAGGAATCCTACAAAAATGTAAAAGAAACCACCTGAAATATAGAATAAACTGATACACAGTAAATTATAACAATACTTACAATAACCATAATAATTCTATGGAAAAGAGCAACTAAACATATCCCCAAATTGATATATATGCAGAAAGAGATGCTTCGATGTAAGCAAAATTATAGACCAGTTGCACGCTTCTTTCCAATCTTCAATGACAGAAGACACTGTCATATTTTAGTAAGAAAAAGCAAAATCAGTGTTATGTGACAGTGGGTGAATAACATTTCAGAATATAAAATTCTGGCAGGTGGAGCATAGGAGCCGGCAGATTGAAGCCAGTTTCTTTTGATAAGAGATGAATAAACATCTGTTGTACAGTGTTGGTATAAAATAAGCAATAGTAAATAACAAAATCAGTTAAACATAACATTTAGACAAATGTGGGTATAAAACATAATGTACTTTAAAAATACACAATATAGAAAACATCTTAATTTCTGATTTCATATCTTACATAACCCTGACTCGCATACCTTTGAAATGGAGCAAAAAACAAGACTACAGAAAACTTTTACTTTTGAGTTTAGTTGTGAAATCTAAATAAAATGCTAGCAAATAAAGTTCAACATAAATTAAAATGATACATTGCAAACAAGTAGCTTTTAATACAAGAATGCAAGAGTTGTTCAACACTGGAAAATCTAACAATCAAGTCCTTGTATCATATCAAAAGTAAAAATAATTTGATCACTTCAGGAGATTCTAGAAAAACTAGTAAAACTCAAAATCTAAGCCAGGGCAAATACTTAACAAAAAGAAATACAATCAATTTCCTAAAGATAATAATTACTGAGTCAAGATATCAACCAACATTATTCTCGATGACTCAGCGATATTGACTCAATAGATATTTACCAAGCTCCACCTAAGATCTTTTTATTTGAAAGGCAGAGACAGAAGGGGAGAGAGACAGAAAGAGAGAGATCGTCCTTCTGCTGGTATACTCCCCAAATGGCCACAATGGCCAGTGCTGGGCCAGGTTCAAGCCAGGAGCCAAGAGCTTCTTTCAGGTCACTCACCTGGGTGCAGGGGCCCAAGCACTTGGGCCATCTCCTGCTGATTTTCCCAGGTGCATTAGCAGGGAGCTGGATTGGAAGTGGAGCAACTGAGCGTCAGACTGGCACCCGTATGGAATGCCAGCACTACAGGCAGAAGTTTAACCTTGTACGCCACAGCACCAGCCCCTAACAAAGAATCAACTAGGACAGCTCATGTCTTTCAACAGTGCATGTGAAATGGAGGGTGAATTTTCAATGAAGACCCAGATTCAGAAGAAGAGTCTAGTTGTGTATTTGCCTTCAGGCAGAACATTCTAGGCACAGGTGGAAAGTGAAATGCTAGCCATCTCCCCTGGAGTCAGAAGCGAGTCTTCTGTTGCTTCTATTACTTCTGTCATGACTATCTGCTCATGCTCTGGAAGTTCTAGTACCTGCCCTTGAAGAATTCTGTAGAGGAGAAGAAGCAGGGAGGAAAGCAGCAGGAACAGAAGAGAACACACACAAAATACTACAAATGCACTGATAAAAGTTCAAAGGAAGGCCGGCGCCGTGGCTCAATTGGCTAATCCTCCGCTTTGCAGCGCCGGCACAGCGGGTTCTAGTCCCGGTCAGGGCGCTGGATTCTGTCCCGGTTGCCCCTCTTCCAGGCCAGCTCTCTGCTGTGGCCAGGGAATACAGTGGAGGATGGCCCAAGTGCTTGGGCCCTGCACCCCATGGGAGACCAGGAGACACACCTGGCTCCTGCCTTTGAATCAGTGCAATGCGCCGGCTGCAGCGGCCATTGGAGGGTGAACCACCGGCAAAAGGAAGACCTTTCTCTCTGTCTCTCTCTCTCACTGTCCACTCTGCCTGTCAAAAAAAAAAAAAGTTCAAAGGAGAAAAATGACAACAAATTGCCCATTTCATAGTTGCATATTTAGGCAAAATACGATCAACTTTGTCAGAATGCTTGAATAGATCAGGAGTTACAAATATATGTTTTTATAAAATTAACATTTTCTGTGAATAGGAATAAAAACTTGATGATTTAACGAAACATTACATTTCACTGTCAATGCTGATCAACTCACAAAACAATCTAGAATAAAAAAGAAAGTTTAGGAAATAGTTATGAAGAAACCTATAAAGCATTACTATGAGACGAAACAGAAAAAAAAAAAAAAGAAATATGAAGAGTTCCTGAAATAAGAATTCAAATTGGGAAGAAGTTAAAGGAATCTGAGCCAACTTTTTAATGGCATTTTTTGGAGTACAATGTTATGATTTCCGAAGTCAACCTAAATGATTAAATGAGTGAGTACATAATAGATAATTTGTAAATCATGCTGAGAGTGATTTAGAGAACTAGTTAGCATAGCAATATATAAATAAAAAATTAGGATTATGCCAGCAAAACAAGGGGGGGAAGCAAAAGGACTATAATAAAAAGCTTAGTTTGATTTAAAATATGAACATAGAATATTATTAATATACTTTAACCTTGGGATGGTAGAGGAAGATATATCTATACAACCATAGTAAAAATTTTAAAATGAAAAGCTTTTATTTTTTAGCCATACACCAGATCTCAAAAAAGATAACTTCTGAACATAGTTTTTCTATTCTAAGACAATGAGAGACAATTATTCAAAAAATTCTCTTTGTAATTATCCTCACAAGAATAGGCTTTACTCTGTGTGTTGAACATTAATTTTTATTTTTAAAAAAAACTATTTATTTGAAAGGCAAAGTGATAGAGACAGCAAGTGCAAGAGAATGAGAGAAAGAGAAAGAGAGAGAGAGAGAGAGAGAGAGAACTTCCATCTGCTGGTTCATTTCCCAAATGCCTGCAACAGCCACGATTGGTCAGGTTAAAACCATGAGCCAGGAATTCTACCCAGGTCTCCTGCATGGTGACAGGAACTCAAGTACTGAGGCCATCATCATTTGTTGCCTTCCCTGGCACATCAGCAGGAAGCAAGATCAGAAGTGTGGTAGCATGAACATTACACTATGACACGGGATGCAGTTGTGCAAAGTGGCAGCTTAACACCTGCCCCTGAACACAAATCTTTTGTGCAAGGATCTCAGAGCCCTGCATTTCAGGGGAAGAAACATGGCATCAGTGAAATATAATCGGTTTCTATCTTTCAAAATATGGATTCAAATCTTGACTACAATATTTGATATATATCTTGTGAAAATTAGTACTTTATAGCTTCAGTTTCCTCATTAATATGATGATAATAAAACCTACTTTTGAGAATATTAAACAAAATTTATTTAAAAATTTAAAATCTGACAAATTCAATTTACCTTCGGTGTCACACAAATTCTAATCTAAATGTCAATGGTCCCACTTTGTTAATGGTTTTACTCATTTTTGTATGTGTATGTCATGTATTATTTTTAAAAAGCTTTTTCTTCTACTTGAAAGGTAGAGAATGAGACAGAGAGAGAAAGAGAGAGAAGATCCTTTATCTGCTGATCCACTCCCCAAATACTTGCAATAGCCAGGACTGGGCCAGATCAAAGCCAGGAATGCCATGCAGTTTCTCTCATGAGTGGCAGGGGTCCCAGCACTTGAGCCATCTGCTGCCTGCCAGGATGTACTGGCAGGAAAATAGACTGGAAGCAAAGCAGCTGAGACTCAGATTGGAGCTCCAAGTAGAGTGCAGGTGTTCCGAGCAGTTCTCTAACGTATTTCACCACAATCTCTGCTCCCCATGCCAGGTGATACCTAGTACCATCTCTTCTCTTAAAGCTGTGTCTTGTAATACAGGGACTAAATGCCTCAAAATCTAAGAGCAGATTATCTTGCCAGAGAGTTCTATTTAAATTCCACCAGTGAGAGGTATCCCACAAAAAAATCTTCAAGATGAAAAAGTCTTAACAATTCCCTACCCAACCCAGCTGACAATACAAGTGTGGGTAGTGGTACTTACGGGATTCGCTTTAACTTACAATTAGCATACCTTCAGTACTACAAGCAACTGAGAATCAACAAGGGAAGTTCTTATGATTCTAATAATTCCTATTTCTTGAAAGCTAAAAGCAACTTGTCATGACCTTTTCCAAATCAAATGTTTACTATTTGGGTAAGTACCTGGTAGTACCACTCCCCTTCTATCAAAACTCTATTCTGTTATAACAGTGAGCAAGTTTTTAAAACTTTTGTTTTTCCAAGATTTTAACCTGTATTAGTCTGTGATATTTGACTTCTTTGCATCTGATGATGACAACTCAATGCTTCCTTGATCTTGTTCCTCTACTAATTTCCCTAAGGCTATGACACTGCACCTTTTCCCAGTTTTTCTGATTGCAATTTTTTGTTATTTTACTTAGTTTCATTTCCATTCTGTTTTAAAGTTTCCTCAGTCTACTGAAAGAAGAATTGTAGTCAACTTGAATTACCGCCAAGTCTAGAGAAGTCTCCCAACTTGATGATTTTAAGCATTGAAGAGAAATGTAAATATCCACATCTGTCAATCAATTGATATTTTCACATTCTGGTGTATTTTGCAGATTTAATGGGTGCAGTTTTCTACTCCCTACAGACTGCAGCTGCAAATTTGCAACTTTTGAATTTCTGTTCATTTGCTATTTGAAAAAAAAAATGTTTGAAAAAATTAACACTTCTTGTGATGAACAATAACAAAAAAAAAAAAAATCAGTCAGAATTCTTAAGTCTCAAACAAGGCCAGGATATGGCAGGAGAAAGACCTGTGACCTAGCAGATATAAATAAGCCTGAAAGGACTTTTTTTTTTAAAGATTTATTTTATTTATTTGAAAGGCAGTTCCAGAGAGCGAGAGGGATGGACAGAGAGATCTTCAATCTGCTGGTTCACTCCCCAAATGGCTGCAACAGCCAGGGCTAGGCCAGGCCGAAGTCAGGAGACAGGAGCTTCCTCCAAGTATCCCACGTGGATGCAGGGACCCAAGGACTTTGTCCATTCTCTGCTGCTTTCCCTGGTGTATTAGCAGGGAGCTGGATCAGAAGCAGACCAGTGGGGATTCAGAAAGGTGCACATGTGGGACGTTGGTACTGCAGGCAGTGTCTTAACCAGATATGCCACAATGCAGGCCCCTCGAAAGGACTTTCAACTACACCCCATCCAAGTATTTCTCCATTCCAACACCTGTATAAGTTGCTTTGTTCATAGAACTGAAAGTTCCCCAATACAGTGAAATTTTAGGCTCTCAGAAAAAGCCCACTTTACACAACATATCCCCTACATAATACAATGTATATTGAGATTTTATTTCTATGACATTGGATGACTATTATTACATATTAACATTTTATAATTAATTGGATTTCTTTTCTGTGGCTTAAGAAAAATACAAGTTTACATAGATTCCTGCTTAGGTATGATGATTTATATACCTTTTTCAACAATAAAGGTATTGCTTCATTACATAGTTTCTTGTTCTCTACAACCAAAGTTCCAAGTAAGAGAAGGCCTCTGATTTAATGCTGATATTTATACTTTAATTCATTTACGTCCATATTGCTTTCTTTATTCACATTCTTGTGACTCATGTTTGCATTTTCTACCTTCAAGTAACATGTTTC
Organism: Sylvilagus floridanus; assembly: GCA_949820135.1. NCBI lineage: Eukaryota > Metazoa > Chordata > Mammalia > Lagomorpha > Leporidae > Sylvilagus > Sylvilagus floridanus. The sequence continues at coordinate 34,617,565 of OX463228.1, read as the reverse complement.
AGGGTTGAAATAATATAGTCACAGATTAAAAGGTCTATGATAAGAGAATCATAGGGCCGGCGCCATGGCTCAACAGGCTAATCCTCCGCCTTGCAGCGCCAACACACCAGGTTCTAGTCCCGGTTGGGGCACTGGATTCTGTCCTGGTTGCCCCTCTTCCAGGCCAGCTCTCTGCTGTGGCCAGGGAATACAGTGGAGGATGGCCCAAGTGCTTGGGCCCTGCACCCCATGGGAGACCAGGAGAAGCACCTGGCTCCTGCCATCGGATCAGCGTGGTGCGCCAGCCGCAGCGTGCCGGCCGTGGCGGCCATTGGAGGGTGAACGAATGGCAAAGGAAGACCTTTCTCTCTGTCTCTCACTATCCACTCTGCCTGTCAACAATTAAAAAATAAATAAATAAAATAAAAAATAAAAAACTAAAAATAAAAAATTTTTAAAAAAGAGAGAATCATAGTTAATATGAGGTGGAAATTAAGCCTAATGAGATGGAGTCCTGGGGACAAGTAGAAAGATCAGGTTAGTAGCAACAAAAAGGTTCTTCAAGTACTGTTGACAGCTAAGAAATACAGGTGCAAAAGAGTTGAAAATCAGTAATCTGAGTCAATCCCCTAGCAGAAACTCATACAATAAATTGTTTCCAATCCCAAAAAGCGGCCACTGTCTCCTCATTCTGAGTGTCCTTTTGCAGAAGTGATCATTCCAACTGGGAAAGTTATGAGAAGACGAAGCAATCTAATTAGCCTTCTCTCAGCACCTCCTCCATTGGCTATGGATGTGTCCTCATTTGGCTGCTTCTAGATTCATGGACAAAGCTCTGTAGGACTGTGGTGTCCTCGACTAGACAGTGCCTTCTGATAGAGGACTGAAGACTCCAGGGGAGAGAGAAGAGGCCTCATCAGTAGAGCAAGCACACAAGCAGCTCTCCTGATAGAGAAACTGGCAAACTCAGGTAAAACCACAATTTGTGGAAAAAAGAGACAGGATAATGAACATCAGGAGAGGAAATGAAGTCAACTCTGATAACACTACCCAGAACAGAAGCAATAGCAGAGGGCACAGAAGTAGCTATTAAGCGTGAGAACTGTGGGGAGAAAGAAAGGGTTTGGAAGTTGGGACATAGAGCTCGACTTGTGTTCTACAGGAAGAATAAATTCTCTGCAACACAGAATTGCCTGTTTGATTTGTTTTTGTAGCCTGCAAATAAAGCATCCCATATGTTTCTGATTGTAAGTGAAATGGAGAGGAAAATAAAACATCCTACTTTGAAAGTGAGATCCAAATGTTCTCAAATATCTCCTTCTGTGGACGGGGATTCTATTATCGTCTCTAGGAATATAAGGGCAGACATCGAGTATAACTCTTGAGGAATTTGTACAGGTGTTTGACAACATGATTATTTTCCAAAGCTTATCTAAACTCTTGTGTTTCTTGTATGGGAAAAGCACAATTTAAAAATATTATTTGAACACAGATGGGTTGCAAATAATGTTAACCTCTAGATTTCTAGAGAAATATTGGCTAATATATCTCGTTATTATGTGAAAAATTAAATTTAAGGTCATACCAAATAGCTTACACTCAGTCCACAAACAAAACTGAAAAAATACAGAGAAATGCTGAGACACCAGGAAAGTGCCTCATGTTGCCGTTTCCTTTTCCCCTCCAAATATTTTTTCTTATTTGATTAAAAAGTATTTATTACAGATAATTGAAGAGGTATTATATTCTAATAGATGTATTTTAATTTTTTTTAGGTAGATACAGGGACTGGTGCTGTGGCATAGTGGGTAAGGCTGCAGCCTGCAGTGGCAGCATCCAATATGGGCACCTGTTCAAGTCTCAGCTGCTCCACTTCCAATCCAGCTCTCTACTATGGCCTGGCAAGCAGTGGAAGACGGCCCAAGTCCTTGGGACCATGTGCCCACATGGGAGACCTGGAAGAATATCCTGGTTCCTGGCCTCGGATTGGCCCAGTTCCAGCAGTTGTGGCAATTTGCAAAGTGAACCCCTCTCTCTCTCTCTCTCTCTCTCTCTCTCTCTCTCCTTTCCTCCCTCCCTCCCTCCCTGCCTCTCTGTAACTCTGCCTTTCAAATAAATAAATAACTTTTTTAAAAAAAGAGATAATAAGCAATTTATATAATAAGCCATTTTCTACCCAAGATTAACTAAGTATTAAGCCATGATTTTTTCTCATTTTTTATGGATTGCAATCTTACATTTACATAGCTCATTTAAAAATTTTAGTACACAATGTGTGTTTGTGTGTGGAGGGGAGTTAACTTGTTTATTAAGAAGTAGCAAAATTTCTCAATACAATTTTCTAAGGAATCTACCCCATTACAAATTATTTCAAATGGGGGCTGGCGCTGTGGCACAGTGGGTTAACACCCTGGCCTGAAGCATCAGCATCCCATATGGGCACCGGTTCTAGTCCCAGCTGCTCCTCTTCCAATCCAGCTCTCTACTATGGCGTGGGAAAGCAGTAGAAGATGGTCAAGTCCTTGGGCCCCTGCAACCACGTGGGAGACCTGGAAGAAGCTCCTGGCTCCTGGCTTCGGATTGGTGAATCTCCAGCCATTGTGGCTAACTGGGGAGTGAACCGTCGGATGGAAGATCTCTCTCTCTCTCTCTCTCTCTCTCTCTCTCTGCCTCTCTGCCTCTCCTCTCTCTTGTAACTCTGAATAAATAAAATAAATAAAATCTTTAAAAAACCAAATTATTTCAAATGGCTCCATAATATAAGATGTTCCTTAATACATTTAATGAAGTATTTTCAGATCGCTGATGTTAGTATGCTGATTTGGGATTGATTCTTGAGTCTTCATGATGTGTTCTATTCACTGTCATTTTCTAGTGCTCTTTAATACCCTTTTTGAAGATGTCTTAGTACTTTTTTTTAGTTTATTGAAAGTCAGAGTTACAGAGAAAGAGAGAGAGAGAGACAGACATCTTCCATCTGCTGGTTCACTCCCCAAATGGCCACAATGGCCAGGCCAACGCCAGGAGCCAGGAGATTCTTGCTCATCTCCCATATGGGTCACAGGGGCCCACACACTTGGGCCACCTTCTGCTGCTTTCTCAGGCCATTAGCAGAGAGCTGGATTGAAAGTGAAGCATCAGAGACACAATCTGGAGCCCATAGGGCAATGCAGGCAGTGGATTTACCTGCTTTGCCACAATGCCAGCCTCTTTAAATTTCTCCTTTAGTAATATACTCCCTCAAAAATGTTAGAAATATTATTAATTTTAAAATATCACATTGAACTACTATTAAATTAATTTAAAATGTACAAATTAATTACAGGAAAACAAGAAAATTAAATGCCATGGCCGTGGAGACCTCTTGCTGTTTTCAATTTGTGGAGGAATGTTTTGTTTCAGGTTTGTTCCTGTCTGGGACTCTCTACCCCCAGATATTGACAAAGCTGTCCCCTAGCCAGTTTCCCATGTCTGTTCAAATACCATGTTTCCATAAAGACCTTTCCTGACCACTTAAGATCAAATACCCCTCACTTTCCACCCCCTCTATTTACTTTAATGTTCTTCATAACTATTATTATTATCTGACATTATGTTATGGACTTAATTTATGTTTTTTGTTATCCCCACAGGAGCTCAGTCTCCATGAGAAATAAAATTTATTCTGTTCATTGCTATTTTCTCAGCCTCTAGAATAGTGGCCAGCACACTGAAAATCCTTAATAAATATCCTTTAAAGGAATAAATGATAGGACTTAAATGCCCATACAATGCACTCATGATTCCTAAACAATGTCATTTTAATAATCACATCCAAGGGCTCAGTCTTTCAAAGACCCGTTTCCTAAATCCTTTCCTGAAATAGATCTGTGGAAGAATATGAAGTGGGAAGTTGTATCACTCAAGAAGAGATATTTCTCTGAGATTGCTTCTACTTGCCCTTCCTGAATTTCAAACAATAAACTAGTACTTGTGAAGCATTTACCAGGGATCATACATATAAAGGTACTGGGACTATCTTTTTAAAAGCAACCCAATCTTTTAAAGAGTTATATATTTATTTATTTGAAAGGCAGAATGACAGAGAAAGAGAGGGACAGACAGAGCAGAGAGAAAGAGAGGGAAATCACGAATCCACTGTATCACTTCCCAAATGGCTAAAATAGCCAGGGCTGGGCTTGGCCAAAGCCAAGAGCCAGGAACTGTGTCTGAGTTTTCTACATGGGTGGCAAGGGCCCAAGAACTTGAGACATCCTTCTCACACATATTAGCAGAGAGCTGAATCAGAAATGGATAGCTAGTACTCAAACTGGAACTCAGATATAAGATGTTAGCATTGTTAAGAGGTGCTCAATTCTGCGGGCGCTGTGGCTCACTAGGCTAATCCTCCGCCTGTGGTGTTGGCACCCCGGGTTCTAGTCTCCCTGGTTGGGGCACCGGATTCTGTCCCAGTTGCTCCTCTTTCAGTCCAGCTCTCTGCCGTGGCCCAGGAGGGCAGTGGAGGATGGCCCAAATGCACCCGCATGGGAGACCAGGAGGAGGCATCTGGGTTCTGGCTTTGGATTGGCACAGCGCACCAGCCATAGCGGCCATTTGGGGGGCGAACCAATGGAAGGAAGACCTTTGTCTCTGTCTCTCTCTCTCTCTCTCTCTCACTAACTCTGCCTGTCAAAAAAAAAAAAGAGGTGCTTAACTCAATAAGCACAATGCCAGCTCCAAGGAATATCATATAAATAGTCTCTAAAGAGCCTGAGAACAACTCTCTCAGGTGTGTTAAGTCAACTTCTGTATTACTATCTAAAAAATAGATTTAAAATGAGGCGGCATAACGTATGAGTCAAATCCAATCCTACAACTTATTTCGAGGTTAAAATCAGCCAAAAGAAAAGCCACTTAGGACAGAGTCTGGGAAGGTTCCGAGCATTACAATTCCTTTGAATTCTTCAGGGAATTTGGATACATTGCCTTCCTGGTATTTGAAGAGTGTCACTGCCTCTACAGAATTTTCACCCAGGGAAATTCAATCAGTTTCCAATTCCAGAGTTTTGCAGGGGGCTTCATATGATAGTATTGCTGGTTTATTTGCCTATGGGGTGCTACTCTGTTCTGAGGTTGACTGACGCTGTATGATACAAGTCCTCACCTGCAGTTTCACAATTGGATCTTTCTGGTGTGATCAAGCCTCACCCTCCTGTTATTGGATATGAGCAGCACTACCCCCAAGATACTGTGTGGCAAGCTCTCACCTGGAACAATGCCACTCCTATAGAGGATGAATGTACCTCCTAGAAGCCGAGAGCAAAAGCCAGGCCTCTTTTTGGGAAACTGAGTCAATCATGCAGCTCTCAAAGCATTTTAAGAACACAATCTGATCCATTGTCCTGGCCAGAGTTCTTTGCTAAGTTATACAAATTTAAACTTGTGGACACAAGGAAGTCCTGCAACAGACTAGAGACAGACTGACACACACAGAGACAAGAACTGCTCAATATGGCAGCTCTTACCCCCAGTGCTGCATTCTATCTCTTGAAGCTTGTTATATGCCTGGCAGAATTTTATTTATGAAGCTGAGAAAGAGCTCAGATGACAGTGAAAGTGAAACATTGGGACTCTAAGCTGCTAATTGCTAATTCCATATGTTTGGCAGGCAAACAGCAGTGAGGAATATCAGTAATGAGAAATTGTGGAAGTTGGCACTTGTATAGCTGGTAGACAGATAAAGTGATGTAAAAATCATAACTTCTCTTACTTCTATTTGCATCACCAATCAATAAAGATTAACATAAAGATTTCGGACCTCTGAATTTAAATCCCTGTTCTACTAAGCATTTGCCCTACTAGTCTTATCCAACCTATTTAAACTTGTCTCTAAGCTTTGGGGATGTGAATGAATGAGCAAACAACACTATTTCAAAAATTATTAACCAAGCATCTGATCTCAGTTTTCCTGAGCTTGATTCAAAGTTCTGATTTTCATCAACTGCATGTTCTAAGTTTATTGCTCAATATTTCTTATCTTCAAATTTTTCATCTATAATGTCAAATCCATAATCTTTGTCATGCAGTAAATGCTCAATATATGCTATCTACAACTATCTTTACTAAAGAATTTGTATAATGTTAAAACAGTTAAAATGTTATTCTAAAACCTTTTTTAGAATATTGTAATATCTGTTTGAGAGAGACACAGAGAGATAGAGATGATATAGTGATGAAGAGAGATAGAGATGATGGAGATGGAGATGGAGATGGAGATGGAGATGGAGATGGGGATAGAGATGGAGATGGAGATGGGGAGAGATAGTGAGAGTTTTCATCTGCTAGTTCATTCTCCAAATGCCTCTAATGGTCAGAGCTGGGTGGAGGCCAAATCCAGGAGCCAGCAACACAGTCCAAATACCTCTTACTGGTGGCCAGAACCCAATTACTTGAGCCTGCTTCCCAGAGTCTGCGTTAGCAGGAAGCTAGAGTCAGAAGTCAGAGTTGGGTATCAAATCCAGGCTCTCAGTTATGAGACATGTGTATCTTAACCAGCGCCTTAACTGCTAAGGCCGAACATCTGCTCCAGTTAAAATGTTTTACTGCTAGTGGCCAGTGCTTCGGCTCATTAGGCTAATCTTCCGCCTTGCGGCGCCGGCACATGGGTTCTAGTCCCGGTCGGGGCGCCAGATTCTGTCCCGGTTGCCCCTCTTCCAGGCCAGCTCTCTGCTGTGGACCAGGAGTGCAGCGGAGGATGGCCCAAGTGCTTGGACCCTGCACCTGCATGGGAGACCAGGAGAAGCACCTGGCTCCTGGCTTCGGATCAGCGCGGTGCACCGGCCACAGCGCGCTGCCCGCAGTGGCCATTGGAGGGTTAACCAACGGCAAAGGAAGACCTGTCTCTCTCTCTCACTATCCAGTCTGCCTGTCAAAAAAAAAAAAAAGTTTTACTATTAGAAGGAAGTTAAAGCACAATGGTGTACTGTCAACCGATTTTAAAATCCACCAGGGTTACTTCTGCAGGTTCTTGGAAAACAAAATATTTTTTAACTAAAAATAAAAAATCTGGGCTGGTGCTGTGGCACAGCAGGTTAACATCCTGGCCTGAAGCACTGGCATCCAACATGGGCACTGGTTCAAGACCCAGATGCTCCATTTCCAATCCAGCTCTCTGCTATGGCCTGAGAAAGCAGTAGAAGATGGCCCTGGTCTTTCGGCCCTGCACCCACAATGGAAACCTGGAGGAAGCTCTTGGCTCCTGGCTTTGGACTGGCGCAACTCTGGTCATTGTGGCCAATTGGGGATTCAACCATTGATGGAAGACCTCTCTCTCTCCCTCTGCCTCTCCTCTTTCTGTGTAACTCTGACTTTCAAATAAAATAAATAAATCTTTAAAAATTTCAAAAATCATTATCACCAGATAGTATAAACCAAAAAGACAGAAAGAGTGACCAACCTGGTATGGCCCTTGCTAAATGAATGAAACTCAATTTTGAAAAAAAAATTATAGAAAGTCAGATTTCCACATGCAGAATCATGAAGCAAGATCCCTACCTTTCACCTTACGCAAAGATTCATTCAACATGGATTAAAGACTTAAATCTATGACCTGACACCATCAAATTATTAGAGAGCATTGGTGAAACCCTGCAAGACATAGGTACTGGCAAAGACTTCTTAGAAGATACCCCAGATGCACAGGCAGTATAAGCCAAAATTAACTACTGGGATTGCATCAAATTTAGAAGTTTCTGTACTTCAAAAGAAACAGTCAGGAGAGTGAATAGGAAACCAACAGAATGGGAAAAAATATTTGCAAACTATGCAAAAGAAAAAGGGTTGATAACCGGAATCTACAAAGAGATTAAGAAACTCTACAACATCAAAACAAACAACCCACTTAAGAGATGGGCCAAGGACCTCAATAGACATTTTTCCAAAGAGGAATTCCAAATGGCCAACAGACACATGAAAAAATGTTCAAGATCACTAACAATCAGGGAAATGCAAATCAAAACCACAATGAGGTTTCACCTCACCCCGGTTAGAATGGCTCACATTCAGAAATCCACCAACAATAGATGCTGGAGAGGATGTGGGGAAAAAAGGACACTAATCCACTGTTGGCAGGAATGCAAACTGGTGAAGCCACTATGGAAGTCAGTCTGGAGATTCCTCAGAAACCTGAATATAACCCTACCATTCAACCCAGCCATCCCACTCCTTGGAATTTACCCAAAGGAAATTAATTTGGCAAACAAAAAAGTCATCTGCACATTAATGTTTATTGCAGCTCAATTCACAATACCTAAGACCTGCAGTCAACCCAAATGCCCATCAACAGTAGACTGGATAAAGAAATTATGGGACATGTACTCTATAGAATACTATACAGCAGTCAAAAACAATGAAATCCAGTCATTTGCAACAAAATGGAAGAATCTGGAAAACATCATGCTTGAGTGAATTAAGCCAGTCCCAAAGGGACAAATATCATATGTTCTCCCTGATCGGCGACAACCAACTGAGCACCAAAGGGGAAACCTGTTGAAGTGAAATGGACACCATGAGAAACAGTGACTTGATCAGCTCTTGTGCTGACTGTTGTTTTACTATGTAATACTTTATCCATTTTAGTATTTTTTTTTTATCCTAGTACTAGTGGTTGAACTCTGTAATTCACACACAATTATTCTTAGGTGTTTAAATTTTAACTGAAAAATTATCCCTGTGAAATATAAGAGTGGGAGTAAGAGAGGGAGGAGATGTACAATTTGGGACATGCTCAATTGGACCTGCCCCAAATGATGGAGTTAGAATTGTGCCAGGGGATTTCAATAAAATCCCATCAAGGTGGCATGTACCAAGGCCATCTCATTAGTCCAAGTGATCAATGTCAGTTCACAGTTGATCACACTGATAGGTCTAAGAGTCAAAGGGATCACACAAACAAGACTAGTGTCTGCTAATACTAACTGATAGAACCAAAAAGGGAGAGAATGATCCAACATGGGAAGCGAGATACACAGCAGACTCACAAAATGGCAGATGTCCTAAATAGCACTCTGGCCTCAGAATCAGCCCTTGAGGCATTTGGATCTGGCTCAAGAGCCCATGAAAATATTTTAGGCATGGAAAGCTAAGACACCCTGAAAAAAAAAGAAGACCTAAATGAAAGATCTCTGTAAGTGAGATCCCAGTGGAAAGAACGGGGCCATCAAAGAAGGAGGTACCTTTCTCTGAAGGGAGGAGAGAACTTCCACTTTGACTATGACCCTGTCGGAATAAGATCGAAGTCGGCAAACCCTAAAGGCTTCCATAGCCTCGGCAACTCATGACTAGAGCCTAGGGAGATTACTGATGCCATAAACAAGAGTGTCAAATTGTTAAATCAACATCAGGAATCACAGTGTACTTACTTCTCATGAGGGTTCTGTCCTTAATGTGTTATCCAATGTGAAGTAATGCTATAACTAGTACTGAAACAGTATTTTTACACTTTGTGTTTCTGTGTGGGTGCAAACTGATGAAATCTTTATTTAGTATATACTGAATCAATCTTCTGTATATAGATAATTAAAAATGAAAAAAAGAGTTGGTGTTAAATTTGAAATTGCATAGAAAATTAATCAATTTAAAAAAAATATATCATGTAGGATCTCTGTCCTTAATGCGCTATACATTGTGAATTAATACTATAACTAGTACTCCAACAGTATTTTTCACTTTGTGTTGCTATATGAGGGCAAACTGTTGAAATCTTTACTTAATATATAGTAACCTGATCTTCTGTATATAAAGAGAATTGAAAATGAATCTTGATGTGAAGCAAGGGGAGAGGGAGTAGGAAAGGGGTGGGTAGCGGGTGGGCGGGAAGTTATGGGGGGGGAAGCCATTGTCATCTATAAGCTGTACTTTGGAAATTTATATTCTTTAAATAAAAGCGTTATAAAAAAATCTTGGTGTTAAATTGGAAATTGCATAGATAATTAATCAATTTTTTTTAAAAAAATCATGTAGGATCTCTGTCCTTATTGTGCTGTACATTGTGAATTAATACTATAACTAGTACTCCAACAGTATTTTCACTTTGTGTCTCTATGTGAGGGCAAACTGTTGAAATCTTTACGTAATATGTACTAAACTGATCTTCTGTGTATAAAGAGAATTGAAAATGAATCTTGATGTGAATGCAAGGGGAGAGGGAGCAGGAAGGGGGAGGGTGGCAGGTGGGAGGGAAGTTATGGGGGGGGAGCCATTGTAATCCATAAGCTGTATTTGGAAATTTATATTCTTTAAATAAAAGCTTTATATATATATATATATATATATATATATATATATATATATGAAAGTCAGAGGTAATAGTTAACTGTATTTACTTTCTCTAATATCCCCAATGATTTCCCATTGAAGCAGGTCTAAACTGAGAAGGGAGTTATGTTCATATTTTTTAAATAACTGAACAGATGACCACTAGGATTTTTTTCGATCCATAAAGGAAATAGAATTGAGAATCCATTGTAGTTAGAGAGGTATCCTTTTCTTTCATTTTCAATTGATTGCCCATAAATCACTAGTTCTTAAAATCTTCTCTATTCTTTACATTTTTTTTAACCATTCAATGTAGGTAATGCTCAAGCAGTGCAATAGATTCATGGAGCTGCACACCAGTGCAACACAGAATACTGTCATACAGTAAATTTTTAATGGGGAAGAAGCAAATTCTAAAATGATTATAAAAACTGTAATATATGGGGGGCTGGCACCGTGGTGCCCTAGGTTAATCCTCCGCTAGAGCGGTTCTAGTCCTGGTTGCTCCTCTTCCAGTCCAGCTCTCTGCTGTGGCCCGGGAAAACAGTGGAGGATGGCCCCAGTGCTTGGGCCCCTGCACGCCATGGAAGACCAGGAGGAAGCACCTGGTTCCTGGCTTCGGATTGGTGCAGCTCTGACTGTTGCGGCCATTTGGGGAGTGAACCAACAAAAGGAAGACCTTTTTCTCTGTCTCTCTCACTGTCTTTAACTCTACCTGTCAAATAATATATAAATAAATAAATAAATAAATAAAACTATAATATAGTAAGTGCATAGGCCAATAACAATTTTTATTAGCAAGTATGATGTACTATACATTATTGTATGTGCTATACTATTGTACAACTTCAGTGCAATAGGTTTGGCTAACCTAACATCACCACTCACAAGTGAGTAACATGTTGTACTATGAAGTCACCTTGCCTGTAGGAATTTTTCAGTTCCATTATAAACTTACAGAATCACTTATACGTTGCCTTTTTTTTTTAATCAAAATGTTGTTATACAGTGCAAAAGGAAATTTTCCATCTGCTGGTTCAGTTCCCAAATGCCCACTACAGCCAGGAGCCTGGAACTCAATCTGGGTCTACCAATTGGCTAGCATCTGCTACATCCAAAGGTTAGCAAGGATCTGGAAGCACAGGTGGAACCAGGACTTGAACCCAGGCATTCTGATATGGGATGCAGGTATCCTAAGCAGTGTCTTAACTGCTGGACAACCTTCTGCCTTAACACTTTCTTCAATGACTGTATATATAGTACATACTGTTATTTAATAACAAACAGTATTATTACTTTGATTTTTATTGAATCTGTTTTATGTGATTAATATTGTATTTAGGATAGCTCTTAAATATATTATACCTTGAATTTCCTCATAGGTTATTTTGCTATCCTCAATTTATAGATGAAGGCACAGAGATTCTGGGAGAATAAAGTTTTTCCAGAATCACAGTAATTGCAGTAATTGCAGAGCTGACATATGAAACCTGACATTTGTCCAAAAGGTCATAATCTTGCCTAGATTCCATGTTGATGATGATAAAGAAAATGGAAATTCAGGGCCGGCACCATGGCTCACTTGGCTAATTCTCCGCCTGTGGCACTGGCACCCCAGGTTCTAGTCCCGGTTGAGGTGCCGGATTCTGTCCTGGTTGCTCCTCTTCCAGTCCAGCTCTCTGCTGGGGCCCGGGAAGGCAGTGGAGGATGCCCCAAGTGCTTGAGCCCCTGCACCCTCATGGGAGACCAGGAGGAAAAACCTGGCTCCTGGCTTCAGATTGGCATGGCATTGGCTTTAGCAACCATTTGGGGGTGAACCAACGGAAGGAAGAACTTTCTCTCTGTCTCTCTCTCACTGTCTATAACTCTACCTATCAAATAAAAATTTAAAAAAAAAAAGAATATGGAAATTAAGAATACTTACTATCAGATCTTGACTGTTTAATATGTACCAGAAACCCTAATATGGGTTCAGCACTATACTATTTTATCTCTGTATTCTAAGAAAATAGACTCAGAAAAGTCAAATGACTTAACCATGTTGCATTTATGAACAGATTGTGCCATGCTTTTACTGCTTCTCCAACAGTATCTCTGTTACTTTGAAGATGCTTTGAACATTCCTGATAGCGAGGTCCTCCTTCTGACTACTCTGAGTTCTCATTTTGATGAGGCTAACCTTGGACTCCCTTGTCTTTCTTTACAGAGTCTAGTTCCAGAAGGAATTCTGCTCAGTCAGCTTTGTGGAAACCCCACTTTTAATCCTTGAATACCTGATTATCCTCAATGCTGGATAAGGTGCCTTCTCCTCCATCATTCCCCAGGTGAAGTCTGATCACTCTGGTCCACCTTCAGCAAGAGCCTATTGGGTAAGTTAAGCTAGAATTCTCCCTGAACTCCAATGTTTTCTGTTAGTATTTTTCCACCCCCTGATCCCCAACCCTACTCCGTGATCATAAATTCCTACTTTTCCTTGTGCTTGTTATATTCAGGATTGAGCCCAGCTCTATATTGAAGTCTTTTACTCCCTATTGCAATGAGTTTTCTTTCTGCCAAAAAGTCTGTTTTTACCATGTCAACTACTGTCCAGCTCTTTTTTTTCTGTAAGATTAGCACACTTATCCAGTCAAGAGATGTCAAGATGCCCAACACAATAAAAGATAAAAGACTGGCATTTTAAGAAGGCAAACAAATAAACAAACAAACCTTAATTCTATAATTAACAAACCATGGTTTTATTACTCATATGACACATCTATGACTGGCTATTTGGCTTAAGTCAAGTTATTTGGCTCCTCTATACTTGAAATTCAGTGTCAATAGAGAAGCGAATTACATGTGAGTTAGCATGTGTCCCTAAGTGACACTGAATGTATTACAATGTTGAGAAATGTAGGTACACTTGTGCATTGGACACTATGAATAACTGTCTTGCTTTTAAAAAGGGTGCTATCACTCAGAAGAATAAAAGCAGCATATTGTCTAAGAAGGAACTAAAGACAGAAACTTAAATCTGCCATGACCTTATTTCTTGCAAAATTTCATTTGCCCTCATTTGAGTGTGTAATTTGGTCCTCCATATAGGCCTTATTAACATTGATTTCTTATCGATTTGTCATATGCCAATGTTCACTTGCAATGTACTTGACATTTGACTATCATAAAAAAAGAGAATTGTCAGATATACGTCAACTTAACTTTTGACCAAAATGCTATGTAATTGAATGAGAATGCAATGTTAACATTATTCATTTGAATCCAGTTCATGTGTTCAATGGTCTAAAATTTCAGAGTACTAACCCTTAAAATTCTAATGCATGTCAAATCAGTACGTAAATACCAGCTATTCTGGGGAGATTTGCAACCTAGGGCTTTATGCTAATAAGCAATACCCCAAGGAGCTGAAGGTTTTCCTTTCCCTCTGAAATGTGAATCAAAAAATTTGAAAGCAGATCATCTTACATGGAAGTTGTTTGGACAATGAAGTAGACTAGGACCTACAATCACACACGCCTGACGATAAACATTAAATGAATTTTAGTTCCTTCTACAACTACTTAACTATCTCCAATGATAACAAAACAAAATTCAAAAACATCACTTTTCTCCCTGTGAAATATAAGAGTGGGAATAAGAGAGGGAGGAGATGTACAATTTGGGACATAATCAATTGGACCTGCCCCAAATGATGGAGTTAGAATTGTGCCAGGGGATTCCAATACAATCCCATCAAGGTGGCATGTACCAAGGCCATCTCATTAGTCCAAGTGATCAATTTCAGCTCACAATTGATCACACTGATAGGTCTAAGAGTCAAAGGGATCACACAAACAAGACTAGTGTCTGCTAATACTAACTGATAGAATCAAAAAAAGGGAGAGAATGATCCAACATGGGAAGCGGGATACACAGCAGACTCACAGAATGGCAGATGTCCTAAATAGCACTCTGGCCTCAGAATCAGCCCTTGAGGCATTCGGATCTGGCTCAAGAGCCCATGAGAATATTTTAGGCATGGAAAGCTAAGACACCCTGAAAAACAAAAAAAAGAAGACCTAAATGAAAGATCTCTGTAAGTGAGATCCCAGTGGAAAGAACGGGGCCATCAAAGAAGGAGGTACCTTTCTCTGAAGGGAGGAGAGAACCTCCACTTTGACTATGACTCTGTTGGAATAAGATTGAAGTCGGCGAACCCTAAAGGCTTCCATAGCCTCGGCAACTCATGACTAGAGCCTAGGGAGATTACTGATGCCATAAACAAGAGTGTCAAATTGTTAAATCAACATCAGGAGTCACTGTGTACTTACGTCTCATGAGGGATCTGTCCTTAATGTGTTATCCAATGTGAAATAATGCTATTACTAGTACTGAAACAGTATTTTTACACTTTGTGTTTCTGTGTGGGTGCAAACTGATGAAATCTTTACATAGTATATACTGAATCGATCTTCTGTATATAAAGATAATTGCAAATGATTAAAAAATCTTGGTGTTAAATTTGAAATTGCATAGATAATTAATCAATTCTTAAAAAAAAAAAATCATGTAGGATCTCTGTCCTTAATGTGCTGTACATTGTGAATTAATACTATAACTAGTACTCCAACAGTATTTTCACTTTGTGTCTCTATGTGAGGGCAAACTGTTGAAATCTTTACGTAATATGTACTAAACTGATCTTCTGTGTATAAAGAGAATTGAAAATGAATCTTGATGTGAATGGAAGGGGAGAGGGAGCGGGAAAGAGGAGGGTAGAGGGAGGGAGGGAAGCTGTGTGGGGGGGAGCCATTGTAATCCATAAGCTGTATTTGGAAATTTATATTCTTTAAATAAAAGCTTTATATTAAAAAAAACATCACTTTTCATAACAAAAACCCAGATGTTGAGAATTGACTAAGCTAAATATAAAATGTGTACGATTTATGTTCAACACAGAAAAAAATATGTACTGTTTTTTTCTTTCAGTTGATTTTGGAAAATTACAAGTTAGAGATAAATATATCCTCTCCATCAAATATTTAAAAATCATGACTTGATGTTTGTCATTGACCTTTATTTGTGAACAGGGAGGAGAATGTGGTATCTTTGATTAGAGTATCACCTAACTAAGCATGATTTTTTATTCATTCAAAATATTTTCATCTTAGAATAAATGATTATTACTTCTACTAAAGCACGTGAGAGACCAGGTTGGGGGGCAGAACTCAGCTTTGCCAAACTTACCCTAATATACTATTATTCATTTATTACGAAAAGTTTCCTAAGCTCTATTCCTGTAAAATGAAATAAGCCACAACTCATTCTTCTCAGTGTTATCATGATAACAAAACATTGACTGTTTTGCAAATATAAACCACAGTGCAGATGGGAGTAATACTATTAATAGCATTATTCATTGATTGTTTGCTACAACATAAACAAAGCTGGGTCTCTAAAGTTGCAAAGGGTTCTTATCTTCAATCAGTATAAGTATTATGGAAAGGGATTCCTCCACACTTAAATCATATTGTTAAAGCAGCCTACTAAAGTACCTTGGAAAAGTTTACATGGCCATTTCTCTTGCATGTACAGATCTTTCCCTTTTGTAAAATCCCAGGGCATTTCTAATAAGAAAAGGTCATTTAGCTCATTCACCCGGTTTTATCTGTGATCCATTTCCCCAACAAGAAGCACAGGAAATTTTCCTCAATGTGTACCTGGAAAAAAAACTCTTAGACCATTAGGACTAAAGCATTGCATATGCCACAAGCACTAGGCACCTAATTTCATTCCAGACGATTGATGATTCTGCCATCCGGGCTGAATCAGGCCCGGGACACTGGGAGTCACTACTTCAGTAGGAAGGCAGGTTCACTGCAGCCTTCATCCAGTTTAAAAAATATTTTATTGACACATAGAGCATTCAGAGTCATAAAAATATATCATGTTTATCACTGCTTTTATGGCATGCATAGATATGACACAGGGGCATTGAGCCATACAGTATTAGACAAGTGTTCATTTCACCCTGAGCTGCTACCAAGAATGCAGAGCTCAGCTTCTGTCTTCCTAGCAAAGCCAACAGGACAGATTTCATCAGAAGGAAGCATTTGAGGAAAACACAAAAATCAATGCAGATGCATATATTAGTGAAATGTCCTGATTGAGTTTTCTGCGTGCTGAACAAGCCTGTTAGTCATACACTAGTGCACATTTCTGCCAAAGGCATCAGATTGCTAAACTGGAGATTCTGAAAAATGATCATCTTTCATGGATGTAGGAATACAGCCAGAAAATTTACCTTTAAGCACTTTGACTAACACCCATAGTTTATGATTACATTATCACCCAGACTCGGATATACATTTTTATGGAGAGCTATTTCCTGAAGAATTATGAGCCTAGCCATTTGGTTTTTGAGTTACTGAGTGGACAAACAGTTAAGTAGGGAGAAAACTCTTTATTATCTACAGCCAAGTTAGGGCAAAGTTGAAGGGGTGAAGTGTTACCAAGAGATCAGAGAAAAGAGTGATATTTGCATATAAATGGTAAATGTAAGTAAGTGGAAAGGAACATAAGGAAATCTGCATCTCATCTAAGCCTTTTTCCTTATTCAGCAAAACCACTGTCACAACTTATTGGGCTGTATTAGTAAGGTAGCCAGGGGTAAAGACAATGTTGAAAGAGATAAGGAAATGAAGTGTGTACAAACATAGACATGTGTACTTGTCAAAGGCTCAGAGAAAGGCTCAGTGCCCATGGAAGGGCAGATCTCAGACTGGCTAAACGTGTGTTCATCTAGCAGCATGGATGTCTTCACCCATTTTTCTTCTCTCTCACTTCTACCTGTCTCCAAAGAGTTGTCTTATCTTTCTTCTGTCTCTCATGAGAGATCATTATAGTTTTCTTTCTGTTAAAAGCACATGAAATGACATTCTTTTGGTCTGAGAAATTTAAATTCCTTCGGGGCAGGCATCATCTCATTAATGTATATGTGATATATGTGAAGAATTCTCACTATTCCAGGAGAATTCAAGAAAAAGGTTATCTAACTGGTCAAAAATAAAAGGCAAGTTAATAAATGAATGAATGGGTGAGTGAGGAAAGGGAACATTAGAGCCAAATGGCATCATTATAAACGTTTGACTCAGTGTACAATATTCATAAATTAAGATACATTGCTATCAGTGAGAACTATTGGAAAGAAACAGAATATTAACTCAGTCTAAATAATAGAGGATGACATGGTATCCTTAAGAAAACAAAAATAGGGGCAGATGCTGTGGCATAGCAGGTAAAGCCGCCTGCAGTGCCGGCATCCCATATAGGTGCTGGTTCGACCAGCTACTCCACTTCTGATCCAGCTCTCTGCTGTGGCCTGGGAAAGCAGTAGAAGATGGCCCAAGTCCTTGGGCCCCTGCACCCACGTGGGAGACAGAGAAGAAGCTCCCGGCTTTGAATCAACACAGCTTAGGCCATTGCAGCCAACTGGGAGTGAACCAGCGGATAGAAGTCCTTTCTCTCTCTCTCTCTCTGCCTCTCCTTCTCTCTCTGTGTAAATAAATAAATATTTAGAAAACAAAAATAAAAAGTAAATACTAACTTGTTGAAAACTGTTCCTGTTCCAAATTTTTCAAAATTAGCATGTGTTGTTGTTGTTGTTTCTGTTTTTGAAGGAGATGGGTCAATATTCAAGACAAGCATCTATGAAAACACAGTGTCAATATTAGACAACTACCAGCAGTTGACACATTCACAGCCTAAAATCAAAGCATAAAGCAAGAAAATATTTCCTTGTCAGTTAAACTAAAGATATACACTATTCAGTGGTGTTTAAAATCTGGTGTCATTTGCCCCATAATGAGCTAGACAACAGCAGGTTTCTTTTGTAATGACCTGGCATGGCATATTGAATTCTCTTCTGAATTCCAAACAGGAGTCTCATGGAAGCAGTAGTTCAGCTCCTTTGCACTGTGGAGTCATTCACTTGCTCAGAATTGCTTGCTGGAGGATTATAAAGAATTGCAGTCACACATTGTTCCCGAGTGGAACAATTGCTCATAATATAGTTTACCTTGTCTCTATAACTTCCAACAGACTCCTGAAGTGTGCTTTTGAGAGGAGAATAAAATAAGTTGTTTTCAACCAAAATATTAAAAAAGGGAAAAAACTCTAGGTCTCATCCCATCAATCATTCCTATTTTAGCTCTGTCATTCACTTGCTATGTAACCTCAGGCAGGTCACTTCGTTTCTCTGTTGTATCAGTTTCTTCATCCAGGACAATAAAATGTTATTTATCAGGAGTAAATGAGTTGACAAATATAAAACACTTAGTATCTGTCTCACAGTCAATTCTCTCTGTGTTGAATAGGCCAAAAAATGTAGTTTGAGTGCCTTGGAAGAACTTTGCTTTTCTTTTGCTTCTTTTGAATCTATATGACAAACCAGTTTTTTTTTTTTTTTTTAATTTGTTTATTTACTTTGTTTGAAAGGCAGATTTACAGAGAGAGAGAGAGAGAATCTTCCATCTGCTGGCTCACTCCCCAAAAGGCTGTAACAGGCAGGGCTGGGCCAGGCTGAAGCCAGGAGCCAGGAGCTTCACCCAGGTCTCCTACATGGGTGCAGGGGCCCAGGGACATCTGTTGCTGCTCTTCCTGGCTCATTACCATGGAGCTGGATCAGAGGTGGAGCAGCCTGGACTTGAACCGGTGCCCATGTGGGATGCTGGGTGGTAGGCTGTGGCTTTACCAGCAATGCCTGACAAACCAGCTTTTTGATCTTTAACTCTTCTTTTCAACCCAGTTTCTGTCATTGTCTCCCCTTTTACAACTCTTTTATCCTCCAAGGTGATGAAATTCCTATTAAAAGTGAACACCAGCTATTTATTAAACATTTATCATCCACTTAGAAATCTGCTTTGCTGTGTCCAGAACAGCAGAGTGTCAGGTTAACCTGACTTCACAAGCAGACTCAGATTAGATTTTTGAAAGATTTATTTTATTTATTTGAAAGACATAGCTACAGAAAGAGGTAGAGGCAAAGACAGAAGTTTTTCATCCTCGGGTTTACTCCACCAATGGCTGCAATGGCCAGAGCTGAGCTGATCTGAAGCCAGGAGCCAGCAATTTCTTCTGGGTCAGGTTTCCAAGTGGGTGGAGGGACCCAAGGACTCGGGACATCCTCTGCTGCTTTCCCAGGCACATTAGCTGGGAGCTGGGTCGGAAGTGGAGCAGCAGAACTTGAACCAGCACCCATATGGGAAGCTGCACTGCAGGCTGGGGCTTTAACCAGCTATGCCATAGGGCCCGCCCCAGATTAGAGATTTTAATATGGGGAAACCAGGGGACACTCTGTCCAATGCCAAAGGTGGAGGCAAAGGTAGAGGCCCAGATGTCTGGTTACTCCAAGTATACCATCAATGGTGATGTGATCGATTTTCATAAAAAAATGTGCAATTTCAGGAAAACAGGATTTCATGATGAGGGAGTTTAAACACAGTGAAACAGGGAACAATGGGGAGTTTTGTTGTTTACAGGGAAGATGTGTTTGCTTGGAAGTTAGGATTAAGAGAACAATCGCAATGAGGAGAAACCTTGAGGGAGACTATTTTTTCTTTTTTTTTTTTTTGGACAGACAGAATGGACAGTGAGAGAGAGAGAGAGAGAGAGAGAGAGAGAGAAAGGTCTTCCTTTGCCGTTGGTTCACCCTCTAATGGCCGCTGCGGCCAGCGCACTGCGGCCGGTGCACCGTGCTAATCCGAAGCCAGGGACCAGGTGCTTCTCCTGGTCTCCCATGCGGGTGCAGGGCCCAAGCACGTGGGCCATCCTCCACTGCAAAGAGCTGACCTGGAAGAAGGGCAGCCGGGACAGAATCCGGCACCCCAACTGGGACTAGAACCCGGTGTGCCGGTGCCGCAGGCGGAGGATTAGCCTATTGAGCCACGGCGCCGGCCTAGGGAGACTAATTATTAACTATGGCAAATGGCCCTCTTACAGTTTACCAGCACCCACAGCATTTCCTTAGCTGCTTCAGTACCACGTCAAACAACCTTTGCCATTGGTAACATAACTTGACCTGTCACCTTTGCAATTGGGCCAGGCATACCTTCAGCAGAATTCAGGCCGTGCAGTGAGCTCTGAAATCTAGGCCTTTCACAGAAGCCAGGCCATGTGGTCGTCCCCAACACTACTAAAAACACTGTCCTGCAGCATTCCTTGCCTCTGGAGTGAATGGAGTTCCAGTTCCTGAAGCTTAGATTCTAGTAGCCGTGACTTTTTAATAACGTGCTCCTCAGCATTTCCGTCCATTATCTCTGCTTCTTCCATCCACTACCTTCTTAGCATTCTTCAGACATATTCTGTGTATGTTGACTCCTGTTCCTTCTGCCTGAAATGACTTTCTTCTCCATTTATATTGCTCCAAGTTTGCCTTTCCTTCCCAGTAAAGTTATGTGTGCTATTTCCTGTGAGAGATTGTCCCTGCTTCACTCAGGTGGAAAGAATCACTTTCCCCTCCATATTTTGATATCATTTTCTCATGTCGTTCAAATGGAAGTATTTACTGTAAGCCTCACTTATTTATCTATTCATACTACTTGCACCAAT
The DNA here is from genome assembly GCA_949820135.1 of Sylvilagus floridanus. NCBI lineage: Eukaryota > Metazoa > Chordata > Mammalia > Lagomorpha > Leporidae > Sylvilagus > Sylvilagus floridanus. The sequence goes on along the minus strand of OX463228.1, from coordinate 34,596,709 downwards.
AAACCATATGCCTCCCAAGAACAGAAACTGAAGCAACTGACAGCATCTTTGCCCGCAACAAACATTAGATAAATATTTCATGAATCAGTGAATCTGCCTGCCTAACACACAGAAACATGGACTTGACAAAAATTTCCTATTGCTCTCATAAGAAGTATAGACATTTTGTAATACTCAGTTAGTGAAGATTTATTGGGAATCAAACACTTTGAGAGATTGAAACAAAAGTCACAAAACTTAAAAGCTTTAACACATTTGAAGATTTTTTTTGAGGTTTATATTTTTTATAAATACATTTTATACTTTTTGAGGTTTATATTTAAATACACGAATTATAGTTTGGTAAAAGGAGACATTATGTCATGGACACACATAACTCTGCCTGAGGAATACTTGGGCTTGTTTCATTGTAGAGGTAGAATTTAGACTGAATCCTGACCTAAAGGAATGTTTCAAGTGAGGTAATTGAGAGTGGCTACCAAAGGAAGAAAAAGCAAGATCAAGTTATAAAAATACCAACTTATGAAAGGAAATTAATAACAATCATAAGAATAATTGACATTTGCTGTGCTACGAACTAAGCTAAGATTCTTAATAATCCCCATAAACCTAGACATTAGGTAAAATTATTATTCACAACCTACCAAAGCTACTGTAGTGTATTAGAAGGGTTCTCCAGAGAAACAGATAAGATATGCATATATGTATATACAAGTTAAGTATCCTTTACCCCAAAGAGTAGGGACTAGAAGTAGACTTTGAAATATTTTCATGTACATAATGAGTTTAAGCATGAAATTAATTTTGTTTCACATATACCTTATACACACAAATGGAAGGTAATTTTGAATAATATTTTTTATAATTTTGCACTTGAAATAAAGTTTCATGGTATGGGACTTCCCATTTATGGTGTCATATTGATGATAAAATATTTTAATTTTTGAGCATTTTGAATTTCAAATATTTCGATTAGGGATGAGAGAGAGGTGGGTGGGAGGAAAGATATTTCTTTTTTTTTTTTTTTTTGGCTCACATGATTATGAATTTGGTTGGAAAATTCAAAATCTCCAGGGCTGGATTTCAGGCTAGAAACCCAGGGACAAGATACAGTTTAAGTCTGAAGGCACACAGATAGCAGCATTCCCTCTTCTTCAGGGGGGTTAGTCTTTTTATTTATTGCAAGGCATCAAACTGAATGGACAAGGCCCACCTACATTATGGAAAGTAAGTTATGGAAAGTAATCCACAAACTTAAATGTTAATGTCATCCCTAAATCATGTTCACAGATTCATCCAGAGTAGTGATTGACCAAATACGTCAGTACCATGGCCTAGTGAATCTGATTAAATTAACTACTACATGTAGCCGGTAGAGATCAAGTCACCTGGCATAGCTCATATAGTGGATCTGTGGAAAACTACTTATAATACCTAGTTCACAGACCCAGGAAGAGGTGAAATTTCTGGAAGAGTTGATAAATCTTTTTAAAAACCTGCCTCCTTACAGGAAAGTTAAGAGCCAAGAAATGAAAGACTAGCTACAACCTCCAAATCCAAATGATTAAACTAAGGATTGATAGCCAAGCACAAACATAATCAATATGAGAACAGGTGGAGAACAAGAAGAGGTTTTGCAACACCTAATCTTCTTCTGGGACAGCTGAGTGAATGTACGCATTGGTGTATTAACTTGGATTTCAGGAGAAGTAGATTTGAAGTCAGGCTGACTGGAGTCTGGAGGACACACAAAAAAAGTTCACGGTGACTCCCTACGTCCAAAGTTACAGGGGTCCAAGATAAGTATAGTAACAGAATAGCTAAGCTGGACGTAGAAGATATCAAGTTCAAATTCACAAAGCTGGAAAATATAGAACTCTTACTCTTATTTTGTAATTATATAATTATATAACTGACCAGGTTCTTAGAATTTGCTGAGCATATGAAGATAAAACGAGAGATATAAGAAGATATTAAGAGCAACCAGTAAAATTCAAAGATCTTCATCGAGAAGTGCTTGCCAATAGAGGTGGTATTATAATTCTACAAATAGTCAACCCCTGAAATCACATACCAGAAAAAATTATAGCCACATGAGATAGACTACTTCATGTTGAGGAAAAAGGATGTACCCTGCATAAATGAAAGAAAGAATGAATAAAATGAGAGTAAGTGACTTCATTGCTTAGCAAAGCACATATATTATGCTCTTCAGGTATGTAATCTAATGTATTCCAAAAGATACTATTTAAAGACAGGTGTTTGTATCTTTTTTTACATCAAGAAAAATAATCAGTCCAAGGAGCCTTAGCTGCTCTTTTTAGATATGGTATATGATGGTATGTGAACCACAGTTGGTTATTTCCAAATCTCATGTTATTTTCATTATCAAAGTCAACCCTCTTAAAGAACAAGCCAAGCACATTGGTATTCCCCTGATGTCAGAGGGTGAGAAGATGTACAGCTATTAATGTTCCCTTTTTACAATAAGCTCACTGAACTTTGATAAACATCAGAATCACCTATCTCAGGGATATTACTCCCAAAGACATAAAGTCCCACAAATTGTCCCAGGGCATACATCCCTTCTCCACTCTATACTGTAGAAAATCTGACAAAAGCTTCTCCCCATACCAATGGAAAAATCGAGGGCTGTCCCAAGAATTTTCCCCTACCAGAAACCTGCTGTCTACCCTTGTTACTTCCTGTCACAGATGGTCTGCTGACAGGAGTCTGATTGGATGCCTTTCTGATGGATTCCAGGCCAGATGTCTCGCGTGTGGGGGCAAACGACAGTATCCTGTTTGAGGAGTTACTGCTGGGCTTCCAGCTCCTCATGAACCAGGAGGAGTCAGAGAACAACTTCACATCGATTCTAGTGGATCCAAGCACAGAATATCGGCCTGCTGTGTGAATCATTTATATCCAAAGCCATCTTAAATCCTAGGTAAACAGTTCAATAAATTTAAAGGAATTGCAATTGCTCATAAATTATAAACACTTCAGCTGTCTTTATAGTTTTATCAGCATATAAACAACATGAAGAAAGCAATAAAACTGATTATTTTATGAACTATAATATGGTAATATAGTTAGAGATTCTCCAAAGATATTTAAACTTCCAAGGGAAGTTTTAAAGTTACTGAAAATCATCATATATTCACACGCTCTTAAAAATTATGTAAAGACTTAACATTGCTTTCTATGTAAAACAAAATCCATTTCTTCTTGTGTTTGCAGTGCCTTATTATGTCATAAAATAGTCTATGTTACCTGTATTAGCACAGGTAAAGAATTCTTCCTCTATTTGTATCTTTGGGAAAAGAATATAGACATACATGTGATAGTTACAATATCACATGCCTAAATACTAGTATCTAGGCCATTATTTAGCCAATAATTTTGTAAGATCTATTATGTGCTAGACTCTAAGGATTCAAGTAGGCAAAGCATAGAAGGAAGAAAAAATAACCGAGCAGGTAAATTTTATGCATGTAATCAGCTCATTAAACATAAATAGAAAAGTGGAAGAATGCATGGATAATTGGGACTTAACTTTGTCGTTGCCCTGCAAATTCATTTTTGTGGAGCTCTAACCACCAATGTGACTATATAACTATTTTGATGTTTTTTTTTTGTGTGATATTTATCTAATTATTTGAAAGGCAGATTACAGAGAGGCAGAGGCAGAGAAACAGAGAGAGATGTTCCATCCACTGCTTTATTCCCCAAATGGCTGCAATGGCTGGAGCTGGGCCGATCTGAAGCCAGGAGCCAGGAACCTCTTCTGGGACTCCCATGTGGGTCTAGGTGCCCAAAGAGCTGGGTCATTTTCTACTGCTTTCCCAGGCCATAGCAGAGAGCTCAATGGGAAGCGGAGCAGCCAGGTCTCAAACTGGCACCCATATGGCACTGTAGGTGGTGGCTTTACTAGATATGCCCCAGCACTGGCCCCTTTGATGGGGTCTTTTAACAGGTAATTAAGGTTAAAGCAGTCTTGGGGGTGGGGTCTTAATTCCATAAGTCTGGTGTCCTTGTAAGAATAGAGAGAGACACCTGGAGAGGATGTTGTTCTTTCCCTCTCTGCAGGCAATGGAGAAAGGGCCATGTGAGGGATACAGAGAGAAAGCAATCAGCTACAAGCCAGGAAGGGACCTACCAGAAACCATCCCTGGCAGGACCTTGATTTTGAATTTCTCGGTTCCAGAACTGTGAGAAATTGAAGGTTTATTATTCAAGTCACCCAGTCTTGAGACTCTTTTCCTCTTTGATTTGCTTGTATTAAATCATAAATGATTGGTACAGCCAGTAAAGCCACTGCCTGTGGTGCTGCTTCCTATATGAGTGCCAGTTTGAGTACTGGATGCTCCACTTCCAATCCAACTCCCTGCTAATGCGGTTTTGAAAAGTCCTTGGGCCCTTGCACCCACGTAGAAGACCTGGAAGAAGCTCCTGTCTCCTGGGTTTGGATCCATCCAGGTCCAGCCATTGTGGCCATTTGGGGAGTGAACAAGTTGATGGAAGATCTCTCTCTCTCTCTCTCTCTCTCTCTCTCTCTCTCTTTCTCTCTCTCTCTCTCTCTGTTTCCCTCTCTCTCTCTAACTATGCCTTCCAAATAAATAATTCTTTAAAAGAATTACAATTGAAATACATACTCATTATAACTCTCATTGTAACTTTACAACAATATAGAAGGCATAAAACACTTAAAAACTTGAAAGTACTTGACTTGGCCCAACACTTCAAAGACAAACATGCTTAAAGAGCTCAGAGTTTTTTTTTTTTTATTGCAGAACATTTATTTTTTATTTTTTTTATATAAAGCTTTTATTTAAAGAATATAAATTTCCAAAGAACAGCTTATGGATCACAATGGCTCCCCCCACCACAACCTCCCTCCCTCCCCCTACCCTCCCCTCTCCCGCTCCCTCCGCCCCTCCGCCCACATCAAGATTCATTTTCAATTCTCTTTATACACAGAAGATCAATTTAGTACATATTACGTAAAGATTTCAATGGTTTGCCCTCGCATAGAGACACAAAATGATAATACTGTTGGAGTGCTAGTTATAGTATTAATTCACAATGTACAGCACATTAAGGACAGAGATCCTACATGATTTTTTTTTTTAAAATTGATTAATTGTCTATGCAATTTCCAGTTTAACACCAAGATTTTTTAATCATTTGCAATTATCTTTATATAAAGAAGATCGATTCAATATATACTATGTAAAGATTTCATCAGTTTGCACCCACTCAGAAACACAAAGTGCAAAAATACTGTTTCAGTACTAGTAATAGCATTATTTCACATTGGATAACACATTAAGGACAGATCCCTCATGAGACGTAAGTACACAGTGACTCCTGATGTTGATTTAACAATTTGACACTCTTGTTTATGGCGTCAGTAATCTCCCTAGGCTCTGGTCATGAGTTGCCAAGGCTATGGAAGCCTTTAGGGTTCGCCGACTTCAATCTTATTCCGACAGGGTCATAGTCAAAGTGGAAGTTCTCTCCTCCCTTCAGAGAAAGGTACCTCCTTCTTTGATGGCCCCGTTCTTTGCACTGGGATCTCACTCGCAGAGATCTTTCATTTAGGTCTTCTGTTTTTTCCAGAATGTCTTGGCTTTCCATGCCTAAACTATTCTCATGGGCTCTTCAGCCAGATCTGAATGCCTTAAGGGCTGATTCTGAGGCCAGAGTGCTATTTAGGACATCTGCCATTCTATGAGTCTGCTGTGTATCCTGCTTCCCATGTTGGATCATTCTCTCCCTTTTTCATTCTATCAGTTAGTATTAGCAGACACTAGTCTTGCTTGTGCGATCCCTTTGACTCTTAGACCTATCAGTGTGATCAATTGTGAGCTGAAATTGATCACTTGGACTAATGAGATGGCCTTGGTACATGCCACCTTGATGGGATTGTATTGGAATCCCCTGGCACAATTCTAACTCCATCATTTGGGGCCGTTCTGATTGAGCATGTCCCAAATTTTACATCTCCTCCCTCTCTTATTCCCACTCTTATATTTCACAGAGATCACTTTTCAGTTAAAATTTAAACACCTAAGAATAATTGTGTGTTAATTACAGAGTTCAACCACTAGTACTAGGATAAAAAAAAAATACTACCATGGATAAAGTATTACATTGTACAACAACAGTCAGCACAAGAGCTGATCGAGTCACTGTTTCTCATAGTGTCCATTTCACTTCAACAGGTTTCCCCTTTGGTGCTCAGTTAGTCATCGCCAATCAAGGGAAACAAATGATATTTGTCTCTTTGGGACTGACTTAATTCACTCAGCATGATGTTTTCCAGATTCCTCCATTTTGTTGCAAGTGACCGGATTTCATTGTTTTTGACTGCTGTATAGTATTCTGTAGAGTACATGTCCCATAATTTCCTAATCCAGTCTACTGTTGATGGGCATTTGGGTTGGTTCCAAGTCTTAGCTATTGTGAATTGAGCCGCAATAAACATTACTGTGCAGATGGCTTTTTTGTTTGCCCATTTAATTTCCTTTGGGTAAATTCCAAGGAGTGGGATGGCTGGGTTGAATGGTAGGGTTATATTCAGGTTTCTGAGGAATCTCCAGACTGACTTCCATAGTGGCTTCACCAGTTTGCATTCCCACCAACAGTGGATTAGTGTCCCTTTTTCCCCACATCCTCTCCAGCAAAAGAGCTCAGAGTTAATATGAGGGCTAATTTGCAATGGAGAGAGGAAATTCCAGGGGATTCAAAAGATTAAAGGTAAAAGTAGAAAAGAATGGAACAGATTCTGTCACCCAGAGCTGAGACAAAGTTCTTGTTCCTCAAATTTCACATGTGTAAGGCCTTCAAGTTGTACATTAAGTGGTAGGCATTAAATAATGAAGGCATTATAAGGAAAACTGAACTAGAGATAGGAATAGTTATTTAAAAAGCCATAAAAATGGGGAAATTCAAGTCATTCAAAATTAGAGAAATGCAAATTAAAATTCTACCTCAAGACACTACATTTTGTCTTTCTGATTGGGAAAAATCCGTAATTTTAGTAGACAGACTCAAAAGAAGAAAGCTATAAAAGAAAACAGATGAATGTGAGGAAATTTCACATTCTTTATAATTATTTTTAAACCATTATGCTGATGGTGAAGTGAAAATTGTCCTCTGTGCCTTTGACAATGTATGGAGAAAATGAATAATTGTATTGGTGCTCCTGATGACTATGATTTTTGCCATTGGAGAAAGAACATATGAAAAACTGAAAAGGTTAAGTAAAAACCATATTGAAATGGAAGAGTTTATATGAAATTGTTGGGGCTGGCACTGTGTCATAGTGGGTAAAGCCGCCACCCGCAGTGCCGGCATCCCATAAGGGTGCCAGTTCCTGGCTGCTCCACTTCAGATCCAGCTCTCTGCAATGGCCTGGGAAAGCAGTAGAAGATGGCCCAAGTCCTTAGGCCCCTGTACCCATGTGGAAGAACCAGAAGAAGCTCCTGGCTCCTGGCTTTAGATCAGTGCAGCTTCAGCCATTGTGGAACGAATCATCTGATGGAAGACCTCTCTCTCTCTCTCTCTCTCTCTGCCTCTCCTTCTCTCTCTGTGTAACTCTGACTTTCAAATAAATCTTAAAAAAGGAAATTGTTACAAATTTTCTCTTGTAAAAATATGCATTTAAGCTACCCAGTAATAATAAACACTTCTCTTATCCATATTATAATCTCTAAAGGGCATATCTTGTTGAGTTTCCCAACATTCCTTTTAGAAATGCCTTACTCAAAGCTTTATATGGTAAGGTACCAAAAGTTTTGATGGCAACAAAGACTACTGGGATTGGCTCAAATGACTCGGGAACCATTTTTTAAAATTTCCAGCTGGCCACATATGAGATGTATTGAGTATCAGTAAAGATAATTACAGAATATTGAAACACATCAAATGAATTTTATCTGGTAAAACTGTGAGCTCATAATTTTACCAAAAATTCTATAGTTTACTTTTTTAAAAGATTTTATTTATTTATTTGACAGGTAGAGTTACAGTGAGAGAGACAGAGAAAGAGGGTGAATGATCTCCCTTCCATTGGTTCACTCCCCGAATGGCTGCATTGGCCAGAGCTGAACCGATCCGAAGCCAGGAGCCAGGAGCTTCCTCCTGGTCTCCCATGAAAGTGCAAGGGCCCAGGGACCTGGGACATATTCCACTGCTTTCCCAGGCCATAGCAGAGAGCTGGACAGGACGAGGAGCACCTGGGACTAGAACCAGCACCCATATGGGGTGCCAGCACCGCAGGTATAGAATTACCCTACTGCACCACCCCACTGGCCCCTATAGTTTACTTTTAAAAGCAAATCTTCATTGTTTTCTTTTAGAATATTCTAGAATACCAACTCACCAGTGGAAAAACTTACAAATAAATGGAAATTTTCAAGAATTTATAAAGATTGTAGCCTTTCTTTAAAAGTTCTACATCAGTGTTTTTACATAGATGATGACTATGTTTCCTCTATTTAAAGTAATTCATATAGGGGTTGATGTGTGGCCCATAGTTTAAGATACCAGTTAAAACACCAGCTCCTGGCATCACCTTTCCACTAAGGCAGAACCTGGGTGGCCGACGGTGATGGTTATGTCGCCAGGCTCCTGCAATCTCATGGGAGACTTGGTTCAAGTTCCTGGATTGACTTCAACAGTGAACCTGCTAATGGAAGACCCCTTTCTCTCCCCGCTGACCCCCATCTCCTCCTACTCCTTTCAAAATAAATAAATGAATCAAAAAAGATGGAGCCTGGGGTTAGACAATAAGAGGAGTGCAAAAGAAACAGGGCATCTGCATTTGAACTCTAGCCCTGACTCCACAAAACCTAGCGTCAAGCCTGATCCCCTTCTGTTGAGGTGTTGCCCTCTTTCACATCAACCACTCCAGTCATTTTAATGTTGATCATAAATCCCAAAGAACTCTGCTTATATTTTTACAAAAGTCTGGTCTTTAAGGACCGGCCACATGAGAAAGCGTTCAACTCTGAAGCAGCAGCTCGAGTGCTGGGCTGGGGAGCACCTGTGTTATCACTTTCCCGGAGGTACTTTTGAATGTTGAACTTCGTGGTAAAGCCTCCTTTAAGTGCGCTCTGCACACTCTATGGATTAGTAAGGCTCAGTTTTAATCACATCATCTATTTTTTTCAACACCTTAAAATGATTCTCAACCGTTCTGAACACTAAGTGCAATCTCTACACTTGCTTCTCAAGAGCATTATAATTATCCCCTTAAGATTTTCCAAGGCTTATCACATGTCGTTTCCATAATTTATCCTGCAGTCCAGGGATAGGCCACAGGGTAAATATTTTAGATTTTTTTGGACAGAAAGTCAGTAATAAGAATTTGCAAGGCAACCACAGACAATATGCAAACAAGTAGGCATGGCTGTACTTCAATTAAATTTTACTTACAAAACAGGATTTGGAGTAAAACCATAATGTGTTGCTCCTGATCTGTTTGAACTGACTTATTGGCTCGTCCATGAATATTTTCTATGCATTTATACTTTTTCTCCAATTCTGCATTCCTATCTCCCTTTCAGGATTTATTCCAAACACCAGATCCTTTGATAGTCTGCCCCACGCATCCTATTAAATAATCCCTTCCATGCTTATAGCATGGTGCATAATAGTTCTTACTAGCTTGCACTTTAGCTATGTATGCACCTGGTTATTTCTCCAGTTTCACATCTAAAGGCAGGGATGCTTCTATTTACTTTTCTGAGATCTGGTCTTTCGGCTTTATTAGTTTATTCTACCAAGATTTTGGTATAAATAGACAGAGCAAATAGACTGGATCTGAAGCATCCATTCACCATTTTGCTGAAGGCCCAAAGCTTCGCTCACTCAATTCCTTCACTACTTATAGATTCAAACCCTCTGAGAAATCCAAGCTCTGCCCCTGACATAGTGCTGTGCACACAGCTCTGCCTTCTATTCAGCTACACTGATTGGCTCAGAAATGGACAGGTTATCAAGGAGAGCTACTGAAAGAGACTTCTTGGGGCTGCTGATCTACTGTGATTTCTTCACTTCCACCTAGTTTGGGCATGGAAATGTTTAGAACTAGGGCTTCTTGCAGCAATGCCACCAAAACAATGAAACAGCAAATAATACAAACACAAAATAAAAGAGTAAACTAATTACAGAGACAGGTTGATGGAGAAATCAATTTTTCCTTCCACATCAAAAACTAAAAATGCTTGTTTTTCCCCATTTACCCTGCACATATGCCCCCAATCCCAGCCTTATATCCTATGTGAGGCAATAAATTTTCTAATTTGAAGCCAGTTTGGATTAGGTATATTTTATTTGCTACTAAAAACGGCAGTTTGATGATGTAGTTAGCAAAAAAGAACTAGAAGAATAAATGAAACAATAACCCCATTACAGGAAGCAGTGGTCAATTTCCAAAAGTTCACAAGCTTCCATTTCCTACATCCAGAAATGATCAAAAAGAGAGAATGTAATGCCTGATCCAACTTTTCAACATTTACCTAAAATCATTCCAAAGACAGAGGATTTTCAAGAAATTCAGAGAAAGGAATGACATTTGTTAGCTTATTTCTGAAGTCAACATTAAGTATGACATTTGTCTTCCATAAGGTGTCTTGGGTGAAAGTAATTATTTGGCACTCTGTCCTCTCGGAAGCTGTGACACTTGTTTTAGGCTTAAAGTTAAAATAAACAAAAGTAAAGGAGTGTGGCCTGGATGCCAAAATCTTCAGTTTCAAAATGCACAGACAGAATGATAGTAAACAGAGGAGAGCAGCTGCCCCTAGTCTGCCTCTGAGTTGGGAGGTGCTTGAACAACATTATTCTTCAAGCATTGCTTTTGACTGCATGAAAAGTGATGTTTCCTCTTCATTTCAGGATTTTCATAACTAAAAATGTTTTTAACATAAAAATCACCACTAAAATGGAAGAATTAATATCAGCCTGATCATGAGACAATAAACACAATTTAACAGTTATTCATCAACGTAAATGACCTTTCATATGTGACACATTTTTATGCACCAGAGGAGAGAGTAATAGACCTATGCTTTTATAATGCAATGCTCTGTAACTAATGATTTTTTGAAAAATAATTTTCCATTCCTAACAATTTTAGGAGGAAGCTAATGATTTTAAATGATGAACAGTCATTTTTAAAAGACTGAATTTTTGTAGTTAATGGTTTCTTATAACTAATAAGGAAATACCACCCCTATACTTTTTGGGAGTATTAAACTCTGAGTGATAATGCATCCTGAAGATTCTTTTATCAATGGGTTGTATATGAATCTTCCAAAAAGTATTTCTATTACATTATTTTGTTGAAGATGCATATTTTCTACTATGACTTCCCTAAATATTAGAATACCAAGAGAGAATTCAAATGTTTCTCTCTTTATGTTGAATTGGCAGTGACATCCCTTAAATTCTAAACATTTCTCTTTGTTCTTGTAATATCTTAAACCCTCTTGTAGGCAACTTTAAAGCAGAAAAAAATAACAATTGAAGCAAATAATTTTGTTTTGTACTAGAATGATTCTTCTCCAGTGAGAACAATTATCCGTGTCTTCATCTGTTTCCTGTTGTTATAACAAAATACCTAAACCCTGATAATTTAGAATGAATAGAAGTCGATTTAGCTCTTCGTTCTGGAGCCCGGGAAGTACAAGAGCATGACACCGACACCTGAAGGCTTCTCGTGCATCACAACATAGACATAGGAATGGAAGGCAGCCCCGAGTGAGACACAGCAAGTACGCGGGCACAATCAGTCTTCCTCGTACAAAGCCACCAGTGCTACCATCATGGTCCCACCCTCATGACTTCTTCTATTTCTTTTTTTTTTTTTTTTTTGACAGGCAGAGTTAGACAGTGAGAGAGAGAGACAGAGAGAAAGGTCTTCCTTCCATTTGTTCATCCCCCAAATGGCTGCTACGGCCGGCACGCCGCGCAGATCCAAACACAGGTGCCAGGTGCTTCTTCCTGGTCTCCCATGGGGTGCAGGGCCCAAGCACTTGGGCCATCCTCCACTGTCTTCCCGGGCCACAGCAGAGAGCTGGCCTGGAAGAGGGGCAACCAGGACAGAATCCGGCGCCCCTACCGGGACTAGAACCCGGTGTGCTGGTGCCGCAAGGCGGAGGATTAGCCTAGTGAGCTGCGGCGCCGGCATCTTACTGGTTTCTGCCCTGCAATGGACACTATGGCATTTAAGAGGCCAGCAGACACGTGTATGCCGTCAGCCGCAGATTTCAGCATCTAGACTGCTACTGGGATTTGTGTAAGTTGGGAAATGCAGGACATTTTAATGAGGGTCCTTCTCATCTGTCTAAGGTACAGAGAACATCATCCACAAGTCACAGCACAAAATGAAATCTACAAAAGATCCCAATTTAGCATTGACTTCAAGGCTTTAATCCACTATTTTCTGCACTATAACAGTGAATATGTGTGAAAACAGAGCTAATTTCCAGTTTGTGTCTAAAGTATATTGGTTCTTCCTGAATAGAGTAAAGGGTAGTTTATGGAATCTAATAACAAAATGGAAGTCACTTTGAAACCTAAAATATGATATCAGTGCTTGGCTCTAAGAGCACACGAATGTGCCATTTCACGTTGGCTCACACCTCTGTGCAGAGTTCCAGAACAGCTCTCTTTGGTCACAGCTCTGGCAGATTGCTGTCACCCAGAGACCTTTTTATAAGACTGAAATTGAGCAGTGCAGTGTGAAACCCACCACATTATTGGATCACATAGATATACCTAGTGGTCTGGAGCCTTATGAGGTAAAATTCACTTCCAAGTTTAAATTGCTGCCATCCTGAGATGAATGGAAAAATACCAACTGGCTTCTTCCAAGCTTATAATGACCTATTCTTATTGGGCAAGGAATTGCAGGTAAAAGAGTGCTCGGATATCAGAATAAGTAACTCAGGAAGGTATTGTCCACATAAGAAATTGAGAAAGGAAATTAATACCAATAGCAATATAGATATCATGGATATTATCTTCCTGGAAATCTGCACTCACTGCAAGAGATACAGATGAAAATGAAAGTCAGTTGAAAGGTTAGACTATCATTAGGAAGAGACAAACCTATTGCTCTGTTTCGAAGGTCCTGGAAACTGAGATAGTATAAACCGCCATTGGAATAAACAATTACAATGCTTACTCTGAAGTGCGTTAAGTAGCTGATCTCCGTTAGTAGATTATTTAAAATACTATGGCCCCATTTTTGTGGAATGTAACTTTATTTTTCTAAAGTTATTTCCATAGCCTGTGTTTTTTCTAAGGTATACATCTGTTATGTCAGTATATCCTTTCTGTGGATCATAATTTAAATCCTTATGAAAATGCAAGGAGGCATGAAAAGAGGTTTACAAGGGCTGGCATTGTGGTGTAGTGGGTAAAGACGCTACCTGTGATGCCAGCATCTCTTATGTGTGCTGGTTCATGCCCCACTTGTTCCACTTCTAATCCAGCTACCTGATAACAGTCTGGGAAGGGCAGGAGATGATGGCCCAAAGGTCTGGGAACTTGCTGCCATTGTGGGAGACCCAGATGAAGCTCCTTGCTCCTGGCTTCAGCCAGAGGATGAAACATATTTACCTTTCTGTCTCTTCTTCTTTCTCTGTAACTTTGCAAATATGTCTTTTATAAAAAGTGGTTTAGAGAGAAAGAATACTAACATGAGGGATCAATCTGAAAAGTAATTCATTTGAAATATCTTGTGGTGCTTTATTCCTATTATCTCTGTAAACATAATTTCTATCACTTAATGATTCAGGTAAAACAGAAACATCATTCCAATCTGTTCCCTTTTTTGTGGTGAAATATGATGGACAATGTTGGAAAGTGCTATATAATGTAAACATTTTCCAATCTGCTCTAGAAATGAGGATAACCTTATCCTTAATTATAGATTGTTTTTATTTGACAGGTAGAGTTATAGACAGTGAGAGAGAGAGACAGAGAGAAAGGTCTTCCTTTTGTTGGTTCACCACCCAAATGGCCGCTACAGCCAGTGCTGCGCCAATAGGAAGCCAGGAGCCAGGCGCTTCTTCCTGGTCTCCCATGCGGGTACAGGACCCAAGCACTTGGGCCATCCTCCACTGCCTTCCCGGGCCACAGCAGAGAGCTGGACTGGAAGAGGAGCAATTGGGACTAGAACCCGGCACCTATATGGGATGCCGGCGCCACACACAGAGGATTAACCAAGTAAGCAACAATGCCGGCCCAAATTGTAGAAATTTTTAAGACAAATCATAATCCATTGAAAATATGTTTCCTACTGAAGCTCGCATTTTGTCTCAACTTGTATGGAAAACTAAAAAGTCCAATTGTCCTCATTTAGATTATCTTTATTCATTCATTAAAACCTTTATATTCACCACCTCCTACCTGCAAGATGCTCTACCAAAGATAATTCAGAATGTAGTAGCTCCTTTGTCTAATTTTAATGTGAATGATATTAACTATGGGAGCAGAAATTTAAAAGGAAGGAAAGGTGACAAGAACATAACAAAGTTCATTAAAGATGGTATTTGATGTTATTTACAACAAACTATCTTGATCCCTGACAATGCTTATCATGTAAAAAACCTATACAAAATGAAATATCATTTCTTTCTGCTAAAATTTTATTTGTATTTGAAACATTAAAATATTTAAATACATATGAGAAACAATTTTAAGTAGTACCTTAAAATCCATAAAGTTAGTTTTGGACCATTTCAAATGCTACAAATGGTGACATTTCATTCTAGAAGGTAAAATGTCTGAATAAAATCAAAGAAAAAAACAAAAATGAGAAACAACACATAAAAGAGAAAAAGAAAGTAATAGTACCAGGACTAAAAGCGCAATTTATATTTTTTCCTCTACTGATTTGTAAGAATACTATTATCATTCAAATAGTGCAGTTATAAAGCTACAGCTTGAAGATTGCTATTAATCTGTAAAATGGTAAAGTTAAACATCTTCAGACATAGAGAGGCCTTGAGTATAATTTCACCCAAACATCTTGTGACTTCATATGAAGAAAGCAACCCTGGATTTGTTTAACTGCTTCCTTTCCACCAACAGGACTCAAAATAACTCAACCAGATAAAAAGTTGATATTTTCCCCCCTGTAATGATATCTGAGATTCAGAAATCACATGAAAAGTAAGACATGGATTAAAGATCTAAATCTATGACCCGGCACCATCAAATTTGTAGAGAACATTAGAGAAACCCTGCAAGATATAAGCACAGGGAAACACTTCTTGGGGAAGACCCCAAGAAGTCACAGGCAGTCAAAGTCAAAATTAATAACTGGGATTACATCAAATTAAGAAGTTTATGTACTGCAAAAGAAACAGTCAGGAAAGTGAAGAGGCAACCAACAGAATGGGTAAAATATTTGCAAACTATGCAACCAATAAAGGATTAATAACCAGAATCTACAAAGAAATCAAGAAACTCCACAATATCAAAACAAACATCCCACTTAAAGAGATGGGCCAAGGACCTCAATGGCCAACAGACACATAAAAAAATGTTCAAGATCACTAGCAATCAGGGAAATGCAAATCAAAACCACAATGAGGTTTTACTTCACTGCAGTTAGAATGGTTCACATATAGAAATCTACCAACAACAGATGCTGGCAAGGATGTGGGGAAAAAGGGACACTAATCCCAATCCTTGGAATTTACCCAAAGGAAATTAAATTGGCAAATAAAAGATCTGTCTGCACCCCAATGTTTATTGCAGCTCAATTCACAATGGCTAAGACCTGCAGTCAACCTAAATGCCCATCAACAGTGGACTGGATACAGAAATTATGGGATATGTACTCTGTAGAATACTGTACAGCAGAAAAAATGAAATCTGGTCATTTGCAACAAAATGGAAGAATCTGGAAAACATCATGCTTGAGTGAATTAAGCCAGTCCCAAAGGGACAAATATCATAAGTTCTCCCTGATCAGTGACAACTAACCGAGCACCAAAAAGGAAACCTGTTGAAATGAAATGGACACCATGAGAAACAATGACTTGATCAGCCTTTGTCCTGACTGTTGAGGAACAACTTAATACTTTAACCATTTTAGTATTTTTTGTTCTACTTAATACTATTGGTTGAACTATTTAATTAACACACAATTATTCTTAGGTATTGAAATTTAACTGAAAAATGATCTCTGTTAAATATAAGAGTGGCAAAAAGAAAGGGAGGAGATGTACAATTTGGGACATGCTCAATTGGACTTGCCCCAAACGGTAGAGTTGGAAACGTGCCAGGGGATTCCAATACAATCCCATCAAGGTGGCATGTACCAATGCCATCTCACTAGTCAAAGTGAACAGTTTCAGTTCATAATTGATCATAATAACAAGTCTAAGAGTCAAAGGGATCACATAAACAAGACTAGTGTCTGCTAATACTAAATGATAGAATTAAAAAGGAGAGAATGATCCAACATGGGAAGCGGGATACACAGCAGGCTCATAGAATGGCAGATATCCTAAACAGCACTCCAGCCTCAGAATCAGCCCTGAAGGCATTTGGATCTGGCTAAAAAGCCCATGAGAATATTTCAGACATGGAAAGCCAAGACACTGTGGGGAAAAAAAAAATGACCTAAATGAAAGATCTCTGTGAGTGATATCCCTGCAGAAAGCACAGGCCATCAAAGAAGGAGGTACCTTTCTCTGAAGGGAGGAGAAAACTTCCACTTTGACTATGACCTTGTCTAAATAAGTTCGGAATTGGCAAACTCAAAAGGCTTCCATAGCTTTGGCAACTCCTGACAAGAGCTTCGGTTGATTATTGACTCCATACACAAGAGTGTCTATTGTTAAATCAACAACAGGAGTCACTGTGCACTTACTCCCCATGTAGGATCTCTGTCCTTAATGTGTTGTACTATGTGATATAACGGTATAACTAGTACTCAAATAGTACTTTACACTTTGTGTTTCTGTGTGGGTGCAAACTGTTGAAATCTTTACTTAGTATATACTAAATTGATTTTCTGTATATAAAGATAATTTAAAATGAATCTTGATGTGAACGGGTTGGGAGAGGGAGTGGGAGATGGGATGGTTGAGGGTGGGAGGGAGGTTATAGGGGGAAAAAGCCACTGTAATCCAAAAGCTTTACTTTGAAAATTTGTATTTATAAATAAAAGCTTAAAAAAAAAGAAAAGTAAGGCAATAAAAGAATGAAATAATCTACTGATGCCTGGGGCAAAGCAGTAATGAAGAAATTGAGGTATAGGGCATCTGAGAATATTCATTCATTTTAATCACAAGTTGACATTAATATGAAACATGAACGATGATATTTTTGCCATTTTATGCATGTATTTATAAATGCTCCAGGCATTGGTAACCTAACTTCAATAATTGTTGATACTTTTCTGGGATTGCAAGTCAGATGTGGTTGGATGGAAATTCACTGAGATGAAACTGGGTTACAATGATCATCAGGGGAGGCCCTCTTAGCCATTACACATTCAGCAAAACATTAGAAAATAGCTCCAGTACATCTGCTGATAATGGCATTTGGCATTTGGGACAAGATTATTCAGATCATCTGTGATATCTTAACAATGATCCAGTTCCCAACTTGCTAATAATTCATGTATTTTGCTATAGTAAAAGAAAACTTGTTCTTTATGCAGAAACAAATATAACATATAAGTTTAATTTTATTCAGAGATGAGCATTGTGATACAATTCTAAATGAAGTGAAAACTTTTATCAATAGTAGTGAACCATGAATTTCCTGGACAGAGTAAGTAAAAGACCTTATGGAGACGTAGGCTCTACTACAAATTCAACATTATCTGTATGACTATAAAACACATTGCTAAAAATGGTGATGAGAGAACAGGAAGCTTTACCTGATTAGTTGTTAACACGATTTAAACAAAAAGCTCAGAAGTAGTGCTCTTCCAAATGAAAATAATGACAACAGATAGTTTAATGCAAATATAAATTCAATCTTCGTCTCCAATCTTGTATAAGTTCACTAGGCTCATAACTGAACCCACATCAATGGTCCCTAATCTGACTCATCATAAAAAAAA
Organism: Sylvilagus floridanus; assembly: GCA_949820135.1. NCBI lineage: Eukaryota > Metazoa > Chordata > Mammalia > Lagomorpha > Leporidae > Sylvilagus > Sylvilagus floridanus. The sequence goes on along the minus strand of OX463228.1, from coordinate 34,578,603 downwards.
AAACCCGGTTGCCTACCTATACCTACTGGATTAGGATCTCTGAAGAAACATCACAGAATCTGTATTTTTCAAAGAAAAACTCTCCCAATAATTTTTATTTTCCATTGGGATTGTGGACCACTAGTCTGAATAAAATTTACTTTTGAACAAAATAAAATATCAGAAAAAAGAAGATTCAAATCCATTTATATAAAACAAAAATCATTCAGACATAAGCTCAATGTATAAATCAACAGCAGTATACAAAGATAAATTATTTGATAATTTATTCTCCTCCCTAAATTCACTGGATCAATAGGTTTAAGGATTTGTAAAGAAAAAAAGTTTTCTCAAAAATAAAGCCTATTTACAATGGATCGTTAAAAGCCCAATAAAAGAATATCTCATATCTTTGTGAAGAAGGCATTACATAAAGTAAAAATAAAATAAAATCACAGTTCATTTAAATCCATGCCTCTAATATATGGCCTACAAGATGACTTTGTGTTCGCTTTGACATTCCATGATCTTTTAAAATGAGTAAGGTAATAAATTTTTTATCCCTATGTTACAAATGATAAATTTATATCCAAGAATTTGACAAACCAATAACAATTCTTCCAAATTCAAGGTGACTTTGAAATGAATTCATTCAATAAACATTTATTAAGAGAGTATTTTGTGTGCCAGACCCTGTTTTGTCTGATAAGGCAAGATTATTTTATTAGTTTAGCATCCATTAGAAGCATCACAAATCATACACTGATTTTTTTATGGGCGTATAAGAAATATGATATACTGAACAATACAAGAAATGGAGTGATTCAGTTAATTTGTACGAAATACCAGTAATGTGAGATGAGAATTTAGTACAGTGTTTAAGTTGCCACCTGGGATGCTTGTACTCTATATCTCAGCGCTGGACCTAGTCCTGGCTCCTCTGCTTCTAATCCAACTTCCTACTAATGTGCATAATGTGAGCTACAAATGATGGATGAAGTACTTAAGTCCTTGCCACCCACTAAGAGGCCCAGATAGAGTTCCTGGTAACTAGGGATGGCCTGGCCCAATCCTGGCTGTTGTGAAATTATGGATGGAAGACCTCTCTCTGTGTCTCTTTGCCTTTCAAATAAATATTAGAACAAATAAATATAAATTTAAAAAAGAAGAAATACCAGAAATATATTGCTGGCTGTTCACTCCAATATCTGGAATTCAAACTCATTTATTCCTCAGCTGTGATGTTCAAGGCTTTTTTAAAGCATTGGTACAAATGCAGAGTACCTAGAATTCTGAATATTCACACTAAAAAATGAAAATATTCCAGCCTGAAGAGTTGGTATTTGTGTTTTTTCAGGGCATCACAAATCATTTGATTTTATAAAACAGAAGGATACATCTCCCCAAATAAATAAACCTAAGAAATCTTTCAGTGGAAAATATAAAGATCATGTATTAAAAATAATGTATGTTTCACATAATCATTGTAGAAGACCTAAGAACAACAATGTATTAAATGCATTCATTGCATTTTTTTAGAAAACATTGAATTTTGTCAGAACTGATGGCTATATTCAAGAACTTAACTTGCACATTTACATATATATTGAGGTCAGAACTTCTAGGTTCCTGCATCCCATTGATGTAACAGAGTTTTAATAATGATCTTGTATTACCTCCATTAGTAATTATACTTTATGGAGATTCAATTATATTAAAGTTATTTTAAATGTACAGTTATTTTTCCATAGTAAGACTCAGGTGTTAAAGGATATGATTTATAATTTTTTATGTTTTATTCAGATGTAATATTTTTATGATTTTTAAATATCAACTGAAGCAAAGGAGATTTTGACATAGGTGTTTAGTTCTTCAAATTAGTTTCACTTGTTTAAAGCAGTTTTTCTAGCTTAACAGGTCCTATATCTAATGCTATCATTAATCTTTTTTTTCTTTTTTAGATTTATTTATTTATTTGAAAGTCAGAGTTACACAGAGAGAGGAGAGGAAGAGAGAGAGAGAGAAGTCTTTCATCCGATGGTTCACTCCCCAGTTGGCTGCAACGGTTGGAGCTGCACCGATCTGAAGCCAGGAGCCAGGAGCATCTTCTGGGTCTCCCACACAGGTGCAGGAGCCCAAGGAGTTGGGCCATCTTCTACTACTTTCCCAGGCCACAGCAGAGAGCTGGATCAGAAGTGGAGCAGCCAGGTCTTGAACCCGTGCCCATATGGGATGCTGTCGCTTCAAGCCAGGGCATTAACCTACTGTATCACAGTGCTGGCCCTACTAATCTTCCTATGGGCAAAAATATAAACAATATTCACATTTCATCACCCATGTGGGAGACCAAGAAGAAGCACCTTGCTCCTGGCTTCTCATTGGCCCAGCTCCAGCCATTGCAGCCACTGTGGAGTGAGCATTTGATGGAATCTGTCTCTCTCTCTCACTCTCACTCTCACTCTCACTCTTTCTCTCTCTGTAACTCTGTCTTTAAAATAAAAACATAATAAATCTTTTTATAAGTGTGTTATGAAAAAATCTATACCAAATTTCAATTATTTTTCTTCTCAAATTTATCTTTTAGTTCTATTTCTTATGAACTGTTAGAAGTATTCACATATGTGAATATTCACATATTCACACACCCACATCTATCTATCTATACATGTACATACACAGACACATCCTTTATGCTGAGCCATATCATTCTGGATATGAGATTTGACATCCTTTTAATTTCAATAACAAAATAAGTGAATATCGATGACAGCAGCACAAAGCATTTGTGAATACAGAAAAACTTTCTAAAGACTTAATTTCCCAATCTCTCACTTGGAATCTTCTTCAGCAACAGCCCACGTGCTTTTAGTAGAGCCAACTCCTTGCCTGGAGTGGAAGAACTTATGATACCGGCTGCAGAGCCTGCTAGAATGACCTGCACATGCATGCAGTAGTGAAACTAACAGAAATGTCTCTTGGAAAGACTCTTTGCTCCTGGATTTCAACCTGAAGGTGTGTTGCAGTCACCTTGCATCCATGTAAAAATGAAAACAAAGCACAGACAAAAGCAAGAGACAAGAAATGTATCTTGGTTACCTAGTTTAAGCCTTGAGGCAAACTAACCAGCCTAGTGTATTACACGTATGTGAGGCAGTCAATCTCAGTTTTTGTTTCTTAGCTTCTTTTGCCACTTGTACATGAAAGACTGCTAACTGATAGGAAATGTAAAATACCGACTGTCGCTTATATAGAATTAACATGAAAATTTCTGCAAAGAATTCACAGGAAGTGAGAAATTCTTTAATGTTGAGCTTATTCTTCCTTAAGGTAAATATGGTAAATATACCATATTTCGCTTTTTTTCTTGGCTATCATAATTTAAAATATAATTTAATCATAGGTTGCATATTAATAAACATCTTTGTCTAGGTTGGAGTAGGTCATCTTTCCAAAATCTTATTTCCTCTTCCACTATACTTTGTCTTTATTTTAATATTCCCACTGTGGCAACATCTCTTACTGAAAACTATTTGAATGGAAAGTTTTTAATTATTGAGAATAAGAAATAATAAGTGATCTAGATTTCTACATCATTAGTTAGGAAATTCTCCTTTAGAAGTGTTATTTGAAATTATATCAAAGCTCTACACAAAGTAATAAGTATTTTAAATGAAAAAATAATACTAGTATTATTTAGCAGATAAATCAGATAGCTATAAATTTCCAAGAAATTACTCTGGATTATCAGTGAGTCCAAAAGATAGCTGTGCACAAAATTAAATCATTGGTTTGAGTGAGAATAAATCAAATAGTAAACATGCTTTCTGAATTAATAATTATATTATTGAACAACTGATGAATATGCATGCAAACAACACAGACATATGCATATCTTTATATTTAAAATTATCCTCTTTTTTCACATAGCTAACTGGTTTTTATTTTTGAAACCAATGACACAGACAAAGTAAAAAAATGCCTGGTTTCTCTTCTGGCTTGTCCTTTTACTGTGTGTATTGAGAGGCAGATAACAGTAGGAGGCAATTCTGAAATAGCAGCACCAATGGATAGCAGAATAATTCCCCAGTATCTCACCACGGTGGTAGATAAACCTTGACGGTGAGAGCAGTGTCTAAAATCCTACACTGATGGGTAATAAGCAACAGAAATACAATATGGATAAATTCAGTACAAAGAACAATGTTGCTGAAAGGATAAGAAGATGCTCCAGGAATCAAAGGATATACAGAAAGGTACTTCAACAAAACTGGCACCTGTTCTGAAGTCTGTGTAATAGGATGAGTAAGTTGAAACCTTTAGGGACTGCAAAAGGAATGAATGTGTATCATCCCTGGAGAGAATTTGATGACTGAACTTTACTTACTCAGTGACCCTTGGTTATGGGAAGCCAAGACTGATCAACCAAGAGCAAGGACTCTGAGACAGATTCAGTTTCCCATAGGAACACCAGGGTGTCCCTTCTAAAAGAAATGGGAGGGATTTTTGATAAGCTCACCACAACAGACAGGGCTACAATTCAAAACAGTCCAGAAAGAGAAAAGTAGCTACAGGATGACTGGCAGGAGAAAGAAAGCTGAAACCTTCAATTCAAGAGAAATAGTCTGAGAGAATGCTTGATAGACTTTTTCTGAAGACAAGTTATGAATTGTAGTTTATGACAGTGTGTTTGTGCATGGTTATTTCAATGGGAAGAGCCAGTCAGTTATCTGTTCCTTTCCAAATTTCCTAGGTAGGATGCAAACAGTTTTAAAACATCCAACACTGGAACATATTTGCATTCTTCTGTCTCAATTAATAATACTAATTTTAACATCATTTTCTATTTAAATAGCTTTTTAAAACAATTTATTTGCCAATTTTAAATACAGGCTTATTTAAGACATTACATTTTCCACTTAGATACAGTGCTTATATAGTTCAATGTTATTTCCTTTCCTTGTGTACATGTCCCATATTAAAGTATTAAGAATGTCCAATAATTTACTATAGCAGCTAAACTTTAAAACTTCCACAGAATTGCCTATAAATTTGTGTCCTTCCATCTTTTACTGTGTGGGACAATTCTACATCTCCACTGGGGTTTGCTTAATCAAGCTCTTCAATGGTGGGCCCTGAAGAATCCCCACCAGATGGAGGAGCTCCCCAACCATGGAAGCCCTCCCCCAGGCATTCCTCTTGGTAAGCCACTCTGATACAGCGAGGTGATGGTGGGGTTGCAGACTTGCTGCAGCTCTTTCTGATGATGTTCAGTCTTCCTTTTCTGCAGTCTGGTTCTTATCCAGTCAGTTGATCATTTCACTGCATTCGTCAAGACTCTTCTCTTTATCCTCATCATTGACTTTGCCTTGAAGTTTTTCATCTTCAACAGTTGCTTTCACGTTGAATGTGCAGATTCAAGTAAATTCTTAGAGGACACCTTGTGCTGGCCCAGAGCTCCTTTTAAAGCTAGTTTGAAAACACATTCAAATGCACAAAATCTTTTTGTTACACATTTACAATAAATTTGTTTGAAATAAATAACAGGTCTTGGGTGGGTATTTAGGTATTTGTTAAGACCTTCCTTAGGATGCCCTCATCCCATATCAGAGTGCCTAGATTGGAGTCTTGACTCTTCTGGAATCCAGATTCCTGGTGATGCACACGCTGGAAGGCACCTGTGATGGCTGAGTTTGCTGGGTCCTGCCATCCATGGGGGGGGGGGGACTGAGTTTCTCTCTTCTACTTGATCCAGTTTCTGTTGTTTCAGGCATTTGGGGAATGGATAAGTGGACATCTATGTTTCTCTGCTTATCAAGTAAAATACATTTTAAAACTCTTCAAAAGTATCCATATCTTTTCACTCTGGGAAAGGGAAAGACAGAGCAAAACATAACAGGATTTCCATGAGATGAGCTGAAGGAGATTTTTGACAGCTCTTTTTATTGATATCTTTTAAATGACAAGTGTTTTTAACTCTCGTTCAGATGCAATTATCATAGACCACGGATTCTCTTTCTTTAGAACCCTGGAGGGCAAAGATGCACAATTATATTGTCAGGGATTTAAACTGAAACAAAGTCTTAAATACACATTTTCCTTTTTATGAATAGTATTTAAATAATTAGAATTTTACTAAATAAGACAAAAAGCACCAGATATACTTCTCACTGCTTTATATAACTATTCACTGAATTCAAAATGCTAATTTCCATTAGCTGTGCTTCATAATGATATACACTGAACACAATACTCTTTATTTACGCAGGATTTCAATGAATGCCAAAAAAAGAGAGGAAGTGAAGATTTTGTGCATTTAAATATTTTTCAGTCTGGCTTTAAATAGAGTTCTTTATTTATAAATAAAACTCTTTATTGCTTATCTTGGGCAACGCATACCCAAAGTGGAGGAAAAGCTTTCAGAAAAGTCACTAATGTAACGAATGTTAAACACAACCCATCGGGGTTCATAAAGCACTTTGTGATATACCAGCTGCTGCAATTCAAAATTACCTTCTGTAACATTAACATTATGAAGAAAACTTTTTAAAGGCAACTTCAAAGAAGAGCAATTTATAGAATTTGGAATTCAACGGAAGTTTAGATTCCAAAGACTCCTTTAGGCACACTTCTGACCATTTTAACTACTGAAACTTTATCATCTACTAAAAACTCCACTTAAGCATTCTGCTGCCTCAATATGCCGTTTTCCCATTGTTCATGAGCCTTTTCTAAAATATCTGATGTACTCTGACTTGCCTAATAATAAGTTGCCCTGGACATCTAAAAATGGATCTACTGATAAATATTACACAGAGCCAAAAATAAACTCAATCCCATTCATACTAAGAAGTAGTAACTATTAAGTTAAAAGGAACAAGGACATTGTTCTATGAGAATGAGAGCTTATACAAGTGTGCATTGAGTCAGCAGTTTAGACACTTGAATGTCTAAAGCCCTGGATTCTGCCCTGGCTTGATGGGCACACGGCCTTGGGTGAATTGTGTAAACATTCTGTGTATTGCTTTCCCATTTATAAAATAATAATGACATTATTCATATGCAAAAATGCTAAGTAAAAATGGATATTCATACATAATAGCTATTTTTTAATAAGCAAAAAAGTGTGTTACATAGTACAAGATTGACTTGTGAGTCTCTAAGGTGTTAATTCCTGGACTTAGAAAGGGTAAGCAGGAAATCAGAGATTTTTTTTTCCCCAGGGGAAGTAACTGGAAAGTTCAGGAATTTTTCTTTTAAATAGTAGTGAGAGTGATTGATTTCTGTGTTCAAGGAACAATCTTCAGATGATCTGTGCTGTTTCCCATGCTTCTGGCACGAGGATTTTATTAGCATAGCTTTACCATATTTAGTGATTGGCCCTAAGGATACTTACTGTTCCTAAAGGTTGACTATGCTGCAAACCTACTAATTCATATCCTGGGAGGCACCAGCAGTGGTTCAAATAATTGATCTCTATCAATTCATGTGTGAGAACTTGATTGGGTTCCCAGCTCCTGTAAATCCAGTTGTAACTTGCTGTAGGAATAGTGTCTGGGCCAGTGCTGTGGTGCAGTGGGTTAAGCATGGACTGCAGTGCAGCATCCCATATGGGCACTGGCTTGAGTCTAGGCTGCTCCACTTATGATCCAACTCCCTGCTAATGTGCCTGGGAAAGCAGCAAAGAATGGCCCAAGTGCCAGAGCCCCTGCACCCAAGTAGGAGACTCAACAGAAGCTCCTGGCTTCAGCTGGCTCAGCCTTATCTGTTGCAGCCATTTGGGGAGTGAACCAGTAGAAGGAAGATCTCTCTCTCTCTACTTCTCTCGCTCTGTAAATCTACTTTCAAATAAATAAATAAATTCTTAAAAAAAAAAAAAGAGTTGCGTCATAGGTAAACACAGTCTCAGTCTTGCTTCAAAGCTGCAGTGACAGGGAAATTAGGAAACTGAGCAGCTGAAAATTAGTTTGACAGGCACCAGCTTTTAGTGGGTGATAGACAAAGTCAGCTTCAGGATGTTATCCCAGAGTTGATTTTATCATTATCAGAGCAATATCTGTCCATCATTAACAAGTGGGTTTGTTGATAATCAACACTTGTCTAAGTAGACTGGAATTTAGACTGTCTTTGTTGAAGTATCCTGATAAAGATCTGAGAAAAAGGCTGAACATAAGTGAAATCTGAATGACTAATCCTGAGATGACACCTGAAGACTGCATGTTGACACACTGACACAGGTGACAAACCTAACATGGGAAAAGTTTCACAAATGCTTTCCGCACTGCACTCAAGGCTGAATAACTGCTGTGGAGGAGTGATAATATGAGATTACTGGGAAACGCGAATTGAGATTAATCTCTATTCTGGAAGACAACAAAACAAGCATCGAATTTGGTAGGAACTGACCAGGGCTCTTATTTGATGATGCAGTGTATCTGGAGTAATCCTGTCTTCAGTCATGCATAGAGTCATAGAGATTTTATTTTGTCTCAGGTTTCTCACTTATAAAATATGGGTGAGAACAGGAGACTAAAATGAAGATGCTATGTTAAACTTTAATCATGGATAAAAAGGAAAAATTTTTATTCACGTGCCCTTTCAATATGTGGGACATACAAGAAAATTTGTTCCTTGCTTATCTGAAATCCATATGTAATTGAGCATCCTCTGTTTTCATTTGCTGAATATAGCAATTCAGATATGGATAATAATATGTTGGGAAGATTAATTAACATATATTAAACATTCAGAAGTGTTCCAACACAATGTGAGTTAGTTAGCGTTCATTAAAATGAGAACTACTATCACATTAATGTGGATATAAAATACTTATGGATTGAGATATATTTCCCATTTATAAATATGTGGCTATTTTCACATCCAAAAGTCATGGTCATGTTCTAATAGTAATTATTTACTGTATACTCATGCTATTTGAGCCCTACCTTCTTGCACAAGTGGCAACATAATGTTTATCTTACTATTATTTTTTTCTTTTGAGAAATCAAACCTTTAGGAATTCATTACTTGTAGTTAGGATATCTGCTCCCTAATTTGGTTATCTTTCGATTATAGAAAAATAGAATGATGACTGGCTTCACATGAGTGGGTCAACTAGCTGGACTCTTTCCAAGCACTGATGGGTGAAATGAAATTGCCTTAATTCAAATTATATTTAATTTATTTTCTAATGAGAGAAATGGAAAGGGCTAATATTTCAAAGTAGAGTGGTCCCCCAATAACTGAGAGGGATTGTTTTCAAGACCCCCACAAATACCAACATCTGTGGAGGCTCAACTCCCTTTTCTGAAATGGCATTGTATTTGCATATAACCTATGCATTTACTCCTTATTTTTAATAAAAAGGCTTGAAATAAACTCTAAAATATTTATAATATCTAATACAATGTAAATGATATTGAATAGCTGTTGCACTGTACCCTAGAGGGAATGATAAGAAAAATCTGTACCTGTTCAGTACAGATGCAATTTAATTTTTGAATATTTTCAATTCATGATTGAGGTGAGTCCATGGATGCAGAATCTGCAGATACAGAGGACTGGTTTATGCAGCTGGATGTCTTGTTCCCTAGGAGGACACAGAGAGCCCCCAAGAGACTTGGGGATTAAGAAGAAAAGAAAGAACACACCTTTCCCATCTGACTGCCTTGGGAGTTGGCAGCCTTCCAAGAGTTTTCCAGTCAGTATGGCATGTGGCTACAGATGACTGCATGGAAATCCCAGGGAGGTGGCTACGGATAATGCAAGCCAAGTGCTCTTCTCATACAAGCATGCTGAAGGGACATAAATTGCTCTCCATATGACCACAAGGTTGCAGACAGGACACGAGAGCCATCTGTGTACAGTAGCCTTGACTTGCAGATAAGATATGGACTTCATAACCAGAGACCCAGTGATCAAACTAGTGTTTCTGTAGATATCATCACAAAACAATTCAAATCATTGATTAGATGCCATCTCTGAGAACAAGATGTCACAATGCCCTCTCAACTTCAAACCCAACACCTCTCTAGCAGGAAAAGAGGCCAGGATGTAGCCTGATTGTTTGAAATTTCTTCCTGAATCAAGAGAAATGCTGGAGTGGCTATCATCGTGGCTGAAGCAGAATTTAGGATGAAGGGGACACCTATTTATTGTAGCCAAAGGCAGCCCCATTTCTCAGCTTTCCCCAGCACTCTGTGTGGTATAACTTGAAGATTTATGTTTGCCTTTCATAATGATAAAACCAATCTAAATACTGCTTACACCATACACATCCACAACAAACTTATGAAAAGGTTTAAATGAACACCTTATTGTATATATGAAAAAGTTTATGGAGAAGTTAAAAGGAACACTGATTGAGCACCTACTATATCTCAGACACTGTGCTAGGTGCTTTATAAATGTATTTACTTTGATCTTGGCCACAATCTTAAGATATTTGACATTTTACAACTATTAAACCTGAGGCTAAAAGAGACTGATTAATTTGAGCAAGTCAGACAGCTTATAAATACTAAGGCTTGGATTTGAATGAGAGCTGCTCATGTCAACGAAGAAGCTCTCTGGGGTATCACAGTGAAATCTCTCCCTGCTAAGCACCATTTGTTATCAGTCACTGTTCAGCTTAACCATGGATAACCCAAATGAATTTCATAGGGATCTTTTAACTCTCTTCTATTTATATGTCAAGAGTCTAATCAGAGGTAGCAGCTTTGGGACTAGAAAAATTTTGGCAAAAACAATTTTTAACTTCATACATCAAAATAAATACATATAATACAGAAAAATGTGTTTAATTTACCCCTGATGACAGGAGAAAGATCAATTGGATTTTTTTTACAAAAGTCTTGGGTTAGAAACAACATCAGCAACAGGATGGCCCTAGAATTTGTCATTTAATTCTAAAAAACACATTTTTTTCACTAAGAGGAAAAGATACTGAGGGTACATTTGAAGTTGGCTTTAAGTGATGACTCCGTGGAGTCCTCCTCACAATATCAAGTTCAAGAGATATTGTTTGGGATGCCCTCATCGGCTCTTAATTAAATCCTGACCACATGGTGTTCCTTCACAGAGAGTTCAGATTTCCTATAAGATTTGTTTGTTAATCCTGGGTCAGTACTCTAGAAATTTGCATAAAAGGTTAAATTTTCACATATATTTATTTCCATTAAAGTTGGACGCTGAGGATTTTTCTTCTTTTTTAAATGATGTTATAGACATGTCAATAGGAAACTTCAAGGCAATGTCTCTGGCATTTTATCTCATTTCATCATTTTTCCTGGAAATTTCTCATCAATTAATTTGTAATCTACTTTGCCTATTTTGCTGCAAGTGCATTTTCTTAATTAGCCTATGAGAATGGACATTTATTTTTTCAAAAATGACTGCCTGGAGAACATTATTTCAGGCTCACCACTGCCTAGGAAAATAAAAAGCTCTCTACAGAATTGAGAGAAAAGAATCTCAAAGGGTATTATTTCACCGTTAAGCATGGTTTGACAAAACAAATTCAATTAAATTGCTCACATTAGAGTCGTTCTCCTCTTGCTACTGAGACTGAAAAATGGATTGGTCTAAATATCTTGATGAAATAGTCACAGAATGCACATTTTATCATGGAGACAAATCACTTCACATAAATTGAAAATATAATGCAATCAATGTTTTACATATTGCCTTTAAGACATTTTTTGTGAAAAATCCATCTTGATGCCACACTCTCATTGATCCCAGAAAACTTTAGCTTTTTAAAATACATCTCAGATGCAGTAACTAGATTTTTCACCTTAAAATAATGAAACAGATATGACACCAAATGCCTACATCTATGAAAAAAGGAATGATTAAGTTAGATTATGCTTAATTTAAACGTTTCAGCTCTGGAAAAAAAAAAAGACTTTCAAAAGAATCATCAAAAGATAAGCGACAGACTGGCAGAAAATATTTTCAAAAGACAAATATGGCTAAGAACTATTATACAAACCTTAAAATTTTTAAAACTAAAATTAAGAAAGAAAAAAAATGGGCCAAAGAACTTACTAACAATCATCTCAACAAAGACTGAAAGACTGTATACAAATGATAAAGAAGCATACAGCAAGGTGCTCCATATTGAATGTCATCAGGGAAATTCAAATGAAAACAACAAATAGACATCATTGCATCCAGTTGTATGTGGCTGACATCCAGTTTATGGCAACAGTAACATTGGTAAGGAGTAGAGCCATTGGAGTTCTCACCCATTGCTGATGGGAATCCAAAATGGTACAGTCACCATGGAAGGCAGCTTGACAGTTTCTTACAAAACTGAATGTAATTTTACCATATGACCCTGCAATCATACTCCTTGGTATTTATCCAAAAGTGATGAAAATTTATGTCCACACCAAAACCTGTGCATGGGCTCATCATTACCAACGATGCCCTTCAGAAGGTGAACAGAAAATAAACTAGCACATCCAGAGAACGGAATATTGTTCAGCACTAACAAGGAATGAGTGATAAAGCTATGGAAATGCATAAAGCAAACTTAAATGCATGCTACTCAGTGAAAGAAGCCAATCTGAAAAAGACAGCATACTGCATTACCCCAATTGCATGACTTTTTTTAAAAAGGCAAAATTATGGAGGCAGTAAAAAGATAAGTTCGTACCTGCATTATTCTAGAGATTTCAACATTTCATGGAGCAAAATAATGTAAAAAATCACTAGCATTTCCTTTGTCTCTAAAATAATTTTAAAGAATTCCTGTGGAATTATAAATTTTACCCGTGTTAGCAGATTGTGCTGAAAGTTTACAAAAATGTTTTCATTTGTAACCATAACATTTTTACCCAGAAGCCTTTTATTTAAGAAATACAAACTTTATGCATTTCATAAATACAGCTTTAGGAACATAGTGATTCTTCCCACCATACTCACCCTCCCACGCTTCCTCCTCCTCCCTCTCCTATTTCCATTCTCATATTATTACTAAGATCCATTTTCAACTAACTTCATACACATAGGATGAACTCTACACTAAGTAAAGAATTCAACAAAGAATATGAAACAAAAACTGTTCCGCAGCAACCCAGGAGCCAGAAACTCCACCTGGGTCTCCCACATGGGTGATAGAGACCCAAGTACTTGGGCTATCTGCTGCTGCCTCTGAGCCCCATTGGCAAGAAGCTAGACAGGAAGTTCAGAGTAGCCAGGACTCAAATTAGACACTGTCCTATGGAACGCAGGTGTCCCAACTGCAGCTTAATCTGATTCACCACAATGCCCACCCCTTAAACTGAAATTTAAACAACTGTTTTATTGATTTAAGTCAAATCACAAGTTCTCATTCAGAGTGTCAGAGTTCTAGTTACAGTGACATTAAATTGTTGAAATGGCAATAGAGAATGCTTGCCTCCGAAATAGTTATTCTGCTCATTAAAATTTCACTTTAAGGGGAGAGCATTGCCTGTTGGACTCCACTTCTGATCCAGCTCTCTGCTAATGCACCTGGGAAAACAGCAGAAAATGGCCTGAGTGCGTGGGCCACTGCACCCACATGGGAGACCCAGAAGAAGCTCCTGGCTCCTAGCTGCAGCCTGGCTCAGCTGTTGCCATTGCAGTCATTTGTGGGTGAACCAGCGGATAGACGATCTCTCTCTCTCACTCTCTCTCTCTCTCTCTCTCTCTGTCTGTCTCAGTCTTTCTCTCTCTCTCTGTCTCTCCCACTCTCTGTCTCTCTGTAACTCCACCTTTCAAGTAAAAAGAAAGACAAACTTTCTTAAACCTGGGATAAAAGCACTGGAGAGTTTTGACATTTTGAATCAGGACCAAGAGACAGGCAGTGTGAAACCGCCTGAAAATGCAAAGAACATTTTAGAGAAAAGGTTACTATAGTCTTTTGTAGTAATCCTAAAGATATATAGTTTATATTATGCCAAATTTATATAGAATTTCTTGGGGAGAAATGATCTTATTCTCTTGAAACTAGCTTTTCTCTCCTCATCAATTAGGTAACATATCAGGCATTAGTGACAGGAAGACATCTGGAAGCACCACCATTTTAGCATAATCCTGATCGATGTCTATGAAGTTATATAGACTGAATTAGAAAAAAGAGCTATATCTTATGGGGGAAAGTAATTGTATGGCCATAGTATAGGCAGAAATATCTTTAAAACGATGACCTGAACACACTATGATGCCATGTCAGTACCTTCCAGGTTATTAACAATATTCAACAAATACAATCTGTAGTTTTATCAGTAAATTCATGGTATATTAATATATTGCTAATTAATAATTCATGTACACTATATAGTAAAATATTGAACAGATAGCTTTTATTTTAAAGACTTATTTATTTATTTGAAAGGTAGTGTTACAGAGAGAGGGAGAGATGTCTTTCATCTACTGGTTCAGTCCCCAAATGTCTGCAATGGCTAGAGTTGGGCCAGGCCAAAGCCAAGAGCCTGGAATTCCATCTGTGTCTCCCTCATGAGTGCAAGGGCCAAAGCACTTGGGCCATCTTCCACTGTTTTCCAGGTGCATTCACAGGGAGTGGGATCAGAGGTGGAGCAGCTAGAACTCAAACCAGAACCCCTATGGGATGCCTGCATTTCAGGCAACTGCTTAACCCACTGTGCCCTGATGCCAGCCTGTTATTTTGCATTAAAAAGCCAATCATAACAATGTAAAACAAATTCAAAAATTGAAATGTAAACCTAAGTAAACAAAAAACAATATTTGATACTCTGGATCTTGCTATTTTTAATTTTTTTTTTTTTGATAGGCAGAATTAGTGAGAGAGAGAGACAGAGAGAAAGGTCTTCCTTTCCCGTTGGTTCACCCCCAAATGGCCGCTCCGACCAGAGCTATGCTGATCCAAAGCCAGGAGCCAGGTGCTTCTCCTGGTCTCCATGCAGGTACAGGGTCCAAGCACTTGGGCCATTCTCCACTGCCTTCCCGGGCCATAGCAGAGAGCTGGACTGGAAGAGGAGCAACCGGGACTAGTACCCAGCACCCCAACCAGGACTAGAACCTGGGGTGCCAGCACTGCAGGCGGAGGATTAGCCAAGTAAGCCACGGCACCTGCCATGGATCTTGCTATTATAGAAACATACACCAAGAATTGAGGAAGCTCGCATGAAGACAGAATTTGATAGGGTATCTGAGAATTGAATGTTTAGTTCTTGAGATGAGCAGATATATTTGATTCCCTTTCTTTATCTTTTAAAATCAATTTTTAATATCTCCAAGATATGCCAAAGAAGTTAATTGAATGGGCAATTTGGCTAGTCATTTGGCAGTCACCTGGGTCAGTAAGAGCTAATGGAACCTCAGTTTACCAGCAAGTAAAGCACTTCAGGGAAGGCAACAGCAGTGACTCCAACCTGAACTCCCCAGGCTAAGTGACCTTGGAAGAAACATACACAAGCAGACATTATTAGGAGTTTCAAGAGATAGGAAGGAGTCTTAGTTTGTTAGAGCTGTCCTTCCTTAGAAAACCACAATTTTAAGATAAAAATGATAATTGTTTGCAGAGATCAAAAGAATGCTTCTATTTTACACATGTAAGGGATTCTCAAAAGTGAACTTTTTTTTTGTTTAACTTTTATTTAGAATATAAATTTCCAAGGTACAACTCATGGATTACAATGGCTTTCCCCCCATACTTTCCCTCTCCCCCCGCAACCCTCCCCCCTTGCCTGCTCCCTCCACCCTTTTGTTCACATCCAGATTCATTTTCAATTCTCTTTGTATACAGGAGATCAATTTAGCATGTGTTAAGTAAAGAATTCGTCCATTTGCCCTCATATAGTAACACAATGTGAGATATACTATTGAGTACTCGTTATAGCATTGAATCACATTGTACAGCACATTAAGGACAGAGATCCTACATGATATATATGTATATTTTTGAAACTGATTAATTTTTTGATGCAATTTCCAACGTAACACTGAGTTTTTTTTTCATTTTCGATTATCTTTATATAGAGAAGATCGGATCAGTATGTATTAAGTAAAAATTTTCATCAGTTTGCATCTACACAGAAACACAAAGTGTAAAAATACTGTTTCAGCACTAGTTACAGCGTTACTTCACATTAGATAACATATTAAGGACAGATCCCACATGGGATATAAGTACACAGTGACTCCTGGTGTTGATTTAACAATTTGACACTCTTATTTATGGCGTCAGGAATCTCCCTAGGCTCTAGTCATGAGTTCCCGAGGCTATGGAAGCCTTTAGGGTTTGCCGACTTTGATCCTATTCCGACAGGGTCACAGTCAAAGTGGCGGTCCTTTCCTCCCTTCAGAGAAAGGTACCTTCTTCTTTGGTAGCCCCGTTCCTTCCACTGGGATCTCACTCACTGAGGTCTTCCATTTAGGTCTTCTTTTTTTTTTTTTTTTTTCCAGAGTGTCTTGGCTTTCCATGCCTAAAATACTCTTATGGGCTCTTGAGCCAGATCTGAATGCCTTAAGGGCTGATTCTGAGGCCAGAGTGTTATTTAGGACATCTGTCATTCTATGAGTCTTCTGTGACTCTGCTTCCCATGTTGGATCATTCTCTCCCTTTCTGGTCCTATCTGTTTGTATTGGTAGAAACTAGTCTTGTTTGTGTATTCCCTTTGACTCTTAGACCTATCCGTGTGATCAATTGTGAACTAAAATTGTTCACTTGGGCCGTTAAGATGGCATTGGTACATGCCATCTTGATGGGGTTGTATTGGGATCCCCTGGCATGTTTCTAACTCCATCATTTGGTGCAAGTCCAGTTGAGTTTGTCTCAAATTGTACATATCCTCCCTTTCTTTTTCCCTCTCTCAAAGTTAACCGGGATCAAAAAGTGAATGTTATTTACATGAAATATCTGGGCCTTTTAGATGGTACCTCCATATAAGGATATTATTTTTAGATATTCCCACCTTCAAAAGAGGACAGTTTGTTATCCTGACAACAAATGAAGTCATAAATAAAATTAATTCAAGAGGATTATTTAAATCCAACAGTGTTACCAGAGCTAACTTAAAATTATGTTATTAGATAATTTGTGTGTGTATGTGTGTGTGTGTGTAACATACCTACTACATGTGAGCTTTATACTTGATACCTTAATTTTACAAACATGTTTATAAAAATCAAATACTGTGGATAGGCATTTGATGTTTAAGATACTCCTTGAGATGTTCATATCCCAAATCAGAGTGCCTGAGTTCAAGTCCTGTCTCCAGGCCTGATTTCAGCTTCTCGCTAATACAGACTCTGGGAGGAGTGGTAATGACTCCAGTAGTTTGATCCCTGCCCCATACATGGGAGACCCAGATTGAGTTTCCCAAGTTTTGCTGTGATCCAGCCTCAGCTACTGGGGCAAGTGGAGCATGAACCATCAAGAAACATTTCTATCTCTCTGTACCTCTCAAATTACAAAAATAAATAAACAAACAAACAAATAAATAATAAATCCTTGAATTAGTTAGATTGGGTTGTCATAACAAAACAGCAGACTGAGTATCTTAAACAACAAATATATTTTCTCATGGTTCTGAGACCCCTGGCTGAGATTAGGATGCCTGCATGGTCAGGTTCTGGTGAGGGCTCTCTGGCTGGCTTGCAGACAGCTGCCTTCTCACTGTGCCTTCCTTTGGCAGAGAACAAATTCTCACAAAATCACTAATCCTACCAGATCAGACCATTACCCTTATGACCTCTTTTAGTCTCAATAATCACCTAAGAGATTATATATCTGAGCACAGTCATCTCAGGGGTTGGGGCTCCAACTTCCTGTCTCCCTGTCACATGATTAAGAAAGAAGTTAAGGATAAAAGAAGAAAAATAAAAGGATAAAAAAGAACATTATAAAAAAATGTAGATCAATTATTGTGTATATTTAGAAGAGAAACAAACTACCTTAAAAAGCAGTTCATGGGTAATACATCAACATGGATGAAATGATACAGACAATACCCTTATCTTTATTACCAAGTTGGGGCACTTCTAAGGTAAAAGTGCACAGCAATAATGGCAGAACAGGTCAATCCCAACTCCCGTGAAGGGTCTACTAGTCTCCTGAGTTATTTAGTCTCATTAAAGAATGGAGGGGGTGGGTGTTTAGAATAGAAGTTAAGACACCTGTGACACCTGCATCCCATATCGGAGTACTGGATCTGCTTCTGATTCCAGCCACCTGCTAATGTACACCCAGGGACACAGCCAGTGATGGCTCAGTTACTCTCATCCATGTGGGAGGCCTGGATTGAGTTCCCGGCACCTTGCAGAGTCCTGGGCCAGCTCCAGTTGAGGACATTTGAAAAGTGAAACAGCAGATAGGCTCTCTCCTCTCTTCTTTCTCTTGCGCTCATTAAAAAAAAAAGAAGAAGAAGAAGAATGGAGTAGATGTAAGAAGAACAAGATGGCGGGGGTGTCTTTGCACTGGAATCAAAAGGGATTTGGACTCAGATTGGAGGTATATAGAAGCCAGGCAGCACTTCTGAGGATAGAGCTGTCGTGACAGGAGCTGGGCTTCCTTCTGAGCATTGGGAAGCTGTGGAAGCAGAATGCATGGACCCACGTTAGCAGAAGTGGTTACCTTGGAAACAAAGAGGAGGAGACAACTGAGAGATGTGGAGGCAGAGCGGAGAGAATGTAGGAGCTGCCAGTGAGAGAACAAGGCAGTTCAGGTTCAAAGACCTTGGAGGGTGCCAATTTCCTAGTTGTACACTCTTCTCTCCTTATAAACTCCTTATTGCCCTTTTATTGGGCTTGGAGCTGCATATTCAAATACAGCCCTTTACAGTGTGGAAGCAGCCTGTAAGTTCCAAACATCATGAAACGCTGCTGCCCAAATAGAAAACTCTGTGGGTGAGCAGTCAGATCAGGTGACCTCTCAAAGGTAATATTTTCTTATGCCACTAAAGCATGCCGAGTGCATAAAAGGAGTAATATATTAAACCCTGTTCTGCTTGAGGGGTCTTCCAAAAGTCTCCAGATATTAGCTAGCTGAGATCTCTTCATCCTTCAAAATTAAAGTAAAAGGCAATTCAGCCTGGGAATTAAAATGCTTCCAAGATTTCTTATTCTGCCCTTTAAGAGTAGAGTTAGGGAAGTTTCAGATAAGAACGGATATTATGTTGTAAAACCTAAAATGAATGATGAAAAATATTCTTAATGTGAACAGAAAAGCAAGCAATTTACTAATCTGTATCCTCCACCTGCTACCACCACTCCTATTGTTCCGGGGAAAATCATTTCAAAACTTGTCAGCCTACCTAGGAAATATTTACATTTTGCATTTTTAGTTAGAATGGGAAGAAAATGAATAATTCTGCCCTGGGACTCAGACCAAAGCATTATAATTTTGTTGTATGTTGCAGCTGTGAAATGCTCATATTTGACACTATTCTTGCTTTTATTAACTCGGATACAATAGGCTTTTGAAAGCATTATTTTCTTTCCACATGTCAGAGATGTGCTTAGGAATGATTTTTCCAGGAGGCTCAGTATATTCACAGACGTATAGGCAGGAATCTTTTTTTTTTAAGTAAGAATTCAAGTAAGAACTGCAGCTGTAGACCTTAGGTAGATTTTGAGAAAAGTTAATATTCAATTTTTACAATCACAAATCTCAGAACAACTTGTAGAAATATCATTTAATTTTAACAATTTATGACAGTCATTTGCTTCTGAATCCACTTGCTAGGCTCTGGTCATGCCCAGGAGTAATTAATTCTCAGCCCAACGAAAGCTGTCACCTCTTCTACCAGGTGGGGAATAAGTGTGTCTCTTTGTTCTCAGCAATGAATTCACTTTTCAGGCAATGCAAATGGGAAACATACACAGGAAGGGAAAATAAAACCAGAATACATCAAGAAATCAAGGAGACATGGAAAGAAGTAACAGCATTTTTTTTTTTGAGAAAATATCAGATCTCGCTGTGAAGTGAAATGTATACGCATATTTAGAATATTCTGGGGAGATGTGAAACTATTTCAACTTTAATCATAAAGCCATTGATTCCTTTGTAGAATGTGCCCAGGGCAAATGAGATACCAGAAAGCCAGAGGAATTAGAAATTGATGTACAGGAACAAAAGCAAAGCTGAAAAGCACAAGATTGGTATATGCCTCATATATGATTTCAAAATAATATTTCAGAGAATTTCATATTAAAAAGGCATATTAAAGTAATAAAGATGTGTGGGGATGAGTTATGAGAGAATATAGATTACATTCTAGAGGCCCTAAGATAATTATTGGGGAAAATCAGAGGCACAAATTATAAATCACATATACAGCCAAAGGTGAAATGTCAAGCCAAATGACCCAAGCGGTGGGAAAGAGCAGGTGGGGGCATTTTTCTGAGAAGAAACAAGAGATTTTATTTCTTGTGCCAGATTTGAGCTAGGATCCTTGGAATGGGAGAGGAAATGAAGAAGTGAATGGGAGAAGAAACATCTGGAAAAATGAAGATTTCTTCTCCATTCCTGATCCTCCAAAGTGTGCAAATTTTAAATTCTTCAGAGTCAATCTCTAATATCCTTTGTTTAATTTATAAAGAAATATAATATACAACATTCCAGGAACAATAAACAGACAACTTAACAATAAATGCATATGGATTTAGAGTTGCTATCAGAGATGTTTCTTTATTTCCTGCTTGTCACACACAGGTATAAATGACTTTTCTGAGACAAAAACCACACAGAGCCAAAGGTTAAGGAAAGAATCAGATGGAATACCTGTGATAGGCGATGGGATATTGAGGAAGACTAAGTGAGTGGGGCCAAGGTAACCCCTAAGATCTTACAGGTTGTGACAAAGCTACAAAAGTGCTTTTTTGAACTTCAAGAAATAATAAATGAGTTGTTTTTAGGTATTCTTCTCTCATTACATCTGCTTCATGAAGAATTACTTGAGGATAGGAGTTGGAATAAGAAATGAGTTCTTATTTTATGAGCTTCCTCTCTCCCATTTCAATTTTACAAATACATTTAGAAAACAAAGCCATCTATCTATTCAGAGTGTCAGGGAAGGAGAGTGTATAAGAGTGGTAGAAGAGAATGCAGGTAACAAAGATTTCCTCCTCAACTAAACTCTAGTCAGCATCTATGAACTCTCTTTTCAATGAGACCCCAAATTTAGACTTCCTTGTTTGTCCAATTTTAACAAGAATCCTGCTTACTTCAGCAAGAATTCCCCATTCTCAATATCTGATCAGCTTTGATATCTGCTCAAAGCCCTCATTCTCCATGCCCCAGGAACTATCTGTTCACCCTTTCCTGCACTTCAGCAAGAATTCTTAACATTGGTTTAGCCAAAATCCCCCTTATTACTCATACGCTGGTTAGGATTTTCATCCACCGACACCTGTTGCCACTTACACTGCTATACATTCCCCTTCCATTCTGTTAAGTGATGAGTCTGATCTTTGTGACCTATTAAAAAAAAATCCATTGTAGCTGCCACCTATGACAAGAATCTGATTTATCATTTTTTATCAAGTGTCTTGAATAATTTTGTTCTAAAAAAAAAAGATGCCTCTAGATTTTTCAAGTACTTGCTATGCATATTTTAGGAGAGAAAGAATGGAAGAACAGAAGGTCTAGCAGAAATATTAAACTAAATTTTGATGATAGCAAAGTGGGCTTTAGTAACTTTGGGGACTATATGCACGTGGTAGTTATTTCTGCTCCAGGCCTTGAGTTGCTAGGAAAGAAACACTTCCAGATAAGATCAAACAGCAAGGTGTTGTCTAATGGAAAAACAAATGACCTCACAAGGCTGGCGATTAGAATCTTGTAGGGTCAGGTGCACCACTGCCTTCTCTCAGGCAGCTGAAGTAAGAAAGAGGTGGATATTTAAAAAAAAAAAAAAAGGCAAGCAAGGACACTTCAAGCTATGGCAAGGAGGCTGGGAGACTGATGTATCCAGCACCTGCATTCTAGGCACTGTGCAGGGGCTTGATTTTAAATCCTAATGGTTTACAAAACAGTCCCAGAAGTTAGAGGGTATAGACACTTAGAGAAATCCTTTAGCAAAAGCTTCAAGACATCTTTTTAATTCACATTAAAAAATGCATCTCCAGGAATTAAGGGTGTTACCTACAGCACATTTCAAACATTAAGATGGTCAATAGCCCTTCTTTCTCCCTAATGCAAAAGTCATATTGAAGTAAACCATTGCATATTAAGGTAGAAGCTAAAAAGTAAAACTGAGGAAAAGGCCATTTATTTCAGTTACATATACTGGAAAAATCTGTGCTGCAATTCTAGATGATTGATTCTGGGGAAGAATTATACATGGAAGGTGCATGAAATTGTTTTCAATTGATTTCTATTATTTTATACTTACCAACCTCTAAACCAAATTGACCAAAAATGTGAGATGCTCAACAGTAAGATGGTTAACCCACAAAGCCACTCCATTGCCTATGTTGATGATTCTGAGGTTTTAGGTCATGGTCAGTGAGCATCAAAATCATCTAAGGGGTTTGTTACATGTCTGTATTCCTTGGCTCCACACACATCCACTTACTGACTGGGCTGTAAATATTTGCCTTTAAGCAAGTCCCCCAGCACAACATCATGAACCAAAAGTTTGGGATCCAATGCATTACTTCTTTTGTGAAGCTCCTCAACTCCCTAACTTGACGTTATTCCAAAAATAACACAATCAGTCAAAAAAGATAATATAATACTGAAATATGTAAGTAGCAGAAATGACCACCCTCATCTCCCCAAGTGCTTCCCTGGGATGCTTCCAGTGCTTCCTGTTTCCAGTGCTACAGCTGGTGGCTTTTCTAATTGATCCGTGCATGTGACCAGGAGTTACTGCTTTTATTATCATCTGGACTCCTTTTAGAAGAGATGCTAAAAGTACAAGCTCTCAGGCTCTACTCTGCTGGAGGATCTGATCCTGCAGGTCTGGGCCTGATACCAAAGATCTATCTTTGCCAAAAGTACTCCCCAGTGGATTTTGAAATCACCTAGGGTTGGGAATCAACCAAAACATTGACCAGCATTGAGAGCTAGTTGGAAACAGAATCTCAGGTCCCACCCCATATCAACTGAAAGACAGTCTGCATTTCAAAATGTCTAGGTGCTCTTTAAACCCTCCAAAGTTTGAAAAGGACTGAGTCTGCATGCCACAAATCTGCTGAACTAGGTCAGTGATGCCCAGGTAAGAGTTTATTATAAAATAGAAAAAGAAGCAAAACTTGAGCTAAAGACGTAGCCTGTGGCTTGATAGAAAGGAACAGAAAGCAATGCTGAAATGCCCTACAGGTGAACGACAATCATTTTCCCTGAGATGGACCAGGTCCCTGAAGAGCCTGCTGGACAGGGGTTGATTGTGATTTTACTGGGCTTCGTTTGCTAGACATCCTGCTCTTGACTTCCAGGTGAAGCCTGCAGTGCCCTAGATTAACAAGCTTCCAGCTGCTAGTGTTATTTTGAGGGTAACTTTAGGCATGATTGTATGTTTGCCTCACTTTATATTGTACATTAACTGTCTCTCTGTTTACTTATAAGGCATTACTAGAAGTAATCAACTTAAAATATGTCCCTTCTGTGTCTCTCTGTCTACCTTCTTTTCTATCAGCACACATACTGAAAATCGAGAGTGCAGCAGAAAGATCTCCAAACAGCAAACCAGAAGAATGAGGTTTCAAACTCTTCTTTTTCTACATTGCATTCAAAACACAATTCAATAAACTCCTAAACTGTGCCAGGGACTTCAAATCAGTCCTGAAAGAAACATATTGTTCTAGAGCTGGTGTTGTGGTACAATGGGTTAAGCCACTGTTTGCTATGCTATGCCAAAATCCAACATCAAAGTGCTGGTTCAAATCCAACCACACCACTTTTGATCTAGCTTCCTGCTAATGTGCCTGGGAAGGCAGTGGAGGATGGCCCAAGTACTTGGGACCCTGCCACCCACATGAGAGACCAAATGAAGTTTCTAACTCCTTCAGTCAGCCTCTCCCAGACCTGGCTGTTGTGGCCATTTGGGGAGTGAATTCGTGGACAGAAGATTCTCTATACTTCCCTCTCTTTCCATCACTCTGACTCTCAAATAAATAAATAAATCTGGCTGGCGCCATGGCTCAACAGGTTAATCCTCTGCCTTGCAGCGCCAGCACACCAGGTTCGAGTCCCGGTCGGGGCACTGGATCCTCTCCCGGTTGCTCCTCTTCCAGGCCAGCTCTCTGCTGTGGCCAGGGAGTGCAGTGGAGGATGGCCCAAGTGCTTGGGCCCTGCACCCCATGGGAAACCAGAAGAAGCAACTGGCTCCTGCCTTTGGATCAGCGCCGCACCGGCCGTGGCGGCCATTGGAGGGTGAACCAACGGCAAAAGACCTTTCTCTCTGTCTCTCTCTCTCACTGTCCACTCTGCCTGACAATAAATAAATAAATAAATAAATAAATCTTTTTAAAAACATTATTCCAACTTTAACATATTGGAATTAAATCTCTAAGAGTTTTTTTTAGAAATCCAAATTTTGTCTGAAATCACACTTCTAATAAGTGACAAAAACCATCTAAACCCAAACTTTGAGTCCTATTATATAAAGCTACAGTGATAAAGACAAGTAAGTGGTATCAGCATGAGATAATGGGACAAAGGTAATTCAGTGGAAAAGTGATAGTCTTTTGAAAAAAAAAAATGGAGCTTTAAAAATGAGATATCCTTATTAAAATAGAAAGAGAAGAAAAAGTACAAAAGAAATTTGATTGATAAATTACAATATATACAAAACTAAATTCGAAGTTTATCACCAGCATTGGACTTTTAACCTAGTGGTTAAGATGCTAGTTAAACTATCTACATCCCATAGCACAGAATTTGGATTCAAGTTCCAGCTATGCTCTTGATTCCAGCTTTCTGCTACTGCACACCCAGAGAGACCGTGGTGATGCCTTGATTTGGTTCCCGTCATCCACAGGGGAGACCTGGATTGAGTTCCCAGTTACCAGCCCTGGCCCAGCACAGTCTGCAGCTCTTGAGGGAAGTTGAGGACTGAACAGCAGGCAGGAACTCTCTTTATCTGTTTCTCTGTCTCTCTCTCCCTCCCTGCACCCCCCAACCCACTTGGCAAACAAAAAATATATTTTTAATTACAATGTACTGAAATTCAAATTCTAAATATTTACAACTTACAAAAAGAAACATGAGAAAATTCTTATACTCTTCACTTTCACTTTTCAATGGAAAGAGTTATTAAATCTAACATCAGAAGTACAATCCATAAAAGAAAAAGGAGATAGATTACATTATCTCAAAACTAAGAATTTCTGTCTTTAAAAAAAAAAATGAGGGTAAAAAGAGAAGACATAGAAAGGAATATTTATAATCATATATTTGAAAAAATATTTGTATCCAGAGGATATTAAAAAAACTCATTAATAAGTAAACAATCAACCTGACTTAAAATTGGGCAAAAAATGGGTGCAGTGGGTTAAGCCAATGGCTGCCACTGAGATCCCATATCAAAGTGCTGTTTCAGAGCCTAGCAGGTAGGCTTCCAATCCAGCTCCCTGGTAATATGCATGGAAGAGCAACAGGGGATGATCCAGGTACATAAGCCCTGCTCATGGGTTCTGCCAGGCCCAGCCAGACCTTTGCAGATATTTAGAGTGTGAACTAACAGATGGGGGATCTCTTTCTCTCTGTCTTGCTTCTATTACTTTTTCAAATAAATAAATTTTCTAAAAATCCCTTTTTAAAAAAAATTGTGCAAAACAATTGAACAGACAAATCTTAAAAAAAAAATGGCAAATAATCATATGAAAAGATTTTCAACACCATGGATAATTCAAATTAAAATCACTTTGAGGCTTGGGCACCTGAAGCAGTGAAGATGTCATTTGGGACACTTATCCCATATCAGGGTGCCCAGCTGCAAAGTCCAGCCCTGGTCCTGATTCCAGCTTCCTGAATATATGAACCGTGGGAGGCAGCAAGTGATGCTTCAACTGGTTGAGTATTTGACACCCATGTGGGAAACCAAACTAAGTTCCCAGCTCTTGGATTTAACCTGGTCCAACCCTAACTGTTTGCAAGCATTTGAGGTAGTAAAGCAACAGAAGGAAGATTCTCCCTCTCTCTTTCTGCCTGTCAAATAAAATAAGTACAGTTTGAAGCTTTAAATATTGCAATTGTCAGTTACCAGTGTTAATGTCCTCTGACCCAAAGTAAGAAGCAATGGAATGCTTGTTGATGTTAGTTTAGCAAAGCAGAGGTGGGAATGGAGAAAATTTCAACATTTTAAGCAAAGTTGGCAATTATTTTTGTAATTGGCATAAAATATCCAGGAAAAAGTCAGGTGATGTTTCTAGTTGTAAATCTTTGAACAAATTCTGTTTTACTTTTTTTAAAGATTTATTTTTTATTTGAAAGGCAGAGTTACAGAGAGGTTGACACACAGAGAGAAAGTTCTTCCATCTGCTGGTTCACTCCCCAGATGGTTGCAAAGGCTGGAGCTGTGCCTATCCAAAGCCAGGAGCCAGGAACCGACGCACATGTGGGACACTGGCACTGCAGACTAGGGCTTTAACCTGCTGCGTCACAACGCTGGCCCCCAAATGCTGTTTTGAACACACACATACACAGAGGCACACATACATGCACACACATGTGCACACACACATCTTTCAAGAGCTAAAATAAAGAATAATATTCACCATTGGGGGTATTTTATAATTAAAAAAATTAATCAGTACTTATTAAATGCACT
Source organism: Sylvilagus floridanus (assembly GCA_949820135.1). Lineage (NCBI taxonomy): Eukaryota > Metazoa > Chordata > Mammalia > Lagomorpha > Leporidae > Sylvilagus > Sylvilagus floridanus. The sequence goes on along the minus strand of OX463228.1, from coordinate 34,551,898 downwards.
ATAGTTATTTCATAGTTCAAATTAGCTTGCATTGTTTCCAACAAGTGTGAAACAATTATAAACATAATATATGTACAAATTATTAAATTATAAGTGACATCTTATAAAGTTATATTAATTCTTATAGTACTATAGACCTCAGTTACTGAACCCCATTACTATCTCAGTAAAAATTTCTGCCCTATCTCTAACAGAAACACTTGGTTGCTAGGATAATTTTTGTATGCATATAAACCTTTACTTCCTGTTTTTATTGACTGTCAACAGTTTGGAAAGATTGAACGGACAACATTAGGTTATATTGTTATACATGTTCTTGGTTCTCACTTTAAGAAATATAAAACAGATATGCGTGACTGAATGTAAGTACAATGTATTTTCATGAGTCTTAAATAGTCTCCAATGGAGCTCTACTGCTTCAGTCAGTGGTTAAGTCTGAAAATGTTTTGTCATTTACCTGCTCGGAACTTCCCGGGCGCCTGTTGCGGAGCAGCAGTTACTGAATTGGATTAAATGTTATTTTGTACAGCTAGAACTATACTTCTTATGACAGTTGCAAAAAACACATGAATGAAAAAAAATGAATATATTAATTTTATCTATTTATTAAGGAAAAAAGAAAGTAATGGTGTCAAATTTAAAATGCATATTTGTGGCAAGAGGTGAAAAAATAGATAGTAAACAATGCCCTTAAGTTTTAGAGTTGAATGATAGTGATGTTTGTTTGCCATAGTTTAAAATACTTGCAATTAATAAACTTGAAAGAAGCAGTAAAATGTCTAAAATTTTTTGCAGTGTTGGTTCAATGCTTATGGCTGGATTTTTGATGGAGAACTGGTTTGTGAATACAGACAACTGTTCTATCATTGGCATAAAAAGAGGTGATCTAGAATTGGGTTTACTTTTTATTAACATAGTTTTAAAAAATATCTGTGCCTTCCATATATTTTGCCAGGATAACAAACATTCCGCGTACCCTGAGATTCTGTTAAAGTATTGTGATTTTTCTGCAGGGTCCCACATATTAATTTTTAACAAGTTACTTCTTTTCTTTTTTTAAAAAGATGTATTTATTCATTTGAAAGTCAGAGTTACAGAGAGTGGAGAGGCAGAGAGAGAGAAAGAGAGAAAGAGAGAAAGAGAGAAGGAAAGAGAGAGAGAGGTCTTCTATCTGCTGGTTCACTCCCCAATTGGCTGCAATGGCCAGAGCTACGCTGATCCGAAGCCCGGAGCCAGGAGCTTCTTCCAGATCTCCCATGTGGGTGCAGGGTCCCAAGAACTTGGGCCATCTTCTACTGCTTTCCCAGGCCATAGCAGAGAGCTGGATCGGAAGTGGAACAGCTGGGACTTGAACCAGCACCCACATGGGATGCCGGCACTGCAGGCGGCAGCTTTAACCGCTACACCACAGCTCCGACCCACAGGTTACTTCTTAAAAAGCTAAAGATCCTAAGTATATTACTACTTGATTTCATGTTTAAATATTGCCTCAAATTATATATATGTGTGTGTTTGTGTGACATAATGCTTGTAGCTTTTATTCCTTTGATATTTCCTTTTTTAATGTTCAGGCCCCAAATTCACATCTATAAAATATCTATTAAATTTATCGTTCTTTGTTCTTTCCCAGGCTGCTTCTGGGGAATGCCAGAAGTAAGTAAGCTTATTCGCCTCCCAAAAGGAGAAGGCTAGAATAAACAGGGATGTTTGACATTTTCATGTTTTTAATGTATTTAATATATTCTGAGAGCTGTCCTGTTCATCAAACCAACAAGTATGAGAAGAACTTGAAAACTCAAAAGGAAAGCTCAGCTTTTCCAGGTTAATTATATACAAGTAAAATGGTATCAAAACAAGTACATTTACACAAATGTGTACCTTTCATGTTCATATACAAAGACTGCTAAAATACCTAAAATAAGCCAGTTTTTAAGAAAACATATAATACCTAAACATTTTATTATGAGCACCCTTCAGACAATTTCTTATATAATGGGAGTTAAGTGATCAGAAATGATTGAAAATTCATTCTTGACTTTACAAGGAGTTGCCAGTGAAACTACCTCACTCTTGAGAAGCACTCGGGTCAGTTTCACCTCACTGGCCAGGGTTGTTGCTGATTACAAATCAGACCTAGAATTCTTTTCCGCAGGCCAAGGTGTAATTGGAGTAATTGATGATCCATCCTCTTATATCTTTATCAATCCCTTGGGTCATCTGGGAAAATGATTATAAAAATTTAAGGAAAAAAATGTATGTGACTATTCCAGGTACTCTAATGGCTAATGGGATTTGCTCAGCTGGCTGGTTCAGTCAACAATCCTGAGTGTCAGAGTCCAGGTCAATATAGCAGACTTCCCATACCCTACCACTTGGACCCCTGCTGATGACAGATTATATTACACACTGTGTGAGACAAATTAAATAGATTTCTCAATATTTGTTGACCAGATTAATTGCAGCAGGGAAGTTTGCTAGAAGTAAAAACAATCCAGAAACAAGGGGTGGCTGTTTATGGGGAAACAAATCCCCATGTATTTCTTGAAATTCTGTACATTTTTCAAGCAAAGCACAAACTGGCATTTTATTTTAGATTCTCTTCCCAAGGATGTTTGTAAAGCAAAGAGATATGGAAAATGGAAACAGTGTCTCTCTCACATTTAAAGGAGATTTCTTTACTGACCAACATAATAAAAAGAAACATTTCTCTATGGTACTAAGGATATGTTTGTTTGCTGTTCATTTTTAAAAGATGTGGGATACCCTAATCTTGGAGCCTCAAGAAAGCTGATTAGTGTTCATCAGTGTCCCTTTATGTGTCCCTATGGTTTTTCATGGCATAAGGAACTGGCACAAATATGACCTCATGATGCTTTCTATGTTGTAATAAAGTCCTTTATCTCTGACCCAAGAATCTTTTATCTTCTGTTTGCATCATTAAATGGTAGCAAGCTGGCTGGTTAGTTTGCAGTAAGGGTAAAATCTTAAACATTCTGTAGTTCTTGATTCTGTTAAATTCTTTTCAAAAGATCATAAAGGGGCCCTGGCACTGTGGTGTAGTAGGTTAAGCCTAGGCCTACAGCTTAGGCATGCCATGTCGCTGCCGGTTTATGTCCTGGCTGCTGCTCTTCCAATCCAGTTCTCTGCTGATGGCCTGGGAAAGCACTGGCAGATGGTGCAAGTGCTTGGGTCCCTATACTCATGTGGGAGACCTGGAAGAAACTCCTGGTTTCGGATTGGCCCAGATCTGGCTGTTGTGGCCATTTGGTGAGTGAACTAGCAAATGGAAAAGCTTTCTCTCTAACTCTGCCTCTCAAATAAATAAATATTTTTTAAAAAGATCATAACAAAGAAAATCTAGGCATTGTTTCAAAATTAAAAGAGACTAGAGAGGCAGGATGTCTATTTGCAATGTATCATCCTGCACTATCTTGGCAGATAATAGGCACTTGGTAAAACTGATGTATATTAGATGAAGTATAACATCAATTATGATTTCCAGAATGTAATAGTTGTTCCATATATTATGGAAAAATACAGTGGCATAAAATGAAAACGACAACACAACATACCAAAACTTAGGAAATACAGCAAAAGCAGTGTCAACAGGGAAGTTTATAGCAATTGGTGTCTGTATCAAGAAATTGGAAAGGCATCAAATAAATGAGCTATCAGTGCATCTCAAGGACCTAGAAAAACAACAAAAATAACAAGGAAAGAAACAATTAAAATTAGAGAAGAAATAAACAAAATTTAAACCAAAAATACCACACAAAAGATCAGTGAAATAGAGTTGTCTTTTTGAAAAAATAAACAAAACTGATATACCACTGGCCTAAATAATCCCACCCCCAAAAAGAGGGAGAACACCCAAATCAATAAAATCAGAGATGAAAAAGGAATTGTAACAGCAGGTACCATAGAAATAAAAAGAATCATCAGGAATTACTACAACAAACTGTATGCCAAAAAATAGGGAATCCTAGAAGAAATGGGAAGAAATGGATAATTCCTTGGACACATACACAGTCTACCAAACCTGAGTCACACACTGGCACAAAAATAGATATGTAGATCAATGGAACATAATAGAAACTCCAGAAATCAATCCACACATTTACAACCAAGTTATTTTTGATGACTGAGCTAAAATGAATCCCTGGAGCAAGGACAGCCTTCAACAAATGCTGCTGGGAAAACCTCCATATGCAGAAGTATGAAACAAGACCCCTGTCTTACACTTTACATAAACATATACTTAAAATGGCTCAAAGACCTAAATCTCTGACCTGATACCATCAAATTACTAAAGAACATTGAGGAAACTCTGCAAGACATTGACATAGGCATAGACTTCTTGGAAAAGATCCCAGAAGCACAGGCATTCAAAGTCAAAATTGACAAATGAGATTACAACAAGCTCAGAAGCTTCTGTACTGCAACAGAAACACTCAGCAAAGTGAAGAGGCAACTGACAGAATGGGAGAAAATATTTACAAACTTTGAAACTAATTTTAGGATTAATATCCAAAATCTATAAAGAGCTCAAGAAACTCAACAAGAAAACAAAGAATCCAGTTAAGAAATGGGCAAAGGACTTTAACAGGCATTTTTCAAAAGAGCAAATTCAAATGGCCAATGGGCATATGAAAATATGTTCAGGATCACTAGCCATCAGGGAAATGTAAATCCACAATGAGGTTTCACCTCATCCCAGTTAGAAATCAACAAGCAATAAAAGCAGGCAAGGTTAGAGAGAAAACAAGAGAGAATGATAAAGTCTGTGTGTAAACCTAGAAGTTCACATTTAGGATATCTGAATTAAAAGTAATCAGGTATTTCTTATGTTAACTTTGAAATTTTCACGTAAATCCAAAATTCTTTCTTTATTTCTACTTGAAAGAGAGATAGTGAAAGAAAGCGAGAGGGGGAGGAATAGAGGGAGAAGGAAAGGGGGGGCAGAGAGAGAATTTTTCTATCCATTGTTCACTCCCCAAATGTCCATGGCAGCCAGCTGGGCTAGGCTGAAGCTAAAAGCCTGGAAATCTGGGTCTCTCACATGGGTGGCAAGGATCCAACACTTCAGCCATTACTTTCTATCTCCCAAGTTGTGCATTAGAAGCTAGAATAGGAAGGAGCCTGGATTCTAACCCAGGCAATCCAATATGGGATACAGGCATCCCAGGCAGTGCCAATCACCAAAAATATGTCAAATGCCTTCATCTAAAAAAGATAAATAGACCAGGGTTTCTTCAGTAAATAATTCAAAAGGAATAAGATGATGGTAAATGACTTTGTTGTTTATAACCAGCTTAAAAGAAACATCAACCAATTAAAATGTATCAGCATCATTAGATCCTAATTCAAACATACTATAGAAATAGTTTTTTAAAATGATAGCAAAAAGTTAAATTTGAACATTGATGACATATTTAATATTAAATTATTTTAGATATAATATCCTCTTTATATAAAATATCATTTCTCTTTTAGAAATATACATGCATTATATGATGTGTGGTATTCACTTCAAAATGATCTCATGGGGATACAGAACAGATGAGGGTATAAATGCAACAAGAATGACCAATAGTTCATAAATGCCAAAGTAGGGTAATGACTCCAAGTGAAAAATTTATGCTATTTGTTTACTTTTGCATATGCTTGAAAGTTTATATATTATGAAAAGTTATATAAATTTATACAGAAATATAAACAAGGAAAAAAGACCATAGAAAAGCTTAAAAAGAGCTATATGTTAGAACTAATTTATAAAGATACTTAATAAAAACAGTATAGGCATATATCGAGATATAGTTTTCCTTACACAGGCATTGATACCTGCCAAATAAAAATAACAGTGAAGCAGAGAGGAAAGAATTGCTCTAGTCATATATTCAACTAAAATAACAGCATTTATTTATGAGAAGCTGGTGTAAGAACAGTCACAGGATACAATACACAACAGATAAAACTTGCTTAAGGTTCAAATGTCCATTATCGTTTGAATGGATAAATGATGCATGCTAAATGCTGAGAATACCATACATCAAATTAAGCTACTGCCTTACACAAAGCACTGATGAATTTCACAATTACAATGGAGTAAAAATACTCAGACAAAATATAATGTTTCTCATACATGATTCCAATTTATATACAGCTCAAAACTAGGCAAATATAAGATGCCAGAAGTTAGAATACTAATTAACTTTAGGGAAGATAGAGAAGCTAGTGATTAGGTGAGGGCATTAATCTTAGGTACTGATTTCCTTCTAATCTTTGACTTAGGTGGTGATTAAACAAATATGCTTAATTTGTGATAATTCATTGAGCTGTATAGTCATTGTTTCTTGGATTTTCTTGATGTATGTTATATTCAAGTGAAAAAAACTAAATTCATACTAGTTATACACATATGCAACACAGCAAAAATTCCAACATTTTTTTCCCTTCAAATTCAGGCAGAAAGGACCTACTAGAAGGAAATTACAGATCTTGCCAGCCAGCATTATGGGAGAGTTCCCAAGCCAGAGCACTACACTATTTATTATAATAATTAAAATCATTAATGCTAATTATTAATAATTTTGAAAACACGAAACATCCTGTACTTGCTATGTACACTTTCACTTAGATTATCTCAATGAATCCCCACCATTCTAAGTCATAACGTGCAAACAACTTTTCCTCATTTTGCATAGAGAAACTGAGTTCTAAAATCGGGTCAGGTACTAGTTTGTGAACATGAATCTGGCAAATGGTGGAGCTACCATCAGAAAATAGACTGTACTGCTCTGTAGCCCTTCAGCTCATCACTATGCTATACTGACTTCTAATAAAATCTTTCAGATGTATGGGGTGTGTGATCCACTGTGTGGGAAAAATTTGAGAAGCAAATGCATAGAATTACCCCAAAGCTAAAATAAAGTGAGCATTGAGAAGCAATTGCTAAGCAAAGGGGTGTTAGCAATAATATTTTTCTTTTTACAGGAGTGAGGAGACTGTATCCGGTTGGAGCAGGCCATTAAGCGTGAGCAAAAATTCACTGAAGCAAAGGCACCTATTGTTTATCTCACAGAATAACTGGAGGGTTTTCCAGAGAGAGTGAGGGAAAAGGTAAATTACCCAGTGGAAATGTCAGCAGGACAGGGCTGCACACTAGGGTCTTTTTCATGTACAATTGACAACAGCTAAAAATAAATCGAACCTGGCAATGGCTCCCCATGTTCCTGTAGCCCCAGGGTGCTACTTTCATTTTAATAAATGATTGAACAAAGTGTTTAACTTTTTTCTGTATCCAGACCGATATTCAGGGCAGAGGAAACACATTATTGAATATTTTGCCTTGCCCTGGTGGTATGCAGAAGCCTGTCCTTAATAACTTGGACTAAAAGACTACGTGGGCTTACTATGAAGAGTGCAGGAAATGTGTCGTACTGCAATTAGCCATGAAGACCTGTCCTAGGCCTCCACATCCCTCTGTACTTCTTAGTGACAAGACAGGGTAAGGGTGAGACTTCTGGCTAGGTGAGGGGTGTGCAGACCGTGATTGCACAATAAAAGAAAATTAAACAATACCTGTGAGAAGTGATTTTTTATGGTGCTAGGTAACTATGAACTGGAAGAGAAATGGAAGGAGAAAGTAATAAGTTAATGAAGAAAAATAACACTGTTGGAAAGAGGAGCTGAAATCAAAATAATAAACACCAAGTACTTATCGGGCCCATTACAGAAGGAAAATATTAGGGAAAAAGTGAAATGCTTTTTCTTTGAAGTTTCTTAAAGATAAGATCTATGTCACTCATTTTTTATACTTTTCACGGTGCTTTGTACACTGTCATATTTTATGACATTGAATTGATTCAATGCCTTATTATTTGTTAAATATTATCTGCCACAGATTACTTGCAGAACATAATATTAAAGCAAATAAAAAGCTGACATTTCTCATCCTTCAAATAAGGACTGTACTGAGGCACTGGTGTGAACACCTTTAATTAAATTCTCACAATAACTCAGGTACTTTTTATGTCCACAGTTTATACATTAGATTAAAGTCACAGATACATTAAATAGGTTGCTTAGATTAAACAATTGATAAAGGGCAAAGTCAAGACATGAATCAGTTATTTCTTTTTTTGTTGTCTTAAAGAGTCACCTAATACATGTTGAGTAACTTGTATTTTGTTGTCTGTGTTAGGGAAACACAGGGAGACTACTTAGCAGAAAATATTTGTTGAAACCATCAGAACTATGATTAGCCAACTGACATTATTGAAACTGCCTTAATGCCAGTGTAATGCTTTATGGAATTTAGCCAATCCTTTTCCTACACTGTGAATAGAAAAATTTAACATGGAAATAATTATCTCGCACAAAAATTAAGTTCTAAGCACTAGAAGAGTCACACAAACAATTTATTGATTTTGTTTTCTGTAAAATCACCTACACAATTACAAATGAAAGAAGTTCAGATAGGGGCCAGCACCGTGGATCACTTGGCTAATCCTCTGCCTGCGGAACTGGCATCCCATATGGATACCAGGTTCTAGTCCCGATTGTTCCTCTTCCAGTCCAGTTCTCTGCTGTGGCCAGGAAGGCAGTGGAGGATGACCCAAGTGCTTAGGCCCTGCACCCGCATGGGGGACCAGGAGGAGGCACCTGGCTCCTGGCTTAGGATCAGAACAGTACTGGCCATAGTGGCCAGTTGGGGAAGACCTTTCTCTCTGTCTCTCTCTCACTGTCTATAACTCTACCTGTCAAATAAAGAAAAGTTCAGATAAAACAGTATTCCCTCCAATATTGTTAGATAATTATTAAATTTATATTTTAATAATATTGGAACTTGGAAGACACAAATTCCAATGAAAAAATTTGGAGATTCATTTCATGTTGAAAACATGACGTCTCCTATAGACACTTTGTATGTAAATTGGGAGGATGTATGAGTCAGTAAGTCTAGTGATTAATTCAGGAAAGGGATCATCAAGGAGAGTAAGCATGGACAATCCTACACAAGATTGTTTTTAAATATGAAATCCTACATAGTAGAAACTGATTGTTGACGCATTTTAGAGAGATGAGTGTGTATGTGTATGTGTGTGTGTGAGTGTATACTCTCTGATGACATAATGACTCTCCATGATAATCTTTAGAGGACAACTATGACTAAAGATAAAAGGCCCTAAAAAGAAATCACAGTTCAAGTCCCAGCTGCTCCTCTTCCAATCCAGCTCTCTGCTGATGGCCTGGGAAAGCAGTAGAAGGTGGTCCAAGTGCTTGAGCCCCTGCATCCATGTGGGAGACCCAGAAGAAACTCCTGGCTCCTGGCTTGGATCAGCTGAGCTCTGGTCATTGTGGCCATATGAGGAGTGAACCAGCAGATGGAAGATCTCTCTATCTCACCCTCTCCCTGTCTTCAACTTTGCCTCTCAAATAAACAAATAAATCTTAATTTAAAAAACCAGAAAGAACAGAGAAGAAGTGTAAAAACAGGGACTAGAAAATTATATCCCATGAATTAGAGGGCAAAAGATTTAAAAAACAGTTAAATCTAGAAAGAGCATTAGTTTAAACATTAGCTTGAATTAGGGGAGGTATAAATTTCCAGTCCCAGCTGCCAGCTGCCAGTTTGTCTTTGAGTCAATCATTTTGCTTTTGGGGGATTTTTCTAAAATAAGAGTGTTCCTGTATATAAATTTCTTTGATTCCTTCTGTCTCTTCCATACATCTTATTCCTTGACTCTAAAAGTGAGAAGGGGCAATAGTATTTGCTGTTTTAAAGGAGGAAAGGAGTTGTAGTGGACTCAATTAAATAAGAAAAGATGACCCTGTGATCTTTTCAAAAATTTTCTTGTTGCTAACATTAGCAACATAGTGAATGGCAAACCATCTTATATAATTATAACTATATAGGATAATCTCTAAAATATACTACATACTCAATCCTTATATAGGTCATGGTGAGACTGTAATCTCTATGTCATGAAGTCAGTCTAGGAGGCCAAGGATAAGTATTACCATAGTCTAAACCAGCAATGGATGAAGAAAGCCAAAGATGTAAAAATCTGAGATGGGGGGGGGGGGGGGGAACCAAGCAAATGATCAAGATAATCATCTGATACCTCAATTTTAATTACATTGTATGTTTGTATTTGTTGAACTATAAAATGAACAGCTATGGCTTAAATCAGACTACCAGTTTAAACAGCAAATTTCCAAAGCATACTTCATCCAGTGATTTAAAAAGCTATTCTTGCACACAAAAAAGGACTTCAGGAATACTGGAATATTCATTCCAACTCTTTAAGATCCAGTAGAACAAAGAATTTTCTTCCACGCATAGCTTGGTTTAGAGCCATGTTTTAGAGAATGTCATGTTAGATTCAATTATGTTCTTTAAATGAGGTTTAAGAAGCAGAAGGACCAATATAATTTAGAAAATATTCTTTTGAAAATGTTAATTATTTTAAAGTTTCACAACAAGATAGTGACCTTCAGCCATCTGGAAAATCAAATTATGTGGAACACATCACGATGGGAAAATAAGGTGCTATACCACGAATTACATCTTCCATGGCATCAAGTCATGGTTTCCATAAAATACCACAAGGCACCGACACAATCACCTGGATTTTTTACCTGCAAATGAACATGTTGAAAGCTTAACTGTGCCTCTTTGGGTGTTTTCTACTTGGTATGCAACTGTTTATCTGCCTCCTATGATGGTTATTTACAGGCTACTGCATACTGATTTTCATATGCTTTATTCCTTCTTCGGACCAATGAAGCAATAAATAAGGAGGTAAAAAAGAAGCGAAGTCTCTAAACAGCCTCAGAGCAGTGGTGCAGAAAATAGAAAGCAACTCCCTGAAGGTGCAAATGCATTCATAGCAAATTCCCTCAGCAACCACGTAGTATCATCCAGCTAATTATATGTAATTGTCCCCCATATTGAAACAATAAATAATGTAGGAGGCCAGGGGTGCTTCTTGGAGATTACGACTCTATATAAATAGAAGGAAAACAAAAGAGGAAAAACTGAAAATACATGGTCCACACTAAAACTGATGCCATGGGAATTTTAGTGTACTGTTCACTGACATCAAATGTTCTACATTGTAAATCAAATATTACATGTAAGAATTCCAAAAGTTTGAATCAAAGTTGTAGACTTTCCAAATTCTGGAGTGGCTCTGAGCATGCTACCTACTATGAGTGAACAGATGAAACCACTGATAGCATTTGATAGCATTGCTAGGCGTGGCCACTTTGCCAGGGCTAGCAAGATCTCAGAATTTTGGGGGGCACTTGGAAAGAGGAGCGTGTTGTCTTAAAACATGATATAAAGTATTAGTGACCTATGTCAGTACCATCAGTGTGACCAGGACATTCATTCTTAGCCTGTAGCATGCTCCTTTTATATACTGAAGTAATCTCTTACTTAAAACAAAATCTCCAATGACAAGAGCAAAGCCATTAGCTTAATGTTATGACAGCAAAAGCTCATTATAAAGCCCTACCTCTCCTTCCTCTAACACTTGAGCTGCCCAAATCCATGTCTTTATGCATAAAAGAAACAACTCCTTGCTTGTTCCACAATTTCAATTTATGAACGGTCATGCTTTTCTCTATGCATTTTATAACCAGTCTATTTTTTCCTTCATTTAAGACAAAAGCCCAAGTCTTTTCTACTCTTTCCCATCCCACTAGAACAAGGTGAAGATTATAACTACACAGTTACATAAACACAGCCCATTACTTGCCTTTGTTCTGAGGAGACAGAGAAAGCCTAAGATTCAAGTTTGTCAGTGCAGACTTGTGGAGGCTGGACCCCCATAATTGTCACAACCATATATTGACTTCCATGACAATCTTCAATAATCCTCAGCAACACTAATCCAGACATGTTTATTTATCCATATGTACATCTGCCCATGCACTTGTTTATTTTCCCTTTCATTCAGAGTATGTGCCCAGCACTTAATTTATACTGTATCATTTAATCTCACTTCACCAGACATTTTATCATACATTGCTGTATCAGTTTTGTCATTTTATTTCATCGATAAAACTGCAAACTGAATGAATACACAGAACTTGGTTTACATATATTTTGATTGCCTCTTCTCTTCCTGCCTCCAATTTCTGAGATATTATAATTTGGTTTAATTAGTTAGTAAGCAAATAGGCATCTCAATTCATTTTCTAGTGTCTGCTAAAACTAACTGATAGAATCAAAAAAAGGGAGAGAATGATCCAACATGGGAAGCAAGATACACAGCAGACTCATAGAATGGCAGATGTCCTAAATAGCACT